>CM062805.1:392824553-393424553 GCA_031772625.1 Pinus tabuliformis
GTGGAATAGAATCTCCTACGTCTGTAGTAGAGCTCAGATATGAATTTATCAATAACTCTACAGATGACCATCTTTCTCCTTCTTCAGAAAAAGAGTAAGATGGTGATGTGCCTCATCCTCCGACCCTTGAATCCACTTCTGCATTGGATTGCTTGGATATTGCTTTTCCATCCGACGAAGCGATATTCGAAGCAATGACTGTTGTAGATCGACCTTTGCAAGATTTACATCATCGTTTATATGTCCATCCTCCTTTGCATGAAGTCAAATCCAGGTCCTCTAGTCTGACTAGCGTTGTTTGTACAGTTCCTTTGGCTCTAAATCAGTGATTAGTTGAAGTAATTATATTGATTGGTTTGATAACTGTACCTATAAACATCCCTAGGAGCAAGCTGGCGGAGCCCCCCGATTGGGTCTACCTTAAGAAGTACTTCTCTTAGTAGCTAGGTAATGGCTTCTTTGTACATTTTGTATGTTTGTACATATCTCAACGGGAATTTTTGATATCGAAACTTTTTGGTCTGCTGTGGAAAGTATTGATGGATGACTTGGTCTATTTTGGATGCGGTGATGGTGCTACTCGGCACACTCGGAACCTCGCTTCTGCATCTTTGGTAATCTACTGTCCAACTGGTCAATTGATGGTGTCAAGGGGAGTATGCTTTGGTCCTGCTTCAAATAATATGGTTGACTATACTGCCGTCATTAATTTACTATCCGAAGCAATTTCTTATGAAATCAATTCATTGGTAGTCTATCTTGATTCACAATTGATAGTGTCACAATTGAATAACATTTATCGGGTAAGGGATCCATGTTTATATCGCCAGTATTTAAGAGAGAGGTTGTTGCAAATATCGTTTAATTACATTAATTATTTGCACATTCCAAGATCTCATAATTGGTTAGCTGATTATATCACTAAATCAAGAATTAGACTGACACATTATTCATTCATCACAATAAAATCAAGCATCAAAAAGTCAAAAATGTATCTATATATATATATATATATATATATATATATATATATATCATAAAATATCTCGAGTGTTCATAAGTTTGTCCAAAATAATATACAAAAACTGGGACTCAAATGCCCATAATCATGTCTGATATATCTAATGCCCTTGCTCAGGATGAGCAGCTAAGTATGAAACTACTACTTTGGCTACATGCCTAAGAGTGCAAACCCAGTCTCGTGGCATGCCAACCACATGAAGCTGCATGTCTATAGGGAGATCCTCTACAGCCTCCATCGGTACTGAGTGAGTTAGTCTCACCAAGTGTTGTTGAACTATGTGTAGAAGTCACTCTGTGTCCACAGCTACCTCTTCGGCACCTCGGCCGTGACGTCTGTGCCATGGGAACTCATCTGGTTGTACCAGCCCAATATCTGGAGCATGATCATCATGTTAGTCATTTGAATCTTATCAAAAATATTCTTCAAAAATCATTATTACATTTGAAAAATCATAAAAATCATAAAATTAAAAACATTTGTTACCTATATCACCCCATGTTGTGGTCGGTGGTAAGGCTAGATCAAGATCTCCTCGAAAGCCCATCCCACTATAGGAGTAGTCGTCTATGGCAATGACATGCTGCTCCCATCGGGAGAAGAAGCCATCATCGAAAGTAGTCCATGGAACATCCCCACCTCCTAGACGTTTCATCAAGTTATCCCACCTGCCCATTCGTGGATCTCGTGGGGTACTGATCGAAACTGATACTCTAGGACAGAGTGCTGGGACTATCTCAAAGAAGAAAGAGCACAAAATAGTACCATACCCAAAGTTTTTGGTCTGCCCCTCCTTGATAGAGTTTAGCTGGCTCTTCAGGTAAGTGAGAAGAGGAGTGCACCAGTCAAATACTGTGGTGAGGTAGTCTACCGCCAAGCTCATGGCTAGCCGTGAAGCCTGATGTAAGGAAGTTGATCCATTCACTCTAGCTATAGTGAACAGGATGATCCTCAATGATAAACTCTCCACATGCTTGATTGGAATTTGACTTCCAACCTTTTCTGGATGACCCAGGCAATATATATGCACGTAGTCCTCGATAGAGAGACTGCCTCGTGATCTACCCATGGAATGTACTACCTCTCCCCTCTGGGAAAGGCCTGTGATGAAATAAATATCCTCAACCTCTATCTTGAGTGGCATTTGATCAATCATAAATGAGTCATCCTCAATGCTCCAGTAGTGAATGAGCATTTCGAGCAGGCGAGT
Source organism: Pinus tabuliformis (assembly GCA_031772625.1). Classification (NCBI taxonomy): domain Eukaryota; kingdom Viridiplantae; phylum Streptophyta; class Pinopsida; order Pinales; family Pinaceae; genus Pinus; species Pinus tabuliformis. The sequence continues at coordinate 392,826,785 of CM062805.1, forward strand.
GTTTGATTTCATGTTTGGAATTTTAAATAACTTTAGAAAACCGCATCTTCTTAAGGCATCAAGGGCATTAGGATCGTTCATAACCTCATCATCCACTAAGGCATGCTCTCTTTCCTTCCAAGTGACTGGCATCCTGAAGAAAAGACAAATTTGGACTGTTAGATTTTTGTTTTTAAGTTTTCATGGTGTATATGCGGGTCCATTTCATACACAGTTGCGTGTAGGGCCTGTGTATACATGGGTTGCCCATATCCAACCCGTGTATACGCCACGACAAATTTTTTGACAATAATTCAATAGTGAAACTTGAATTAAAAATTCTAAAACCAATCACAATTGAATGAAAGACAAGTTTAAGGGTTACCTGGTGATTTTAGGAAGATTTGAATGGTCGAATTTGGCGTATGGCAAAGTTTTCTCCTTTTGCTCCACTCCTTTTCTCTCAAATCAAATGGTGATAATGGTGAGTCCAAAAACTATTTTATAGGCTTTGAAAATGAAAAACTTTTTCAAAACTTGATTTTGTTTTGTCTCATGTAAATTTTAACTTGGGAGCTTGGAATGTCAAGAATGGTTTGAGTTTCAAGACATTTTGGATGCTTTTTCGACAATTTCAAGATGATTCCATGACTGCTAGCTCGTCATGGTAGGTATCATTTTCTCACTGGCATATAGGTTAGGGAAGCCATTTTTCCATTGCATTATGCATACTAGCCTCCATTTGTCGATACACTTTCCATAGGGTCGATCCCATCGTGTTATGGTTCGTAACACATCTTCACTCACCAATATTTAAATCATGACATGTGGTAGAGCCATCCTTTTCATGGGCATCGTAGTTAGTACCTCACTGACATTTTCTACCCATGCTGCTTCGATTTGAGTAGGCTCGAGAATCCTTTGTAGTCCCACCATGACTTATGCGATGAAGACTCATTCCTCTTTTCTTTTTCACTTCGTTCTGGCCTTATACCCTAGAGGCTCCTTTGTGTTGAGTTGTACGGCTGCATTGCATTTTGACCATTTTCACCTTTTGCCCTTGAGTCAGCTTCACTTACACTTGTGTTTAAAGCCAAATTTTGACCATGATGACTGCAAAATCAAACTTGCATTCCCTTGACTTCGGTAACTTAACAGACCCATGGAAGGAACACACCTTTGAGTGTCTTTGACCAATTTTCACCTCCCTGCATTGAGCATAGGATTGTTCCAATCCTAGGAACTAGATCATCTATTTCACCAACACTCGTTATTTCCACTGTACTATAGAATTCTTTTATTCTTTTTCCAGCTTAAAGAAAAAGACCAAAAAATTATATATTCCAAAAAAAAGAGCGGGAACGGGACAATATTTCCATTTATTGTTGGCAGCTAGAGTCAATTGTATCTCCCTTGAATAAAGCACTCAAAACAAAGTCTCCTCTGTTTGGGAGAGATTTAGTTTGACATAGGTATGCCTTAACCTTGTTATTGAGTCAGTTCTCCCCCGATTGGTTATCTCTTCCAATCATATGAAGGGTTCGTTCGTGCCTCCTGCATGACAAACTTATACAGAGTCATCATATGCTGCCACATAGTCACATTGATTCGTGCTTTTGTTCAAGGGAAGTTAGCCTGATTCGACCTCTCTATAATGTCTCTTGACTCATTCTTTCAGTCGGACATCCCTGGTTGTCAGTATCTTGTCTCTCATCACATCAGTTATATTGGTCCTTTACTCATGCCAATTTGAGAAGGTCTCCATTGACTTCTTGCTGGCGGGTCTTTTCCTTATCAATGACGACATCTTGCTATGAGGGCAGGCCTAAAGCTGCACCCTGGCCTTATTTTCATTATTGATAGGTCACCTTGTGCTCAACATCGATCAGTGTCATGGGTCTTTGATTAAGTGGTTTCCCTTGTGTTCGACATCAGCTTACATTATCACACATTGGGATTCCTGTAGTACCTTGGTTTCCATTTGACCCTATTTGTGGATACCTCGCCTCTGTGTCAGCTTTCATTATTGGTTGGTTCAGAGGGTTTCTGTTGTGTGCTAGCCACACCTTGTGTATGCTAGAAACGTGCTTTGGTTGGGTTACTACATCTTTTTCGTCCAATTCCTTCCACATTATTGGCCTATGGGTTACACTCACACTAGATTGATGAAGGATGCCTTAACTCCTTCCTTCTAGCGGATCTTTCCCTATCGACTATGACTCATTGCTCTAGGGAAAAGATCTAGAGTCCATTTGGTAGTACCTTGTGGTTTGAAGTCATTAGTGGTAGATCCTTCACTATCGATAGTGGGAAACCATCATTGTCTCCTGATTGATAGATTCTTACAAGTGTCTGACTCGAGCTCATCTATTCACACTTTTTAGATTGTACTGAGTACCTTGACGCTCATTATCATTATTGGTGAGTGGTCTCGTGTTTGTTAACGATATACATCAATGACTGGTAATCACATGATTTCTCACATGGTTGACTTCAGATCATTTATTCCCATGGTGAAGAAATGTACTAGGGCGGTCAGTGAAGACCTCAGGTTGCATCAACATTCATTGGTTGACTTGGCAATTTCTCCTATTGCTGCTAGTTGATACTGCTCTATCTTATATGTTGTAGTCATTCAGGGCGAAATTTTATATGCTGGCACCTGAGTTTGCAGTCTAGCACCATCTTACTCCATCATGTTCATTTGGTACTTTTGGGATCAGTCTTTGATATCAGTGATCTGCTTCATCCTTCAGCATCATTGACATTCTTATATGTGATATTTCTACATGTACTTGTTCAATCATGATTAGATGATCCATTATGTATTTTCTAGTCTTTTATACTTGTATACTTAGTGGATTCGCTTGTACTTGATATGCAGACATGCTTTACTTTCTCTGAGCATGGGTATGCCCGCCTCAGACAATGTTTCTTTCTGATCTCCTTTTGTGGCTTGGCAGGCTGAACTCTGGTGAAGTCCTTCTCAGTTTTTGACAGTTTTCCTTTCTATGCACTTACATAATACATTTCGGCCATCATGTATGCCTTTTGACCTCATGTACTAGGGGGCATCTGTTATAGCTCCAAATCTCACTTTTGATGTTTGTGATGCTGCATTCATGGCCTAGGGCAACCCCTCCTTTTAGACCTGGTCCAAATACTTAAAAAATAGTGTTTTACTCCCTATACATGACATTTCCCTAAGCTAAATGTGTGTGTATGTAGGTCTGTGTATACACAACCCATGTATATGTCTTAAAAAAATTAAATCTCCTTAAATTCGGGTGGAGATCATGGGTTTTGCCTGTTGATTACCTATTAGTGCCCATGGCCCAACTGTTCCCAATGAATACCCAACTAAAAAAACTACTTTGGGAGAAGTATAAAAAGGATTCAATGGGAAGGCCTAAGGAAGGAGAGAAGATAGAGAAAAATCACTCTATTGAGATTATCCCTGACCAGGTCTGAAGATCCTTTTACTTCCAACACTTCCCCCATTATAGGAAACCCTTGTTTCCTTGAGTTATAATGTCTTTCCATTAGTTGAGATATCTTGGAGTGAGTCATGGAAGGAGTTTGTTGAAGGCTTGAGATTGGATGAATCTGAAGGACGGTTCCGCTTGGAGCCTGCAAAAGGAAGACTCAGGTGCAATCATTCCTTACTATATTTTAATTATCTATAATAAAAGAAACACTTGTCTTGTTCCTGATATTAATCTCCTTCATGATTATGATATCGATGTTATGATTTACATATGAGTAGATGTTTCAATTGTATAACTAACTACCTTTCAATATGCTATGAAGTTGATTTTCTTATGATGCTTGTTCCATGTACTATTATGTTTTCTTTATTTGATTGCATTGCAGCTTGAAGGATCGAAAGGAACTTTGAGAGGGTTTGGACCCTGGCTAGATCTACTCAAACGAAGGACCCCTAGGTGCACCTCTCTTCGCGTAGTTCGTTTATATTAGTATCATGGCTGTGTGGAATGCTTTCTTTTGTTTATAGATAACCCCCACTCTGCTAGGGTATTGACCCAAGACGCTAGGGGACCTTTGTCCCTAACAATGGCTAACTTGTTTGTACAACTGTAATTGTCATCTAAACCACATGGTGAACTAATTCATTGAGTTGGAAATTAATTGTTATGGGAAAGTAATTTAAATACATTTTTAAACTCATATAATTTAATGTTTCATAAATTGTATTCATATTTACAATTTACAAAATAATATAATTTGTTATTTATTTGTGTTGCATAAATAAATAAACAATGAAACATTTTTTTGGAAAAATAACTTCAAAAAAGATTTATGTAGACTTTGTATTTGTTTCCGTAAAATTAAATAATAGAAAAAATTAGTGAAAACAATAAAAGTATACCATGCAATGTTAATTTTAAATGCAATAAACATGGGTGGGACTACTGCAAATCAATTCCAAACACCAAAACTCGAGTTGGTGATGGTACTTGCTTTCATATTTCTTGTATCCTCCTACACTACGAGAGTATGGGTGACAGCCTCCAGAGATTTGAACACGGGTATTACCCTTGTTTTTCATTTGGATCGAGTTCAATCTTGATTTTTATATAATATTTAGTCTATTAAAAATAAGATTTTTTATATTCAATGATTTATTTTTTCAAGATCATCTTCCCAAATCTTCTATTCCTTGGGTGTACCTTTGCACCTTCAAGGGAAATTGCTAGTTTAAATAGTAATAGCAACATTTTCTTTAAAAGATAAAGAAAAAAAAAAGATTAATAGGCTCTATTGCATTTTGACTGACTAAACATAAGGCTATAAAGAACAATAAATTGTTTATTTATTTGTTTATTTCAATTGGTTTTTAGGGTAAATGGTTAAAAGGAATGTTTGCTATGCTCTTCATCTAGATCAAACTTACAAGTAACATATTAATTTTTTAAAGAGTATGAATGTAATTTTGATTTTATGGATAAAATAAAATTGAAACTATTATATAAACTAAATGGCTTCAGTGAAAATAAATTACGCCATGATACATCTTATATTGCCAAGATTAAAAATAAAATCATTAAAATTACTGAATTATAATTTTACTTTAATTTATTATTACCCTTGTTATTATTATTATTTTTAATGAGAATGAGTATAGATTTATATTAAAAAGTGCTTCAATTCTACTACTGGAGGTGTATCTATTCTTCCTGCATAAGTTTCTCATTTCGGGGCTTTTACAACTATATATACGACAAAATTGTAACAATAGATATATACATTTCCATTGCATCATGTAGATAATAGGTAGAAAAGAAACTAGTGAGAATTAGATGTCCATTGGAGCTGAACTATTTAGGTCTAGGCGAAATGAAACATCTTCAGAGCCTTTGTTGTTGTCTTTATCGGTCACGCCCTCCATGTTTTCCTCTGTGCTTTCATCCATGGTTTCATTTTTTAGCTTCAATTGTTCGACTTGATGCCTCAGTGCATCAACCTCATCTTCTAATGTAGAATTTTCTCTTGTTCCTTGAGCTCCCTTTCCTAAATTTCCATGTTCTCATGGAGTTTCTAGTGTATATTACACCGGAGCTCAGTCATAGCATTTCTGACCTCCCAGAGATCCTCCACATAGGTGATGCAGGAAGTTATGTTCCTTCCTCTTATCATTCAAGAGCCAACCCATGACCCCTGAGACCTCGTCTTATGGCCAACCCATGAACTCGACCATGAACTATCGTCAATGTTCTGCATACTAGTTTCCAAATTTCTACTTTTTAACCGACTCCAAAAAATTTTAGCACTTTCCTCCTCGTTGTCCTCCTGCCAAACACCCTCGCTGACCCACTATTTGTAGTCTTGTTCCCCAACTATTGTGCTCCATTCGACCTCGCACAAGCTCAGGAGAGTTATTACTTCCCACTCTGTATCCCCATACAGACTTTCCAAAGCCCTCAAACTCTCGAATGCACACAGACCGTCGATTGTACCAAGGAACTCAATTCCACATAGACTCTTAATTTCACACAAAACCTCATTTGGATAAGCCTTCAATCCCTCATGCAACCCCTCAATTACATATTCCCCAACACCCCTGACACGAGAGCAATCTAACAGGAGCCTTGGCTCAAGTCGCCAGGCTTTTGAAGAGGCCACCTTCTCACCATAAAACCTTAATTCATACAAACCTAGCATATCGTTATGCCTTCTATAGATGTTGTCGGACATATAGGTGATTCAGAGCTGGACAAGGAAGATGATGTATCCGAGATCCAAATAATACTCCATCATAAATCTTTCATCCTCCATTAAATTCCCACAAAGCTCCTGATCACTTCTATCTAGCCAGACTAACCTCCCATGAGGGAGCCAGGGTTCACTGTGTTCCTGAATTAATTTCAGCTTTGAAATTCCCATTCGCCTACAGACGCCCGAGGTGTTGCGCCTCCCTTTACCCCAAGAACTAGGGTAAGGGAAATGAAGCCACACGCTGTAGAGCCAAACTGGAACAAGTGTGGTACTAATATGACATACTCTACCATGTCTCGACTGAAGGTGAAGGACATACATGCCACGAGGCTTTATTGTTGTCACGTACATGCATGTGATGATACGATAGGGGAAGGAGGTGACTGGGGTGGAGAAAATAGCATGGAGGGGTGGAAGGGAGAGGGATTTAGGGGAGAAGTGTGGATAGAGGGTGGGGAGGGAGAGGCAAGGGGAGAGAAAGGTGCAATGTGGAGGGGAAACATTTCCAATAATTTCAAACTTTCTAAGTTCTTAACCTTCCTTTCCTTCCATCGAGTCATTATCAACATCCTATAATTGCCGCTCTTCAACATCTTAAGGGATATTTGTCATGCTCTCGATATCATTTTGTATACATTTTTCTTCTCCTAATTGGCATGCCTGATTTTCCTGCCTATCAGCTTCTTGGTTATTTCCTCTCATGAAAAGGTAAAAGGACAAAGAAATAAAATAAGGTAGCATATTCTAGGCTCTTTTAATGATTTGGTTTAGGGTAGTGTTCTTAGTTTTTGTAGTGTTGATCATATGTCTGATAATTATCATGGAATCTCCTAACACCTAAATTATTTCAATGCCCTTTCTTTGTACCTTGTTTAGGCCCAGAAGCAAGTCATATGCTTTTTCTTGATTATTTTTCTTCCATTCAAGCCTCCAATCATATTTATATTCAATGTTTCCATTGGGATTAACGATAATCACTCCCCCTCCTGTCACCCCAGGATCACCTTTTGACGCACCATCAAATTGGAGGGTCCATTTGTTTGTGGATCTCAGCCATTCCACCAAACCTTCCAAAGAGAACCTCATAATCCAATTGGCCCGAGAATGAGAGGTAACCCCCAGTCCCTGAGAGGTCGGGGATCCATCCAACGAGGCCATCCAAGTGGACTCCAATCAATCCAAGGAATATTCTTTGACTATTTTATGCAATTCCACACAGACCGAAAGGGCAGTCATGGCTATAATCCCAGTAGGGTCCTAGGTATTTTTAAATATTGCCTTATTCCTAAATAACCATATTTGTCAACTAACATACTTAGGAAGAGTAGACTAGATTTCCTTAAAATTATTCTTCGCCTGAAGGGAGCCCAAATAATATTTGGGACAAGAGTTGAACAAGGTTTGGATATCTGTGGGTCAGATGGTTTGCAGTATAAGGGACCAAGGGCTATGGTCCACACTTCCTTCATCACTTGACACTGGATAAAAAGATACATAATAGAATCTTCCACAGATTCACAAAGAGGGAACCTAGAGGGGCCAATCTGTCCCCTTCTTCGAACATTTTCAGCAGTAAGATTTTTTTTATGGGTAAGCAACCATAAAAGACTTAAATTTTGGAATGGCATTGGTTTTCCATATTTTCCCCCAGATAAAATTTTTAGGAGGTAATTGGGTACTAGAGAGCATGTGAAAATATCCTTGCTTAATCGAGTAGATGACTTTCTTCCAACCCCACTTGTCTTCCTCTTGTAAAGAAATGGGGGTACACCCTCTCAACTTCTTCAGGAGCTTTTCTCTTTGGGGGAGAGGAGCCTCCAGAATGTTTTCTAACTTCTAGGTCTTCTATCCTCCTTGTTGGCTCCACTCAACAATCTGATTCAGAGTTTCCACACCTCTGTTTCTCAAGAAGATCCATAGGTTCACCAAGGAAAGATGAGAATCTAGAGGTTGAAGACCCAAAATGGAATCTAAAAAAAAATGATGGTAGCTCCATTTCCTGGGATCTTTTTTAAATTTTTGGTGATGTATTCTTTGGAGAAGTTAATAAGGCGCCATATGGGGGAACCAAATCTAGGGGTCATTTGTCCTTCCCAATGATTTAGATGTGATAGATACTTAGCCCTGATCACTTGGGACCACCACTCGATGGGATTTCTAATTGAACTCCAGTAAAGTTTTTCCCCTATTCCCATACTTTTTATTCCTGGATCCCTCATGCCCAAACCACCACGTTGTTTTAGAGCTTTAATTGTTTTCCAGTTTAATAAGTGGTATTTCTTTATTTCTATTTTGCCTCCTTCCCATATGAATTTTATTATATACATTCTCATTTGATGTAGCACACTTTCGGGAGCTTCCAAGGTTGTGAATTGATACATAGGGATTTTTGTTAGGATTGATTTCACCAGAATTTCTCTACCAGCATTATTGAGACAAGTCCCACCCCAGTTTACTATTTTTGTTTTCAATTTCTCTTTCACTTTTTTTTTAACGCATAAGGGGCAACGCAACCCAGGAAGATTGGATCCCCAAGTAATTGAAATCTTTCCAGTCCCAAATATCTTTAAATCATAGAATTTCCTCAATATTTTTTCTTTTTTTCTTGAAATATTCCAACTATATATGTGGCGCTTGCTTTCATTCATATCTCTCTCAGACATCGTGAGAAATTTGCCCATATTTTTGTAAAGTGCCTAGGTATAGTGCTAGAGGTTCCTCCCATTAATATAGTATCATCTGCAAGCTAGCCATGGTTTATGCTTTTGATGCCCTCCTGGAAAAAAATGCCTAGAAGGTTGAGAGAGGCTCGTTCGGTCTACAAAGATCTGCTCAGGGCATCAGCCATAATTATATAAAGGAACTGTGAGATGGGGCACCCTTAACGGAGGCCAATGGAAGCTTTGAAGAAACTAGTAACCCTGTCATTCACCAAAGGAGAAATCCAAGGAGAGGCAATAAAAAAGTTTATCCATCTTATGAAGGTCTCATCAACCCCTAATTTTCAGAGAAATTTCTGCAGGAACCTATGCCTGACCCAGTGAAAGGCATTAGCCATGTCCATCTTAACTATCATGCCCTAATACCCCCTTTGATAACTAGAGTCGAGGGCCTCCTGGATAAGGATGATATTGTCAAATATTTGTCTTCCAAGGACAAAACCCCCCTGATTTTTAAAGATTAAGAGGGTAGTAGTGACTTGAGTCGCTAGACCAACAACTTCGAAAAGATCTTATAAGAGACACTGCATAGGGAAATCAGGTGGAATCTATAGAAAGAGGAGGGGTTCAATTATTTAGGGATTAAAGCCATAAATGAAGTGTTTATGTTGCCCCGTGCTTGCCCCCAATTACACAATGTTTAAAGGAGTATCCGACCAACCTGCATAGGTCTTTCTCAATAACATCCCATATTGAGTGGAAAACACTCATTGGGAAACCATCTTGACCTAGTGCCTTATCGAAGGGAAAGGAGAAGATTAGTTTTTAGATTTCCTCCTCCATCAGAGGAGTCATCAGAGAGCGATTCCAATCCTCCGACACTAAGTGAGCAATTCCCTTGAGAAAGAAGTCTTCACTATCAAAATCTCAAGTATGATCCTTAGAATACAATTTTGTATAGTGCTCAATTGCAACTCTTTTGATTTCTTCAAACTTTTTGATGATCTCTCCCCTATGAGTAATTTGAGTAATATTGTTTTTTGATTCCCTAATATTGGCTTCCCTATGAAAGAACTTAGTATTCCTATCCCATGCCTTAAGCTAATTATTTCTTGATTTTATTCTCCATTACTCCTTTTTCATTCTGAGTGATGTGTGAAGGATATTAAAGGTTTAAGCTTCTGTATGGATATCCATTTCATGAATCGGCATGGATTGCATTCGCCATTGGATTATTTCTAGTTTTTATTCCATATTTTTAATATTGAACTGTCTTTATGATTTCTACTCCTTGATCCAAATTTTAATGTCTCTTTTCAGTCTAAGTATCTTAGCCTCCCAAATTGTAATTGGGCTTCCATCAATCCAACTCAACCAGGAGGTGGAAACCAGCTCAATGAAATGAGGGATTTCCATCCATTGGGAAGAGTGAGGGAAGGTTATAGGACCCAAATCCAAGGGTAGGGAGATATCCAAGCAAATCGGTCGATGGTCCGATTTGCCCCATAGGAGGATGGAGGATTTAAGTTTGTAATTTAGAGTTAGGATATTGTCTACTGTAAGAAAACAGTCAAAACGGGCCGCAATATGGTTTAGACCCACTCTTTTGTTAGTCCAAGTGTACAAGAATTTTTGAGGTTTGACATCATAAAGGGTTAACGCTAAGATGAGGTCCTCCATGTATTCCTGATGGGCAACACAAATCTTGGAGCCCCTTGTTTTTTCATGGTAGCCCATTGTGGTATTGAAGTCTCCCCAGATGATGCAATTTTTCCCAAAATCTGTATTTTTCAGTTCTATCAGGGAGTTCTAGCACTCTTGATTTTCCCGAAAGTGGGTGGGGATGTACACATTGATCACTGTGAAGAGTTGTTGTTTCTCGATAATATTAAAATTAGTTTCTATCCAATGAGTTGTGTTTAGAGCACTTACCAGTTTTAGCATTTCTAAATTCCATAATGTACAAAGGCCTCCAGACGCTCCTCTTGAGCTGATTTCCTCCATCTCGGTAATGTTCCAAAAATTATGTTTAATAGATATGATAGACTCATCGTCCATCTTGGTTTCCTACAGGAGGGTGACTTCTGGCCTTTCTTTGATGATAAGGATTTTACTTCCTTGATTCTTCTTACTAAACCCATACCCCTACAATTCCAAGATATAAATATTCATTAATCAAATCTTTGGGTTGCCTTCCCCCTTGCTAGGGCACGTGTTGTTACCTTTCTTCCCCCCACCTCCTTTGTTTCCTGCATTTGGTAGCCGAGGTGGGATAGCATGTTAGACTCCTTACTCTTTGTCTATCTCGGTTTTTTCCCTTCTAACTTCATTATTTGTTTTTCGTCTTGATTTCTTCTCTTTTCTGGTAGGTTATTTCTATCATGTCCCTTTTGTTCTAGCATTAGCCGGGCTTAGCTGCACCATTGGTCCTTTACCTTCGGAAGAGGTAATAAATCCTTCCAATTCCTCCTCTTCATCTGAACTGTTATCGGTTTTAGGGCTTCAACTAAACTCTTTGTGACCTTTGAGGGTGGAGCCTAGGGGGGAAAAACAAGGGGCAGAGGCCCCAGGAAAAAAAGGGGGAGGTGTGGGAGGATCAATAAATTATACCCTAGCCACAAAGCCCAATATTTGAAAACTATTCTCAGATTCCACACTGAGGCTACCCCTAATCGCGAGCTCCTTGGGGGGGCTGAGGCCACTCCCATGTTAGCTTGCACCGAACCAGGCATGCTGGTGAGAGGTGAATATTTCGACGACTTGTGATTCTTAACCTGCGTCCATTGATCTTTAGATTCTCCTGAGAACTTCTCTGCAAAGTCTCCACCTTTAGGGAAATCTTTCGCAAAGTGCCCATATTCATGGGACAACTTGCACTTGAAGGGAAGCTGGTCATAATCAACCTCTTGTGCATGCATCCAACTATCCATAAAGAGGTTGAGTGTTTTTGGGAAACCCTTTTCAAGATCAACCTCTACCAAGATCCGAGCATAGGAGAAAAGGCCATCTTTAGGCTCAGAGCAGTCAATGTAATTTTCCAAATAATTTCTAGTAACCTTGAAAGTCATATCATTCCAACAATGCAGGGGAGGTAAGGGAGTTTCACCCAGTCTGAAACCGAGGATGGAACATCACATTCCGGGTTGAAACTAGGACTCTAACAATCTAGATAGAGCCCCCGGGCTCCCATAAAATACAAGCCGCTCTGAAACACCGAGTTCTGATCCAAACGGTTCTTAGAATAGATATTGTAGAAACCTTTTCCACATAAAAAGGAAATAACAATTCCCTTAATCAGAGGGTTCCAATTCTTCTTCACCTAGGCCTTAACCATACGATGGGAAGCCCAGTGGCCCATGACCTGCCTGATAAGGCCTCTATTTGCCAGCTGCAAAGCCCTTGAGAATGCCTGAGGGGAACATATCTCAATCTTGGGGATTTCATCAACTTCCTTCACAAACATAGAATCCCCCTGCTTGTTGAAATTAGGGGCAGAGGCTACAAGGGAATTGAAAGCTGCGATTTTAGCCAATAATGATGCTTCTTGAGTAGGTCAAGTTATGCCTCCCCCCTAGAACTGATAGGGCAGGTGACTGCAGAGGAAAAGGTCACTTTAGACCAAGTCAGAGGAAGATAGGTGGACCCACCTAAGAAGGTGGAAAGGAGATGTGGGGATGTAGCCAACACTTAGAAGATTAGAATGACACCAGAACAATGGTTGGCCGAGATTGAGAAGAAGAGAAGATGGGAGAGCTAGCAGATGCGAGCGAGACTATAGCAGATGCAACCAACCAAGGAACTCCAATACTAGGCAAAAAGGCCTATCCCACCCGTGGGGTGCAGACCCCTGCAGGGAGATAGTAGCCAGAAGAAGTAGACTAACAGTCAATAGGTCAAGCCACCATGGACATAGAGCTCTTCTTGGTTTGTAGACTTATTTCCGTGTTATTATTATTAATAATAATTATATAATGACTTAGAAAAACATGTAACAATATTTTTAGTCATGGGGATTCACCTCCATTCTATTTGAACCTTTGTTACAATAGCATAGGTTATGAATTCCAAGTGCCCACAAAATGATAACTCATTTCATGGTTCATATGATTTTTTTAATTTAATCAATTTAATAAGTAGAAAGGGGATAATTACTTTTAAAATAAATGTCAACCTTACTATTATTAAGAATGTTATAGAATATTATGTGGATGTTGAATCATACAAGCCACCTAATAATTACTGAAAATTGTCAAATGATCTTAGCTCTAGTGATTTGTTGAACAAATTATTTGTCTAACTAGTTGGGTTTATGAGACATGTTGTAACTCTCCCATTAATGGAATCTATGAAATGTTCTATTTGGTGTAGTATTCTCGAATTCTCTAGATATTATATCCCATTGATGTTAAGAAAAGCATATTGATAATTAAATATAAATTTTCAAAACTCTATTCTAAAGTAAATATACCTATCAACATAAATATAAATTAATGTATAATCATCTTAAAAATTAATATTTTTTGAAAATCTAGATGCTTATAGATGGTAGCTACTCAACTGATAGATTAAGTGAGTGAGTTATATCAAAACTCATATTATTGTATATATAAAAAAAACACAAATAAATATATTATATAACTAATAAAATTCATCTATTTATCTATTTTTATAAAATTTAATAAATTAAATTAAATTAAAAATGAAAATAACACTCTAACATAAACCAATTAAAAATCCTTTACTATAAAACACATATCATTTTGAAAAAGAAGGACAAAAATGCCTACATAGGTTTCTTCACTAAATCCAAACACGAATCTCCTGATAATACATTTTTATATTCAAAGAGATTTCACGTTGCAAGATATCATTCACGTGCAAACTACATGTTACCCCTGAGGCAAAAGAGAAATTACTTGTTACGCCGTAAGGCGTTTCCCTCTGAAATGAACTCCCCAAACTGCTGTCATGTCAAAATATGTGCCATTCGACTTTGTTGTTAGACGATTGGGCAATCACTAGCCATTGATTTGAATTGAGCAATGCCAAACGCGATGGTCCATACGAACCGTCAACCGTATTAACATCCAAATGTGACGTATCAAGTGAGACCTTTCAAGTTTCAAGTAGCAGGTGGTGTTTTAGTGGCATGCATTTCCTTCCAAACAGAAGCTGCGTTGGCCAGCGCGTTGTATGAACTCCCTCCCTCCGCCATTGAAAACTGGGCCTTCCCCATCAATTTTGCCATCCCCTTCTTCATTTCCATTCCCCCCTCTCCTTCCATTAATTCCCTCGCCGCTCTTTCCACTTCCTCTCTCTTCACCAATCCATCTGCTCCCTTCTGCACTTCAATGCCCACCTTCATCTCCTTCACGAGAAGGAAGGCATTCATTCTCTGTTCAGCAAAGAGAGGCTAAGCGATCATCGGCACTCCATGTAAGATGCTTTCGATCGTTGAATTCCAACTGCAATGAGAAAGGAAACCGCTTGTGGATGGATGAGAGAGGACAACAATCTGAGGCCCCCATGAATCCACCACAAATCCACGGTCTTGGGTTCAAGTCTCGAAACCCTCAGGTAGAACCTCCCTCATGTCTGCTTTAGTAGTCATCGTGGATTCAGTTGGAGGAGGAGGCTCCTTACACAACACCCAAAGGAATCGCTGCCCGCTTGCTTCTAGCCCCAAAGCTAGTTCCCGAATCTGATTCTCCGATTGGGTGTTGCGGCTCCAGAAAGAAATGAACAGAACTGACGAGGTGGGTTGGTGGTCTAGCCATTTGACGTACCCTCCTTCTCAAACTTCTCTTAAGATTCCAACAGAGGCAAAGCTATTAGCGGCCCAACGGGATAAATGGAAGGGGTCATTTCAACAACGCTCAGAACCTTTCCTTCCTTGAGAGCTTTTATTTGTTATGGTTCCATTTCTTAGCATGTATTTATCATAATTCCATGAGCTTCCTGAAGCCGAAGGGAATGTTGAATGAACCAGTTGAATGAAATATCAGATCTGTCTAGAAGAGGGTCTGGCAAATCTATTCCGGGAATCGGTGGAAGGCCCGGCACTTCGATCGGGAAATCCACATCTTTGAAGGAAATTTCAATGTTGTGGACAAGTGTTGGAAGGTAGAGCATGATGCAGAGGAGAGAAGCCCCAGAAGTGGAGAATATGTAGGAAGGTATTTCTAGTTTGGAGGCGACATCCAACATGGGTGTGCCGAAAAAATCGATTATGAAAGCGCAGACAGGAAACGAAAAGGATGTGAGAGCATCTTCCACTAATATTTTAGCTTTCTCCAATAGTAAGGGCATGCATACAAAAATTTTCATCTTGGCATGATCCCCTGACGAAGATGGCAAGGTGTGGTGAGGAGAGCCGTCCATCCATTTGGGGGTGAAGAAGGTGACAGAAAAGCCATGGTACACAGTCAGCCGCTTTGCAAGCTCGAGTAGTGGCATGTGATGGCCCGACCCAAACCTAGGGAATATTGCAACATGAGGTTTTTGGCTCCACTCTTGCGACTCCATGAATGTCTCTATATTCCAACAAGCAAATGCCAATATTTGAAGGGTGGGTTCTGTAACGAAGAAGCAGAGAATTTATAGTTATAGTACAAATGTATGAGCGCGCTTGCATCATGATGAATAATTTGGGGAGGCAGCCAAAACTAAAGTTTAAACAAATATATGACCCACCACGTTTTTGTTGTTCCGAGGACTTGGTAAAAGACTACAAACAATTTAGGGTGGATTTTTCATTCATTTGCTGACTTGGCAGTAGCATGTTGGCAATTTAGGAGAGATGTATTGAAAATGGTAGGACCTAGGGCTATATTAAATAGTTTAATTTTGCATGCAATGTGAGTGCAGAAATATGGACGATGCCACCACTATTTTAAACAGTTTATTTTTGCTTGTCATGTCACTGCAAACATATGGGCAATTTAGGAGAGACGTATGGAAAATGGCAGGACTCGGGACTATTAAACAGTTTAATTTTGCTTTCAACGTCAGTGTAGACATATGGATGATGCCACCACTGTATTAAATAGTTTAGTTGTGCTTGCAACAGATTCGTAAGTGATTAATATATATAACGTGGGTGGGGGGATGCTTTTTAAAAATATATGTTGTGTTTTTTATTTATTGGGTAATACTGTCATGACATTAATCTTTAGAGCTGTTAGATTGGCATCATAGAAGTATTATCAATTTTCTACAAACATGAATTATAACTTAACAACATAAAAATTCAAATGAAATAAGGCCTAATCCTTTAATCTAAGTCTATAATAGCTTCACTTGTAGGAAATCAAGTTGCAATATTTCATTGCCTATATGGGTAAATGGCTTATGTAACAATACCTTGTTCACTATGTAGTTAATGATTAAAAGAAGATTAACAAACATTCATCCAATAATTACTATTTAGCTAAGAAATATGGAAGACGTGCAATCAAGCTTCAATACTCTAAGTAGTATCCACTATGGTTCCACTACTATAAAGGAAATCTATAGCAGTTTATCACAACTCAGTGATTAGATAGCATTGGTAATAGTACTTTGATGACCACTCTGAATTGTGACTAAAAGGCAGATTCAAGCTTCAGTTAAAGCAAAGATACAACTAATCAAACATATGAGACCTCAAAGAAAACATAAACAATTGATAAATAATAGAAATTTGAGAAGAATTTAAAGTATTTCCCAAGAATAAATCTATAGAGTGGAAATAGTGAAATGTATACACAGTAACTCACATAAATATAATAGTGCACATGTCCAAACTAAGGGGTCCCTCTAGAATTTTCATATCCACATCATGACTATTATCTTCTAAAACTTAGAGTAATATATGAACATAGAAACATGAAAATGCACACATGTTAATTAAAAATTTGTTGTATACAATGTTCCCTTTCTTCTACTCTTTATTTTTATTTACAAAAACTAAAATATAATAAACAAAGTTATGTTCCATCTCCTGGAGTAATGACATATTGATATAACATCTAAACTTAGGCAATTCAATCCATCAAAAGTGTGATATCAACCTCAATTGTGCTTTTTAGATAAATATGGAAGTCAAACCTCATATTTTTTCATTATTTGGATTGATGGTACTTGTGTTGACTAGAACATTAACTAGGGGTGTTTGTTTTGTATTCTACACATCCAAGGGGAACCACATTGTGCCATGAAGGTGACGATCAAAACCCGTATTCCATATTTCTAATTAGGAAATTTCTATGACCTACTGAACAAATGAAGGAACCAAAATTAAGTTATTGTTTACTGTATAATAAAATCAAACAAAAACCTTGCTTAGAAACATCAACATTTAATATATCCATTCCTAAAAAGTCTTCCTCGAAAAATTTAAAAATCAATATCCTTTCCAAAAAAGTCTTTCCCAAAATCTTTATAAATTAATATCCTTTTCCAATTAATATATTTTTGGCCATATAAACTAAACTTTGGAAATTATGTCCTTGCCACACAATTTGAAGAGGGAAACGACCAATATTAATTTTTATATGTGAAAAACATGGTAACTACACCTTTGTCAATAATAGTACATCTAACAACCTTGCAAATTTAGAGAAATCCCAAGGGATCTAACAAATTAAAGCAAGCAATTTGAAAGCATTCTAAATCCTCATTTGATGCTCCCACCCTCTATTGGCTCTAATGGCCAATCATGAAGCAAGCAAACATTCTAGTATATATTTGTATTGTACAAGATGGTCACTATATATAATTATGGCTAGCATAACAAATACATCATGGATGATAAATTCTTTCAAACCACCAACATGAATATATGCTCAAATCTTTCCATAAATCTCTCAATAAATATTCATCCCTATTTTCACTAATTTCTCCCAATATCTCAATCTTCCATAGACTTCTATGTTTGGTCTACATCATTACATTTTCATTTCATAATTTATATATTAAATTTACTTCACAAGTAGGAGTTATTCCATTATAACCCCCCTTAACAAATTATTGTGATTTGAATATCTTCAATTGTCCTTTGAATTGGTCCCATCTTCATCTTCAATCCTCTACACTTTTCTTCTTTGTCCTTATTATTTCATCTTCATTTATCTTCAATTTTCATATTATACCTAAACAAACATAAATAATGTGTTTGTTTAAGTTCATATAAAAAAGTTACCATCCACCTAAATGCATGGGTTTTCTACCACTGTATCCACTATTTCTATAGGAAACCTTTTCTCTTACGTAGTTTATCAACAGATATTTATACCCTTAACTCCCATATATCAATATAATCATCAACTTGGGTTTTTAGGCTTATCCTTAACCACACAAACCTTAGGTGGTTTCAAATTACCACAAACATACATTACGTCAAGTGGTTTTGGATGACCACAAACCTTTCTCTCTCACAACAATCATAACAAGTAGTTATTTAGCATAACTTATTACTTCATGGAAAGTGGTTTTTTAGGGCCACTGCCTCTTCAATGGGGGTAGACTTTACTCATCAAGCATTACATTGACTCAAGTAAATTAAATTTCCTTCTACATATGCTTTTTAATCTAAATCTTCCACTACACCTCCATAAATTGTTTCTAGTAGGTGAATGTCTCCATCCAACAAGAAAACTGAAATTACTTACAAAAAATATGTGTCTTCGATGGAGTGATATCAAGATAAAAAAAAAATACGACTTTGACTTGAAAAATTTAATTGACACACCATGGACATGACCCAAACATTGATTTGACTTTTAACTTTGACATGGCCTTATTTTTATTTTAACTCCACATTTTCAACTAGACTTCAATTCTCATGTAATGAATTTACATAATTTGTTAGGGTGTTAGGTACCATAGAACATGCACCCTTTTACACATCAATATGTGAGTCACTTAACTTGGTTTTGAATTTATTTTACTTGATATCAATTCTTACATCAATATATTGTCATTCAAATCTTGACTTAACATGACTCCTTTTATAAATCTCCTTTTATTGATCACTTGGACCCCTTTCTTTAAATCAAAGCTTCCCATCACTCATCACTCTTCCACGGTAAGTGAGACCTTGAAAAAAATTTCCATTACATATCAAAACCATCCCAAACTTCATTTTATATTTCAATGATATATATGTTAAAATTAGTTTTACCCTTTATGTTTTATCTTGGTAAGTGACCGTCAAAAATAAATAAAATAGGGAAACATTGTGCTTCTTTTTATCTAAATAAAATAGGATACCTCTTTAGACACTTGCAATATTTCACTACCTCTGGGATGGATATTTGGACCTACTACACCTCCCATAGCCATGTTTATGTGAACCAACGTAATTTTGAGTGTGTTGAGCCCCGGCAGGTTTTGTGGATTAAACCTAGTGAAGCTAGCTCCCATGGGACTGCTTGATTTGTTCACTGGCATGTGTATGAATGATGTTAGGAAGTGTTGAGAATTAACTTTAGTGGAATCATGATAAGGAATTTTTTTTGTAAAAACATAAGACTTGGTGTTTTCAATGCAAAAATCCTCCAACCGCTCTAGATCTTTAATGATTCCCTTCATTACCATGAGAAGAGCTAAGAGGAAGAGGATACCAATAGTGACTCTGCAACTAGAGGAGATTAATTCACACAAGTCCGTTACAAATAGCAATCTAAAGTGAATTTGAAATGGATTCACATATTATTTGCACAATGCTCACAAATCCAGGTCGCCTATTAACATTATTCAGTGAGTGTGAAGTTGGGTTTTGAACCATGAACATGGAGAAATTCTAATGTATTATTTTCCAACAAATAAGAGTCTATGCTCATTAGCATCATGGATATGAAAAACTCTCACCTTCCAAATTTCTTTAGTGTGACTGTTTCCAGTGCAAACTCGAGTATGTATCATGGACAATGTGATTAAGTCCACTGAGTATCTCCAAATCTCATAGTTGTAAATCTTTACAAAAATGTTAGTCTCATATGCATCTTAACATATGAAAGTTCAGAAAACCTTAATGCATATCGTTGTTATGATACCATTTGTTGGCTCTAATAGCCAATCACGAAACAAGGGGACCATCGAATTAGACTAAACAAATCTTCAAAGGGAAATTATATTAAATAAATTGTATTGTACAAAATGGTCACTATATATAATGATGGTGGCCATAAAAAAATATTATATTTGAGAAGTTTATTCAAACCACCACCATAACTATCTATGAATCTTTGAATGAATATTCATCCATATTTTTAGTGACTTCTCCCAATATCTTAATCTTCCATGTTTAGTATAGATCATTACTTTTTCATTTCATAATCTAGATATTAAATATAATTCACAAGTAAGAGTTATTCCATCACCCTCCATGCCTCCAAATAGAAAGACCCATTGTTGAATTGTATGATGAAGCCAATTTCCTGGCTCAATGATCGTACTATTTTGAATGGAAAAATAAATTATCATGCAAATCTAGTTAAAACACAAGGGAAAGAGAAATGAAAGAATTAATATTCTAACACCCATTTTTTATTCAAGCAGCAATGGTACCGGTATAATGAGTAGTGCCACATAATAGATGGCATCCTAGTGTGCTGATGAAATGTTGAAGGGAATGGCATTGGTACCAACAAATTATGTTGAGAATGAATATGGTAATGAAGGAGTGCTTCTATGACCTAGGAAATAAAGGTACCAAATAAGGCACCGCCTCGGGGTATATTCCAATGTGGAAGAGATTTCATAGCTAAAGTTAAAAAAAAATAAAAAATCAAAACTTTTAATTAAAACAACGTTTTAATGCACAACCTGGGGAAAAAATATAGAATTTATCAACTATATCAAGTGTGGGAGCCAAACCTAGCATAGGGTCATGAATTATGGTATAAAATTATGATCCAATCATAATATACAAGATGACACCTTTTTTGCCAAAGAGAATATGACCCTATCTTTGATCTAATATAATCTTGTAGATCTAATTTAAATCACACAACCTCTCATAAAAAGACAAGGATGGTGAAAACTCTGATACCATGAATTTTTTTTAAACAATATCCCATGAACTAAAAACAGCGTTAAAATACCAAAAAAAATCCTTCTACAAAAGAGAATGCAAAATAATCTATTAAATCTATTATATAGAAAATGCCAATGTGTGTTTCTATATATAGTAATGAAAAAAGCCTAACATATAGCAAATGGATAGGTAGCACACTCAGGCAACTAGTGGCGCCTATATCAACTTGCAATTAACACAAGTTGTATGCATTAATAAAAGACTCTTTAAAAAATGTCAACGCTTTAGAAATATAATACTAACAAGTTTGATCTATTCTCTCTTTAGCAATATCAATTACTTCTATTTGCATATGTACACATCATTTAAATGGTAAGTTTTATTAAAATAAAATGCACACCAATTATATTAATAAAAAGAAAATTCATATAAATAATTATATCATAAAAATATTATTATTCATAAATAATCTTAGTATTATAATATACATAAATTGATTAATTGATGATAAACACATTTGAAAAATCATCTAATATAATGATATTTTGATTAATATATTTACAAACAATTTCATCCATTGATAATAACAAGTAATCTAATAATGATATTTTCATTCATATATTCACAATTTCATCATTAATTTTTTTTTTCTAGGATAAAAATTTAATAAAATTTAAAATATTGAAAAATTTACTTATTATCTTATTTTTATATTTTAAATATTTAAAAAAATATATATTTGAATAATTCAAAGTTAAAAGTGCTAGTATTAATTTATTTTTATATTCTAAATATTTAAAAATACATATTTAAATCATTCAAAGTTAAAAGAGATATTGAAATGATCATAAAAATCTCCAATTTCAATATTAATCAAAGTTAAATGAGATTGAAATTATCATAAAATCTCCAATTTCAATATTGATTTGGAAATTTGATCTCTAGATTTTTTTTATAAATATTATTTATAACTAAAAAAAAACATGAAAAATATTATAGTATTTGTTTTATAATTCAATGTATTTATTTATTAATTATATTTACGCCATAAGGCATTTCCCTCTGAAATCAACTCCCCTCTCTGCCCACCTGTCATTCTTGTAAACCATAGGATTATATGTTAGACGATTGCAAACGTTTCAACCTTTCAATCAAAATAGTTACAAAATGGTTACAAATTAGTTAATTAGTTGCAGAAAGGGTTTGCGCACTGGTCGGCTTAACTGATGAGCATGTTGTGGCAATGAAAAATCAGGCGTGGCGAACCTCCTTATTTACTTACGATAAGGGAAGTTTGTTTTACGACTAGGAAAAAGCAGTCACGAATGTTTTTATACAGGTTATGTAGATAAATCATGGCCGTGGCGATGGCCAGGGAGAGCTTGACACTGAAATTGTTTGCGTAGCAAAGACCGCCTTTATGGTACGTTTCTCAGAGAAATATAAGCCCGTTAAGAAACTTAACCATCACAAATTTGGTTCTAATTCTTTTTTTTTGGGCTCCTAATGCACAATGTTCCGAACTAATAGACGCAGGCCAGGGTATGTCTTTCTCACAATAATATTGCACATTAGTTTTTCATGATATAAACGTTGACCATGTTTTCCTGTGATCCACCTGCGGGATTGGAATACTTGCACATGGGTTCCACTCCAAAGATAATTCACAGGGATGTCAAGACTGCCAACATTCTTCCAAAGATAATTCACAGGGATGTCAAGACTGCCAACATTCTTTTTAGACCACAATTTGAATGGAATATTGGGTGATTTCGGTTTGTCAAAGATGACAATTGATGGGGAGGCTTCTCACATTACCACTGCGGTAAAAGGAATGGCAGGATGCCTCTAGGACACTTATGTGAATCAGTGCAAAGAATAAATAACTTAATGTGTGAGAAACAAACTAAGCCATAGATTGGTGAACCCAGAAAATGAAGCAAACTTCGGCTAAACTTGTAGTATTTCTAGTGAAATTAAGTAGCAGCCTAGTCTCCAAAAGAAAACCTTGAAGAAACTTCCAGGCTTAAGCAGGAGTGGCACTTAGGGAGGGAAACTCTAACAAGGACTTAATCCAATAAAATTCACTAGATAAAGCCGAGCACTATTAAGCGGGTAATAAAAGAGCAGAAGCTCTTTTCATACGCAATAAACCCTACCCACTTCTTTAACTTATAAACCCAATATCAGTAAAAGAAAAATAACCTTCAAACAGTGAGCTCATCGTCATAAGCGAAACGATTTCATTTGCTTAACAGAATGCAAAATTTTACAGCAGAAGGAAATCAAGATAATCTACACTGAATAAGTCAAGAATAGTAGCGTACACACAGAATCAAGAGAAGTCTGTGCATGTCAAATTAATTAGCAGAGAATGCAATCTGTGCGTAAATTCTGAAATATACCTTTCATAGAAGAAAACAAGATAACAAGTATGACATCAAGAACCCATAGATAAATTGAAAACATTTCTGTGAATATAGCCTTAAATGACCACGACTCCCATACAAAAATTCATTAGAAAACCAGATAACTTATATAGAATGTCAATAAGGGCCTCAACTCAAGGGAGGCTTCAAAAAACAAGGTACAACATAATCTAGGAGCTTATAAGGGTCGTGGCCGCTTAACATGTTTTCTTCCGGAAAGGAGATTAAAATACACAATAATCTGCCGGCAAGAAATTACAAGGCTCTCGGCCAAAATAACATAATTACAACACTACAGTCCAGAGAGCAACCTGAATAGCAGGTCTACGAGGAAGCCTCGAGAGGGTATCATGAGGCATTAGAGGTGCCATCCCTCTGAGTAGCCATAAACAAACCGAACAATAGCACCCTTAGCATCCACCGAAGCGGAGCTCAAGGAACTCTATGGATGCAAAAACCTTACATATGCCAAAATATGAAACACCTCGGTCCATTGCTTACCCGGAAGACTTGCGCATCGGTGACTGCCAGAATAAGCCGAAAACCACAAGGGTTGATAGCAGAGGAATTCTCGTACTCGAACCCACCAAACCCTGAGAACAGAAGATAAGTAAGCAATTAGTATCACGAAATCCGGAGTTGAAGAGAAAAAAAAAAGGAAAACAATAGATTAAAGAGAATTGTAGCACAGAGTCTGATTTGGGGAGAAATTTGACAGCTTACCATTAAGAAGATCGCCCCAGTTTTCATGGCTGACCCTCTGAGACAGGGTTCCTGCTACACATGAAGAATCAGACAGAGGTAGGAGGAGTAGAGCTCGAACATGCGCCAAGAGCTTGGGAATCGAATGAGCCAATTTCCAGCAACTTAGAATGAGTAAATCTGCCAAAGAGATCATAGCCCCTAGATCAAAGAGCTGAGCACACCACCGTCGATGGGAGTAGGAATCCCGAGGCGTCCAGCTAAGGAGGGACGGCCTGCTCGTGCCACAAAGCCATGGCAGAGCCGGTGTGAATGTTAAGATCACAAATCGAATGGTCCAGAGATAAATAAGCTTTGGTTATAATTAAATTCATCACGTAAGTAATTAGTATCATGAAATCCGGAGTTGAAGAGAAAAAAAGAAAGAAAGGAAAACAACAGATTAAAGAGAATTGTAGCACAGAGTCTAATTTGGGGAGAAATTCGACAGCTTACCATTAAGAAGATAGCCCCAGTTTTCATGGCTGACCCTCTGAGACAAGGTTCCTGCTACACACGAAGAATCAGACAGAGGTAGGAGGAGCAGAGCTCGAATAGGCGCCAAGAGCTTGGGAATCGAATGAGCCAATTTCCAGCAACTTAGAATGAGTAAATCTGCTGAAGAGATCATAGCCCTTGGATCAAAGAGCTGAGCACACCACCGTGGATGGGAGTAGGAATCCCGAGGCATCCAACTAAGGAGGGATGACCTGCTTGTGCCACGAAGCCATGGCAGAGCCGGTGTGAATGTTGAGATCACAAATCGAACGGTCTAGAGATAAATAAGCTTTGGTTATAATTAAATTCATCACATAGGGAATTCTTTGGTATTTAATATAGGTACAATGCATAGGGATATGTGTTCCATAAAGCACGGGTTATATTTACAACAGTTGTAACAAAAAAATATCAGGGTATAGAATGAAGAGTATGATTGCGATCTCTGTCCTTATTCCAAGTAATAATATTGCTGAGGAAGTAATTTAAATTACCAAGCTCAAAGTTCCATTGGTTTCATTTTTTTTAATACTTATATAGATATATTTAATCTAGTTAAATGATTAATGTAATAAGGGGGAGACATGACAAAGGTACTATTAAAACCTAAAAAAAATAAATAAAGAGTATTCATGATGGCTTTCCACACCATTACCTTAAGTCTTGTTTGCATCGCTACTATAGTCGTTGAACTTGGTATCGAGGCTTAGTTGTTATGCATGGTAGCACATGGACCATTCTCTTATAAGTCCACTTATACAATTCTCTTTCCATCCTTCTCTGCCATCTTGGTAAAGTGCACTATGCTTGTTGAATTTTCTCATCCATTGTGAATGCTTGTTTCTTAATTCCCATCCATCTAAATAAATTATTATGAAACTTCTCCCATAAATAAGTTATTGTGAAACTTCCCCCTTGTCTATGTTTGTTTTAATAAATAGTTCTTAGTCGCTTAATAAATTTCTTAATAAATATTTCACTCACTTCATTAACAAATGCATTCTCCAAATGACTTCACAAGGTGGTATTAGATTAAAAAATAGCTTAGAAGTGCAGATTAACACTTTGAAGTTAATTCTAGTGTAAAATGTGGCTTTCACAAACTCTGAAGAAGAGTGTTAACTTTGCATGGAACAGTACTTGAAGAATTTAATTTGAGAAAAAGTTGAAGAATTTAATTTGGGAAAAGGTTGAAGTGTACATTTCATTTATTAGTACCGACATGTATGTATAGAATATAAAAAGTATAAAAGGATAAAATGACAAAGGTTGTCAAATTGTGAAAGAATAACTATCCATTTGCATCAGTGTGTATATTTTGTATCTGAACTCTTTGTTTCCATCATTGCATTCTAC
The DNA here is from genome assembly GCA_031772625.1 of Pinus tabuliformis. Taxonomy (NCBI): domain Eukaryota; kingdom Viridiplantae; phylum Streptophyta; class Pinopsida; order Pinales; family Pinaceae; genus Pinus; species Pinus tabuliformis. The sequence goes on from CM062805.1 coordinate 392,852,704, forward strand.
TATTGATTACTTTAATGGTTGCCCTGAATCCCTGGCAGGATGTAATAGAGTTCTTGTAATTGCTCCTCACATTGCAAAACCATAGTGTCGTTTTCTACCAGATTAGATCATCATGAGCCACCAATCTAGGGTCATGCAGGAGATCCACACGGATATAATCTCTAGTTGCACCATAGTTTACATTTATGCAAAATCACTCAATCACAGTTAATGTCCACCAAACATTAAAATTAAAGGAAAATACTCACGAATAGTTAATGGTCATCAAGCATTCAAATTAAACACCAGAGAATTTTTTGTTTTTGTTTTGGCCTATAAACCTATATACAAACCCTGTGAGTTGCAAAGGGCCATGGCTGTAGTATTGTTTTCTGGATGCGCATCGATACAATGTTCAAGAAATCTGATATGATACGGTCATTAAACATTCTCCAGGAATATGGCATGTATAATGTGGCAAACAAAAAAAATTATTAGGGTGTGTTGTATCATGCTTCCAGGGATGTAATTTGGGAATAGCTTTCAAATTTCAACTGTCCTTTTGACATTTTCACGGTTAACTTGAAACGTATCTCATATGGAGAGTTAATTTTTCTGGCGTGGTTATTTAATTTTGAATGGGAATTTCCCACTTGGTTATATCTGCAACATTAAATAAATAAAACTTTTATACTCAAATAATTAAATACTTATATTCTGAAGTGCACCACCATGGAAGTATGTATGGATTCATTAAATACGATAGGGAACTTGGAAGCTCTTTTCCTACACGAAGAGGAAATCAGAGTTTTTAATATTAAAATTATAGGTATTTATATATAAATTTATTTTAGTTTATATATTTATTTATTTTAAATAAAAATCAATAAAATAAATAAAATTCAATTACATGAATATTTTAATTTTTTTACAATGTTTTTAATATTAAAATTATAGTTATTTAGGTATAAATTTATTTTAATTTAAAACACTGCAAGTTTTTGATGAAGTTTTTGATGAAGTGAGACAATTCAATATTGAAAAATAACCTTTTTCCACTTTTTCGGAATAGAGTTAAAAATCCTTTTGTGTTTATTTATAGGCCTCTACCTGGTCAAATACATAACCAAGTCTCACATAATATCATGCTAAATAAAGGAAAGCTCGTGGTTCTACCATAGGGGTTCACCATGGCACCTCTCAATAGCAAATTAAAGTTTCTATTTCAACTAAAATAATTATTTAATCAATGCTCAACAAAAGATCCACTTCTCTAAGATTCATTTATTTGAAAGGATTGGACCTAGGCATTCAACCTACTCAATATCATGATATACTAAATAATCAAGACTCCTTAATTAATGGTCAACAAAATGTCCACTTCTCTAATATCATATGTCATGATTCTTCTCATTTTATGCCTTACGGCATTTCCTTTGCAACATTTGGTGCAAATGCTAGTATATATATTGTCATTTAGGATGGAGACTAAAAAGTTTAGAAAGCGTATTTTGTGAATTACGGTGTAGACTAAAAAAAATTAAGGCCATATTTGTTCGGATCACAAATTATTAAAAGTAATGTTGGTGTCTAAAAGATACATTTACTTGATTTTAATGGCTATTAAGATAAATTAACAATTATCTTTTTAAATTTTAAATAAGCTACATTGGAGATGAATATTATGAACAAAAATATGGGTTCTCATAAATTAGGAGCTCAAAAGTACTAATAATTTGACCCAATCAAATTTAATTAAACCATTAATTGAACCAATCTAGCAATATGACATTGATGTGAGATGATTGATGAATGATTGGGACTAGTTTAGTCTCCCAAAAAATTATTAAGATGGTTCAATTAAATTTGACTTTGTCCATTTACTAGTGGTTTTCGGCCTCCCTATTTATGAGAAATCATTTAAAGACAAAAAGAAAAAGTCATGACAACCCATTTAAAAACCTAAAAATTCCATATTAATTTGTACTAATAGCCATTATGATCCAAACAAAAATGTCTTTAAACACCACCACTTCTCTTAATAGTTCGTTATCCTAACAAGATTGATTTGTGTAATGCCCTTGGCCTTTATAATAATAGTTATTTGATTGTAAGAATATGTAACTACGTCATGCTTAGATTTTCTCTTACTGCTGAGTGTCTCCTTGTTCTCCCATTACATTATCTCTGATAAGTAATTTGGAGTGATAAACCCTCGGTAGATACCCTCGGAGTGAGGGTTGTCAATGACTATGATATGGAACTCCCATGCTAATTGTATGTAGATTTTCCCCTTTCCCAATGATGCATCTCTTCTTGAAAGGTCATTCCTTGTTGACGATCGACCTCGCTGTAGCAAGCGTTGCCATAAACAATATGGAAAACGAGAAGGAGAAATTATTGTTGGTGCAACTACAACTATTATTGAAAATATATCACCTCAGATGAAGAAGTAAGAGATAATATATAAGATGATGGTAACTAAAATATTATTCAAATCATGGGCGACGAAGAACATTTGTATGGAGGATGATGGCTATTCCTTCAATGTGATTTCCATCACTGTCTATATTATGTCCTGAACATTGAGCTCTTCAAGTTCTTCTCTGGTTTTAGAGTTCAGTATCTTGATGATCTTCTGTGCTTATTCTAGCCTATGCTCAATATCTGGTTTAGTTTTCTCTAGTGCTACTTTGACTCTCTACACCAACTCTTCCTTCTCAAAAATAATTTGGATGGAAGGCCACAAGTCTGTAACATTGCCATAGATGTTGTGCCAAACGTTTTTTTTTTCCTCTGCTAATATTTGAATAATGATGGATTGGTCTCCATAATTCTGCATTTGATGAACAATTTTGAATTTCTTCTATTCTTCTACCAACTATGCAATGTCTTCTTTTATCTTACTTTACTCCATCTTGATGAGGGCTCAATTTCTCCACCTCTTTCTTTGTCAATGATAATTCCCCCAAAGCTTGAGTTATCCTTTCTGAGGAATCTAAAACTGATATCTTTGTTGTAAGATGGGTTACAATACCTACTGATGTCCCTGTTGTTGTTGTTCTAAGTGCCTCCCACTTGTCTTTTTCTTTTAGTAGTGCTTCCATGTCTTGCTCCATTTTTTGTATTTGAGCATTTTGTTCCACTACTAATGTAAACAACTTCTCTTTCTCCATCTCCAAACTAGTGACTTCTTTAGTCTGAGGGTGTTCTGTAGTTGGGAGTTTGAGCTATTTTCTAAGAGCTTGAATGTTTGCATTCTTGCTTCTGATCACCTCCTCTACTGCCTTGACATCACTAGGATCATATCCTAGTTTAATAACTAATTCTTCCAATGTTTTAATTCTGGTGTCTTTCCATAGAGGACATCCTCTCGATCTTGAGTTGTGAGTGCATGTTGTTTAGTGAAGTCTGTAATTTTGAAGTAGCCATGGCAGAGATGGTTAGAGTTGAATAAATCATCTCACCTGCCTGCTTATGCAAATCGATTTGATCGATTGCATGAACTTGTTTAGTATCCACTGAAAAAATGGAGGCCTTATAATCTTTAGCACCTCTGGGGGCTAACACTTTGGGTTCCAAAAAGGCCATTTGAAACTACCCCTTCTCTGAATCAAAAGTAGACAACAACCTGTGTTGAGTGGTGGTAGTCTGTTTCCAAAATTATGAGTATGTAGAAGCTTTGAGAGCTTCATTTTTTAATTTAATCTCCTTGTACCTTGTGAAAATACTTGGCTGTGGTGGAGCTTGAGAAGTAGAAGAGATAGAAGACTTAGTTGTCTCTTCTATATAAGGTAGAGAGGTAGTAGGAGTGCCTGTCAAAATCAAAGTAGTATACTCGTGTGCATACCTTTCTTCTCAAGATTCTTCTTGAATGTTGATCACCTGGGGACTATCTCTACTATCAATTTTGGTTGTGGTCTATTTATATTTCTTCCTCCTCTTGAAAATAGGAAAATCTACAACCCATGTTTCTAAATCGGTGGGAGGCATGCTTTCCCTTGGCCTCTTTCTTTCTTTTTATTTAGGAATGGGAGTTTGTAATGAAGACTGACTAACCAACTGATCTTTGGCCTCTTGCAATGTGTTTTCTGCCCATTCCTCTAGGTTTTCATAATGTTCTATCTCTAGCCTTGGGGTATGAGTATATGGAGTACTTTTTTGTTCAACTCTCAACCTAAGGATTATTCCCAAGGGGTCATAGGACCATGTAATACTATGTTTGAATTTCATCTACTTTAGGACTTCTTCCACCTCCTTTGTTGTTGATCTAGTGTTTACAATGTAAGGGCCTACGTGTGCCTTTAGCTTGAACCATGATTTCTTATTGTTGGAAACAAAATGTAGGTCATCCATATTAAGCATCTATCTAGCATACTCCAAAGAAAATATACTCACTATCACAAAAAATGGTAGTCTATAAGGAGGGAGCTCAGATCCATAAATCTCGTTCTTTGTGTAATTCTAGTATAAATACCAGTCTCCAACCTTTGATTGTTCTGAGAGGTGTAGGAATTTCTTGATTTTTTGAGATATCCTTAGTATAATGTCACTGTGTAATAAACATAAGGAACTGTGAAGAAATTGGTCCACAAAATTTGTATAAGTGTACTCCTCTGAATTCCTTCTAACCAATGAAGTCCAATGGATAACTAACAAAGGGTTACCCTACTCATCAATATTATGCAATTGAAACGTGAATCTATCTGCCTGATAATATAACATAAGATACACTAACACTGACTGATATTTAAACACTCCTTCAACTTTGAATTTCATAAACTGATCATGGATGGCATCACGCAAGAATTGGTTGTAATTAAACAAAAATGAAGGCTTCTATCCCACTGAGAATACTGATAATAATCCTAAAACTACTTCGCCAACCCATTGGTCTATATACTAACAAATTAATTGAGTCACCATGCAAATTACATGCTTTGACATCTCTAGGAAAATGGAAACATGGTATGGGGGATTTGTTCTGGGAAATTCAACATTTTCAGGGAGGAAACATTCAAAGATATGGGCTCTCTGAGGAAATGTAAAATTTTTGTACAGTCCATTAATGAGTTGGTGGAAAATGGATGAAACGAAGCTTGGGGATTTATTTCTAAGGCTTTGCAAATTCTCTCTTGGGAAATGGAAAAGATGATTTCATTTTTTTGGGAAATTAACACTTTCATGCTAGGGAGGTATCTGAGGTGACAACAGGTGGAAAATTCAGGTAAGAAATGGGTTTGAGGGAAAATTAATTCACAAATAAAGGACTCCCACATACTTGAATCATCCCTTTCATTAAGGTATTTCTACTTTTCCCAATTGTGGAGTTCGTGCAGGTCAAATTCACACTAGGTCTCAACAATTTTGAACCGAGTGTTGATCAGGGGGGTTTTCTCAAGGTCTACGACAAGGGGAGTCATGGAGTCTTCCTCAATCATCTTTCCTTTACCCTTCTGTGTTGAAATTTTCAACTAAAAATAAGCAGATCATCTTACCATAATACTTAATCTGTCGAATTGTGCAGAGAAATTACTGACAGACAGTGCATGACCACTTTGATTGGCTCGATAACAACATGCAGTAGCTATAAAAGCATAGAAGGAAACTAATGCAGTCTCATAGGGTGATTTTATAATGGAAATTGTGGGGGATCGTAATGTAACAATTACCATTTCAAGAGCGGAGTCATTAATTCAGAAAACGGTTGATTTGGCTGGAGGAATTAAATGTGAAACGTTCAATTAGGGGGTACTTTGAAAGTTACAATAGTTGGATGAGGTGGAGGGGTGACGTGGAAAAGGAGATGAGGTGGAGGTGTGACATGGAGGGCGGAAGGGAGAGAAAGTGGCATGAGGGGTATGGATGTAGGTGACCAGTAGAAATGATAGGCGTGAGTGACAGGCAGAGGTGATGAGGACATGGTGGTTTTCGGGGGGGTGGGTGGGTAGGAGAGGTATGAGGTTTTGGAAGAGGATCCCTGTTAGGCCCCTATACTACTAGTGTAACCCCTTATTGTTATTAGTACAACCCACTTATTATATTGATGTACCCATGTAGTGCCCATATTGTTACTATTGTGCCCCATAGGAGCCCACTATTGTTATTATTGTGCCGTTACATTATTATTGTTATGTCGGCTTTAATTATGTTATGACCCCTTAGACTCCTATATATAGAAAGGAGGTCTTTTCATTTGTATCATCAAAGAATTGTTCATTTATGTAATGTAAAGGAGGTTGCCCCATCGAAGAGGCTGAATTCTAAGGTGTTGATCTATCTTTTCTATCTTTTCTTGAGCTGGTTTCATAACATTTGGTATCAGAGCCTTGGATTCTAGGGTTTCACTGCTCCAAATAGGTCATCGTGGCATTTTCACTATAACTTTTTTCTGCGATGTTTCAGAAGTTGCAAAAGAAACCCATTTGAGAAGAAATCGTGCTGAACCTCGGGTCCAAAATTCAGAGATTATCGCACTATATTTTCGGAGATATGATCTAAGGAATTTGGTCTTTCTGCAGACTCCTAAATTACATTCCAAACAGGTGACCTGGGGAAATCGTCATAACTTTCTCTCTGGGGATCGGATTGAAATTTTGTAAGAAGGTATAGAAATAGGACGGACTGTAGTTTCTTGTATGCATTTTTCAAATCCAAAAGTTGAAATAGTGACTCGTGGCACGTCATACAAGTTCGCTCTACTGAACTAGTCTATAATCAAGTTATTGTGGGACATTTCGCATAACTCTTTCTTGGAGAATCCAATTTGGGTCAGAATTGTGGCATTGGAAAGAGGAAACAAAGGGCTACTACAGATCCCAAGTTCAGAACTTAGATATGTGAAAGTACAGAGTTATAATCATTTCAAGATCGAGCTCCTAAAATCAAGAAAAAGTAAGATGAAGAAGTTTGATGGCAAGGATCCGGTAAATTGGATGCTTCAGATGGAGCAATATTTTGATCTACATGGCGTACCACTGTTACAAAAGGTATTATTGCATCTTCATATTTAGAACCAGATCAATTTTTATGGTATAAAGGTCTTTGTTCTCGTAAACAACTTGTTATGTGGTCAATTTTCACGGAGGAAATGATAGCACATTATGAGGATACAAAGAGCGACACCTTCTTTAGAGCAACACCACAACAATTGGAAAGAGTAAAAGGGCTTTGTGACATAGTGGAAAGAAAAATTATGGAAACCAGGAAGCATGCCCCTCACAACTATAAATATGGAAGTGTTGTTTCTCCTAGCCTTCTACAACCTACAAGGGTTACACCACAACAATTGGAAGAAAAAAGAGAAAAAGGGCTTTGTTACAATTGTGATAGAAATGCACCAAAGGTCATAAGTGTGCTGAGAAGAAATTATTTTACATAGAATATGAATAGGAGGAAGAAAAGGATCAAGAAAAATCAAAAGAAGATGATATAAGCCAGGACCCCACCCCAGAGAAAGAAGAAATGAATCAGACCATATCTTATAAAGCATTGGCAAAAATTACCACTCCTCAAATTCTCAAGATAGAAGGACATATCAAGAAGAAAAAGGTGCAAGAAGTGAAAGATCACATCGAGAAAGAAGAAATGAATCCAACCATATCTTGTAATTCATTGGTCGAAATTACCACTCCTCAAACTATCAAGATAGAAGGACATATCAAGAAGAAAAATGTTCAAGAAGTGAATCCAACCATATCTTGTAAAGGATTGGAAGAAGTTACCACTCCTCAAACTCTAGAGATAGAAGGACATATCAAGAAGAAAAAGGTTCAAGCAGTGAAAGATCACATCGAGCATCAACAACAAGTTCTCCAACTTTTAAAGGATAACGCCACTTCGGTGCAAAATCAAATGAAACAACAGATAGATCAACATCGTAGTGAAAAATGTTTTGATGTAGGTGATTGGGTATTTTTACTGCTACATCTCAAGCAAGCTATTTATGAGAAAGAAATGTTGGCAATACTACATGCACTTAAAAAATGGCGACCTTACCAAATGGGAAGACTCTTCAAGGATGAGGATGTGGAAGCATTTTTTTGTGTTATTTCTATTATCCAACCATATTGGATAAGTGAAGCAAGGGATGAATGGAAGAAGGATGAAGAAGTATGGCCACTTATTCAAAAGTTGCAAAAGATCCCAATTCAAACAATATTGCCAGAAATTGAAGAGGAAGGAAAAATCATATTGGAACCCGGAGCAGTCATAGAAACAAGAACCCGACAGCTACGAGATCGATCAATTTCAGAGTATCTCATCAAGTGGAAGAACTTACCCGCTGAAGATTCCACATGGGAGGACAAGAATTTTATACAGAAGCATCAAGAACTACTCAAGCATTGAGGACAATTCTTTTTGAAGGAGGGGGGCATGTTAGACCCCTATACTACTAGTGTAACCCCTTATTGTTATTAGTACAACCCACTTATTATATTGATGTACCCATGTAGTGCCCATATTGTTACTATTGTGCCCCATAGAAGCCCACTATTGTTATTATTGTGCCCTTACATTATTATTGTTATGTCGGCTCTAATTATGTTATGACCCCTTGGACTCCTATATATAGAAAGGAGGTATTTTCATTTGTATCATCAAAGAATTGTTCATTTATGTAATGTAAAGGAGGTTTCCCCCTCGAAGAGGCTGAATTCTAAGGCGTTGATCTATCTTTTCTATCTTTTCTTGAGCCGGTTTCATAACAATCCCTTGAAACCCCCCCACCCCCCTTCCATTAACCGTCGATTGTGTGGGTGGCGGGGGTGGGGGGGCGAAATCCTCCTCCCACCATTGCTCTGGGCAAGACTCATCATTGCTATTGATTGGCACACAATCATTATTTGTAAATGAAAAACATATCATATCATGCGGAAAATAAAAATATAACCTATAGTTTATGAATTAATATATACAATTAAAACTTTATTATAAATTTGAAAGCGACATTTTCACTGGCGTGCTATAGGGGTATATTTTTTATTTTTTAAATTTCTTTTATTCTTTTATTTCACACACATTTTTTTTTATCCCCTTCTATTTTCTTTTCATTTTATTTTTCTATTTTTCTTTATTTTTCTATTTTTCTATTTTTCTTTCTTTTTCTTTTCTTTTTATTTTTTATTTATTTCGAGCTAAACAAACTTGAAATGAAATTTTTTTTTACAATATCCAAGTGGGATGAAAAAATTATTAAAAATACAAGACTCTTATATTTATAGGACCCTAAAATTGACTCTAATGGGGATGCCATCCTCCCTATGAGGTGTCAAGAACACTGTAGATCAATAACCTTCTCCATTGAGAAATAATTTTCATCATCAAAACTAAGACTAACTCTGAAAACTGAAAATCATAGATATAGCAGCAATTCATCTGAAACATAGGGCCTTCACTCTAGGCTTCAATTCCTGATGACAACCACCCACACTTGCAGTATTTGAAACTATAAAATGATATATGCAATGATTCATTTATTACCAACTAATCTTAAGTGAAATAGTGCTTGAGAAACCTTCCATTAATAGGTCGTCCTGATAGTGTTTCTCCAGTCAAATCCTCCAACAAAATTGCATGAGTTCCATAGACAACTACAATCTTGTAAGGACCTTTCCATAAACTTTCAAAGCTCCCACGTTTCCCTTTCTCTTAATTTCTAGAATTCCACTTCAAAACAATGTCATTCAACTGAAAATCATCTACTTTGACCCTCTTGTCATGAATTCTTTTGAGTTTATCTTGAATGAACTATGTATTGTTATAAACCTCTTCTCTGGTTACGGTGCAAGTAAATTCTCAGTGCTGACACAAAAACTTCCTCTAGCCCGAGAGAGCGGATCTAGCCACAAAAAAACAATCTATGGAAAATATCCTTAAGCTAGAATCAATTAAGAGGGCCTACCTCTTAGAATTCTATTCTGCTTGGTGATGATCCTGCTTCCTCACTCCAGCTATCTTCTGTTTCCTTCCTTCAAATACCTGAAACAAGCAAACAACAACAACAACAAATGTGATAGAATACAATATTGTATTTAGCCTACTTAATAGGTCAAGGAACATTAAGCCATAAATATGTAAAATGACACTTCATGTAGGAAATCAATCAATAGTTGTATTTATATAAGTCCGAAAGAGATTACAACCGGTGCCTTGACATTGCTAGTCTCCTCTGACGTATCTAGGTTCCCACACTTCTACTATTACTTCATGGATAGCCCCAAAAATAGAATTTTTAAGCCCTATTTCCCTCTAGTCTCAAAATAAACAAAAATCACACTATTCTCCCTCAAACATACACTAGAAAGCTACAACCTATAGATGACTTGTTTATTATTCAAACTTGCTCCAAAACTCCAAACTAGATTTTGATTGGGAAAAAGATAATTTTATATAGATTGGATGGATGGGAGATGGTTCCTTTCATCATGGGAGAAGGTCTTATCTCTTGAGGTTGTTCCATCCTAACAGGGGAAAGGAGCCCAAATTGATTCCCTCAGCTCTATCCAGCCCAACCATCTACCAAAATTCTATTACGAAGCTTCTATACATGGAAGCCTCAACTACTTATTTAAGAAACCTTCCAAAAGAGGATTGGCGTGACTAGACAAGAACTCATTCGCTCCAATCGGTGCAAGGGCTAGTTTTAACCTCTATAAATCAGCACAAGGAAAAAAACGGTTAGTAGCACTAGTCTTGTAAACTGGGATAAAAGGAAGATTCTTGGGAAATGATGTAAAGGGGAATTATTCTGCTCATGAAGAGGGACATACTCGGAGTTTCTTCATGATAAGAAAGCACGATAGGTACACTGTAGAGGTCCTCAAGGATCGTAGAAGGGGAGTACACAGACAATGACAAAATGTTGTATAATAGATTCCCCCTAAATCGTGAAGGTCGAACTAAAGTGAGGGGTTAAATGATTTACAAGTGGAAGTGAGGAACCGAACTCCATCATTAGAAAACCTATAAGCAAGCATAGATACATATACATCACTAAAAACTCTGAATAATGATACATGAATCATGGTATGGATGCATCCATCTAGAGAATGATCATGTAAATGGATCCAAGGCATGGGCATAGCCATCTAGTAGAAAGGATCATAACGAAACCAAGGTATGGTCGCAACCATCCAATAATGAGAAGGATCACATATAACAACTCATGGTATGGTCGCATCCATCCAGTAATGAGAAGTTTCACATATAACAAGTCATGGTATGGTCGTAGCCATCCATCTGAAAAAGAAATGTATATCAACATGACCATGTCACATCGCCTTGCAATCTGGACTTTTGTAATCTTAGCCCAGGGTCTTGCACTCCAAACGACCCGATCAAAGTACAAATCCTAAAATGTGAATGAATGTGTTGAAGTAAAACATGCTAGGAAGTCACTTGATTACCGGTCAATGATGTGAACCGTTAACAAGCACGAGAGAAACCACCAATAATGACAATGGCTCTCAATGTACTAGCAGCACAATTCATGAAATGTGAACAAAGGAACTGATGTCAAACACCCGTGCAATCACCTGATTAAAAGTAAAGGATGTGAACTTATCGTCGAGTACGAAGAACTTGTCATTAGGGCATGCAAGCTCTAAGGTACTGGAAGGGAATCTCTCCGACAACTTCCTGGATAATAAGCTGAAGTTGACAGGAAGTGACCATGTCGACGGAGGGCCATGATGTATCCCACATCATCAACACGAGACAAAGGGATTCAAATGATTTCAGATGTTACAAATAATCAAGAGTAAATGTAACTGTAGAAGGACTGACTCTTGAATATATCGGTGACACGATTCTGGAGTTTGGCAGCTTTTGAATCCATAGGATCAGTGGTCATGATGACATAGAAAAGATCAAATGCAAGGAAAAAATGAGCAACCCAACCTAGGAAGGTCAAATGAAAATAAGGATATCCCAACCCGACACAAAGCAGAACGTGTCATGTTCAAGAGCGAGCTTCCGACATGACTGATAGAATCTCCAATTTTCCCCCACCATTTTTGGTAGGTACCCCAATTATTTTTTATCACAAGCTTGAATGCGATAGAATATGCTTGCACTGTAAGTTCATCCTTCGGATGAATTTGACCTAGTAAGTTTAATTATCCCTAGGAAGGAGAAGCTCACATTTTTCATGGCAACGAATCCAGTGTTGTTTAATGTTTTAATGAGTCCGATAAAGGGGTGACTCGATATCTATTTCATGTTTAGAGAGTTTGAAAAAGACACAGAAAAGAAAAATCCACATGGTCCCTTTTCATACATTTGTGTCTCTCAAGCCCGAAAAGGTAGAAAATGATACTTGAGATAACCGCTTGACCATTTCAGTGAAGGAGTACGTTTTTCATAAATAGTGCATCCCAGCCCGAAAAAGGGGTAAATGTATACTGGGTGAATGATGTTTCACAACCTTTAACGAGTTCAACATAACAAGAGATCAGTAATATTTTTGTGTTTAAAGAGTCAAAAAATAGCTTGAAAGAAGACCCCCCATTTTATTCTCTTTTATGAGTAAAAATCAAAAAAATACCCCAATACCATCATCGACAATCCGTGACCTATCATTGCACAAAAAAGGTAAATGCATTATCCATTTATGAGGAAAAATAGGTAAAAAATACTAAAAAACCATAATATTTCATAAAATGAGGCAAAAGTAATTATTTTTTACCATTTACCATTTTACCTTTTCGTGAAGAACTTTTCACCCACTTGCGCCCTAATTTTTCTGGAGCAGATTACTGGAGATCTGAGAGGTCATTCGTTGAGCTGTCAATTGCAGGTAAGATCCAAGACCTTAAGCTCCATTTTCATAATTATTTCACCTAGTTTTATCCACTTTTTGGATTTTATGAGGAGGTTTTGGAAAAACTTTTTTGCCCTCGGTCAGTGCGATTTCCATGCACATAATCACGTTGATCGGGGGTTGCTAAGACTTCCAACCGCACCGTCGGCACCACTACTTTTAAAACAGTCGCACTGGCACTATGAGCAAAGAATTTTGATGTTTATTTTCTCAATTTGACCATTTGAATCCAAAATTTTCCAGCAAAAGATGATCATTCACTTGATTATATGGTTTCTGCACGGAAAAAATCGTGAAAAATGGTGGATTGGAAGGAACACAAGCATGAGGGTATTGATACTAAAGCAATGGATGAAACAAATTTCTTGGATGCTTTAAGGAACTGTGGGCTCCTCAAATTATTTCTTACACCAGGTCTACAGGCTCAACCCAAATTGCTACGATACCTAATCAATATTTGGGACATGAATCGCAAAATTTTCATCATTGGTGACCAAGAGCTGGAGTTGGAAACTTCAGACATTTATTTCATCACAGAACTGTCCTGGAGAGGGAAGTCAGTCAATCTATATGGGTCGAGGTTGATTGGGGCAAGTGTGACCATGCTACTTGCCGAACATTTCCTAGAAGCTCTCAAATCAAAAAGTGGCAAGATCGAGATTATGACAGTTTAAGATCTTGGGTTGAGAGTGTTACTACCAACCATCAACAAAGTGGCTGGGTCCCAGCGTTGCATGAGACCAACAAGTCAAAGTTTCAGTATGCTATCAAATGCATAGCACCCACTATCTTTAACTATGTGGAAGCTATGAAAGTCGACATGAAGCATCAGCTATAAAAATTGAAGGCGGGAAACCTAAAGCAGTTCTGCTTTGCGTCTGTGCTAGTGAGATTTTTCCTAGAGCAGGTTCTGTTATTCTAATACTAGCTGACTGAGGTGGAACAGCTGATGCCACGAGACCCATGGATGGTTCATTGGCTTGAGTTGATGCCCAGGGTTACCAGGGGCCAACAGATGTCCTATAAGCCTGCCTTTTTCTCATGGCTATGATGACAACTGATCGTAGTGGAGGATTGGCCTTATAGCGATACTGACTTCTGCAGAGATCCAGATATGCCGTTACCAAAGGAGGGGGGGGATTTTGATGATGGAGATAAAAAAAAAGTAATTTTTAATTTTTTGATGTTTTTATTGTTTTTGAGATATATGTGTTCATGACATTTTGATTTTATGAATGCAGATGTTGGACTAGAACACCCTGTCGGGATGTCCCCGATCACCAGGCGCGTCACTCGGTAGTTTGATGTCACTCCTTATCAGGAGGGAAGTGACAAGGAGGAGGAGATTGTGCAGAATCTTGAGGGTTTGACCTATGGGATCCCAAAGTATGCCTGGATGGGTGATGTCCCATGCCAGTACCAGAGGCATATGATGGAGGTGTCAGATCGGATCCACCGACTGTTGAATCGTGTAGTCTGAGCAGTTACATGCTATCATGAGCATCATGTTATTTAATGCATAGGTTTAGCATTCCACATTTTTGAGGCCTGTGAGCGATCGATGTATTTTGAAACACATATTATTCTTTGGGGTTTTTATGTATGACAAACATTATGGGCACACACACACACACACACATTTATGTTGTACTTCCTTGCATACTATGGTACAAATGTTTTTGTTTTTTGAGTTTTTACATGTTTCGAAAATGTCTATCCAACACATAATAAGCTAATTCATCTGTTAGTGTATTCATGTGTCTAGGGAAATGATGATATGTAATGTAATTAAAATTTCTCTCTAGTAGACGAATACATAGATACATTCTCAATATCTAATGGTTTTTGATGGAATATTGCCCATTGAGTTAAAGGACGACAAGCTGTGAATCAAGGTTGACAACTAATTGCCAAATGCCAAGAGTGATAACTTCTGACAATAATTCAATAACTGTGCTATACTTAGCGATGTTAATATTTGTTCGACCTATACAAATACCTTGAAGATCAATCAACTCACCATGGGGGTCATAAATGGCCCATGTTGTGGATGATAGATTCTAGGTACTACGGTAAGCACCATCAGAAAAACTGATGTGAGGAGACACTGACATCTACAAATAAGGAAAAACATAATAAGCAAGAAAGCTACTTGAAAAATAACACACCAAATCACATTGTACAAAAGTGAATAACACACTATTATACAAAAGTAACCATGCAAGATGACCTAAGAATAGTACTTTTTGAGAGAGTCCATGCTTGGACTAGGTTAATCAATCAACACAAAAGAAAACTGGAGTTTTATCGTTGACAAAATGAGTAAGTATCGACTCAGCCAAATAATAGAGTATAACTCATATAAGGTTGTGATCCCATGACCCTTGGGCGAGGGAGTGTTATGAGCCATAAGATGGCAACCCTATTGCAATAATGGGCAAGCAGTAAAAGCTTGGCTACAGAGAAAAAACCTGAACCCATGAAAAGATAAAGGTACCCTTAGTTGAAAGATCTTGATGATGCCAGTAGAAACTAACATGGCAATAGGCGATGGAGAACAAAGCTTCTCAAGACACATATACATGACCAACGGGCAAGAACCAAGCCAAGGGGAGAGAAAATACTCGTCGAGAGATGAACTCAAAACACGATGATCAGAGGATATCAAAGGTAAAGCTGAAACAATTTCCAAGTAATCAATTTCAACGGGACTTAATGGCATAACCTCTCCCCATGTATCAACAAGAGCTGGCAAAGAACTGACCCAAGGATCAGACTTAACCGAAATCATGTTGACAGAGGCAACATAAGGATTTGGGAGTGGAAATATGCCCATTAAGGTAGGATATTTGAAGGTGGTCGAATGGCAGAATCAGGATGAGGTCACTCTATATGGAGAGGACCAAAACTAGATGAGGTGGAAGAAGAAGGGGTACCTTATTTCTCTTTCCCTACTGATGGGATAGGAGTTTGATAATCTCTTGACCTAGTAGCCATGTTGATCGGGGTACTCATCGTGAACACTTGTGAACCTAAGGAAGTGGATGAATGAGGCTATTTTACCATTTGAGTCTTCTAGGACGGAAAGGGCTCTTTTAGGATAGCTGGGGTCCCTTTGAGCAAACAACTAACTTCAAATTGTCTAGGACAATCCTTAGTATAGTGATCCTCCTCATAGGTAAGGCATGGATACTTGGGTTTTTGTTGTGAAGCATCACCAATAGACGATTTAGGAGGACCCTAGTTTGGGGCACTGGCATTACCTTTGACTTTGCCTTTCTTCTTACCTTTAGAGGATTTATCCACTGCAGTAGACTGGACAGCATGAACCTCCGAGGTTTTACCAGGGCCAGATACATTGTGAGAGGAATCATTGGGAGTAGTGTTGGAGATTGACTTCTATTTAGAAGAAGATTTTGTAGGGGTCTGAGTCACTGAACCAATTACTCCATCAACAAGAGGGGTATCCAGAGACTTAGATGTCGTCAGATCAGACAATGGTCTGGGCGCATTTGGTAACACATCATATAACATGTTGGACTGTGAATAGACAAGGTCTAAATATTGGGAACATGTGATGGCTTTTTCCTCAGTGATGCATCCACCCATAGAAATGTCCTAAGAAATTTTGTTGACAAATGACTTGGTGAACTGCTTGGTCAACAACTGATCATCAATTTCAAACTTAATTATATGAAGCCTACGCCTCCATTCATGCATGTGATCGGAGATGTGAGTCGCAGTGTCTTGCTTGGTCGACAATAACAGATGGGTGTCAGTTTCATAGCAAATCGACAACTGGAAATGTGTGAGAAAGGCCAGGGAGAGAGTGTTAAATTCATGATAGGTATTCCGAGGTAGCTCATTATACCATTTGCATGTAGCCCCTATAAGACTTCGTTGGAAAAGGAAAAGACGATTGGAATCATCAACGTAGGAATTTGAGGAGCACCAGGGGTGATATGTCATCACGTGGGCTTGAGGATCCTCCTTCACTTTTCCTTCAAACTTTGGACAATCGCTCAGAATCTTGGACAACACTGGAGGCCAGTATGGTGAATGAAGAATCAGGTCATTCGTGAGTCTAGACACATCTCAAAATTCTAGCGTAGCCAAGAATGGAAATGAAGTATTGAAAGGCATTTGATTTCAATAAGGGGGCCTGAATAGTGGGGCCCATCCCTACTGGTAAGGATTCTGTCCCAAAAGTGGAGGATTTTGTCGATAAGGAATTTGATTTTTCCCCCATTGTAGGTTACCTTGCCCGTAGGGAGGATTCTGACCTTGAAAGCTTTGAAACTATCCGGCCAGAGGCTATTGATAAGCAACATATTGGTTAAAAGGTTGTTGAGCCTGCTAACCTTGGATATATGTATTTTTCACCTAATGTCCTTGAGCATAAGGGTTTTGGACCTATTGTCCCTAGACGAATGGGTTTTGGACCTGCTACCCTTTGACGTAAGGATTGTGGACTTGTTGTCCTTGGACATAAGGATTTTGGACCTGTTGCTACAGAACTTGACCCTAGCCTTGCCCTTGCAAGGGTTGACCCTGTTGATATGAGTATAAGGGTTGCTTCTTCCTGGGTTGACCTTGTAGCTATAAATGCTATCCCTCCAGCTGTAGAGGTTGACCTTTCGAAGGCATAGGCTAGGAGGATTGCGGTGCATACTGCATTTTCTACTGCATGGTTTGTTGCAACTGTTGCAAGGGTTGCTCCTACGGTTGTTACAGTTGTCCTTGCTACATCATCATATTTCCTTGCTATTGCATGGATGGACCTTGCTACAACGAAGGTTTCCCTTGCTGCTACATGAATGGCCCTTGCTGCTGCAAGAGTTATCCTTGTTATTGCAAAGGTACTTGAACAATTCCCAGAATGACAACTTGAAAGTTCCCGAACTGTATCTGGCCATACCCACCAAGCATGGTGGATGGACTAGGATGGACATAAGGTCTAGGCTGAGGGATGTATGACAAATTAGCCATCGCTTGTGAACCATATGGAACCTGAGGCAGTTGGTACTGACCTTGAGCCATATTGGGCTACTGGTACTAGATGTGACTTGACCCAAACGGAAAAACATTGGGCTATTGGTACTGGACATGACTTAACCCAGACGGACCAACATTGGGCTATTGGAACTGGACATTACTTGATCCAACAGGACCAGGAGGATTTGAAATGGCACCCAAAGAGGTTTGGTTCATCCCAACCATGTGATGGTGTGAGTCACTCACATTGGTTGTGCCAGACATCATAGAAACATTCAGACTTTGTCCCCTAGGTGGTGGGATAGCTTGTCCACTTATTGGAGGGATCGAAGAACTGACAGTGACATGAATCAAGATTGTCGATTGAACCAAACAGGTTACTTGGACCGACGAAACAAGAGGATTGGGAATGGTGGGTTGCACCAACACTAAAGTAACAACAAAAATCACCATTTATTGGGAGGTCGAGTTCTAAATGAATGGACCTATGGTAGGCATAGCGCTAGATGCCCAAATAGGGTTTTGATAGTATGATGAGGCAGTAGGCATACCTAAAACAAACTAAGCTAAAGTCATGTAATTACGCGATAACTCAGGATGAACACTAGTTGGAATGCATCCTGTGAAAGAAAAACATTAAGGAGGGAATGGATATTCCTGCTCCTCCACTGTGCATGGAGTGGAAACCTTCGAGCGACTGGGAGAGGAGACTGGGATTTCACCTTCTTATTTCATGCGTGAAAACAGAAGATAACGAACTACCGAAGATGTTTGAGGGGGTAATTACAAAGGAATACCTGGCTGATCGTACGGACTCTGTGGATAATAGATACCTCCTAAACAAACACAATTCCAAGGTTACGAGATCACGATGCGAAACTTCATCGCATCGCATGCATCAAATATCACTTACACTAAAAAAAACCTCAAACTGCCAATATGCAATGACACATATCGCAAATCGCATATCGGGGAAAACACATTAACGGATGATTGTCATATGCTACGCTCCTGTGATATTGTGATATTGCGATAAAGCGATATTGTGATATTGCGATGTAGCGATAAAGTGATGTAGTGATAAAGAAATAGAGAGATAAAGCGATAGAGCGATATTGTGATGTTGCGATCTGCGATATTGCGAAGCAAATTGTAAAATTGCTTCATCGCAAATCTTTCGGGCTCATTGTTAAAAAAAGTATTTTCCTTAAACCGAGACATGGTTATGTGCTTTAATGCTAATTAATGAGTTAGTTGCCAATCATTAATGAAATAGGGTTTCGTGCTTATCGAAGAGCCATTTCACGTAAGGTGGTATATTTTATATGTCATCGGCATTTAAAGCTTTCCCGTCACCTTTTCCTTTTCATTACTCTCACTTCATTTGCAAACTATAGGAACAAAGAACAGAGAATTATACAAAGAAGCATTCCAAATACTATGGGAAAGAAAGGCAAAGCTCCAAGTTCTGAAGATCAAGAAATGACGCCCTTGTATACAGACACTTCCTGTAACAGAGACGCTGGTATTACTACTTGGGAAGGCATGTATAGTCTACTTGAGGAAGAGAATCCAAAAATAATGGAGGTTACAGCTACTGCAGGCTCACACAAGTCTTCTGAGGCGTCTATTACAGAGCTAGATTGCTCATTCTTACACTGGATAGCGGCAAGGCCCAAAATTCTTCCATACACGGACATGGTTAAATGGGTACTGGACAACATCGACATAAAAAACAGACAATTTAAGACTCAGGGTCAAGGACTCATTGGCTCATTCACTCCACAAGATTTGAAGCTCCCGTATCATTTACCAGAGCCATAGGCGACTTATAACGGACAGTTCATAGAGAAGTTTGCTAAAGAAAATGAAAGCCTGGAAGAATGTACCAAAGACTAGTCAAGGAGGGACGAACCACAAAAAAGGGATAAACATGGTATGTATAGTATTGGTTCTCTCACCCCCCCCCCTATTGCTTTGTTGCTGCTATGCTCTATAGACTTTTTGGGAAGCCAAACATTAACAAATTTTCATCTCGATGGCTACCATTATTGGATGCTGCCATCAATGCTACTGTTATGGATTGGGAAAAAATATTGTCTGACAACTTAGCCACAACTATTGTAAGTTACCGGTCTAAAAGAACTATTTCTTAGAGAATTTACCCCCCTTTCTACTTATTTGCATATGTGATGGATGCAATTTGTTATGTTTCCAAGTTTACTTTAATGGGTTGGAAATGGACGAATCAAGACCCCTTACCCATTCATATTTATCATAAAGAATTGTGGGATTCTAAGTTCACTCCGTATTTCTACAAGATTTGTCATGGAATCATGCTTCCCCTGTACAAAATATTGTATGATAAAGATGCTCCAAGATTTTCTCCTGAAACAGAGGTAGATATACTCCCTGTCACGAGGTGGTTCAGAGAATAACTATTTACATAAGTCAGGGTATACTGAAGTCTCGCTTTCCCTCATGTCTTCCCTTTGTATGTTGTTGATAAACTCGTGGCACGAGAAATTTCTTATCAAACCTGTGGAGAGGGAGGCTTGACTAAAGAGTTGAAAGACAAAAATAAGGCTATTTGGCCACAATTTCCTGTGGCCTGTGGGGCCTTTTCACTATTTGATGCTGGCCATGCATTCAAAGAAGTAAACAACATAACATGTCTATGATTGTTCAAATTTCCAGGAAGACCATTCGACCCTTATGATATTGCTAAGAATTTCACTACTGCAGTCAAAATAAAGGTGTTTTCTATAGAAGATGATCTTTTTGATGACATGTTCCAACAAAAAAGTATGCTTGAAGAAATTCTACATTCGGCCCAAGTGTGATTCCCTCCAGCAGAATTTCAAGAGTTCAAGATATACAGGGAAAGGAGGTTAACTAATATCGCTTTGGAAGAACTATGCTTGGAACCCGTAAGGGAACTAACTTTGAGTATCAGTCTCAGTGGAAGTTCAGGCACAGAGAGATCTAAATCTAAATCCGGGAAAGAAACATTAGAACATTTTAAGAGATCTGAAAGTGGCCATGATAAAAGTGAAGGTTCAGTAAGGGATACTCCCCAATCAAAAGAGCTCCCATAGCAATAGGCTTTGATCTCTCCACAGCTAGATCCTTCCCCTCTCATCATCCAGCCACCATCAATCAGAGCCGAGCTCGATAAAGAATGGGAGACATTCAATGATTTAATCAATATTGAAGGACAAAGCACAAAGATACCTATGAGTGATATACATGCAACGAAAGATATAGTCACAAGAACAATTAGAAATTTCTGAGAAATGGAACATATTCCGATTACCCCATCCTCTGAACTTATGCTCAAAATAGAGGAGATTCCTCCTCTTGATGTATTTTATAGTCCACAACACAAGGCAGTAGTATGAAGACAAAGAAAGAAAAGAAAATTGGGAAATGTGCTCTCTCATGATGCAGAGCAATTAGACATCCTATGGCAAGATCCTACCAACAATTCCACTGAAAATCTCACCAAATTATCTCAGATCGTGGGAGCATATGCCTCTGCAACCATTGAGAAATCATTTGAGGTACAACAACTACTGAAAGAGAAGGAAGATCAAATACAGGTTTTGCAACAACAACTACAACAAGCCAATGCCAACAACAAAGCACAGAAACAGCTTGAAAGATTACAGCAGGACTTCCAACAAATACAGATAGGCTACCAGAACAGTTTGGCTGAAAGAGAAAAATAGTTACAGGATATGCAAGAGATGCACAAGGATGATCCTAAGCTTACATAATTCATTACAGAATCCATTTCCTTAAATGATCAACTACTGCAACAATAAGAAGCATTGTGCCAAAGAATATCACAGTGGAACTCTTATTGCGAAATAAGCGATAAAATCACTAATCAAGTCGTGGACTTACGACATGATTATGATTTAATTGATAAAAGAGTTACTGAATATTTGGCTTGGCAAGAAACAGAGGAGGGGAAAGAGTAGGCATGCCAATAATCAACGACAATCACAAAGAAATGCTCTTTAACAAATGGGATGCACAAATCAAGAAAGCAGAGCAAGCCGCATAAGAAGCAGTCACAGCAACAAACAGTGTTATTGACTGCATAAATGAAAATTTGCACAGGGAAAATCTGATCTCAGAAACCACTCCAGGGTATCTACCAAAAGCATAGCAACTGCAAACAGACTGGAGACAAAAGGCTTAAGAAAAGGCAAAATCGATCAAAAAATTAACAAAGTTGAATTGGGATTCTTACTGGGCACATTTGGTAAAACCACACAGCCAGTGCATGACTCTCAAATGTATCATCAATTCTGCCAAGAAGATGGCGCCAGCTCTTGCCAATGCCATTTTCACAGGACAATTAAAGTCAGAAGTTGGCCAGCCAACTCTTCTTAAACAAATGTTGAACGCTTGGGATTTCAAGGAACATATACATAAATATTTAGTTGTTAGTTTTAAATTTTAAATTCAATGTCAGTATTAATTTTGCTTTATTTTTTTCTTGAAGTGAGGACGGTCATTTAAACCATATCCTACATTTTTGTAATAAGTTATTTTTAGATTTAGTTATTAGTATTTAAACCCTTCTCATGCATTTAAAGAAGGGTCCTAAAATTTGTCAAAAACGTGTCCTCAGAACATGCACTTTTTCATCCTCGAAGGAGGTTTTGATGAATGAATGGAATAGGATTTATTGATATCTGCATTTAGTATCTACTACTGATGTTGCACTTATGTACTCTTAGTGGATGTTGCATTAAGAAGAGATAAATCATTATCGCTTAAAGCTCATGAGTAGAACTAGTTATAAATGGTACTTCTATCTCTTAACTATTTCTTCCTTTTGTGTTAAAGTGATATTTATGTTCATTTGTTTATATATTGATGCGTGAATGCTTGAGTTATCATTTGGCACTTATGTATGGTGATAGCTATTTATTTATGCTTAATGTATGAGTAGCTTATTATGCGATACGTTTTTCACAACTGTTTCATCTAAATTTTTATCTGAAGTGGTTTATGTCTATTGAATTCTTTTCTCATAACAGTTGAATGATCTTTATTACGAATTGTTATTTGAAATCATTTTAGATCGCATAACAGAAATATTACACCTCGGGTTAGTGTAGAATTAGATATTTCTATCTATTAGAATACAATTGCATGTTATTATATTAGAGTTAAAGTTAAAGCATTTCCCTTAGGAACTTTTAGAAAGGAAACATAAAATCTCCACACACACAAACATAAATTGGGAAACTGGTCACATATCCCCAGTCGGACCCACTATACCAAACGGAAAAGGAGATGCTAACCAAGGTCTGGACCGGGTGGGTATCCCCCTTGTTGTAGACCCTATTTTCGGGGCTTTAACATATTTGGCGCTAGAAGGAGGGCCCCGAACTGTGAATGGCAAGTAAGTCTAAATCTAAATACCATTCTGAGAGTAAATTCCCCTCACCATCTCCCCCGACTTCTCCATCGCACTTAGAATCTTTAAATCCAGAGCCAAAAGTCGAAAGAACAACAACCGCTGCTACAAACCCTGACATTTCAGAAAAATCTACTATTGAACCTCCTGAATTTGAATCTTTGATTCATAAACTTCAGTGATTTTCTATATCACCTCAAAGATCTAACAAATCTCAAGGTAGCGTGACTTCGCAATACAACCCTTCTCATCCTCTTACCAGATTAAAGAGTATAAAGTTTGGTGTTCAGCGAACCGAGTTACCTCTACCTACAAGAAAGAGAGAAAGGAAATCACCTAAAGGATCTGATAGCAAGACTCTTTCATCATCATCATCCATCTCCACCTCTCCACCATGAAGTTAACCATCCACTCCTCCACTTCAGATTATTTTCCACCAGTCCACAAGAACTTCCACACCTTTTTCTCAATCATCTGGAGTCATAATATCCTCATCTTCTCAATCGCAAGGATCATCTTCTGCACTTCCTCTGTTAGTAGTTCAGTGATGGCCCAATCTCCATGGAATAACCAAGGGGTAGTCTTAATACCTACACCCTTGAGTCAGTTACAGGTCCATCCTGAAAAATCTCTGCCTAATTTTAATCCTGAAGCATGCATGCTAGCAGAAGAACATATAAATAACTTTATGTTATCCATAAATCTCAATGGACTTACCAATGAAGATGTTGTCGTCTGAATTTTCCCTTATACTCTGCAAGGAGCAGCTAGATCATGGTATTTCTTATTACCATCTGGATCTATCACTAGTTGGGATATCTTCCAAGAACAATTCCTGACTAAGTTCGGTGATGACAGGTCTACAACAACATTGATCAATGACCTATCTAATCTTAGGGCCGAGACAAAGAAACCTATCAAATATTTTAATTCACGTTTCAATAAGCTGTTAAATAAAATTCCTACTACTTCCAAGCCCAGCGAAGAAGTGCGAAGTGAGTGGTACATCTTTGCTTTACCATCAAACATAGCAATATTCGTTGATAGGGCTAACAAAACACCTTTAGCCGACAATATGAAAGAAGCATTAGCGGTAGAGAAACGTATCATAGCTCTAGAAAGGAAAAACGCGATAGAAGAACGAAAATCCAAGAAGGTTACTTTCAAGGAAGACCCCAAGAAAAAACAATCGGAAGATCTATTCGATTTAGAAGGATTGCAAAAAGTTTTGAAAACCATGTCTGAAGAAATCGTTGACATTAAGAAACAAGTGGTAGAAACTTCTTCTAAAAAGCCGTACAAGCCTTATAGAAGAAACCCTTCAACCGATTCAAAGCCACCAAATGCTATCACAAGTGCTGAATCAGAAGAAGAAGAAGGATAATTCTTACCGAAGAAAATACCGATGAAGAAGAAGTTGTAGAGGTACAAGGTATGTGGGACTTCATCCTCCCATATGAAGAGGATCAAGAGGCATCCCCAGTTATTACTCGAAGTAGAAATCAACTTGATCCTCCTCAACCTACTCCTAAGCCAAAGAGTGCAAGCTCGATGACTAAGGATAAAGTCGCAGCCAAGAAAACGAAACCTAAAGCGACTAAAACCAGCCCAGTGCAAACAGATTCATGAACTCCATCAAAAATGCTGATTGTTTGGAGTATAATATCATAGAAGACATGAAAAAGACCAGGGCTAACATCACTTTTTACAAATTGAGCAAGTTAAAACACCAGAAAAAGGTAATTTTGAAAGAATTACACGCTGTACCAGTTGCACCTTTGCCTGCCGCTGTAATCTCTCAAGCTTCCCATGAAATGGGAAGACCTCCAACTAACATGATTAATAAAGTTGATCCAAATGACATCGCTTTAATTGGAGGAAGGTCAACATCTCGTACTCCTCCATTTCTTCTTACTTATGAAATTTTCAATAAAAATTTTCATAATTGCTTAGTGGATTTTGGAGCTTCATCTAATATTCTACCAAAATCAATATGTGCAAAGTTGAACGTTCAACCACAAAAATCTGTTGTGTGCATAGTTCATCTAGATCGATCGCAAGTTGAAGTGATCGACGAATTAAATCAGGTTACCATAAGGCTATCATCCAATCCAAAGGTATGCCAAGTTATCGACATTTTAGTTGCTGATATTCCAGAATTTTATGGCTTAATTCTTAGCAGAGATTGGTCAGAATAACTTCATGGATACTTTGCAACTAACTAGTCACACATGTGGCTCCCTTACAACAGTAAACCAAATCAGATAAAAGTTGAGTGAGAAAGACATCAAAAATACATAGTAACGGAACTAGAAGGAGAGAATGAACCAGTAGCATACGACAATAACATCATTGGCAACTACTCAGTAGATTCTTTCTTAGGAAATTTTAATGCTCATACTTCACCTTACTTAGAACATTCTGTTTTATCTCAAGTAGAAAATTTCTCTTAAACATATAGTTCTAAATGTATTAATTTTATAGATAGTCCTGTAAATAAATTTTTATTTTGGAAGTTTTTTTTTGACAGTTCTAAGTCTAACGAAGGAGTAGGAGCAGGATGCGTGTTAATCAGTCCAGAGGGAAACAAAACTATGCTAACTTGTAGACTCGAATTTGATTGCACCAATAATATCAAAGAATACAAGGATTTAGTCCAACGGTTATACAAAGCAATCAGATTAGACATCAAATATCCTAAAGTTTTCGAAGATTCTAAAATTGTAATCAGAGAGGTACGCAATACTATACATTGTGAGAGATTTTTCAGCGAAAATCACATGGAGTACAATTTGTTGACGCGTTTCGAACCAACTAGTGTGGTTCATCATCAGGACAAGTTGAAGAAACAGATCCAGCTTAGCATGCTAAATAGTCTAAGCGGAGCCTCCAACAGCTAACTAGACCAACGGCTAGTTTGACATTAGGACCGGGGTCAAAATTATTATATTAGTTTAATTAGTAAGATTAAGGACCAGTATCTATAAAAATAAATAAAATATTATCGAGGGTATTCAAGAAATATTAATAAAAATATAAGTTAGTTAGAATTTAGATAAATACATGACCTTATAATATATGAACAAAAATAAAAGCCTAAATAAAAATGTATAAAGCAATTATATTTAAAAGTATTATTAAAAAATTAAAAATGAATTAATAATTAAAAGAAAAATTAGGTGCATAAAGGACCTTATAATAATAGAATAAAATAAAGAATACCAAAAGATGTTACGTTAGTTAGAAATATTAGTTAAAACTAATTAGATTAGAATTTAAATGGAAGATTAGTTATATAAAGGACCTTAAGGTAATATAAGATATATATAAAGTTAATTGAAATGAGAGCTAATTTCTAAGTATTATCAAAGTTAAAAGATAATTGGTAAAAAGTAATAAAACTAATAAATAAACACAATAAAAGGGAAAAATTAATAAAATAAAATAAAATAAATAATATTAAATAAATAAAATCAGTTAAAAATAATGTCAGTTAAAAATAATAATAATAATAATAATAATAATAATAAAATAACATAAAATAATAAATAAATAAAGAAATATAAATAATAAATAAATAAATAAAAATAAAATAATAATAATTAAAAATAAAGATAAAAGAAAAAACTTAAAGAGGAGGGCGGAAGAACGACTAGGACGAGAGTGCAGGGACCCAACACAATCTTGATATGGATCACAGAAGCCTGAACTCTTTAATACTATACATTGTTTATCAGGTCATTTAAAGCATTACCAATCTTTAGTTCAAGATCTAACTGAACACTTTATAGCATTCAATATTTCATCAATTCCCAGACTCCAGAATGCTAGTGCAGACCTCCTAGCTAACGTAGCTTCCAAGCTCATTCCTTCAAAATACTATAGCCCTGATCGATTTTCAATCGAATTAATCTTTCGACCCTCAATTCCTGATAACATTACCAATTGGAGGATTTTTAATGATGACCCTGATACTCTGAGCTTTCTCACATCCGAAGGATCTTACACCAATCAGGTAATTGATAAGTACCAACATGACAGACAATTGCAACAAGATAGCACTAATAATGTTATACCAAAATCAATAGTCAAATTAGAAGACCTTTATGATTTGAAAGATTGATTCAAAAGATCTACCAATTCAAAACTGCAAAGTTCGACTTTGAATTATGAATTAATAAATCTAGGAACTGATGCCAAATCATAGAATATCAACCTAGGCCTTGGCCTAGCTCCTAAAGAAAAATTAGTGTATATTCATCTCTTGAGACAATACAAAAGTGTCTTTGCTTGGAACTACGACGAACTTAAAACTTATGACACTTCTATCATCCAACATACTATCCCAATGCTAAATGATGAAAAACTTGTCCAACAACAGCTAAGAAAGATCCATCCCAATCTAGAAAACCAAATCAAATCTAAACTCAATAAGTTATTGAAAGCCAAAATCATTTTTCCCGTTCAACATTCTAAATGGGTTTCCAATATGGTTCCCGTTAGAAAGAAAAACGGAGACATTAGAATTTGCATTGACTTTCGAAACCTTAACAAAGCCTATCAAAAGGATAATTTTCCTTTACCTCCCATGGCGCAAATAATGCAGGCAGTCGCAGGATCAAAATTAATGTCCTTCTTGGATGGATTCTCAAGATACAACCAAGTGTTGGTTCAACCCGATGATCAATTAAAAACCACATTCATAACCAAATGGGGCACTTATGCATATCAAAAGATGCCCTTTGGTCAGATCAACGCTGGTGCCACATTTCAGCAAGCCATGGACATTGCATTCAAGGGATTAGTTAACAAATCAGTGGTAATATACTTGGATGATATAAATGTATATTCCAAGAAACGAGGCGATCATCTTAGAGGTTTAAAACAAATCTTCCAATGTTGTCAAAGGTATGGAATTTCTCTTAACCCGAAAAAATCCTTTTTCGCATTAAGTGAAGGAAATTTTTTTGGATTCATAGTGTCAAAATATGGAATTCATATTGATCTTGACAGAATCAAGGAGATATCCGAAATACACCTACCTCACAACAAGAAAGCTATGCAATCTTTCCTTGGCCAGATTAATTTTGTAAAGAGATTTGTTCCATATTTTTTAAGAATTGTGTCCCCTTTACAAGCAATGATTAAAAAGAACTCAAACTTCAAATGAGGCCAAGACGAATATGAGGCATTCAATCTAATCAAACATGCAATTGTTAATGCTCCATCTTTAGCAACTCCAAAATTTTCTGATCCTTTTATTTTATATACATTTTCCTCTGATAGATCATATGCTGCAATACTCACTCAAGCAAATCAAGACAAGGCAGAAGCTCCAATTGCTTTTTTTAGTTCAAATTTATAGGGTGCTAAGTTAAATTATTCAGGTGTAGAGAAACAAGCTTATGTTGTTTTCAAAGCAATTAAATATCTCAGACCCTTTCTACTTAAAACCCATACAAAAATCATAGTACCATTTCCAGCGATAAGAAATCTCTTAGTACAGAAAAATGTGGGTGAGAAAAGAGCCAATTAGGTTACTGCCTTACAGGAATATGACGTAGAAATCAAACCAGCAAGTATTGTAAAAGGTTAAGGATTTTGCAAAATGTTGGATGGAGCATTGCTTATTTCCGAAATTCCATCTACAGAGATACAAACGTATGAGGTAAGCCTAAATGATGATGAATCATTATACGCTGATATCATATTTTATCTAAAGAATGGATATGCTCCTTCAAACCTTGATCATACCAAGAAAAAATCTCTAAGGTTGAAGGCTAAACAATATCATCTTGTGAACG
This sequence comes from Pinus tabuliformis, assembly GCA_031772625.1. NCBI lineage: Eukaryota > Viridiplantae > Streptophyta > Pinopsida > Pinales > Pinaceae > Pinus > Pinus tabuliformis. Next base: position 392,881,745 of record CM062805.1, read on the forward strand.
ATGTTCTTTTTAGAATAAAATATGATTATGTTCTCCTTAGATGTCTTGAGAAATCTGAACCTGAAAAAGTCTTGCAGGAACTCCACGATGGGCCAGCAGGCAGACACTATGCTGGAGATGCTACTGCACATAAAATCTTACGCACAGGCTATTACTGGCCCACATTATTTAGAGACTCACATAACTATGTAAGGAAATGTCAAGTTTGTCAAATCGTTGCTGGGAGACAAAAGAAACCATCATTTCCACTGCAACCGGTCAACATTGAGCAACCTTTTGATCAATGGGGATTATACATAATATGTGAGATTGTTCCTCACTCCTCTAAATAGCATAGATATATCCTTACAACAACAAATTACTTCACTAAATGGGTAGAAGCGGTCCCTCTCAAGACGGCTAATGCCGAACACATCATCGAATTCATAGATCAATTCATAATCACCAGGTTTGGGTTGCCTTCTGCTTTAATGTTTGATAATGCATCATATTTTTCTGGTAATGCGATGACTGAATTTGCACTCAAAAGGGGTTTCAAACTTAAATACTCTGCCAATTATTACCCACAAGGGAATGGGTTAGCTAAATCTACAAATAGAAACTTAATCAGAATCATTAAGCGAACCATTGATCAAAATCACAAAAATTGGCACAAGTCCTTAATATATTCTTTATGGGCAGATCGAATAACGCAGAAAACCTCCATTGGCACTTGTCCCTTTAATTTAGTTTACGGGAAAGAAGTAGTTCTTCCAACTCATTTAGCGATTCCCTCTTTGGCCTTAGTTCAATATATTGATGAAGCACCAACTTCTTCCTTACAACTAAAGCAACTGGAAATAATCAAGTTAGAAGAGAAACGAGAACAAGCCAAAATAACTCATGCTCATCACCAAGCATTAGTAAAAGCTTCTTTTGATTCAAACATAATATCCAGAAAGGACTTTAAGATGGGAGATCTAGTTCTAAAATGGGACAAGGCTCATGAGGAAAAAGGGAAACATACGAAATTTCAACGAATGTGGCTTGGTCCTTTTCAAATCGTAGAAGTCATAGGTCCGTCTACTTTTATGTTACAAGATTTAACATGAAAAAGAGAATCTTTACCTGTTAAAAGACAGATCCTCAAAAAATATTTTCCATAGGAGATCATTCTTCTATCTTGTACATTATTTTTTTTTATTTTTTTATTTTCATAATAAAACCAGTTGTAAATGGTTACATTCGGAATTCACGAAAAAGAGACAAATTCCCTGATAGATTTTTCACTTGTATAAATAGAATTCTTTTAGAAAATTGATTGTTATCACTGAAAGATACAATTAAAGGCTCTAGGCCTAGAAATGATACTAGTTTCAACCTTGTAAATTTTGATGAAAAGCGACCTTTAGTGAGAAATTGTATTATATTAGTCCAATGAAAGGTATCAATAACAAAACGAAGATTATCTGTAGAAAAGCTCTTTCCAAAAACTCTACATTTTTTGTCCAGAGCTATCTTAAGGAAACAATGACTTCCTCCCCACCTAGGAAATTACAGCGTTCAAGGAATAATCCAATGATACACTTTAACTTAAAGAGTAAGAGGTCTCATCACGAGCCAACTTATCATGATCATAGATATTATAGCTTGCTAACTTTGCCAATACTGCATACCACAATAGGGAAATGACTCAAAGATTGTTGCAATCAAAAGACAAGGGGTCTACCTATAAGTGTTGGGTAACAGGTAACCCTATAGAGGCTATAAATGCCTGCTGGCAGCAGAGGCTCTACCTACAAAAAATGAACATATTTAAAACTGATTTACAGAGAAGGCTTTGGTTTTTATCTTTATAAACCAAGTAGTGACTGAAGTGGATACAAATACTAGCTTGAGGGAGTAAACAATCAAAATTAAAAATAGAAGGAACGAGATATCATTGATAGGTAGAAGCATAATGTACTTTGTCATTCTATAATAAAGTTTGATTTTCTAGAAAATTTTCTGTTTTTGAAATTTAGAAAATTCAAAAGAAAAGCAAAGATAACTGGTTCTTCCAAGTGAATCTCCAATTGTTGCGGCTAGCAACAACCCCCCTTCTTATTTAGTGTTATTACTAATACTAAATAAGTGGGGACCCTTAGTAAAAAAATTAAAAAAATCAATTACTGCTTGAATTTCCTTTTCAATAAAACTTACCATCATAAACTTAGGAGAATACCCTTGAAAAATATAAAAAGCCTAAGTTTTATGATAAGGTAGAGTAAAATCACTCCTTAAGAAATATCGCATCGCAAAAAGGATAATGGATACCTCCTAAACAAACAAAATTTTAGGGTTGCGAGATCGCGACGCGAAACTTCATCGCATTGCATGCATCAAATATCACTTACGCTAAAAAAATCTCAAACTGCCGATATGCGATGGCAGATATCGCAAATCGCAGAAAACACATTAACGGACGATTGTCATATTCAGTGCTCCTGCGATATTGCGATATTGCGATAAAGCGATATTGTGATATTGTGATGTAGCGACAAAGCAATGTAGCGATAAAGCGATGTAGCGATAAAGCGATAGAGTGATATTGCGATGTTGTGATCTGTGATATTGCGAAGCAAATCACAAAATCGTTTCATTGAAATCTTTCGGGCTCGTCGTTCAAAAAACTATTTTCCGTAAACCGAGACCTGGTTGTGCTCTTTAATTCTAATTAATGAGTTAGTTGCCAATCATTAATGAAATAGGATTTCGTGCTTATCGAAGAGCCATTTGACGTAAGGTGGTATATTTTATATGTCTTCGACATTTAAAGCTTTCCTGTCACCTTTTCCTTATCATGACTCTCACTTCATTTGTAAACTGCATGGAGAAAGAACATATAATTATACAAAGCGATATTCTGGATACTATGGGAAAGAAACGCAAAGCTCTGAGTTCTGAAGATCAAGAAATGAAACCCTTGTATACAGCACTGCCTGTAATAGAGACGTTGGTATTACTACTTGGGAAGGAATGTATAGTCTACTTGAGGAAGAGAATCCCAAAATAATGGAGGTTACAGCTACTGCAGGCTCACACGGGTCTTCTGAGGTGTCTATTACAGAGCTAGCTTGCTCATTCTTACACTGTATAGCGACAAGGCCCAAAATTCTTCCATACACGGACATGGTTAAATGGGTACTGGACAACACCGACATAAAAAAAAACAATTTAAGACTCAGGGTCAAGGACTCATTGGCTGATTCACTCCACAAGATTTGAAGCTCATGTATAATTTACCAGAGCCACAGGCAACTTATAACAGACAGTTCATAGAGAAGTTTGCTAAAGAAAATGAAAACCTGACAGAATGTACCAAAGCCTGGTCAAGGAGGGACAAACCACTAAAAAGGGATAAACATGGTATGTATAGTATTGGTTCTCTTGGCTGCCTCGATTGCTTTGCTGCTGCTATGCTTTGTAGACTTTTTGGGAAGCCACGCATTAACAAATTTTCATCTGAATGGATACCATTATTGGATGCCGCCATCAATGCTACTGTTATGGATTAGGCTAAAATATCCTCTGACAACTTACCCACAGCTATTGTAAGTTACCGGTCTAAAAGAACTGTTTCTCAGAGAATTTACCCCCCTTTCTACTTATCTGCATATGTGATGGATGCAATCTGTTATGTTTCCAAGTTTCCTTTAATGGGTTGGAAATGGATGACTCAAGACCCCTTACACATTCATATTTATCATAAAGAATTGTGGGATTCTAAGTTCACTCTGTATTTATACAAGATTTGTCATGGAATCATGCTGCCCCTATACAAAATATTGTATGATAAAGATGCTCCAAGATTTTCTCCTAAAGTAGAGGTAGATATACTCCCTGTCACGAGGTGGTTCTGAGAAGAACTGTTTACATATGTCAAGGTATTTGGAAGTCTCACTTCCCCTCATGTCTTACCTTTGTATGATGCTGATAAACTCATGGCATGCGAAATTGCTTATCAAACCTACAGAGAAGGAGGCTTGACTAAAGAGTTGAAAGACAAAAAGAAGGCTATTTGGCCACAATTTCCTGTGGCCTGTGGGGCCTTTTCACTATTTGATGTAGGCCATGCATTCAAGGAAGTAAACAACATAACATGTCTACGATTGTTCAAATTTCCAGGAATATTGTTCGAAACTTATGATATTGCTAAGAATTTCACTACTACAGTCAAATTAAAGGTGTTTTCTAAAGAAGATGATCTCTTCAATGACATGTTCCAACAGAAAAGTATGCTTGAAGAAATTCTGCATTCGGCCCAAGTGCGATTCCCTCTAGTATAATTTCAAGACTTCAAGATATACAAGGAAAGGAGGTTAACTAATATCCCTTTGGAAGAACTACGCTTGGAACCCGTAAGGGAACCAACTCCAAGTATCTTTCTCAGTGGAAGTTCAGGAATAGACAGATCTAAATCTAAATTTGGGAAAGAAACATTAGAACATTCTAAGAGATCCAAAAGTGGCCATGATAAAATCGAAGGGTCAGTAAGGAATCATGCCCAGTCAAAAGAGCTCCCATAGCATCAGGCTTTCATCTCTCTACAACTAGATCCTTCCCTTCTCATCATCCAGCCACCATCTATCAGAACCAAGCTAGATAAGGAATGGGAGACATTCAATGATTTAATCAATATTGAAGGACAAAGCACAAAGACACATGTGAGTAATATACAAGCAACAAAAGATATAGTCACAGGAACAATTAGCAATGTCTCAAAAATGGAACATATTCCCATTACCCCATCCTCTGAACTTATGATAAAAATAGAGGAGATTCCTCCTCTTGATGTATTTTATAGTCCACACCACAAGGCAGTAGTGAGAAGATAAAGAAAGAAAAGAAAATTGGAAAACGTGCTCTCTCATGATGCAGAGCAATTAGACATCCTATGGCAAGATCCTACCACCAATCCCACTGAATATCTTGCCAAATTATCTCAGATCGTGGGAGCATATGCCTCTGCAACCATTGATAAAGCATCTAAGGTGCAGCAACTACTGAAAGAGAAGGAAGATCAAATACAGGTTTTGCAACAACAACTGCAACAAGCCAATGCCAACAACAAAGCATAGAAACAGCTTGAAAGATTACAATATGACTTCCAACAAATACAGATAGGCTACCAGAACAGTTTGACTGAAAGGGAAAAATAGTTACAGGATATGCAAGAGATGCACAAGGATGATCCTAAGCTACATAATTCATTACAGAATCCATTTCCTTAAATGATCAACTACTACAACAATAGGAAGCATTGTGCCAAAGAATATCACAGTGGAACTCTTATTGCGAAATAAGCGAAAAAATCACTAATCAAGTCGTGGACTTACAACATGATTATAATGTAATTGATAGAAGAGTTACTGAATATTTGGCTTGGCAAGAAACAGAGGAGGGAAAAAGAGTAGGCATGCCAATAATCAACAACGATCACAAAGAAATTGTCTTTAACAAATGGGATGCACAAATCAGGAAAGCAGAGCAAGCGGCAGAAGAAGCAGCCACAGCAACAAACAGTGTTATTGACTGCATAAATGAAAATTTGCACAGGGAAATCTGATCTCAAAAACCACTCCAGGGTATCTACCAAAAGCACAGCCACTGCAGACAGACTGGAGACAGAAGGCTCAAGAAAAGGAAGAATCGATCAAAAAATTAACCAAGTTGAATTGGGATTCTTACTGAGCACATTTGGTAAAACCACACAACCAGTGCATGACTCTCAAATGTATCATCAATTCTGCCAAGAAGATGGCGCCAGCTCTTGCCGATTCCATTCTCACGGGACAGTTAAAGTCAGAAGTCGGTCAACCAACTCTTCTCAAACAAATGTTGAATGCTTGCGATTTCGAGGAACGGATACAGAAATATTTAGTTGTTAGTTTTAAATTTTAAATTCAATGTCAGTATTAATTTTTCTTTATTTTTTGCCTGAAATGAGGACGGTCATTTAAACCGTATCCTACATTATCGTAATAATTTATTTTTAGGTTTAGTTAGTAGTATTTAAACCCTTCTCATGCATTTAGAGAAGGGTCCTGAAATTTGTCAAAAACTTGTCCTCAAAACATGCACTTTTGCACCCTCCGAGGAGGTTTTGATGAATGAATGGAATAGGATTTATTGATATCTGCATTTAATATCTACTACTGATGTTGCGCCTCTGTAGTCTTAGTGGATTTTGGATTAAGAAGAGGTAAATCATTATCACTTGAAGCTCATGAGTAGAACTAGTTATAAATGGTACTTCTATCTCTTAACTATTTCTGCCTTTTATGTTAAAGTGATATTTATGTTTAGTTGTTTATATATTGATGCATGAATGCTTGAGTTATCATTTGGCACTTCTATACAGTGATAGCTATTTATTTATGCTTAATGTATGAGTAGCTTATTATGCGATATGTTTTTCACAACTGTTTTGTCTAACATTTTATACGAAGTGGTTTATCTATATTGAATTCTTTTCTCATAACAGTTGAATGATCTTTATTACCAATTGTTATTTGAAATCATTTTAGATCGCATAACGGAAAGATTACACCCTGAGTTAGTGTAGAATTAGATATTTCTATTTATTAGAATACAATTGCATGTTATTAGATTAGAGTTAAAGTTAAAGCATTTCACTTAGGAACTTTTAGAAAGGAAATATAAAATCTCCACACACACACACATATAAATTGGGAAACTGGTTCCATATCCCCAGTCGGACCCATTATACCAAACAGAGAAGGAGTTGCTAACCAAGGACCGGACCGGGTGGTTATTCCCCTTGTTGTAGACCCGATTTTCAGGGTTTCAGCATATTTGGCGCTAGAAGGAGGGCCTCGAACTGTGAATGGAAAGTAAGTCTAAATCTAAATACCATTCTGAGATTAAATCACCCTCACCATCTTCCCCGACTTCTCCATCGCACTTAGAATCTTTAAATCCAGAGCCAGAAGTCAAAAGAACAACAACCGCTGCAACAAACCCTAACATTTCAGAACAATCTACTATTGAACCTCCTGAAGTTGAATCTTTGATTCATAAACTTCAACGATTTTCTATATCACCTCAAAGATCTGATAAATCTCAACGCATCGTGACTTTGCAATACAACCTTGCTCATACTCTTACCAGATTAAAGAGTGAAAAGTTTGGTGTTCAGCCAACTGAGTTACCTCTACCTACAAGAAAGAGAGCAAGGAAATCACCTAAAGGGTTTGATAGTGAGACTCTTTCATCATCATCATCCATCTCCACCTCTCCATCGTGAAGTCAATGATCCACTCCTCCACTTCAGATTATTGTCCACTAGTCCACAGGAACTTACACACCTTTTACTCAATCATCTGGTGTCGTAATATCCTCATCTTCTCAATCGCGAGGATCATCTTCTGCAATTTCCTCTGTTAGTAGTTCAACAATGGCCCAATCTCCATGGAATAACCCAAGGGCAATCTTAATGCCTACACCCTTGAGTCAGTTACCGACCCATCCTGAAAAATCTCTGCCTAAGTTTAATTCTGAAGCAGGTATGCTAGTAGAACAACATATAAATAAATTTAGGTTATCTATAAATCTCAATGGAGTTACCAACGAAGATTTTGTCGTCCGACTTTTCCCTTATACTCTGCAAGGAGCATCCCGATCATGGTATTTCTCATTACCGTATGGATCTATCACTAGTTGGGATATCTTCTAAGAACAATTCTTGACTAATTTTGGTGATGACAGGTCTACGGCGACACTGATCAATGACCTGTCTAACCTTAGGGCCGAGTCAAAGGAACCTATCAAAGATTTTAATTCATGTTTCAATAAACTGTTCAATAAAATTCCTACTGCTTCCAAGCCCAGCGAAGAAGTGCAAAGTGAGTAGTACATCTCTGCTTTACCGTCAAACATAGCAATCTTCGTTGATAGGGCTAACAAAACAACTTTAACCAACAATATAAAAGAAGCAATAGCAGTAGAGAAACGTATCATAGCTCTAGAAAAGAAAAATGTGATAGAGGAATGAAAATCCAAGAAGGTTGCTTTCAAGGAAGACACCAAGAAAAAATAATCGAAAGATCCGTTCGATTTAGAAGGATTGCAAAAAGTTTTGAAAACCATGTCTAACGAAATGGTTGACATTAAGAAACAAGTGGTAGAAACTTCTTCTAAAAATCTATGCAAGCCTTATAGAAGAAACCCTTCAACTGATTCAAAGCCGCCAAATGCTATCACAAGTGCTGAATCAGAAGAAGAAGAAGAGGAAATTGTTACCAAATAACATACCAATGAAGAAGAAGTTGTAGAGGTACAAGGTATGTGGGACTTCGTCCTCCCAGATGAACAGGATCAAGAGGAATCCCTGGTAAGTACTCGAAGTAGAAATCAACTTGATCCTCCTCAACCTACTCCTAAGCCAAAGAGCGCAAGCTCAATGACTAAGGATAAAGTCGCAGCCAAGAAAACGACACCTAAAGCGACTCAAACCAGCCCAATCCAAACAGATTCATCAACTCCATCAAAAACACTGATCGTTTCAGATGAAATGGAGTATAATATCATAGAAGACATGAAAAATACCAAGGCTAACATCACTTTTTACAAATTGAGCAAGTTAAAACACCAGCAAAAGGTACTTTTGAAAGAATTACATGTTGTACCAGTTGCACCTTTGCCCGCTGTTGTAATCTCTCAAGCTTCCTATGAAATGGGAATACCTCCAACTAACGTTATTAATAAAGTTGATCCAAACAACATCGCTTTAATTGGAGGAAGGTTGAGATCTCATACTCCCCCATTTCTTCTTACTTATGAAATTTTCAATAAAAATTTGCATAATTGCTTAGTGGATTCTGGAGCTTCATCTAATATTCTACCAAAACCAATATGTGCAAAGTTGAACGTTCAACCGAAAAAATCTGTTGTGCGCATAATTCAGCTAGATCGATCGCAAGTTGAAGTGATCGACAAATTAAATAAAGTTACCATAAGGTTTTCATCCAATCCAAAGGTATGTCAAGTTATCTACATTTTAGTTGCTGATATTCCGGAATTTTATGGCTTAATTCTTAACAGAGATTGGTCAGAAAAACTTCATGGATACTTTGCAACTGACTGGTCGCACATGTGGCTCCCTTACAATGGTAAACCAAATCAGATAAAATTTGAGCGAGAAAGACATCAGAAATACATAGTAACAGAACTGGAAGGAGAGAATGAACCAGTAGCATATAGCAATAACATCATTGGAAACTACTCAATAGGTTCTTTCTTAAGAAATTTTAATGCTCATACCTCACATTAATTAGAACATTTTGTCTTATCTCAAGTAGAAAATTTCTCTCAAACAGATAGTTCTAAATGTATTAATTTTATACATAGTCCTGTAAATAAATCTTTATTTTGGAAGTTATTTTTTGACGATTCTAAGTCTAACAAAGGAGCAGGAGCAGGATGCGTGTTAATCAGTCCAGAGGGAAACAAAACTATGCTAACTTGTTGACTCAGATTCGATTGCACCAATAATATCGCAGAATACGAGAGTTTAGTCCAAGGATTATACAAAGCAATCAGATTAGACATCAAATATCTTCAAGTTTTCAGAGATTCTGAAATTGTAATCAGACAAGTACACAATACTATACATTGTTTATCAGGTCATTTAAAGCGTTACCAATCTTTAGTTCAATATTTAACTGAACACTTTATAGCATTCAATATTTCATCAATTCCCAAACTCCAGAATGCTAGTGCAGACCTCCTAGCTAACGTAGCTTCCAAGCTCATTCCTTCAGAAGACTATAGCCCTGATCGATTTTCAATCGAATTAATATTTAGACCCTCAATTCTTGATAACATTACCAATTGGAGGATTTTTAACAATGACCCTGATATTGTGAGATTTCTCACATCTGAAGGATCTTACACCAATCAGATAATTGATGAGGACCAACATGACAGACAATTGCAACAAGATAGCACTAATAATGTTATAACAAAATTAGTAGTCAAGTTAGAAGACCTTTATGATTTGAAAGATCAATTCGAAATATCTACCAATTCAAAACTACAAAGTTCAACTTTGAACTATGAATTAGTAAATCTAGGAACTGATTCCAAACCACAGAATATCAACCTAGGCCTTGGCCTAGCTCCTGAAGAAAAATTAGCGTATATTCGTCTCTTGAGACAATACAAAAGTGTCTTTGCTTGGAACTACGACGAACTTAAAACTTATGACACTTCTATCATCCAACATACTATCCCAATGCTAAATGATGAAAAACCTGCCTAGCAAAAGTTGAGAAAGATCCATCCAAATCTAGAAAACCAAATCAAATCTGAACTCAATAAGTTATTGAAAGCCAAAATCATTTTTCCCATTTGACATTCCAAATGGGTTTCCAATATGGTTCCCATTAGAAAGAAAAACGGAGACATTAGAATTTGCATTGACTTTCGAAACCTTAACAAAGCCTATCAAAAGGATAATTTTCCTTTACTTCACATGGAGCAAATACTACAGGCAGTCGCAGGATTAGAATTAATTTCCTTCTTGGACAGATTCTCGGGATACAACCAAGTGTTGGCTTATCCTGATGATCAATTAAAAACCACATTCAGAACCAAATGGGGCACCTAATCATATCAAAAGATGCCCTTTGGTCTGATCAACGCTGGTGCCACATTTTAGCGAACCATGGACATCGCATTCAAGGGATTAGTTAGCAAATCAATGGTGATCTACTTGGATGATATAACTGTATATTCCAAGAAACGAGGCAATCATCTTAGAGATTTAAAACAAATCTTCCAACGTTTTCAAAGGTATGGAATTTCACTTAACCTGAAAAAATCCTTTTTCGCATTAAGTGAAGGAAAACTTCTTGGATTCATAGTGTCAAAATTTGGAATTCATGTTGATCCTGACAGAATCAAGGAGATTTCTGAAATACCCCTACCTCACAACAAGAAAGCTATGCAATCTTTCCTTGGCCAGATTATTTCTGTAAGGAGATTTGTTCCCAATTTTTCAAGAATTGTGTCCCCTTTACAACCAATGATTAAAAAGAACTCAAACTTCAAATGGGGCCAAGACAAATATGAGGCATTCAATCTAATCAAACATGCAATTGTTAATGCTCCATCTTTAGCAACTCCAAACTTTTCCGATCCTTTTATTTTATATACATTTTCCTCTGATAGATCATATGTTGTGATACTCACTCAAGAAAATCAAGACAAGGCGGAAGCTCCAATTGCTTTTTTCAGTTCAAATTTACAGGGTGCTAAGTTAAATTATTCAGATGTAGAGAAACAAGCTTATGTTTTTTTCAAAGCGATTAAATATTTCAGACCCTTTCTACTTAAAACCCATACAAAAATCATAGTACCATTTCCAGCGATAAGAAATCTCTTAGTACAGAAAGATGTGGGTGAGAAAAGAGCCAATTGGGTTACTGCCTTATAGGAATATGACGTAGAAATCAAACCAGCAAGTATTGTAAAAGGTCAAGGCTTTTGCAAAATGTTGGCTGGAGCATCGCTTATTTCTGAAATGCCATCTACAAAGATACAAACGTATGAGGTAAGCCTAAACGATGTTGAATCATTATACGCTGATACCATATTTTATCTAAAGAATGGATATGCTCCTTCGAACCTCGATCATAACAAGAAAAGAGCTCTAAGGTTGAAGGCTAAACAATATCAGCTCATGAACGATGTTCTTTTTAGAATAAATTATGATTCTATTCTCGTTAGATGTCTTGAGAAATCTGAAGCTGAAAAAGTATTGCAGGAACTCCACGATGGGCCAACAGGTGGACACTATGCTGGAGACGCTACTGCACATAAAATCTTATGCGCAAGCTATTATTGGCCCACATTAATCAAAGACTCACATAACTAGGTAAGGAAATGTCAGGTTCTTCAAACCGCTGCTGGGAGACAAAAGAAACCATCATTGCCGCTGCAACACGGTCAACATTGAGCAGCCTTTTGATCAATGGGGATTGGACATAATAGGTGAGATCATTCCTCACTCCTCTAAACAACATAGATATATCCTTACAGCATCAGATTACTTCCATAAATGGGTAAAAGAAGTCCCTCTCAAGACGACTAATGCAAAACACATCATCGAATTCATAGATCAGTTCATAATCACCAGGTTTGGGTTTCCTTCTGCTTTAATGTTTGATAATGCATCATATTTTTCTGGTAATGCGATGACTGAATTTGCACTCAAAAGAAGTTTCAAACTTAAATACTCTGCCAATTATTACCCACAAGGGAATGGGTTAGCTGAATCTACAAATAAAAAGTTAATTAGAATCATTAAGCGAACCATTGATCAAAATCACAAAAATTGGCACAAGTCCTTAATATATGCTTTATGGGTAGATCGAATAATGCAGAAAGCCTCCATCAGCACTTCTCCCTTTAATTTAGTTTATGGGAATGAAGTAGTTCTTCCAACTAATTTAGCAATTCCCTCTTTGGCCTTAGTTCAATATATTGATGAAGCACCAACTTCTTCCTTACAACTAAGGCAACTGGAAATAATTAAGTTAGAAGAGAGACGAGAACAGGCCAAAATAACTCATGCTCATCACCAAGCATTAGTAAAATCTTCTTTTGGTTCAAACATAATATCTAGAAAGGACTTTCAGATGGGAGATCTAGTTCTAAAATGGGACAAGGCTCAAGAGGAAAAAGGGAAACATACAAAATTTCAATGAATGTGGCTTGGCCCTTTTCAAATCGTAGAAGTCATAGGTCCATCTACTTTTATGTTACAAGATTTAACAGGAAAAAGAGAATCTTTACCTGTTAGTGGACAGATCCTCAAAAAATAGTTTCCATAGGAGATCATTCTTCTATCTTGTACATTAGTTTTTTTTTTTTTTTTTTTTCATAATAAAACCAGTTGTAAATGGTTACATTCGGAATTCACGAAAAAGACACAAATTCCCTGTTAGATTTTTTTTTTTCACTTGTATAAAGAGAATTCTTTTAGAAAACTGATCTTTATCACTGAAAGATACAGTTAAAGGCTCTAGGCCTAGAAATGATACTAGTTTCAACCTTGTAAATTTTGATGAAAAGCGACCTTTAGTGAGCAATTGTTTTATATCAGTCCAATGAAAGGTATCGATAACAAAATGAAAATTCTCTATAGAAAAGCTCTTTCCAAAAACTCTACCATTGTCATCCAGAGCTATCTTAAGGAATCAATGACATCCTCCTCACGTAGGAAATTACAACGTTCAAGTAGAAATCCAATGATACACTTTAACTTAAAAAGTAAGAGGTCTCATCATGTGTCGACTTATCATGATCATAGATATTATAGCTTGCTGACTTTCCCAATACTGCATACCACAATAGGGCAATGACTCAAAGATTGTTGCAATCAAAAGGCAAGGAGTCTCATCATGAGCCAGCTTGTTCAGCAAAGTTATAAATCAAGTGAATGGCACTGTTGTAAATTGGCTACCAAACCAAGACATTGTTCTTTAAGGGTAAAAGGAAAAATGAAAGCAATAAGTGTGAATATGGATTTCTCTTTGAAAATTGTATATTTCTCTAAGTGGGATATAGGATCATTGCTAGGTAACAGGTAATCCTATCGAGGCTATAAATGCCTGCTAGAGGCAGAGGCTCTACCTACGACAAATGAGCATATTTAAAATTGATTTACAGAGAAGTCTTTCTTTTTATCTTTATAAACCAAGTAGTGACTGATGTAGATACAAAGACTAGCTTGAGGGAGTAAATAATAAAAATTAAAAATAGAAGAAATGAAATATCATTGATAGGTAAAAGCATAATGTACTTTTTATTTCTATAATAAAGTTTGATTTTCTGGAAAATTTTCTGTTTTGGAAGTTTAGAAAATTCAAAAGAAAAGCAGAGATAATTGGTTCTTCCAAGTGAATCACCAATTGTTGTGGCCAGCAACAACCCCCCTTCTTATTTAGTGTTATTACTAATACTAAATAAGTGGGGACCCTTAGTCAAAAATTTTAAAAAATCAATTAGTGCTTGAATTTCCTTTTTCAATAAAACTTACCATCATAAACTTAGGAGAATACCCTTGAAAAATCTAAAAAGCCTAAGTTTTATGATAAGGTAGAGTAAAATCACTCAAGAAATATCGCATCACAAAAAGGATAATGGATACCTCCTAAACAAACACAATTCTAGGGTTGCGAGATCGCGATGCGAAAATTCGTCGCATCGCATGCATCAAATATTACTTACGCTAAAAAAAACCTCAAACTGCCAATATGCGATGGCGCATATCGCAGAAAACACATTAACAGATGATTGTCATATACTATGCTCCTGCGATATTGCGATATTGTGATAAAGCAATATTGTGATAGTACGATGTAGAGATAAAGCAATGTAGCGATAAAGTGATGTAGTGATAAAGCGATGTAGCGATAAAGCGATAGAGTGATATTGCGATGTTGCGATCTGCGATATTGCGAAGCAAATTGCAAGATCGCTTCATCGCAAATCTTTCGGGCTCATTCTTCAAAAAAGTATTTTCCTTAAACCGAGACCTGGTTATGAGCTTTAATGCTAATTAATGAGTTAGATGCCAATCGTTAATGAAATAGGGTTTCGTGCTTATCGAAAAGCCATTTCACGTAAGGTGGTATATTTTATGTGTCTTCGGCATTTAAAGCTTTCCCGTCACCTTTTCCTTATCATGACTCTCACTTCATTTGTAAACTGCATGAACAAAGAACAAATAATTATACAAAGTGGTATTCCGAATATTATGGGAAAGAAAGGCAAAGCTCCGAGTTCTGAAGAGCAAGAAATGACACCCTTGTATACAAACACTGCCTGTAACAGAGACGCTGGTATTACTACTTGGGAAGGCATGTATAGTCTACTTGAGGAAGAGAATCCAAAAATAATGGAGGGTACAACTACTATAGGCTCACACGGGTCTTCTGAGGCATTTATTACAGAGCTAGCTTGCTCATTCTTACACCGGATAGTGGCAAGGCCAAAAATTCTTCCATACACGGACATGGTTAAATGGGTACTGGACAGCGCCAACATAAAATAAAGACAATTTAAGACTCAGGGTCAAGGACTCATTGGCTCATTCACTCCACAAGATTTGAAGCTCATGTATCATTTACCAGAGCCATAGGCGACTTATAACAGACAGTTCATAGAGAAGTTTGCTAAAGAAAATGAAAGCCTGGCAGAATGTACCAAAGACTGGTCAAGGAGGGACGAACCACTAAAAAGGGATAAACATGGTATGTATAGTACTGGTTCTCTCACCTCCCCGTATTGCTTTGCTGCTGCTATGCTCTGTAGACTTTTTGGGAAGCCAAACATTAACAAATTTTCATCTGAATGGCTACCATTATTGGATGCCGCCATTAATGCTATTGTTATGGATTGGGCTAAAATATTGTCTGACAACTTAGCCACAGCTATTGTAAGTTACCGGTCTAAAAGAAGTATCTCTAAGAGAATTTATCCCCCTTTCTACTTATCTGCATATGTGATGGATGCAATCTATTATGTTTCCAAGTTTCCTTTAATTGGTTGGAAATGGATGACTCAAGACCCCTTACACATTCATATTTATCATAAAGAATTGTGGGATTCTAAGTTCACTCTGTATTTCTACAAGATTTGTCTTGGAAACATGTTGCCCTTGTACAAAATATTGTATGATAAGATGCTCCAAGATTTTCTTCTGAAGCAGAGGTAGATATACTCCCTGTCGCGAGGTGGTTCAGAGAAGAACTATTTACATATGTTAGGGTATTTGGAAGTCTCGCTTCCCCTCATGTCTTACCTTTGTATCTTGCTGATAAACTCATGGCATGAGAAATTGCTTATCAAACCTGCGGTGAAGGAGACTTCACTAAAGAGTTGAAAGAGAAAAAGAAGGCTATTTGGCCACAATTTCTTGTGGCCTGTGGGGCATTTTCACTTTTTGATGTAGGCCATGCTTTCAAAGAAGTAAACAACATAACATGTCTACGATTGTTCAAATTTCCAGGAAGACCGTTCGATCCTTATGATATTGCTAAGAATTTCACTACTGCAATCAAAATAAAGATGTTTTCTAAAGAAGATGATCTTTTTGATGACATCTTCCAACAGAAAAGTACGCTTGAAGAAATTCTACATTCGGCCCAAGTGTGATTCCCTCCAGCAGAATTTCAACAGTTCAAGATATACAGGGAAAGGAGGTTAACTAATATCCCTTTGGAAGAATTATGCTTGGAACCCGTAAGAGAACCAACTCCGAGTATCAGTCTCAGTGGAAGTTCAGGAATAGACAGATCTAAATCTAAATCTGGGAAAGAAACATCAGAAAATTCTAAGAGATGTCAAAGTGGCCATGATAAAAGCGAATGGTCAGTAAGGGATACTGCCCAGTCAAAAGAGCTCCCACAGCAATAGGCTTTGATCTCTCCACGGCTAGATCCTTCCCCTCTAATCATCCAGCCACCATCAATCAGAACCAAGCTAGATAATGGATGGCATACATTCAATGATTTAATCAATATTGAAGGACAAAGCACAAAGAGACCTGTGAGTAATATACAGGCAACGGAAGATATAGTCACAGGAAAAATTAACAATGTCTCAGAAATGCAACATATTCCCATTACCCCATCCTCTGAACTTATGCTCAAAATAGAGAAGATTCCTCCTCTTGATGTATTTTATAGTCCACAACACAAGGTATTAGTGAGAAGACAAAGAAAGAAAAGAAAATTGGAAAACGTGCTCTCTCATGATGTATAGCAATTAGACATCCTATGGCAAGATCCTACCACCAATCCCACTGAAAATCTCACCAAATTATCTCAGATCGCAAGATCATATGCCTCTGCGACCATTGATAAAGCATCTAAGGTACAACAACTACTGAAAGAGAAGGAATATCAAATACAAGTTTTGCAGCAACAACTGCAACAAGCCAACGCCAACAACAAAGCATAGAAACATCTTGAAAGATTACAACAGGACTTCCAATAAATACATATAGGCTACTAGAACAATTTGACTAAAAGGGAAAAATAGTTACAGGATATCCAAGAGATGCACAAGGATGATCCTAAGCTTATAGAATTCATTACAGAATCCATTTCCTTAAATGATCAACTGCTGCAACAACAGGAAGCATTGTGCCAAAGAATATCACAGTGGAACTCTTATTGCGAAATAAGCGATAAAATCACTAATCAAGTCATGGACTTACAACATGATTATAATTTAATTGATAGAAGAGTTACTGAATTTTTGGCTTGGCAAGAAACATAGGAGGGGAAAAGAGTAGGCGCACCAATAATTAATGACAATCACAAAGAAATGCTCTTTAACAAATGGGATGCACAAATCAGGAAAGCAGAGCAAGCAGCAGAAGAAGTAGCCACAACAACAAACAGTGTTATTGACTGCATAAATGAAAATTTGCACAGGGAAAATCTGATCTCAGAAACCACTCCAGGGTATCTACCAAAAGCACAGCAACTGCAGACAGGCTGGAGACAGAAGGCTCAAGAAAAGGTAGAATCGATCAAAAAATTAACTAAGTTGAATTGGTATTCTTACTGGGCACATTTGGTGAAACCACACAGCCATTGCATGACTCTCAAATGTATCATCAATTTTGTTGAGAAGATTGTGCCACCTCTTGCTGATGCCATTTTTGCAGGACAGTTTAAGTTGTAAGTCAGCCAGCCAACTCTTCTTAAACAAATGTTGAACGCTTATGATTTCAAGGAACAGATACAGAAATAGTTACTTGTTAGTTTTAAATTTTAAATTCAATGTCATTATTAATTTTGCTTTATTTTTTGCTGAAATCAGGACGGTCATTTAAACCATATCCTGCATTTTTGTAATAAGTTATTTTTATATTTAGTTAGTAGTATTTAAACCCTTCTCATGCATTTAGAGAAGGGTCTTGAAATTTGTCAAAAAATTGTCCTCGGAACATGCATTTTTGCACCCTCCGAGGAGGTTTTGATGAATGAATGGAACAAGATTTTTGCACCCTTCTGTACTCTTAGTGGATGTTGGATTAAGAATAGATAAATCATTATCGCTTGAAGCTCATGATTAGAACTAGTTATAAATGGTACTTCTATCTCTTAACTATTTATTCCTTTTGTGTTAAAGTGATATTTATGTTCAGTTGTTTATATATTGTTGCGTGAATGCTTGAGTTATCATTTGGCACTTCTGTACGGTGATAGCTATTTATTTATGCTTAATGTATGAGTTGCTTATTATGCGCTATGTTTTTCACAACTGTTTCGTCTAACTTTTTATACGAAGTGGTTTATCTCTATTGAATTCTTTTCTCATAACAGTTGAATGATCTTTATTACCAATTGTTATTTGAAATCATTTTAGATCACATAACAGAAATATTACACCCCGGGTTAGTGTAGAATTATATATTTCTATTTATTAGAATACAGTTGCATGTTATTAGATTAGAGTTAAAGTTAAAGCATTTCACTTAGGAACTTTTAGAAAGGAAATATCAAATCTCCACACACACACATAAATTGGGAAACTAGTCCCATATCCCCAGTCGAACCCACTATACCAAATGGAAAAGGAGCTGCTAACCAAGGTCCAGACTGGGTGGGTATCCCCCTTGTTGTGGACCTGATTTTCAGGGCTTCAACACATTCATAAGGCCAAATGGTATTTTCACATACATGAAGGTTCCCCATGGTGTCGCAAAATCTATTTTGTGTTGATCATCTAGATGCACCAAAATTTGGTTGTAGCCTGAAAAACCATCAGACAAATAAATTCTATTGGAACCAACTACTTTTTATAAAATAAACTACATTCTATAAAATATGATCCATTTTTCGTAAACAGTAGTTACCCTTGAGAGAAATATTTTAAGATTAAATACAAACGAAGATCGTAAAAAAATTACTAGTAAAATCTATAGTAATTTTTTATTATACAAGGTTTTTAATTATTATTTGTTTTCTTGAATTGTGAATAAATCTAATAGAAATTGCAAAATATTTTAACAGCAAAATTTAAGATTCTTAATATCTATGGTTTTGATTGAATCACCATACCTATCAACTTCTGATATTTCAGTGGATCCAGAATATTTTTCATCTCTGATCTGATCTTCTCTTGAAATGATCTCTCTTTTAATTAAACCCTAATAGAAATTGTAATTTTTTTTATTGGTAAAATAAATAATAAAATTTAAAACTTACTATGCAGATTTTTGAATGAATCACCATATCTTTTAGCTTATGATATTCTGAATAGTTCTTCTGCTCCAAAGTATTATGTTGCTACTGTGCAGTTGTTAGGCATACTAATCCTTGTTGTAGGCAAGATGGATCTCCCTAAATCTAAAATGAAATCTAGTAACAAACAAGAAAAGGATTGCTACCTTTCCTTAGCTTCTAATTGATTGAAACAAGTAAATGTAAGGGATCATTTACCGGTCTAACAAAGCGTCTGTCGAAGTCCTTTTAGTGCCTTCCACAATTGGCTTCTCCTTGATGCTTTAGAGACCATTCCAACAGTTTCCACAACTTCTCCATGATGTTGTGAAGGAGATCTGTATAGATAAAAACACGCAAAGGATAAAAGCATCCAGTATATAGAATGAAAGATAAATGAAATTCTTATCTCAGCATACATCATAAATAGAATCAATAACGAATCATAACCTATGTGGGTGATCATGGAATCTGACAAATGATATCAAAATAGACATGATTAGGAAATAACAGTTGCTTTTTATTGAATGAAAAGGAGAACAAACTTACAACCTCAATGCCTTGATTTTATAAGTCTCTTCCCACGATATCCAACCTTCTCCTTGGATGAAAAGTGTTAGGGTCCAACCCTAACCCCCTTATTTATGTAATAGGATCGAATCATAGTTATAGTTAAGTAAAGAGTCAATAAAACCCATATTAATAATTGTAAGTGGTTAACCCACATTTAATGAAGGGACCACAGTTAGTTGCAAGCTGGCCATGGTATTAGATAGATGGTATTAATAAGAACAATGGTAATGCCCCATAGTATTGCATGTATGAATCCTATATAAAGGGATAGAGACTTCCCTTGAGGAGCATCGTGTCTTATTTTGTAATTGAGCTCAGTTATTGGAGGTTGCCCCCTCGAAGAGGCAAGTGAAGATTGCTTTCTGAATAATAAAATACTTGCTATTATTTCTCATTGTTCTATGTTCTGGGTATATTTCTTCACATATTTGGTATTCTGGTATCATCTTGCAGGTTAAGAGCATAACAAGTGGTATCAGAGCGCTTTCCAGGGACGATGGGATCTCCAATTTTTAGCAATTTGTTTTTGGCTAGAGACGTGTTCCCATGTCTCTAAACCACGGGATCTGTCGTTGAGCACATAAACCTGCAGATTTGTGGAGGCATGCACACAGGAAATACAAGAGGTGGTCACACTTGTTGGACTCCCTTGTAACCCCTGTGGGTACCCCTTTGAGTACTAGCACATTAGACAGAACCGCGAACAAACTGTCTTCCAAGTACCCTTAGGGTATATCAGAAGCCCCCTAGCTCCCTTGAAACCTCGCCATAGATAAACCTTCGGTCATCTTGCTGCTACAGTACACTAATAATAACACTCAGAGAGATTACTCACATGTATGATAGGGTAGTCGGGTTATACGACTAAGGGTATGGTTGATCCTCCTTGGTTAGTTCCCTGAAAAATTAGGTCGAGTAGTACTGTCAGACCCTTATGTATATTGCGATTTGTAGCACCTGACACTCCTAAAGACCATAGTTCCCTTATCTATCTTTGGATCATGCATAATATTTGCTAGATCAGATCTCGCAGGTGGGGTTTTGTCACAGCAGTAGCAATCAGTTCTGTCATTCATATCTATCAAATCAGCCATTCAAATCTATCAGATCCGCAACAGTAATCAGTTCCGCCATTTAGATCTATCAGATCAACCATTCAGATCTCTCAGATCCATCAGATCTGCCATCCAGATCTAGCAGTTTGGGCTCTGTAGCCGTCGCAACAATCAGATCTGCCATTCAGATCTGACTAATTGTGTGGGTTCCTATACCTGGGCATGATTTTCGCAGGACTTTGGGTAGCATTGACATTTCTGGGATTTGGCTACTGCAATATTCCTAAGCAAGGAGTAAAACTCTGTTTGGAGTAAAAAAAAAAAAAAAAACGAGTCTGAGACCCCCGGGGTGCTTATTGGTGACTTAGCCCATAAGAATCAGGTCGACGAGCTGAGCAAGGTGGTACCATTCAATTGTTAGTGCCAAAAATTTCAGGCAGTCCCAAATTTCAAGTACATTGGATTGGTGCATGGTACAAACTAGAGCTCAAGCTTTCGCCAATGAGAGGATTGAGAACCTTGAATCACATTTGAAAGATGTCATACTACAGCCGAAGAACTTAAATTAAACACTCTCTAAGGGCAAGGTGGAGGAATGCGCGGAGGCATATATTGGAAGTGAAAACATTGAGGGCGAGTCTAGCCAGTATCTTCACCTCTTTGGCACCCACTAACAATCCCATCTGTGACCACCCAAGCTGGACATGTATAAATTTGATGGCTTTCACCCGGCAGCATGGATAGCACAAATGGAGCAATATTTCACACTAAATTACATCTTGGATGATGCGACTTAGCTTAGTGTGGGTATCATGTACTTGGACAATGAAAGATGGCAATGGTGGCAATGGCATCGACGTTGCTATGGAAGGCTCTTGACTTGGAAGACATTCAAAAAAGCTCTTACGGATCGCTTTGACCATGAATTTGATTTTTTGGGTCGTCTCACTAAGCTCCAATAGACAGGAACAGTGAACGAATATATTATAGCCTTTGAAGCCTTAGCTTTCCGCACTGGAGGTCTACACAATGAATTCTACATGGAATGTTTTGTTAGTGGTCTCAAAGAAGCCATACAAGCCCACATCTGACTACACTACCCTAGCTCATGGTTGCATGCTTGTAGGATAGCTCGTGAAGTAGAACGTGCGTTAGCAGCTGTTATAGCTCCAAATCTCACTCTTATGGTTTGTGATGCTGCACTCACGGCCTAGGGCAACCCCTCCTTCCAGACCTGGTCCAAAAATTTAAAAAACAGTGTTTTATTCCCTATACGCGACATTTCCCTGAGTTAAACGCGTGTACACGCGGGTCTGTGTATACCCAACCCGCGTGTATGTATTAAAACACTTAAAAAAATATATAATTCCTTATTTTCGGGCGAAGATCGCGGGTTTTACCTGCTGATCACCTGTTATTGCCCGTGGCCCAACTGTTCCCAACCAACTCCTAACTAAAAAACTACTTTGGAGATGGTATAAAAAGGCATCAAAGGGAAGGCCTAAGGGAGAGAGAAAAGAGGAACAAGATTATTATGCTGAGATTTTCCCCATAGACCAGGTCTGAAGTCCTTGGTGCTTTCTGCACTTCCCCCATTTTGCATAGGAAACCCTTGTTTCCATGTGTATTAGTGATCATTCATCCTTTATGTCATCATTGAGTAAGACTTGGAAGGAGCTCTTGTTGGAGGCTTGAGGCTGGAACGAATCCGGGAGGAAGCTTTGCTTGGAGCCTGCTGAAGGTGTTTCAGGTGATATCTTTCCGTTATATGTACTTTATTTGCCTTTATATAAAAGAAACACGTCTTGGTTCCCGAAACAATTTTTCTTTATGCTTATGAGACTCTTGTCTTGAATTCTTATGCAAGTAGTTACTTAAAGATTTTTATAACTAACTTTGTAGCATGAAGATGGTTTATATATAAGTATTGGTCCATGTACTGTTGTGTTCTTTGATTTGTTTGTTTTACAGGTCAAAGGAAGAAGAAGGGAACTCCAAGAAGGGTTTGGACCCTAAAGGCCTTCTCGAATGTAGGACCTTAGGTACGTACCCTTAACATTAGAATTTGCTTAAAGTAAAGATAATGGTTGTGTGTGTGTTTCTTTGAATAAGCAATTTTCAGTCTGGTAGAGTCTTAGCCCAAAGGACCCTAGGGGTACTTTCCCTTCAACCAGAATTGGCGACTCCACTGGGGACAACACTCTTGTTGTTCCTAGTTTGGGTGGTCTTCAAGCCAATCAAGGCTTAGCCCCTCTGTTTGTTGGCTCTGACTGTCTGATCTGTTCTTGAACTCCAAGCTTTTCCAGTTTTTTTCAGTCTGTGTTTTTTATTTTTCTTGAAAGTCTTCATATACGCTGTTTTTCTGGATTACAGAAACGTATATACGCAGGTTGTACTAAGTGAACCCGCGTATACGCGAGTTTCCTCAGTTACAGTCGCGTGTACACGCATTCTGCACATCACTGCAGGCGCGTATACTATATAATTTTCAAGATTTATAAATTTTCTTTTTGCTGAACGTTTGTCTGGTGGTTTGGGTCAGTTTCAAGCAGTCATTTTCCAGTAACAGTCCTCTGTTTAACAGGGGGCATCTTGTTCTGAACTCTCTCTAGTTATAAGAAGTATTAGTCTTGTTTTCGTTGATTACAAGCGTCATTGATTTTTGACACACAAGATTTCTGGTTAAGAACCTTGACTGCTCTGTTTTGGCAGAGTAGGAAGATTGGATTTCAAGCTGTGTGTTCATTTTTGTTTTGATGACCCTTTTGTTTGCTTAACGAAACCATTTTTGTGACCATTTGCTCCTTCGTTTCGAGAAAGTTGTTTGTTACCATT
The DNA here is from genome assembly GCA_031772625.1 of Pinus tabuliformis. Classification (NCBI taxonomy): domain Eukaryota; kingdom Viridiplantae; phylum Streptophyta; class Pinopsida; order Pinales; family Pinaceae; genus Pinus; species Pinus tabuliformis. The sequence continues at coordinate 392,905,497 of CM062805.1, forward strand.
TTCTTGAAACTTGTCTTTTGATCTTTTGGACTTTCATTACTGCTTCTGATTGTCAAAAGCGATTTCAAACACATTTATTTTTGTTGAGTTTTCATCATTTGAAAGGTGTCAATTCACAAAACTGTTTGGTTGCCTATTTATCAATCATTGGTGTCAGTATTTTTGAGAGCTTTCCTTTGAAAAAGACTTTTCGGTTTGATTGAAAGAAAATCTTTTGAAAGTTTTGAGTTTCACTTTCTTAAACTTGCTTTTCATTTGATTTCCTTTTTTGCGAAGTGAAAGTGCTTTGTTTTTATCTTAAAACTTGTTTTTATTGTTTGGACGAAATGATTGGTAACACATCATCTTCTATCTAAGCATTTTAGTGGCAAGATAAAATTTGGTAAAGCAGCAACTTTCTTTCTTTGTTTTTAGAAGTAGTCTTTAAATCTTGCATCCACATATAGTTCTTGCATTAGGATAGATTTGCATCTCTTTTTAGGCATATTTAGTTTTGTTAGTTTTTGTGAGTGTGGAGTCTGAAAAGAAAAATAAAATTTGTTTATATTAGAAGTACCTCTGAACCTCATAGAAATTGCTCTTCATCGAAAACAAAAAGTGCATGTGCATGTAGCTAAGTTTTATTAATTTCTTTTGCGTCCATAAAAACACCACAAGTTTCATCTCCATTACCTTGTGACTTAAAGAGCAGCCTAATAAAATCAAGCGCTAAATTAAAATCCACTAGAACTTTTTTGTTTCAGTCAGTTTCACCAACAAGTTTAGGATTTTAGAGCCTTGGATTAGGCGAGTGGAGAGTTAACTCTCCAAGGCCACATAAAACGTCAAACATAAGAGTCTGATTAACGAGAGTAAAATCCAATAGCGTTAGGAAGACCAGGAAAGCTCTGGATCTGGGAGTTAAGCATGAGGGTCTGTGAAGACAGGGAAGAGAGATACCCCCTCTCCTACTTGTCCAAACTTACCTCACGACTGTTCCGCCTGGCTTCTGCGACGAGTTGGTATCCATAGTTGCCTCTCCTAGGGATCTGCATAGGTGGCTGCGGAGGGGAATCCCGTGGCACCTGAGGTCGACGTTGCATCACTCTTGACAGTACTACTGGAGGGCACCCTTGCGAAGCTTGGGGGCTTGCACCGGCGCAAAGCTGTTGTTAGGAGGTCAGCGTAACTTCCTCTGATACCTTCGCTGATAGGACTGGGCCCTCATCATCCCAGACTATCTTCGGAAGCCCCTTGACTCCACTTTCTTGTATTTTGGTGTCCGGTCCTCATCACCCGGAGCGGAAATACTCGGAAGTTGTTTGACTGGCTGTATCTTTAGGGACTTTATAGTGAGTGCTCTTTGCTCCTTGTATATAGTTGGCTTTAGGTATTTTTGTCTAGTCACCTTTGGACTTTGTGGTCTGAGTGACTGGCTTACCACTCTACCGATCTTGAAAGGCTTTTGGTCGTTCTTTCAGAAGTTGTGGAGTTGCCTCCTCAAGGGCAAAGGTTTTGGTTGCTTACCCATATTCTTTGAAGAGTTATTTCTATATTCCCGCAAGGGAAAGGGTCTTTGGATCAGTTAGATATGGCTAATATTCCTGTGGAAACCAACCAAGGTACCCTTCCAAAAGGGGATCCTTGTGCTTTTCCTTCCTTTGGAAACGTTAGTATTCCCTTGATGGCCACTTTGAATATTGCTGGGTTGAATTTTGGACTACCCGTTTGGCTCTGGTCCACTCCGAATATTCCAAATGCTCTTGAAGCCTCTCAGTTGAATGCTTTATTTCAAGGGCATCACATGGGTGCTAATTGTTCATCTTCTTTCAAAGAGAAATCTGGGGTTCCTTCTTCTCCTCCTTCTTGTCACAAGAAATCTAAAAAGAGGAGAAAGAGGAAGTCAAAGAAGAAGAATAACTCTATCCTTTCGTCTTCAACCTCTGTGAGTCATGTTGGAGATGAGTCTTCAGCCACTGCAAGTCATGATGGGGGCATGAGTCTAGTCACTGCAAGTCACACTAGCACTTCATCCTCAACCTCTGCCAGTCATGTTGGAGATGAGTCTTCAGCCGCTGCAAGTCATGCTAGGGGCATGAGTCTAGTCACTGCGAGTCATACTAGCAAAGAGTCACCTACCTCTGCAAATCATGTTCAAGACTCTCCGCAAACCACTGATAGTCATGTTGGCAGAATGGCGGTTGGTAAGAAACCTGGACGTAGAAGTTTTAAACCTAAGTTCCCTTGTAAGATATGCAAGGGAGACCATCTTACTCATTTATGCCCTGGTATTCCAGAGGTTCAAAAGATATGGTCTGAGTCTGAAAGTACTTCTGCTCCTAGACCTGATATGGTTTCTCATAAATCCCATCAACCATTGGTTGATAATGTGGTAAAGCTAGTGCAATCGCTGGCCGATTACACTCCTCTTTTGGGGGGTGAAGTGCCTAACAAAAGAGTTTGTTTGATCTCTAGTACAGAGTATTCTAGTATAGGCGGCATTCCGGTTTCTTCGGATGTTCCCCCTCCAAGTTCTAAGAGTGTTTCCTTTGATTGGGGTAGTCTTGTTGAGCCTCGTCTTCCTTCCGCTGCACCTTTCCAAATAAAGGTCAGAGTGAATTCCACAAATGTCTATCGATGTATGGTGGATGAAGGATCCTCTGCAAGTATTATATCCTCTTTGACTTGGAAAGCTTTGGGTTCCCCAAAGTTGTTGACAGCTCAGAGTCAGTTGTTAGCCTATGATAGAAGGCCTCGTGAATCTATGGGTGTTCTTCCCCAAGTGCCTATCACTTTAGGTGGGAAGACTGTCTTAATTGATATGATGGTGGTTGATAGCCCTTTAGACTTTAATATGCTACTTGGGCGTGATTATGTCTATGCTATGAATGCTGTGGTGTCTTCACTCTTTCGAGTAATGTGCTTTCCTCATAACGGGAATATTGTCACTATCGATCAGCTTGCATCTGATAATCACCACCCTAATTCGACTTAACTGCAGAATGCCCCTTGGTTTGTTCCAAGTGTTCAAGTAGACTCTACCCCGCCACGGGTGAATTATGTGGCATTGAGTCCTCAATGTTCAATTGCTTCTGAGAAGGATCCTTTGACTTATTATTCTCCTTCTTGGGACTTGGTCCCGGCAGTTGACCGAGAGATTCATCCTATAGGGACATGGGACCCTTTAATTCCCTCTTTTGATCCTTGTAGTTCTCATGATTTCTTAGAACTTGTTTTGCCTTCACAGGAGGAACTCTTTGAAGCCATGAGTTATGACTACCAAAGGAGTCCTTGGTCCGATCCCTGCAAGGGGTTTGTCCAGAAGAACTATTATGCGTAAGCTGCAAGGCTGCGTGGTTCCCTGTACCATATTGTATATATGAGGTACACATTTTCAAGTTTTGTATTCTATAACACAAGATCTTATATGAAGTTTATATGTGGGATGTATTAACTTCGTGTCTAGTGTTCCTATTTATGTTTACAGAACTTGGAAGATTTCTCCTTTGGAAGTTTATGGTTGGTCCGTTCTGACAGGTATTGGTTCTCGAAACTGGCATATAGGTTAGGTTTTTCCACCTACATTGTGCATTTATCAGTTTCCTTTCCCATTTTGCCTTAGGATCGACCCCACCAAGTTATGGTGCGGAACCTTCTCATTGCTTAGAAGTATCATGACTTGTGTGGTAGAGCCTACCTTATCATGGGTGCCCTAGTTAGTACCTTGTTGTCACTTGGCACTCATGCAGATTTTTCGTCCCTAGGCTCGAGAGTCCTCTTTAGTCCCACCATGACTTATGCGTTGAAGACTCATTCCTCTTTGCTTCTTCGCTTCGTTCTGGCCTTATACCCTAGAGGCTCCTATGTGTGTCGAGTTGTACTTCTGCATTGCATGTTGACTATTTGCACCTTTTGGCCTAGAGCCGGCTTCACTTGGACTCGTGTTTAAGCCAACTTTTGACCATGATGTCTGCAAAATAAACCTTGCATACCTTTGACTTCTGCAGCTTGACATACCCTGATCCGTGGAAGGAACATACCTCTGAGTGTCACTGACCAGTTTTCACCTCCCTGCATTGAGCATAGGAACGTTCCTTTCCCAGGAACTAGATCATCTGTTTCACCGACACTCGTTCTTTCCACTGTACCATAGCATTCTTTTATTCTTTTTCCGGCTTATCAGAAAAAGACAAAAAAAAAATTAAATATTCCAAGAAAGAGCGGGAACAGGGACATTATTTCCATTTATTGTTGGCAGATAGAGGCAGTCGTGTCGCCCTTGAACGAAGCACTCAAAACAAAGTCTCCTCCGCATGGGTGGGATTTAGTTTGACTTAGGTATGCCATAACCTTGTTATTGAGTCAGTTCTCCCCCGATTGGTTATCTCTTCCAATCATATGGAGGGTTCGTTTGTTCCTCCTGCATGGCGAACTTATACAGAGTCATCATATGCTGCCACATAGTCACATTGAGTCGTGCTTTTTTTCAAGGGAAGTTAGCCTGAGTCGGCCTCTCTGCGGTGTCTCTTGACTCATTTTTCAGTCGGCCATCCCTGGTTGTCAGTATCATGTCTATCATCACATCAGTTATATTGGTCCTTTACTCGTGCCGGTTTGAGAAGGTCCCCATTGACTTCTTGCTGGCGGGTCTTGTCCTGATCGACGACGACACCTTGCTCTGAGGACAGGCCTAGAGCCGCACCCTGGCCCTATTTTCATTATTGATAGGTCACCTTGTGCTCAGCATCGATCAGTATCATGGGTCTTTGACTGAGTGGTTTCCCTTGTGTTCGATGTCAGCATACATTATCACACATTGGGATTCGTGCAGTACCTTGGTTTCCATTTGACCCTATTGGTGGATACCTCGCCTCTGTGTCAGCTTTCATTATTGGTTGGTTCAGAGGGTTTCTGCCGTGCGCTAGCCACATCTTGTGTACGCTGGAAACGTACTTCGGTTGGGTTACTACAACTTTTTCGTCCGATTCCTTCCACATTATTGGCCTACGGGTTACACTCGCGCTAGATTGATGGAGGATGCCTTAATGCCTTCCTTCTAGCAGATCTTTCCCTATCGACTCCGACTCATTGCTCTGGGGCAAAGATCTAGAGTCCATTTGGCAGTACCTTGGGGTTTGCAGTCATTAGTGGCAGATCCTTCACTATCGACAGTGGGAAACCATCATTGTCTCCTGATCGATAGATTCTTACAGGTGTTCGACTTCAACTCATTTATTCACACTTGTTAGATTGTACTGGGTACCTTGACGCTCATTATCATTATCGGTGAGTAGTCTCGCATTTGTTAACGGTATACATCAATGACCGGTAATCAAACGATTTCTCACATGGTCGACTTCAGATCATTTATTCCCATGGTGTAGAAATGTACCACGGTGGTCGGTGAAGACCTCAGGTTGTATCAGCATTCATTGGTTCACTTGACAGTTGCTCCTGTTACTGCTAGTTGATACCACTCCACCTTATATGTTGCAGTCAGTCATGGCGACATTCTATATGCTGGCACTTGAGTTTGCAGTGTAGTACCATCCTATTCCATCATGTTCAGTTGGTATCTTTTGGGATCAGTCTTTGATATCAGTGATCTGTTGCATCTTTTAGCATCATTGACAGTTTTATATGTGATATTCAGACATGTACTTACTCATTATGATCAGATGATCCATTATGTATCTTCCAGTCATTTATACTTGTATACTTAGTGGATCCGCTTGTACTTGATATGCGGACATGCTTTACTTTTCTGAGCATGGGTATGCCCGCCTCAGACAGTGTTTCTTTCTGATCTCCTTTCGATGGCTTGGCAGGCTGAATTTTGGTGCAGTCCTCCTCGGTTTTTCGACAGAGTTCCTTTCCATGTACTTACATAATATATTTCGGCCATCATGTTCCCCTTCTGACCTCATACATTAGGGGCATCTGTTATAGCTCCAAATCTCACTCTTATGGTTTGTGATGCTGCACTCATGGCCTAGGGCAACCCCTCCTTCCAGACCTGGTCCAAAAATTTAAAAAACAGTGTTTTATTCCCTATACGCGACATTGCCCTGAGTTAAACGCGTGTACACGCGGGTCTGTGTATACCCAACCCGCGTGTATGTATCAAAACACTTAAAAAAATATATAATTCCTTATTTTCGGGCGGAGATCGCGGGTTTTACCTGCTGATCACCTGTTAGTGCCCGTGGCCCAACTGTTCCCAACCAACTCCTAACTAAAAAACTACTTTGGAGATGGTATAAAAAGGCATCAAAGGGAAGGCCTAAGGGAGAGAGAAAAGAAGAGCAAGATTATTATGCTGATATTTTCCCCATAGACCAGGTCTGAAGTCCTTGGTGCTTTCTGCACTTCCCCCATTTTGCATAGGAAACCCTTGTTTCCATGTGTATTGGTGATCATTCATCCTTTATGTCATCATTGAGTAAGACTTGGAAGGAGCTCTTGTTGGAGGCTTGAGGCTAGAACGAATCCGGGAGGAAGCTTTGCTTGGAGCCTGCTGAAGGTGTTTCAGGTGATATCTTTCCGTTATATGTACTTTATTTGCCTTTATATAAAAGAAACACGTCTTGGTTCCCGAAACAATCTTTCTTTATGCTTATGAGATTCTTGTCTTGAATTCTTATGCAAGTAGTTACTTAAAGATTTTTATAACTAACTTTGCAGCATGAAGATGGTTTATATATAAGTATTGGTCCATGTATTGTTGTGTTCTTTGATTTGTTTGTTTTACAGGTCAAAGGAAGAAGAAGGGAACTCCAAGAAGGGTTTGGACCCTAAAGGCCTTCTCGAATGTAGGACCTTAGGTACGTACCCTTAACATTAGAATTTGCTTAAAGTAAAGATAATGGCTGTGTGTGTGTTTCTTTGAATAAGAAATTTTCAGTCTGGTAGAGTCTTAGCCCAAAGGACCCTAGGGGTACTTTCCCTTCAACCAGCAGCCTAGTCCAAACGCCCAAATTTCAAAGCTAAGGGTCGCCCCACATAGGCTCAAAGCACTACCCAAACGCTCAAGGTTCAAAAGGTGTCACCAGCAGAAATGGTGGAGAGAAGAAAGCAAGGATTGTGTTACTACTGTGATGAGAAATACTCCCCCGGGCATAAGGACAATGTAACTAAAGAACCAGTTATCTCACTGCATGCTTTAGCAAGAATTTCTTCTCCCCAAACTCTCAAAATCAAAGGTTTTATTAAGCATCGCCCAGTAGTAGTCTTCATTGATAGTGGCAGTACACATAATTTTATCCATCAAAGAGTCATGGAAGCAGTGCATTGTTTTGTCCAGGCAGTTTCTAACTTCTAGGTCCAAATTGTTGATTGGGGAGACAATGAAATGTGAAGGCCACTATGAAAATGTCAAACTTCAAATGGGGGATTATTAGTTAAAGACCCACATGTTTGCCATACACATGGGAGGGTGCGACATTGTCCTAGGTGTTGAATGGCTTCACACACTTAGCCCAATCATGATGGATTTCCAGGAGTTATATATGAGCTTTAAGCAGAACAACCACACACATACCCTACGCAGACTCCAGGCGAGAGCTCCCTCTATCATCAGCTCACGTCGGATGGAAAAATTGTTAAAAAAAGGCCACCATGGAGTTATAGCCCAATTTAATGCCATCCAGGCCTTCGAACTCAATTCTCTTCATATTCATCCTGAGATGCAACAGATCTTAAACAACCATCTGCCAGTCTTTGACAACCCTCATGAGCTTCCACCCTCGAGAGAGAACATGATCATAGCATTACTTTGGTCACAGGGGCCCAACCACCAAATATGCGCCGACATAGATATCATTCGCCCAAAAGAATGAAATTGAAAAAATAATCAAGGAACTCTTGGAAGCAGGCGTCATTCGTCCTAGCATTAGTCCTTATTCATCGTCGATGGTCATGGTGCTCAAGAAAGATGGGGAATGGCGTATGTGTCTAGACTTCAAGGCACTCAATAAGTTGACGGTCAAAGATAAATTTCCCATCCCAGTTGTCGATAATTTGCTGGATGAACTAAATGGGGCTCAATTCCTTACTAAGCTCGACCTTCGCTCGGGCTACCACCAAATTCGCATGAAAGAAGTAAACATTCCAAAGACTTCTTTCCGAACTCATGAAGGCCATTATGAGTTCCTGGTCATGCCATTTGGTCTTTGTAATGCCGCATCCACTTTTCAGAGCCTTATGAACCACCTACTCAAACCATATCTCAGAAAATTTGTCCTTATCTTCTTTGATGACATCCTCATCTACAGTCGCACCTGGGCCACATATCTTCAGCATGTAGATCTGCTCTTGAAACTGCTCCGAAAGCATAAATTATTTGTCAAGATGTCCAAGTGCTCTTTCGGCATGGAAGAAGTTGAGTATTTGGGCTACATTGTGGGGCATGAAGGTGTCAAGGTGGACCCCAAAAAGATCTAGGCAATACAGGATTGGTCTCAACAAAAGACCTTGAAGAGCTTGAGAGGATTTTTGGGTCTCACAGGCTACTATCACAAATTTTCCCGCAATTATGGTCACATTGCTAGGCCCCTCACTCAACTCTTCAAGAAAAATTCATTCCTCTGGAATGATGAAGCACAACGGGCCTTTACAGCTCTCAAACATGCCATGTGTTCCACTCTAGTCTTAGCACTACCTGAATTCACCAAATCTTTTGTGATTGAATGTGATGCTTCTAGTATGGGTATTGGGGCAGTCTTAATCTAGAAAGGTCAACCCTTGGCCTTCACAAGCCAACAAGTAAGTGGGAAGAATCTGGGACAATCTACCTATGAGAAGGAGATGATGGCCATCTTACATGCAGTAGATACCTGGTGACCATACTTATTGGGGAAATGTTTCCAAATACACACAGACCATCAAAGCCTTAAATATTTTTTGGAGCAATGCCTATCCTCACCACAACAAAATAAATGGATCACCAAAATGCTGGGATATGATTATGAGATAATTAACAAGAAAGGGCGCGAAAATATTGTAGCAGATGCGTTATCCTACCAATTTGATGAGGAAAGTACCCTACTCGCAATTTCCCTTCCCATTCCAGAATGGATTGAAGAGGCTCGCAAGGAATGGTTTTCACATCCCTGGCTCTCCCAACTCATTAATCAATTGCAGACGGATCCAAATTCCATAGCGGGCTACTCGTGGCAGGATGAGATTCTTCCCTACAAGCACATAGTTGTAATATCACCAACATCAACCCTCAAAAGCCGCATTTTGGCGGAGTTGCACTCATCTCCCATTGCGAGACATTCAGGATTTCAAAAGATGTATGCTTGCACTCGAAGATCATTTTTTTGGACAGGCATGAAAAAGGACATTCTTACTTTTCTAGCTGAATGCAATGTCTGTGAACACCACAAAGGAAAAATAGTCAAATCCCCGGGCACATTACAGCCATTGCCCATCCCGACCTCAAACTTGATGGAGGTTTCTATGGATTTCATTACGGGTATTCCAAAGTTAGGAAACAAGTCAATCAGCATGGTGATTGTGGACAAACTTTCTAAGTATGCTCATTTTTGCACCCTACCCCACCCTTTTACACCGACTTTGGTTGCTCAATCTTTCATGGATCAAATCTTCAAATTACATGGCATGCCCACTTCCATTGTGTCTGATCATGACCCGATCTTCACCAGTAACTTTTGGTAGGAAATCTTCTGGCTACAAGGTACCCAACTACAACTCAGTACTTCTTATCATCCACAAAATGATGGTCAAACTAAAGCAGTCAACAAATGTTTGGAGACCTACCTTAGGTGTTTCACTTCATAAAAAAAACATCTTTGGGTACAGTGGTTACCTCTAGCCGAATGGTGGTATAACACGAACTATTATGCCACCACCAAAATGACTCCATATGAAGAAGTTTATGGTCAACTCCCTCCTTCCCCTACTTCTTATATCAAGGGATGCTCGAAGGTACAAGCGATGGATCAACTCATACAAAACTGCACAACCATGCCGACCCACCTTAGAGAGAATCTTCATCAAGCCCAAAACCGCATGAAGCAAAAGGTAGATCAACATCACTTAGAAAACCAATTTCAAGAAGGGGATTAGGTATTTTTGAGGTTGCAACCATATAAGCAAACATCACTCAAAGACAAGGGTTGGCAGAAATTATCTCCAAAATTCTACGGACTGTATCAGGTACTTTAGTGCATTAGAGAAGTCACCTACAAGCTAGCTTTGCCACCCACTGTAGAAATCCATCCAGTCTTCCATGTCTCATCCCTCAAGAAAGTGATTGGGAACCATTGCATAATTCAAACCAGTCTACCTGAAGTGGATGAAGAAGGGTCAATCTGGCTCCAACCTGAATAGGTTCTTGACACACAAGAATGGCACTTGCATGGCTGCACGATCAAGGAAGTCCTTGTCAAGTGGAAAGACACCTCTCCGGAAGATGAAACCTGGGAACCAACCACTATCCTTCATCCGTTTTCTTCAGCCTTGAGGACAAGGCTATTCTTATGGGGGAGGGTATGTTAGGGTTCAACCCTAAGCCCCTTATTTACATAATAGGATTGACTCATAGTTATAGCTAATTAAAGAGTCAATAAAGCCCATATTAATAATTGTAAGCGGTTAACCCATATTTAATGAAGGGACCACAGTTAGTTGCAAATGGGCCATGGTATTAGATAGATGGTATTAATAAGAACCATGGTATTGCCCCGTGGTATTGCATGTATGAATCCTATATAAAGGATAGACACTTCCCTCGAGGAGCATCATGTCTTATTTTGTAATTAAGCTCAGCTCTATTGGAGGTTTCCCCCTCAAAGAGGCAAGTGAACATTGCTTTTTGAATAATAAAATACTTGTTATTATTTCTCATTGTTCTATGTTATAGGTATATTTCTTTGTATATTTGGTATTCTGGTATCATCTTGCAGGTTAAGAGCATAACAAGTCTTTTAATTAAACCATAATATAAATTGTAATTTTTTTATTAGTAAAATAAATAATAAAATTTAAAACTTACTATGCAAATTTTTGAATGAATCACCATATCTTTTAGCTTATGATCTTTTGCTTCAAAGTATTATGTTGCTACTGCACAGTTGTTAAGCATACTAATCCTTGTTGAAGATGAGATGGATCTCCCTAAATCTAAAACGAAATCTAGTAACAAACAAGAAAAGGATTGCTACCTTTCCTTAACTTCTGATTGATTGAAACAAGTAAATTTAAGGGAACACTTACCAGTCTAACAAAGCGTCTGTCGAAGTCCTTTCAGTTCCTTCCACAATTGGCTACTCCTTGATGCTTTAGAGACCATTCCAACACTTTCCACAACTTTTCCATGATGTTTCGAAGGAAATATGTATAGATAAAAACACACAAAGGACAAAAGCATCTAGTATATAGAATGAAATATAAATGAAATTCTTAACTTAGCATACATCATAAATTGAATCAATAACTAATCATAACCTATGTGGGTGATCAAGGAATCTTACAAATGATATCAAAATAGACATTATTAGGAAATACCAGTTGATTTTTATTGAATAAAAAGGAGAACAAACTTACAACCTTAATGACTTGATTTTATAAGTCTCTTCCCACGATATCCAACCTTCTCCTTGGATGAAAAGCCTCCTATCCCTATTTCTGCAACATAATCCTACCTTCAACGGTCCTCCCCAATCCTTGGTTCTATTTTTTTTATCTATAGGCCAAGAGGAGTAGGTTTAGGATCATCTTCCTAAGGGATGAGATCCACAAATGGTGGGATATGGGATCCTCAAGGAGAGGGAAGTAACTCCATGGTGAGAGGGATCATGCTTAAGTAATCCTCAATTTGAATCTGTTAGTTGGGAAATATTTGACTAACAAAGCTTATAGATTTAATTTTATTTATTTTTACTTGTGTTGAGTGATGTGTGCATGCCACAATGTAAGACATAGCACACTTTTTCATAGCTTATAATGGTCTCTTCTACGTCTGCTCAAAAGCTGACTAGGGAACTACGTAGGAAGTTAAAAATAGGGGTTGGGCCTTAAAATCTAGAAATTTCATTCTCTTTGGGATTTTTTAGGTTCTAACCTTGCAGGGGGACGCTATGGAACACTTTCTTGATAGGGAAAGATCCAAACTGATGATCATTTTCCTAATGTGAAAAAATGACATGTAATATATTACCCCTTAAAGTGCAAAGTCAGAAGAGATGTTTGAATACTGAAGTGATTTATCATGCCAAGGTTCTGGTTAGAGACCATATTTTGAGACCTAAAAAAATCAATAAGAAGTTACAATGCAATATAAAACCATCACTGAGGTAGGCATTCCCATACTCAGAGCATAAATGTCTTAGAGAACCAGTACGGAAATACACCTAAAGATCAATGTCAACAAAATATGGATACAACCATAAATGGATCTATGTTTACAATCATGAATATTTAATAACTTCACGCAACCTGGATGGATGAAACTAGATTTAGGGTCTTGATATCGATCTAGGGTCTTGAACTCCATCTCTCAATCCATAGTACGAATCTAACGACATGAGTGAATGTCTCGTAGTTGAAAATTATAGAAACAACTTGATTACCAGTCAATGATGTGGACCATTAACAAGCACAAGAGAAACCACCAATAATGATAATGGTTCTCAAGGTACTTCCAATACAATCTATGAAGTGTGAAAAGATGTTGTGAAGTCAAACACTCATAAAATCCTTTAATCAAAGGTCAATGATGAGAGCCTGTCGTCAACGAAAAAAAAGCTGCCATTAAGGCATGTAGGCTCCAAGGTACTGAAGAAGGTTTCTAGATAAAATTCCTAGAAAATGAGTTGAATTCAATCAAAAGTGACTCATTGCAGGAAGGCCTGTGACATGAAACTCATGTCAAGTTTTGAAGAATAATAGTTTGGAGTAATCCAGGACTAACTCAAGGATGGCCGACGTGATTGAAGCCTATGAATTTCATTGTAATTTTGACTTAGGTTAGACTTTTCTTGAACATATCGGTGACACGACATTTTGACTTGGCAACATTTGACTCAAAAGTAATAGGATCATAAACCAGTTTGTATACTTTAAACGAGGTATGGTTAACTGAGAGGAAAATGGATTTCCCAACCCAAACACAAAGGTGACAGAGTGTCATGTTCAAGAGAGACATACTGCCTTTTACAACACAAACAAATGTTCTTTCCCAATATTCCCCGTCCATTACTGGAAAGTACCTCTTTATTTTTGGCAAGCTTGAGGAGGATAACATATGCTCTTTCTTTAAGCTCATCCTTCAGATGAGTCCTTTAGAGTATTTTTAACGAACCTTAGGAAGGAGTGGTTTGGTCTCATCATGATTGATAAGTCCTACACTTTTTTAGTTTTACGAGTCCAGTGAAGGGGTAACTTGACGTCGTTCTCATGTTTAAAGATTTTGAAAAGACACAAAAATAAAACTTGTTTAGTTCTTTCAACATACATTTTAACTAGCCTAGAGAAAGTAGAGCTTAGTGTTTTGCATTTTTGGGAACTCGAGAGATTTTTTAAAACATAAGTAAACTCTATAGTGTCCTTTTTCATAAATTTAGTCTCTCAAGCCTAGAAAAGGGTAAAATAATGCAGGAGAGAACTCTATTGACCATGATTAGTCAATGTATAGCTTTTTCATAAATAGTCTAGTTCAATTTGTAAAAGGAGTAAACTTATAGTGAATATATGGTTGTTCATTTATTTTTACAAGTTTGAATAATCAAGTGCTTGATGATCTTTTCATTTTTAGGGAGTCTAAAAAGGGATTAAAGAGAACTCATGGGTTTCACTCTTTCATAATTTTTTAATGTGTTTGAAACATTGATAAAAATATACTCATCACCAAAATCATTCATTTTCATAAAGAAACTTGTGTTCTTCACATTTAAACTCAAAAATTATCATCACTGCTCAAAAGCATAGTAAAAATATAAAAAAATTGGATTTTAGAGGCTAATATGAAAAAAATAATGTTTTAATGAGCCTGAAAAACATATTGAATTCCAAAAAGTAAAGAAACTTTTTCCATTTGTGTTTTTTACCATTTGAGAGTGATTGAGTGCATTTTTCACCAAAAACTTCAAAGGTGGATTCTCGGCAAATCGATGGACCAAATCTCGAGTCGTATTCTCCAGGTAAACTATCACTCTTATATCTTCATTTCATTGCATTTATTTTTCTTTTCACCATGTATTCAGTTTCTTTTGGGGGGTTTCATTAATTCAAAAATCGCCCTCGGTGTGTGCAGTTTCTCTTCATTGGGCCTGCACATACTGACCCGATTTGTTACACATAAAATGGGACTTGTGGTTTCTAAGGCTAGAACCATGCAAATCCACACTAGTATTGAAAGGCAGCCACACACAACGCGGAGGGCTTTGAAAAAATCATGAAAAATGCCCAAATGTTTTGCAAAAAATCATCACAATGTTTTCTAATGATTTTCTATGTTTATTTACAGGGTTTTGATCTACAAAAATGGAGTGGAGAGAGTGTGAACATGAAGAAAAATATGTGGCTTCTTGAACCATCTAGAAAGATTAAAGTCTTTGAGAAACTGCGGCCTATACAAATTTTTCAAAATTCCTAGCATGAAGGCCCAGTTACATTTACTGGAATGGATGGTGAGAAAATAGAATGTACAAGAATAGTGCTTCATGATTAGGGATCATATATATTGATGACATATATTTCTTGAATGGGCTTCCACGCCATGGATTTGACATTTATTTGTATGGGCATAGACGAGGTAGTGAAACCACTACCACATACCTAGTGTAATTTTTTTCTCCAGGGTCGGAACTCGAAGACGAACACATTAATATCAAAACCATTGACATAATTCCTTTGAGGACTATCGACTTTACAGTTGTACGATTATGTGGGAGTGAAGCAATTCACTTACTCACCAAGGCTCAGATGCAGATTCCTATAGAGTTCTTGCAACCTACGATATTCAACTGGTGTGAAGGGGTAGTTACCAACCTCAAAGGGAAACTAACTAGAGTGAAACCTGGCAAAATCAAAATTATTGGGTATGGTGCCTTTGTTATCTCATTCACTCTAGAGAGGATCCCCATTCTCTCCCCATAGGTATCCATAGATGTAGGAGGATCGTGAGATCCTTGTATCTTGATGTGGGTCACGCTGATGGCACGCCATGGAGGTATTGATGGCCCAACTAGTTGATATACTCCTGATTTATTTAGATGGTTGGAATGTTAGATCATTATGATCAAGGAATTTCCACATGTAGGCATGGATTACACTAGCGACCCAAATATCCCACTTCCAGCTAGGATGCATTGGGGTGACCTAGGTAAAAATTTCACATTTTGGTCATTTTGTATTTTTCAATGTTTTTATTTTTTGGCATCCAAAACTAACTATTCGAAATGATCATGCGGATGTGGGCCTGGTGAGACTAGGAAGACTATGCCAAGTTAAGAGACCCTGTGAGTAGCCCACAGCTCCCATAATACAGAATCCTAACGCAACAGAGGCTTTGTATGAGCTGGAGCACAACATAGAGAGGTTAAACCTAGACATCCCAAATGTTGGGACTGATGACTTGCTTTCTTGCTACTACAGGCACATTATGGGGGTTCCCAGATTACTTAGCGCTTGCTACGATGAGTAGTTTGCGTTATTGTCTAATGTTGGGTGCAGGTTGGGGTCAGGTAGACTCCTTCAACACTTAATTCTCAACCTGGGGGTTTCGTAAACTTAGAGATGAAGCACAAGAAATTCCAGAAATGATATGAACTTTTCAAAACTCTATTCCTACTTCCTTAATTGCAGTCTTGCAGAATAAAAAAAAGAAAATATCACCTGGCAATTTACACCAAAGATATTCTAGTTCTGGAATATGAAAGAAAGTACTTTTGTAGGAAAATAAATGAAAGAAATTCTCAAAACCTCTTGCAAACAATATTTGATTATTGAAAATGTAAATCTATGTTTATTTTCAGTATAATTGTGTGCCAAGTTAATAATTGCACCATTGAAGATATCTAACTCTGTATAGATCTTCCTCCCTATACTAATTTATTATTCATGTACTTTTTCAATGTGCTTGCACTAGTACCAGAACAAAGATTAGGTGTTGGGAGTATATTTTAGACATGTACTGAAGATTTATTTCTTCATGTAGTAGCTCTAAGCCTCAAGGCTAGAGGACTCTGTTCCTGTATCAGGAGATCGATTCTTGTACTAGGACAGAGGTTCCTGCACCAAGTTTTCCAATCCTTCTTCCAAGAAAATAAAGAATGTGTTAACTAGGAAAAAGAGCTTGCAAAGGTGAACAAAAATTCAAAATAAATTCCAAAACTGAAAGATGCTTCAACCAATCTTAATGTTTAGAAAAGAATTAATTTCCAAAAATCAAATCACACTCTTCTTTAATTAAGGAACTTCTACATGTAATCTAAAAGATCATTTAATTATGACAGCATGCTTCAATCCTATAATAGTTATCCACATGAACTAATCTACATCCATAACCTTCTTAGCTCAGAAAGATTTACTTTAAGAATCAATTACACATAAGTCTGATCTTTCCTAAACAGAATAAAGTGTAGGGATAGACCAGTGTGTCACAACAACATTCAGTTTCTGATTATCAGAAGTATGTTTAATTCAAAATATCAAAAGAACTTCGAAATAAAAATCACGCTCTTTAGAATCGCATTAAGACTTATCAAATAAAAATAAAAGACTATTACTGTAATGAACTAGAAGAATCAATATGCGAGACCATAAATGCACTAGTGCAGGAATGTGTGCTTGCACAATCCAAGCAGAAAACGAGATTAAACTTCAAAGAATGAAATCATAAGATTAAACTTCAATCGAGCACACACACCATGGATCCGTCACACTGTAATGAAATCAAATTCAAACTTTGCAGAAGAATAAAAGAAACATCTATTTACTTCACACTTTGCATTAAAAGAAATTAACACACCTTAATTGAAAAAGAGAAGAACACAAGGGAGAATGAGCTGGGTTGGCTGGGCCCTAGCCAATCAGATCGTTTCCCTATTTAGGAAACGTAAAGATTCAGCTCTTTAATCAATGCATCAACATAGAATTAAAATGCAATATTGAGAAATCTTGGCGTAGTTCCTTTCTATTAATGATTAGCAAATATACATCATGAATTCGAATCCAGCCCAAAATGAGGGTGATAGTAGCAAAATTACAAAAGGATAGAATCGCAGTATCCTTGTTATAGCTATCGCTTGCTACCATTTTCTGTCTGAGTACTACATTTTATACATTCATTCAGGCCTGCGGCCATAACCAAATTACATTAAGCATTCTAATTTGAGCCTTTCAGCTATAACAAAATAACAATAACAACTCGTGCTAAGCCTTTTGGCTATAAGAAAACGTTATTCTTGGTATTCATCCAACAAACTAATCTCCACCATATCCCTGACTTTCCTCTACGCTCTGAGCCCAAATCGAGTTGATCGTTCTAGAACACGGTGTCCGCATGGAGTGGTGAGCTGTCACGTTAGTTGAAGATTCGCCAATGATGCAAGAATCCTACCTGCACTCAACCATGCTAACAAGATGAATAATTCATTATGTATAAAATACTTCTAGGAAGAGAATTATTAGTTGCAAATATTTAAAGGTATAAAATCTATGAAAATGATTAATTAAGAAAATTTGTAACCCTTAAACATGAAACATAAAGCTAGTGTAGGAAGGGACACGATTCTTGGACTAGTGCAGGAATAGGGGGGTTTTCAAGGTTAAAATAGAGGTATAAGGTTATGGTTTTGAAGGGAAAAAGGGTTAAAAAATGAATAAATTTATCCTACCAACATCCTCCCCTCCTTAAGCTATTGTGGATCCTCACGCAACCTTTACCTGCTATAAAAAAACCAAAACAAAAGGGCCTCCCTTTAATTTTGAACTTGTATATTGATCCCTGCTTTCATTAACTTTGCCTTCCTACTTCAAAC
Organism: Pinus tabuliformis; assembly: GCA_031772625.1. Lineage (NCBI taxonomy): Eukaryota > Viridiplantae > Streptophyta > Pinopsida > Pinales > Pinaceae > Pinus > Pinus tabuliformis. The sequence continues at coordinate 392,923,484 of CM062805.1, forward strand.
CTTTTTAAGTTTCTTGGTCACCTTCTTAAGACGTTCATAACACTTCGAAGCCCGATACTTCCATATCTTAACTTTTCATTTATGTTCCTTCACCTCCCCTACCAACTCTATGTTTTCTTGTTTCTACTTTGTATTTTTCTCTTTCATGGCTTGGTTTAACACCTCCAAGCCATAAACATGTTGCTTGAGTTCTTCTATCCAACTCTTCGGACAGAGGGTGGAGCTCTCCACTATTAATTCCTCAGGTGTAGACTTTTCACAGTCAATTCCAGACATTTGTCATCATCATCAAGGTCAAAGTTATCCTGGCCACCTTTCAACCCATGCATTGTAATATCATCAAGGGTTTCAACACTCGAAATCTCAATGTTGCTAAGGGTCTCAGTGCCCTGCATTTTTACCTTATCAGGGGTTTCAGTACCCTGCTCCTCAAATTTATTAAGGGCTTCAATACCCTACTCATCTATCTCACCAGGGGTTTCAGTACCCTACTCTTCAAAATCATTGAGGGTTTTAACACCCTACTCATTCATTGCATCAAGTGTTTCAATACCCTACTCTTCAAAATTGTTGAGGATTTCAACACCTTGTGCCCTATCATCCATCTGACCCTCTATCGGGTCCTTACTTGTACTCAACATCACCTTTCTTTTCTTCATTTTGCCAAAGAGGACTGAAAAGGGTGTGTCATATTCCTTCTCCATATAATCACCATCAACAACTATATGAGCCACTGCCTCAGAAAGAACCAAAAGATTATCTTTACCTGGAAACCCAAGCAGTGAGTCATCCAATAGTGTCACAGAGGTCGACTGAATGTGACCCACCCTTGAGGAGGTAGTTCTTCGCCTAGCTGACCTCTTGGTCTTGGTAGGATGCAGGGTCATCGTTTCTGATTTCTCGTTCTTTCCTGCACTCCTCTTCTGAGTCATCTTCAATTTTTTTGCACTCTTCTTTGGAGCCAGATTTTCTGCACTTTTCTTTTGAGTTGACTTCTCTACGCTCCACCCTGAAACTCCTTCAAGAATTCCTCCCAAGTCACACTTTTAGCTTCCAGTTCTTTCTTTACTAAGATTTTGATTAGGCTGTGGTGATATAATTTGTATGACCTGATTGGATTTTCCTTTCTAAACCCCTTTCACCATCTCTTCTAAATTTCTGACGAAATAATATGGGAAATTTATGAGCTTACCAAACTCAAAGTGCAAGAGTAGACGTATGTGGTAGAGGAAAGTTAGTGAGTAGCAACCCTCGCAAGTAAGGAACTTCTGCAACACATACAGGAGATCCTTCCACTTCCCGATCATAGCGTTCCGCTGGAGGCTGTTCTTCCAGTCCACCTTCTGCTTCAGGTTGACCATGAACCGGTGCCACAATTTCTTTTCTAACTTCTCCTTCTTGAACCATTTCTCCCCTACTGCTGGCAACCCTGTAGCCTGAGATATGGATTCTTTTGTTACTACAAATTCTAATGAGCCAACCATGGCTCAACTCCCATCGAAGGTCTAGGCAAATGCTATTGCCACAGTTGAGTCAAACCCATCGAACTTCTATAGGAATGGGAGCAACCTAGATTCCTGCAACATTGCAAGACTATTCCTGTACTTAGTTGTATATTCCATCTCCATGGATCGTGGCTCAATCCTTACAGGATTCATCTCTGTTTGAATTCACCCACTCTTTGTTTCAATTTTTTAAAAAGATATCAGAGCAAAAAGAACTCAAATGGTCATCGAGCTACACATATATCGTTAAATAAACCATTTCCCAAAAGCTCTTGCTTAATTATTAAAATTACAAGGATGTGAAAGTGAATTGGTGCAAGTACAGGTAGCCGATGATGATTAGGAGAGGTGGTGGTTTAGACAATAATTTCACATAATGGTCATGCAAGGTTGAATATGGAGTGGGGCCATTATTATGAGGTGATGGGTTTTCCCAGGGAAGGTAAGTATCGAATTTTATGAGAATCGTATCGCTCTGCATTTACTCCATGATTTCACATAAGGCATACTTAGTACTAATTGAAAAGATAAGATTTCATAACCTAAAATATCCTTGTACTTAAATGATTTCTTCCTAATTTAGTAAATGATGAAACAAAGAGATAATCATAATATAAACTAAATGTCATGATCTGTAGGTGATACAATTATTCTTCCTATACAAAGGTTCATGAAACAAAAGATATGCTTCAACACACATTTTTCTTTGCACCAAGTGTTCCTGCACCGGAACATGTGTTTTTGAATTGGGCATGCTCAGTATTGAGGATTCCTGCACTGAACATGCTTGTACTGAATGTGGTTGCACCAACCATGCCTGCATCAAACATGCTTGCACTTAGACATGCCTGCACTACCCATGCCTGCATCAAATCTGATTTCACTTGAACACACATTCCCGCACCACAGATATTTGTAGCGTAATAGGATCCAAAAGAGAATTATGATAGAATACAATTCATTTACTAGATTAAAAATATTTGTTGAATATACAAAGGAGATTTTATTCGGCATTCTTTGGTTTTAACATATGCCTTTCGATCTGATTTCTGAGTTCACATCAAATCCTGTAATCAATCCATGAGGGAAAAAATAAGAGGAAAAAAGGGTAAATTTTTAGAATGGGAAGGAAATTACGACAGGGAATTCAAGAGAGAAACCACCAAGAGGGATAAATCAAAAAGGGATTTTGGGGAAAAAATCAAGGGAAAAGAGGGAAATATGAAATCAGATAGGGAAATTTCTTTGAAGAAAGGGATGGTAAAATTTTGGGATAAAACAAAAGAAGAAAATAAGGGGATTTGTTTTCCGAGAAAAAATGAAAAATTTCACCTCATATCTACTTGCATAGTGTTGATCCATATGCAGCAGGAATTGAGTGTTGCCTGAAATGAAAAAAATTGTGCCAGCTATCCCAAACTTGGATAAGAGCTCGGTTCCTGTACCTGAACCTGCTTCTTCTTGGTGACAGTTAACACATATAAATGTCAAAAAACATTCCCATTTTATTAGAACTGAACTTCCTACCAGCAAGCTGGTTTTTAGGTTGATCCTTCTACAATCATGTTAGTAGAACTAATTTTCACAATCAAAGGAAAAATTCTTTTTCTTTTTTATTTTTAATTTTTTTTCTTTTTAATTATTTATATAATTTTTTTTTTGGATTTTCCTTAAATTTCATTTGAAGAGAGAAGAAATCAAATTACAATAAGCTGGCACAACCACCTACCAACTAAAGTTTAGACTGCTGCTACACTTTATGCATGAATTCTTCCTTTGTGATGGGCTGAAAGTATACTTTAATCCTATGCCCATTCACAAGGAAAAATGAATCTTTCCCATTGATGGTTTTGACTTCTACAACCCCATTGTCGAACAATTGAATCACCTCATATGGTCCCATCCAACGAGTATGAAAATTCCCTTTAAAATGTTTAAATATAGAATCATAAAGAAGTACCCAATCACCTAGTTGGAACTACGTTTTCCTGATAAACTTGTCATGCCACTTCTTGTGTTGCTGCTGCACCAAATTATTTTGTTCAACATCATCCCTTCGAAATTCATCCAACTCGTTTAGTTGCAATAGACATTGTTGTTGTGCTTCTGAGAGATCTAGTCCCAACTGAACTATAGTCCTAAAAGTCTTTATCTGAAATTCAATCAGAAAAAGGACTTGTTTTTGTACACCAACTCATATGGTGTATGCCCCGTGTTGTTTCTCCATGTGGTTCGATAAGCTCATAAGGCTTTAGGCAACCGACTAGCCCAATCCTTCCTGTGCATGTTTACTGTTTTGGTGAGGATGGATTCGATCACCTTAATTGTGGATTTCACCCGGCCAATTGCTTGCGGGTGGTACGGTGTAGATTTCATGTGCCAAATCTTATATTAATTCATGAATTCCTGTACCAAGTTAGAAACAAATTTCGGTCCATTGCCAGAAATAATTTCTCTAGGAACACAAAATATAGTAAAAATTTCATTAAACAAAAAATCAACAACAACTTCTTCAGTGGAAAAAGAAACAGCTTTAACCTATACCCATTTAGTAACAAAACCAGTACAAACCAAGATATTCTTTTTATTTAAACATGTGGGATTTGTGGGTCATACAAAATCAATAGCCCATTTTTTCAAAGGGCTCAATCATGACTTGAGGACATAAAATCAATTCATTGGCTTAAATAAGATGACCCATTCATTGACAACTATCACAACACCTAACATATTATTTGGCATCCTTAAAAAAAGAATGCCAAAAGTAGCCAGTGTGTAAAATTTTATATGCAGTTCATTTTTCAGCAAAGTGGCCACCACAAGGTTCATCATGGGCAGATTTTAAAATACAAAATATTTCTTCCTCTCTTACACATCTACGAATAACCAAATCTGGTCCAGTGTAAAAGAGGTTTTCGTGTATCGAAGAATATAAAGCACTTTTCTAAATAATATTCTGCTTTTCACGAGCGAATAAGTAAGGTGGTGCCTTTTCAATGACTAAATAGTTGGCTATGTCAATAAACCATGGAGATTTTGCTGGCATAGAAAAATGATGTTCGTCACATAAATCATCATCAACAGGAATAGATTCACCATGATTGTTTAATCTGGAAAGTTAATCAGCTACAACATTAGACATTCCTAGCCTATCAGTAATTGTAACATTGAATTCTTATAATAGAGGTAACCACCTAGTCACTCTACCGCTAGTTAAAGGTTTATTCATTAAATATCTTATATCAGAATGATTAGTATGCACATAAACTTCAGATCCTGTAATGTAATGTCTAAATTTATTAATAGCAAAAATAATGGCTAAAAAATCTTTCTCAGTCACTGTATAGTTAAATTTGGCAGGTGACAAATTTTTACTGATGTAGTAAATAGCATGGGACTATTTCTTCTCCTCTTGTTATAAGGTTGTGTCAATAACAATGTTTGAAGCACGGAGGAAATATGAAATGGCAAGGACTAGTTTGGTCCTCTCAAAACTGGTGCTTGTACTAATTTTTCCTTCAATGTTTCAAACAATTGTTGGAAATTTGTGGAGTAAGTTAATTCACTATCCTTAGCTAGTAATCGAGAAAGGGGGATAGTAATCTTGGAAAAAAATTCAATGAATCTCCGGTAATAACCAACATGTCCCAGGAAACCTCTCACTTCCTTCTGATTTTTGGGTGCAGGTAGACAAATAATGACTTCAATGTTAGGGGGTCTACCTGAATATCTTTGTCAAAAATCAAATGACCAAGAACCACTCCTTATTTGCACATTAATGTACATTTTTTATCACTCAAAGCAATATGGGCCTCTTGGCAACGTAAAAGTAATTTTTCTAAATTTTTAAGAGCTTCATCAAATGAGTTACCAAACATAGAAAAGTCATCCATATAGATCTCAACACATATAAGATCAGAAAAAATAGCTAGCACATCCCTTTGAAAGGTAGAAGGTGCATTACACAACCCAAAAGGAAGAACTCGGTAGGTAAATGTACCCCAAGGGCATGTAAAGGTGGGTTTGTCTTGATTTGAGGGTGCGATCTGGATTTGGTTATACCCACTGAATCCATATAAAAGTGAAAAGTACTTTTTACGGCAAGGGTATCTAGCACCTAATAGATGAAAGGAAGGGGAAAGTAACCTTTGAGAGTGCCTTTGTTTAATCGACGATAGTCAATTCAAATATGCCATCTCCCATCTTTCTTAGGGTCAACTATCACTAATGGAGAGACCCACTTGCTGTCAGAAATGGGGTAGATGTTAGCATCTAAGAGTTTTTGTAATTATTCCTTAACAATATCTCTTAGTGTGGGATTCATTCGTCTCTGGGGTTGTCAGGTAGGTCGGGCTCCCTCCCGGATATAGATATGATGAGTACAAGTCTCAAGAGGAATTCCTTTCATGTCTTCATAACTCTAAGCGAATGCATCCAAATGATCTCGTAACAAGGTAACAAGCTACTCTTGCTGAGATGAATCCAAGTCTAAACTAATGTGTAAGGATTTGCCTAGACTAATTTCAACAAGAGTGGTCTCGAGTTCAAGAGTACAAGAAGATGATGCCATAGTATGGGATAAGGAAGGTTGGGAATCAGAGTTTTCTTTACAATCCAAACCAAATATCTGATGAAGTGTATCAAAACTAGGCATAGTGTCTAGATTATTCAAGAAATATCGCAATTCACCATCATGAGTAGACTCAATATGATGTTGAATCGAAGAAATAGGTTGGGTCTCCTCATCACTATTGTCATAATCTAACCATAAGGTATCCTTGAGTTCCCGAATAGATCTAGCAGGTGGGTATATGGTGACCCTATTCCTAGAGTCTCCATGTGAAATTTACGTAACACCAGAGCGACATCCAATATAAGCATCAGCTGTGGTAAGCCATGGTCATCCCAAAATCAAAGTATTTCCTCCTACTGGATTATTTAGCTGAAGCACAATGAAATCTGCAAGGTATTCCCATGAATCTATAGAGACAACCACATTGTCCAATACTCCATCGGGCTTGATTTTAGATCTGTCTGCAAGTTCAAGCATGGCGGGTGTAGGATGAATATGGTTCAACCCAAGTTGTTCCATGGTTTTCCTGGTCATCACATTGATGGCTGCCCGCAGGTCTATTAATACATTAGAGACAAGGATATCACCTATCTAAACAGAAAAAACTGGGTTTCCAAGATCTGTATATTTATCCATCGATAATCATCCTGTCATCAACTCAGTTGCTCTACCAACAAAATGAATGGTCTGAGGTTCTACTCTCTTCCTCCCTAGCTTTTAAAGACATAAATCCTAAATTATCTCTGTACATATGGGAATTTCTCAGATAGCCTGAAGTAAAGGAAACTTTATACAAATATTCCTTAATTCAGAAGCCAAGGTGGACTCGAGGTCACTCTTCTCCATGACCAATCACTCTGGATAGGGGGCTGGTTTGAAGAAGATGGTGAATCTGAAGGTACGGGAATGGGTTGAAGGGTGATATTGTTTTTCAAATGATCAAGAGTTACCTCCTCATTTTTCTCCTCAATAATCACCGTGGACTATTTTTGTTTTTCTAGTTTAACCACCCTTCCCGATCTCAATTGAAGCTCATTTATCCCAACCGGCAAGGTTTGATAGGTAGGAAGAGGGGATGGTCCAACCGAATGAATCAGTTGTACCACCTTATTATTAGGATTCGGTATCGGTTGAGCAGGTAGTTGAGGTGGTCTGAATGGTGGTGGCAAAGGCAATGGTGGCAATGATTGACTCTGCTGAGGTAGAGAGGGAAAATATGGTTGTGACATATGGTGTGGTGCATAGGAAGGAGGATATGATGGCATCTGAGCAGGATAGGAATGATATGAATGGTTTGGCCCTCTCCATCCTTGTTGCCAAGGTTGAGAGGATTGTCCATGATGAAAGTGGTTCCCATGCTGCCAATGTTGAGAGTGATTATTATTATTATAATAGGAATATGGAGATGCATTATAGCCATAAAAATGTGGTTCAGGAGCCATACTTGCACTTACCTATGGTGAGTTTCTTCATGCTCCCATGGCATGTAACGAATCATGTTTGGAATGATCTCCTTCAAGTACACCTTTTAATCTCGGTATGGGGGGGCACTCCTCAGTCGCATGGTTCTCTACACAAATCACACATTTATTATCACTTTTCATATCAGCAGGACATTCTCTTAAAGGATGCTTTTTTCTACACTTTGGACAAAAAATAGACAATGACTCTTGTTCTTTTTCTAATTTTTGCTGAAATTTCAAAGAGTCTATTTGTTTGCTAACAATATTCATTATTTCAATTTTCATGTTGTCCATCTTATTCTCCAAGCCAATGATCATAGCATCTATAGATCCCAGTTTGTTAGTTTTGCTTCGACCTCCTCTAGTGGATCTAGATTGGTTTCTGGAGAACTTCCTACACAAGTCACAAATTTGTTCAAAAGTTTTCTGAGTAATGTCTCCTTGTCCTAAAAAAATCAGATTATGTCTAGAATCCTCAGTAATTCCTTGTAGGAACAAAGTTTGAATAGTACTTAAATAAAATTTGTGTTTGAACCTTTGGATTATATACAAAAATCTATCTAACTAATCCTCCAAAGTCTCATCATCACCTTGTACAATAGGGAAGATCTCGTCCTGCATTTCTCTAGTTTTACAATATTCTTGATATTTATTCAAAAACATTCTCTTCATTTGGTCCCAAGAACTTACAATGTTTCCTCCTAGTCCCATGAACCAGCGCAAGGCTGAATCCTTGAGAGTTGTAGGAAACAACTTTAATTTCTGGGCATCAGAAGAGTAATCATAACTCCGACACAATATATCAAACTCAAAAGCAAATGAATCTGGGACTTGGTGCACCTTACCATGAAAGTGTGGAATATTTGAAGGTGGAATATTCTTCATTTGTACATTCTCTTTTGATTTCACTATTGGAAATCCAAAAGTGGACTGCTCGTCATTTACCTGGTTCTCACGAGACCCCTCTACATGGTCTTCATGATCAGCCATTGTTGTGCCTCCAATTAGACCACTTCTAGAAGGTGAAGGTTGACTAATGTTGAATTAAACTTTCCAATCACCTTTAGCCTCCTTCTTCCCATTTTAGGTTATGTCGCACCTGAATCACTGTGTCTAGAATCCAGGTGGATTGTTCTGGAGTGATGAGTCTGCGTTAGGTTGGACTTTCTACCTGCAAAAGAAGGTCCACTATGAGAATGATTTTTAGATATTTCAGTATTTTGTCAGCCCTTATTGGGCTTTGGACCCCTACCTTTCTTAGGCATTCATTTTAAAAAATCAAATCCAAAAACAAAATTCAAATGCTTATAAAAGAAAAAGAATTTTTTAATTGCTATAATGAAAAAAAAATCAACACTCGTAAAATCCTCAAAACAACAGAAGCATTCTGTAGAAAAAATAATAGCATACTTACCCCTATTATAGAAAATGGAAAGTTCTTACCAATTTCAAATTGGCTAACTGACAACGGCGCCAAAATGTTGGGTGTAGGAATTGCAGTCAGGCATACTCCTTCAACACTTAATTGTCAACCGGGGGTTTCGTAAACTTAGAGACGAAGCACAAGAAATGTCAGAAATGATGTGAACTTTCCCAAACTCTATTCCTACTTCCTTAATTGCAATCTTGTAGAATAAAAGAAAAGAAAAGATCAACTAACAATTTACACCAAAGATATTTTAGTGCTGGAATATGAAAGAAAGTACTTTTGCATTAAAATAAATGAAAGGAATTCTCAAAACCTCTTACAAACAATCTTCCATTAAAGAAAATGTAAATCTATGTTTATCTTCAATATAGTTGTGTGCCAGGTTACTAATTGGACCCTTGAGATATCTAACTCCATATAGATCTTCCTCCTTGTACTAAGTTATTATTCCTATAATTATGCAATGTGCTTGCACTAGTACCAGAACAAAGCTTAGGTCTTGGGAGTATATTTTACACATGTACTAAAGATATATGTCTTCATGTAGGAGCTCTACGTCTCAAGGCTAGAGCACTCTATTCCTATATCAAGAGATCGATTCCTGTACCGGGGCAGAGGTTCCTGCACCAAATTTTCCAATCCTTCTTTCGAGAAAATAAAGAATGTGTTAACTAGGAAAAAGAGCTTGCAAAGGTGAATAGAACATCAGAATAGATTCCTCAAACTGAAAGATGCTTTAAACAATCTTAATGTCTAAAACAAGAATTAATTTCCAAATTCAAAGTGCACTCTCCTTTAATTAAGGAACTTCATGCATGTAATCTAAAAGATCATTTAATTGTGACAACAGGCTTCAATCTTGTAATATTTATCCACACGAATTGATCTGCATTTGTAACCTTCTTAACTCAGAAAGATTTCCTTTAAGAATCAATTACGCATAAGTATGATCTTTCCTAAAGAGCATAAACTTCAGGCACAAACCAGTGTGTCACAACAGCATTCGGTTTCAGATTATCAGAAGTATGTTTAATTCAAAATATCAAAAGAATTTCGGAATAAAAATCATGCTCTTTAGAATCACATTAAGACTTATCAAATAAAAATAAAAGACTATTACTGTAATGAACCAGAAGAATCAATATGTGAGACTATAAATGCACTAGTGAAGGAATGCTTGCTTGCACGATCTAAGGAGAAAATGAGATTAAACTTCAAAGAAGGAAATCATAAGATTAAACTTCAATCGAGCACGCACACCACAAATCCATCACATTGTAATGAAATTAGATTCAAACTTTACAAAATAATAAAAGAAACATCTATTTACTTCACACTTCGCATTAAAGGAAATTAACACACCTCAATCAAAAAAGAGAAGAACATGAGGGAGAACGAGCTAGGTTGGCGGGGCCCTAGCCAACCAGCGCATTTCCCTATTTAGGAAATGTAAAGATCCATCTCTTTAACCAATGCATCAACATAAAATTACAATGTAATATTGAGAAATCATGGTGTATTTCCTTTCTATTAATGATCAAAAAATATACATCATGAATTCGAATCCATCCCAGAACGAGGGCGATACCAACAAATTGCCATAGCTATCACTCGCTACCATTTTCTATATGAGTCATACATTTTATACATTCATTCAGGCCTGCGGCCTGTTGAGGGCCCTGAAATCGGGTCAACAACAAGGGGGATACCCACCCGGTCGGGAACCTGGTTGGCGGCTCCGTGCCCGTTTGGTGTAGCGGGTTCGACTGGGGATAACGGGACCAGCTTCCCGATCTAAGGGGTGTGTGTGTGTAGAGTTTGGTGACGTGTGTGTGTGTAGAATATGATAATGAAAATCTAGAATTATTTCTAAGCTAATTTAATTCTAAACTCTAAGACTGAATTTTATACTACTTTAATCTATCAACAAGAACACATCTAACCTACACTAACCCGGGATAGAACTTTTTCCATTATGCGATCTAGAAAGATTTCACACAATAACTGGTAATGAAGATTATTCAGCTATTATGAGAATATAAATCAATTAAGATGAACCATCCTGCATTAAAAGTTAAGCAAAACGGTTGTGAACAGCATATCGCATAATCAATTATTCATGTATCAAGCACAAATCAATGACTCCACCGTACAAAAGTGCCAAATGGTAGTCCAGTCATTCATACATTAACATATAAACAACATCAGCTGTATATTACTCTAAGAATGCAAGCAGAAATTCGTCAAGAGATAAAAGTACCATTTATGACTGATTTTATACTCACAGACCTTAAGCAATAACGATCTATTTCTACTTACTTCTAATGCCTACTAAGAGTATAGAAGTGCAACATGAGTAGTAGGTATTAAAATGCAAACATAAATAAATCTCGATCCGTCCATTCATCAAAAACCCCCTCCGAGGGTGCAAAAGTGCATGTTCTGAGGACAAGTTTTCTGACAAATTTCCGGACCCTTCTCCAATGCAACGAGCAGGGTTAAATACTACTAACCGGCTAATTTTAATTACACAAATTTAGGGAACAACTTCAAATGACCGCCCTTTTACTAAAACAAATTTATTTCTAAAAACTGAATCTAATTTCTAACCATTTCTGTATCTGCTCCTTAGTGCTGTAAGCGATGCGCTGTTCACCGTGAAAGAGATGGCTGCTTGTCCTTTCCTTTTTTTCAAGCTTGAAAATTAGAAACAACAAGAGCTGGCACCTCTTTCTAACAAACTAGAAGATATTTTTGAAAGTGTTCTTCTGGAGGAGTGTCTTCACGGCGTGTATACTTAGTACAACTCAGATTTCTTTCAAACTGATTGTGCTGTTGCTATTTCGGTTTCCGACCGTGCGAATGACTCAATGAGCTGGGGATTTTGTTGCCTAAACGATTTTCTCAATTGAAACTTGTTTCCATTCTTTGTTCCAGGCTTTTCTGAGACGTCTTTCCCCTTAAGCGTTTTTCTTTTTGCTTTACCCAATTTGGGACTCAGGATCTTTCATAAACGCTTTGCTTTTGTGCGCCTTTGACTCTGAGTCCTGGATAGCCTATTTCCATCAGCATTTGTTGAGTGACACTCTGGAATCCGCGGCCCTGCTGTATGCGGTATCCATCTGTGAAGTCATCTCCTCTCTGTTCTTCTAGCTCTGGCGCTTTTCCTTAGATGTTTCCTGCGTATAGATTTATATCAGTTGCTGACTTATAGTTCACGTAAATGAAAAGAGATAGAAGAAAAGATTGACATGAAAGCAATTAAGTTCCAATGAATGCGTAATCATGTCACCCATTATGACTTGACTCTTCGAAAAACGCAACATAATCATCTTTGGATACACAGGCGTACAATCATTAATTTCTCGTAAGGTGCGCGCCTAATATTGGGCTCACAGATCATGCCGAGGAATGCCTGCGATGAATGGCTTCTGCGATTTGTATCGTAGCTTCGAAGATTGCGATGTAAATAAGTGGTATCGCAGCAATTGATGGTCTCATTCGTCGCAAACCATAGATCGGAGGTCGCAGCTTTGCATGGTCGCAAATCGCATATCGCAAGATCACAAGGTCGCAAGGTTTTCGCTTTGTCACTTTGTGCTGCTTATGTGACATTGCGACGTGCGACGTCGCATATCGGCCGTCGGCGGTTCTTTAGGTTTTCCCTTTTTGAGTGCTTTTAATGCATGCGGTGCGATGAGTTCTCGCGTCACTCCCTTTCAGTGTATTTATGCGCTTTGGGAGAGCGCTTCTTTTTTCCTTTTGCGACACGATATAGCTCTTAGGGAGTTAATACAAAAGATTTTTGAAACAAAAATATTTTTTGGATTTTTGGTTAAGGGTCCCCCTTTGCTTGATGTTATTACTAATATTAAACAAAGAGGGGGGTTGTTGGTGACCACAACAATGGCGATTCACTGTGAATAACCAATTATCTCTGCATTTCTATTGACCATTCACTTCCGAAACAGCAAAATTTTTATATGTCTAAATTTTGTTATGGACAGATAGACTAGATTACCCCTCACCTTGTCAACGATATTTTGTCTCAACCCTTTTTATATTCCAATTTCTTGCTTCCTCGGGTTTTTTTTCTTGCATTCGCATCAGACATTACTTGGTCTTGATTAAAGATAAAATAAGGTCTTCTCTGCGTACTGGCTTAAAAGTATGCTCATTTGTCGTAGGTAGAGCCTCTGCTGCCCGCAAGCGTCCATAGCCTCGACAGGGTTACCATGTTATCCAACAATGATCCTTTTTCCTGTTTGAGGTTACTCGCAACATTCCAGAGAAAAATCCTTTTTGACACATTTTTCCTTTTTTAATTCTCTAAAGAACAATTTCTTGGTTTGGTGGCCAAATTATGACACAGTCATTCACTTGATTTACACTTTTGCTGAACAAGCCGACTCGTGATGAGACCTCTTGTCTTTTGATTGCAACAATCTTAAGTCGTTTCCCTGTTTTGATAGACAGTATTGGCAAAGTCAGCAAGTTATAATATTTGTGATCATGATAAGCCGGCTCGTGATGAGACCTCTTATTCTTTGAGATATAGTGTTTTCCTTGGATTGTTTCTCTGAATGCTGTAATTTCCTTTTAGCAGGGAGGAAGTCATTGTTTTTCCTTAAGAAAGCTCTGGACGACAATAATAGAGTTTTTGAAAACAACAGTTTTGCAGAGAATGCTTATTTTATTATTGATGATACCTTTCATGGTGCCGATACAAAACAATTCTTTTACCAAGGGTTGCTTTTGTCAAAGTTTTTTAGAGGTTGAAACGAGTATCGTAATCAAAGTGAAGTTAACTCTATTTGTCAATAATAAAATTCAGATTTTCAAAAAAATTTGCTATTTGTACAAGCGAAATCAAAATCTGATAGAGAATTGGCGTGCTCTTTCATGAATCCTTTTTAAATGATCATTTACAACGGGTTTTATTCATAAAAAGAGAAAAACAAAACAAAATAAAAACTAAAAACTAAATGTATCCTACAAAAATTAGAAGAATTCTCTTTTATGGAAAGTATAATTTAAGAATCAGTCCATTGACAGGTAAAGAATCTCTCCTACCTGCCAGATCCTGCAACACGAATGTAGACAGGCCTACGACTTCTACAATCTGAAAAGGGCCAAGCCACAGCTTTTGAAATTTCGTATGTTTTCCCTTTTCTTCATGAGCCTTATCCCATTTCAAAACTAAATCACCCATCTGAAAGTTTTTTCTGGTTATGATGCTTGAGTCAAAAGAAGATTTTATTAGTGCTTGGTGATGAGCATGGGTTTTCCTAGCTTGTTCTCTTTGTTCTTCTAGTTTGATTATTTCCATTTGTCTTAATTGTAAAGAGGAAGTAGATACTTCATCGATATATTGCACTAAAGACAAAGAGGGAATGACTAGGTGAGTCGGAAGAACCACTTCTCTCCCATAAACTAAATTAAAGGGAGAAGTGCCGATTGAAGCTTGCTTTGTGATTCTATCAGCCCATAAAGCATTTACCAGCGCTTTGTGCCAATTCTTTTGGTTTTGGTCGACTGTTCTTTTGATAATTCTGATTAGGTTCTTGTTTGTTGACTCAGCCAATCCATTACCTTGTGGATAGTAGTTGGCAGAATATTTCAGTTTGAACCCTCTTTTAAGCGCAAACTCAGTCATAGTATTTCCAGAAAAATATGAAGCGTTATCAAACATTAATGTTGTTGGCAATCCAAACCTAGTGATGATAACTTGATCTATGAATTCAATAATATTTTCAGAATGAACTGTCTTGAGAGGAACTGCTTCTACCCATTTGGTAAAATAATCAGTTGCCGTAAGGATATACTTATGCTGCTTAGAAGAGTGAGGAACGATCTCACCTATTATGTCCAAGCCCCATTGACTGAATGGTTGGTCGATGTTGACTGGTTGTAGCAGCATGGATGGTTTCCTTTGTTTTCCTGCAGCAGTCTGGCAGACTTGGCATTTCCTTACGTGATTGTACGAGTCTTTGAACGGCGTGGGCCAATAATATCCTGCACGCAAGATTTTATGTGCAGTCGCATCTCCCGCATAGTGTCCAACCGCTGGTCCATCGTGGAGTTCCTGCAAAACCTTTTCGGCTTCAGTTTTCTCAAGACACCTAAGAAGCACAGAATTATAATTCCTTTTAAACAAGACATCATTTATTAGCTGGTATTGTTTAGCTTTTAATCTCAGAGCTCTTTTCTTGGTATGATCCAGACGTGATGGAGCATACCCGTTCTTAAGAAAATAAATGGTGTCAGCATATGATGATTCTGCATCGTTTAGGCTTACCTCATATGCTTGTACCTCTTCAGATGAGTTCTCCGGGATTTGCGATGCTCCGGCTAACATCTTGTAGAAGCCTTGACCTCTTACGATGTTTGCTGGTTTGATCTCAAGATCATATTCTTGAAAAGCGGTAATCCAATTAGCTCTCTTTTCGCCCACGTCTTTCTGCACCAAAAGGTTTCTTACCGCCGGAAACGGTACTAAGACTTTAGTGTGGGCTTTAAGCAAGAAGGGCATGAAATATTTGATCGCTTTGAAAACAACATATGCTTGTTTCTCTACGTCTGAGTAATTAATTTCAGCACCTTGTAAGTTCGAGCTAAAGAATGTGATTGGAGCTTCCGCTTTCTCTTGATTTGCTTGGGTCAAAATCGCGGCATAGGATTTCTCTGAGGCAAAAGTGTACAAGATAAAAGATTCTGAAAAATTTGGGGTGGCCAAAGATGGAGCATTGATGATAGCTTGTTTGATTAAGTTGAACGCTTCGTGCTCATCTAGACCCCATTTGAAATTTGAATTCTTTTTTATCATATTTTGTAAGGGAGAAATAATACGTGAAAAATCCGGGACAAATCTTTTGACAAAATTGATCTGTCCAAGGAAGGATTGCATGGCTTTCTTGTTATGGGGCATGGATATTTCGGAAATTTCCTTGATTCTGTCGGGTTCTATGTGAATACCAGATTTCGACACTATGAATCCGAGCAATTTCACTTCGCTTAATGCAAAGAAAGATTTCTTTGGGTTGAGCGAAATCCCATACCTCAAGCATCTTTGAAATATTTGCTTCAAATCTTTGAGATGGTTGTTTCGTTTTTTGGAGTACACTGTTATATCATCCAGGTAAATCACTACTGATTTATTGACTAGCCCTTTAAACGCAATGTCCATGGCTCTCTGAAAGGTAGCTCCGGCATTGATCAGACCAAATGGCATCTTCCGATATGCATAAGTGCCCCATTTGGTTCGGAACGTAGTCTTTAGCTGATCATCGGGATGCACCAGTACTTGATTGTATCCTGAAAATCCATCCAGGAATGACATTAATTCTGAGCCTGCTACTGCTTGTAATATTTGCTCCATAGGTGGGAGGGGAAAGTTATCTTTCTGACAGGCTTTGTTGAGATTTCGGAAATCAATACAGATTCTAATGTCTCCGTTTTTCTTCCTAACAGGCACCATATTGGATACCCATTTAGAATGCCTTACGGGGAAGATTATTCTGGCTCTCAACAACTTATTAAGCTCAGTTTTTATCTGATTTTCTAGGTTAGGGTGTATTTTTCTGAGCTTCTGCTGGACAGGTTTTTCATTGTCAATCATAGGGATAACATGTTGAATGATAGAAGTGTTGTATGTCTTTAGCTCATCGTAATTCCAGCCAAAAACGTTTTTGTATTGTCTCAGAAGACGGATATATGCTGATTTCTCTTCAGGGGCTAGGCTGTGACCTAGGTTAACGTTTTGTGGCTTTTGATCGGTCCCTAAGTTTACTAATTCATAGTTCAGGGTAGAACTACAAAGTTTAGCATTAGCGGACTTTTTAAACTGACTTTTCAAATCATACAGATCTTCTAACTTGACCACTGATTTCGGTATAGCATTGTCAGAGCCACTTTGTTGTATTTGGTGATCATGATGGTCTTCGTCGATTATCTGATTTGAGTAGGATCCTTCATAAGTAAGGAAATTTACGATGTCAGGATCATCGTTGAACACTCTCCAATTGGTGATATTGTCAGGGATGGATGGTCTGAAGATTAATTCTATTGAAAACCTATCAGGACTAAAATCTTCAGAAGGGATAAGTCTAGAGGCTACGTTAGCTAACAGGTCTGCGCTCGCGTTTTGAATTCTTGGAATTGACGAGATGTTAAATGCTACGAAATGTGCAGTGAGATCTTGAACTAATGATTGATAATGATTTAAATGACTTGACAGGCAATGTATGGTGTTACGTACCTGTTTTACGACGATCTCCGAATCTCCAAAGACTTGAAGATACTTAACGTTTAATCCGATTGCTTTGTATAGGCCTTGAACCAAGGCTTCGTACTCCGCTGTGTTGTTCGTGCAATCGAACTCAAGTCTGCATGTGAGCATAATCTTGTTCCCGTCTGGGTTAATCAGAACGCATCCTGCTCCTAGGAAAGAATCTATTGCGTAATTGCCTACAGTGCTGCTATTGTATGTTATGGCTTCATTTTCTCCTTCCAGTTCTGTCACTATGTATTTTTGGTGCAACTCTCGTTCAACCTTTATCTGATTTGGTTTACCATTGTATGGTAACCACAGGTGCGACCAGTCGGTTGAGAAATATCCGTGGAGTTTCTCCGACCAATCCCTGCTAAGAATCAAACCATAGAACTCAGGGATATCGGCTACTAGAATGTCGATAACCTGACACACTTTTGGTTTAGACGACAATATTATGGTCACCTGATTAAGTTCACCAATCACTTCGACTTGGGATCGATCAAGTTGAACTATATGTACTGCGTATTTTTGAGGTTGCACATTCAATTTGGCACATATTGACCTGGGTAAAATATTCGTTGAAGCACCAGAATCGACCAAGCAATTGTGCACGTTTTTATTGAAGATTTCATATGTGAGAAGAAAAGGAGGAGTATGAGATCTTGATCTTCCTCCAATCAAGGCGATGTCGTTTGGATCAATTTTATTGATCATGTTGGTTGAAGGCCTTCCCATATTGTGGGAAGCTACAACTGTAGGTAAAGATGTAGTAGGCACAGCATGTAATTCTTTCATCATTATTTTCTGCTGGTGTTTCAATTTACTCAATTCATATAGAGTGATATTAGCTCTAGTCTTCTTCGTGTCATCAATGATGTTATATTCCATTTCATCCGACATTATTAGTGTTCTTGATGGAGGCGTTTGATCAGATTGGACTGGGCTAAGCTGGGTCGCTTTAGCAGTTGTCTTTTTTGTTGCGACCTTTTCTTTTGTTGCAGGGTTTGCGCCCTTTTGTTTTGGGGTAGTTTGGGGAGGATCAAGTTGATTTTTGCTTCTCGTGCTAACAGGAAATGCTTCTTGATCCTCTTCTTGTGGGAGGATGAAGTCCCACATTCCTTGTAGTTCTACGACCTCTTCCTCGTCGGTCTGCCCTTCAGTGGTATTCTCTTCTTCTTCGTCTTCTTCAGTTTCAACGTTTGAGACAACACTAGGTGGTTTTACCTCCATGGGAGGATTTCTTTTAAAAGTCCTAAAGGGCTTTTTCGAAGAAGTCTCTGCTACTTGTTTCTTAATATCAATCATCTCATTGGACATGGCTTTCAACACTTTTTGTAATCCTTCCAAATTGAAAGGGTCTTTCGTTTGCTTCTTCTTGGTGTCTTCTTTGAAAGAGATCTTCTTAGATTTGTGTTCTTCTATAGCAGATCTCTTTTCTAGGGCTACCACGTGTTTCTCCACTGCTAACGCTTCTGTCAAGTTGTCGACTAAGGTGGTCTTCTTTGCCCTATCTACGAAGATAGCCAAGTTTGGAGGTAAAGCCGTGATGTACCATTCACATCTTACTTCCTCGCTGGGTTGTGAAGCAGCGGGGATTTTGTTGAGGATATTATTGAACCGTAAGTTAAAATCTTTAATGGGTTCTCTAGCCTCAGCCTTAAGATTAAATAGGTCATTGATCAATGTCGCCGTGGATCTGTCATCACCAAACTTGGTGAGGAACTGACTTTGAAAAATGTCCCAGCTTGTGATGGATCTGGAAGGTAACGAAAAGTACCATGACCCGGTTGTTCCTTGCATTGTATAAGGGAAAAGCCGGACAACAGCATCTTCGTTAGTGACTCCGTTGAGATTAACAGAA
This sequence comes from Pinus tabuliformis, assembly GCA_031772625.1. NCBI lineage: Eukaryota > Viridiplantae > Streptophyta > Pinopsida > Pinales > Pinaceae > Pinus > Pinus tabuliformis. The sequence continues at coordinate 392,942,587 of CM062805.1, forward strand.
AGCATGAAATTATTGATATGTTCCTCGGCTAGCATGCCTGCTTCCAGATTGAATTCAGGCAGCCATTTCTCAGGATGGGCCGGTATAGGGCTCAAGGGTGGAGGCATTAAAACCGCCCCAGGATTGTTCCATGGAGACTGGGCCATCGTTGAGCTGCTAGTTAATGGAAGTGCAGAAGATGATCCCTGATGCTGAGAAGATGAAGATATTAAGATCTTTGATGTTTGAAGAGGAAGGTTTATAGAAGATGGGTGAGTGAGTTGGAATGAAAGAGTGGGCGGTTGACTTCGCGGTGAGGGAGTTGATATGGACGAAGTGGATGAAGGAGTCTTACTGTCAGAATCTGGTGGTGTTTTTCTTGCTCTTTTCCTGGTAGGAAGAGGGAGTTCACTTGGTTGTATGCCAAATTTTTCACTCTTTAATCTGGTAAGGGGATGAGCAGGGTTGTACTGCGAAGTCACGCTGCTTTTAGATTTATCAGACTTCTGGTTAAAAATAGCGAATCCCTGGAGTTTACGAATCAAAGTTTGGATTTCAGGGGGTTCAATGATAGATTGGTCTGATATATTCGAATATGTAGCAGTGGTAGATACTCGAGCGACTTCAAATTCCGGGTTGAACTGTGTTGGAGAAGTTCAGGGAGTTGATGAGGGTGTATTACTCTCAGAATGGTATTTAGATATTGCTTTAGGTGCCATTCATATTTCGTGCCCTCATTCTAGCGCCAAATATGTTGAGGACCCTGAAATCGGGTCAACAACAAGGGGGATACCCACCCGGTCGGGAACCTGGTTGGCGGCTCCGTGCCCGTTTGGTGTAGCGGGTCCGACTGGGGATAACGGGACCAGCTTCCCGTTCTAAGGGGTGTGTGTGTGTAGAGTTTGGTGATGTGTGTGTGTGTAGAATATGATAATGAAAATCTGGAATTATTTCTAAGCTAATTTAATTCTAAACTCTGAGACTGAATTTTATACTACTTTAATCTATCAAGAACAACACATCTAACCTACGCTAACCCGGGATAGAACTTTTTCCATTATGCGATCTAGAAAGATTTCACACAATAACTGGTAATGAAGATTATTCAGCTATTATGAGAATATAAATCAATTAAGATGAACCATCCTGCATAAAAAGTTAAGCAAAACGGTTGTGAACAGCATATAGCATAATCAGCTATTCATGTATTAAGCACAAATCAATGACTCCACCATACAAAAGTGCCAAATGGTAGTCCACTCATTCATACATTAACATATAAACAACATCAGCTGTATATTACTCTAAGAATGCAAGCAGAAATTCGTCAAGAGATAAAAGTACCATTTATGACTGATTTTATACTCACAGACCTTAAGCAATAACGATCTATTTCTACTTACTTCTAATGCCTACTAAGAGTACAGAAGTGCAACATCAGTAGCAGGTATTAAAATGAAAACATAAATAAATCTCGATCCGTCCATTCATCAAAAACCCCCTCCGAGGGTGCAAAATTGCATGTTCTGAGGACAAGTTTTTTGACAAATTTCCGGACCCTTCTCCAATGCAACGAGAAGGGTTAAATACTACTAACCGGCTAATTTTAATTACACAAATTTAGGGAACGGCTTCAAATGACCGCCCTTTTACTAAAACAAATTTATTTCTAAAAACTGAATCTAATTTCTAACCATTTCTGTATCTGCTCCTTAGTGCTGTAAGCGATACGTTGTTCGCCGTGAAAGAGTCGACTGCTTGTCCTTTCCTTTTGTTCAAGCTTGAAAATTAGAAATAACAAGAGTTGGCACCTCTTTCTGACAAACTAGAAGATATTTTTGAAAGTGTTCTTCTGGAGGAGTGTCTTCACGGCATGTATACTTAGTACAACTCAGATGTCTTTCAAACTGATTATGCTGTTGCTATTTCGGTTTCCGGCCGTGCGAATGACTTAATGAGCTGGGGATTTTGTTGCCTGAACGATTTTCTCAATTGAAACTTGTTTCCATTCTTTGTTCCAGGCTTTTCTGAGACGTCTTTCCCCTTAAGCGTTTTTCTTTTTGCTTTACCCAATTTGGGACTCAGGATCTTTCATAAACGCTTTGCTTTTGTGCGCCTTTGACTCTGAGTCCTGGATAGCCTATTTCCATCAGCATTTGTTGAGTGATACTCTGGAATCCGCGGCCCTGCTGTATGTGGTATCCATCTACGAAGTCATCTCCTCTCTGTTCTTCTAGCTCTGGCGCTTTTCCTTAGATGTTTCTTGCGTATAGATTTATATCAGTTGCTGACTTATAGTTCACGTAAATGAAAAGAGACAGAAGAAAAGATTGACATGAAAGCAATTAAGTTCCAATGAATGCGTAATCATGTCACCCATTATGACTTGACTCTTCGAAAAACGCAACATAATCATCTTTGGATACACAGGCGTACAATCATTAATTTCTCGTAAGGTGCGCGCCTAATATTGGGCTCACAGATCATGCCGAGGAATGCCTGCGACGAACGGCTTCTGCGATTTGTATCGCAACTTCGAAGATTGCGATGTAAATAAGTGGTATCGCAGCAATTGATGGTCTCATTCGTCGCAAACCATAGATCGCAGGTCGCAGCTTTGCATGGTCGCAAATCGCATATCGCAAGATCGCAAGGTCACAAGGTTTTCGCTTTGTCACTTTGTGCTGCTTATGCGACATTGCGACGTCGCATATCGGCCGTCGGCGGTTCTTTAGGTTTTCCCATTTTGAGCGCTTTTAATGCATGCGGTGCGATGAGTTCTCGCGTCGCTCCCTTTCAGTGTATTTATGCGCTTTGGGAGAGCGCTTCTTTTTTCCTTTGCGACGTGATATAGCTCTTAGGGAGTTAATACAAAAGATTTTTGAAACAAAAATATTTTTTGGATTTTTGGTTAAGGGTCCCCCTTTGCTTGATGTTATTACTAATATTAAACAAAGAGGGGGGTTGTTGGTGACCACAACACGGCCGTAACCAAATTACATTAAGTGCTCCAATATGAGCCTTTTAGCTATAACAAAATAAGAATAATAGCTCGTGCTAAGCCTTTCGGCTATAACAAAATGATATTCTAGGTATTCAGCTGACAACCTAATCTCCACTATATCCCTGACTTTCCTCTACACTCCAAGCCCAACTCGAATTGATCGTTCTAGAACATGGTGTCTGCATGGAGTGGTGAGTTGTCATGGTAGTTGAAGATTCGCTAGCGGTGCAGGAATCCTACCTGCACTCAACCATGCTAACAAGATGATTAATTCATTGTCTATCAAATACTTCTAGGAAGAGAATTATTAGTTGCAAATATTTAAAGGTATAAAATCTATGAAAATGATTAATTAAGCACATTTGTAACCCTTAAACATGAAACATAAAGCTAGTGCAGGAAGGGACACGATTCTTGGACTAGTGCAGGAATAGGGGGGTTTTCAAGGTTAAAACAGAGGTATAAGGTTATGGTTTTGAAGGGAAAAAGGGTTAAAAAATGAAGCAATTTAGCCTACCAACATCTGCTACCATGATCATCATGCATAGCTTCTAGTCTTAGGGACAAATTTTGTTTTCTAATGCTCAGAATGTTCGTATAACAGATTCCATGGGCCTAACATCTTGAATGACATTTTGTAAATCCATACTTTTTACAGACATTTTAACTAATGAAAACTACTACTTTTATCTCATTCTATCTTGTACAATATATGGATGAATATTTTTTTCTTTCTTACATATGTTACAAATGAAAATTTAACACATAATTAGCCATTGCATTGGTTAATGTGTTTAAATGGCTTGGAATGTGTTGATATTTGATATAATCAAACCCTCTCTCCAAGAGATGAACCCACAAAAACATTCTTAACATTGCATAACTTCTTATTGAATAGACACCGTTTAAATGTAATACTATGAGTTTAGAATCTAACCTAATGATCAATTGACGAATACCAAATGAAATGGCATCATATAATAGCTCAATAACTACACTATATTTGGTGATGTTATTCATTGTTCGACTAAGGCATATTCCATGAATAGAAACTAACTCATCAATGGGTGAATAAATAACCCAAGCCATGAAGGACAAATTTTGAGTAGTACGACTAGCACCATTAGCAAAGCCAATGTAAGTTTGAGGGAGCTTCAATATCTGCAAATAAAGTGTAACACAAGATAAGTAGGAGAAGTAGTGGAAAATTGTAAAAAGATGATAAAATTCTCACACACAAAATATAATATAGCAATGTACAAATTATTCACTGAGTGAATTAAGAATAATTTTTCTTCAAGTAAAGACCATTTCTAGGCTTTCCTAAAGAAATGTCATCATAATCAACTAGCTCATAAGACCCTTTTCCCAGTATAGATTTTACAATGTAAGGATCATGCCACATGGGCTTGAATTTACCAACACCTAATTTATCATGCTCTTGATCATAAAGAAAGACTAGGCCACCTTTAGAATATGAGTAAGGATTTACATTTTGATCAAAATGTGCCTTAACTCATTTCTTATGAGCCTGATTAGCTAATGCAGCATCATGACGAGTCTCATCTAATCGTGTTAAGTACAAAAAACCTTCCCCTTCTGCAAAAGTGGCTAGCAATAATTCAATTGCTAGTATTAATGACCATATTTCACATTCAATAGGAAAGACTACTCTCAGACTGTAAACCAACTGGAAGGGAGTAAAATCAATCGAAGTTTTTGCTGAGCTATGATATGCCCACAAGGATGAAAAAAACATCATATGCTAATCTTGTTTATGAATTACAACAATCAGTTTAATCATGGTAGTAAAAACTTTGTTTATGGCTTCTACTTGGCCATTTACCTATGGGTAATGTGGAGTAGAGTTTTCATGACGCAAGCCTAGCTTCACAGTAAGTTTGATCATCATAAAGTTTCAAAACTGGCTACCATGGTCTATGACAATGTCTTGTGGAACAACAAACCTGGAAATCACATGATTGAATATGAAAATATATTTCATTTCGACATCATCCTTATATCTCGGCATCGCCTCAACCAATTTTGTAAATAATCTGCTCCTAGAATAATGTACCCATGCCCCTTGGCTGAGTGAGGGTTACATGTAAGGAAATCAATACCTAATTTTACAAAAGGACCGACAACAATGATTCGGTGAAGAGGAGCTAGGGGTGCACACATTTTGTGATTGTAGATTTGGAAATTGTGACATTTTTGGACTATAGTTATACAATATTTGAGCATCGAAGGCTAGAAATACCTAGTGCGTAAGATCTTTTGGGAATTGGAAAACCCTAACATATGACTGCCACAAGATCCAGAATGGCAGTCATTCAATGCCTTTTTGGCTTCCTCGTGATTCAAACATCGTCTGAAGATGGAATCAGTACCATGATGATAAAGTGTATCGCCAACAATAGTGTATTGTTGGGATTGGTACCGAATACGATGACGGTCGGTTCGAGTCAATTCTGGCCGAAAAGTCTGGGTTTGAAGATAAATGATAATATCTCCATACCAGGGTTATAAATTATTGATAATAAATAGGGATTCATCTGGAAGAGAACCTTCTGCCATAGTTTATGCTTTAGTATAGGGAAAGTCACACAATAATTCGATAAACACTAATGATTTCTTGGACTTAGATTTTATCAATTCTAAATCAAATTTTTGCAAGATAACTGTCCATTTAGAATATTTTCCCCTTATTAACTATCTCATAAGAATGTAAATGATAGATTTGTAGTCTGAAATCACTATTATTTTACATAAAAGAATGTAGTAACGAAATCTTTGTACAACTTGAACAACTGCCAATGCCAATTTCTCCACATGTGCATATTTTATCTTAGCTTTCTTAATATTTCTGCCAGATAATATATCACATGCTCATCATTGAACTCTTCTACTTGAACCAAAACCATGCCAATGGTGACATCAGATGCAGCTAAATACAAAAAGTAGTCTCGATGATAATCGGGAGGATGCAAAAACGGTGTAAGATTCAATTCATGTTTGAGTGCATCAAAAGATTTTTTAGTAGCTTCATCCCATGTAAATTAGATACCCTTTTTCAATAGTCGAGTAAAACATTTAGTTAGCTCAATGTAGTTTAGGATGAATCGATGTAAAAATATCACTTTCCCTTGCAAACTTTGGAGTTGGAACAAGTTGGAAGGAGGTGGTAAATTCTTAATAGCCTCTACCTTAGGCGGATCGACATGAATGGCTTCCTTTGATATGAAAAATCCCAGTAATCGACCAGATTGTACACAAAAAACACATTTTTGAGGGTTCAAGTGTATATTGTAGTGTCGACACCTGATAAAGATAACTCTCAAATGCGTTGGATGATCTTCCCGTTTCAACGAATGCACTGATAAATCATCCAAATAAGGTTGTACAATATTCTTGATATTGTGAAATGCATAAGACATGGCCCATTGAAAGGTTGTGCTGACATTATTTTAATCCAACGGGAGGTTCCTAATAAGAAAAAGTATCCCATGGATAGATGAACACAATTTTATGTTGATCATGAGGGAGTATGTTGATTTGGCTGTATCCAAAAAATCCATCCATGAAAGAAAATATTTCGTTATCAGCACAATCATCAATGATTTGGTCAATATAGGGGGTAGGATAGTTTTCTTTGGAAAAATTCTTATTAATATCCCTATAATATACACATACTTTGATGGTCCCTTTCTTTTTGTTAACAAGAGAAACATTGGAAACCCAATCAGTCAAGGGAATGGGATAGATAAATCCTTCTTTAAGTATCTTTTCAACCTCATATTTGATAGCAGTAGCCTTTCATGGATGCACTGGAAGTAATCCTTGTCTAATATGTGTTATATCACCATTTACCACTCATGGTAGATTTGATGCTCTGAATATGGCCTAGGGAAACCCTTCATTCTAGACTTGGTCAAAAATCTGAGAAAAACATTGTTATATTCCCTATATGCTACTTTTCCCTGTGATAAAAGCGTGTACATGCAGGTCAGCATATACCCAACTCACATACATATGTTAAAACACTTGAAAAAAATAATTTTCCTTAATTTTGGGCAAAGTTCATGGGCATTACCTATTACTCACCTCCTATTACCTGTGGCCCAACTATTTCCCAAATGAAAAAAAAAAAACAAAACAAAAGCAAAAAAAAAAAAACCTAATTTGGAGAAGTATAAATAAATCTCCATGGGAAGGACTTAAGGGAGAAGATATGAGACATTGATGCTATAGTGATATTATCCCTCATCGATTTTGACGAAATCCCTGTGCCTCCTACATTCCCCAAAGCTTCAAGAAACCCTTATTTCCTTGTTGGATATATCCTTCATCTTTCTTGAGATATCCTCATATTGGTGATGGAGGAATATTGTTGAAGCCGGGAAAGGGCGAAACTGTCCTCTAGATCCGTCCATTCCCAGACTCATCAAACTTCCTCCATCACCAATATAAGCATATCTCAAGAAAGATGAAGGATATCTCCAACATGGAAACAAGGGTTTCCTGGAGCTTTGGGAAGTGTAGGAGTCACAAGGATTTTTTCAGACTCAATCACGGATAATCTCACTATAGTATTAATATCTCATATCTTCTCCCTAAAGGCCTTCCCATGGAGGTTTATTTATCCTTCTCCAAATTAGTTTTTTCAGTTGGGAAATAGTTGGGCCATGGGCAATAGGAGGTGAGTAACAAGTAGAACCCGTGAACTCCACCCGAAATTAAGGAAATTTATTTTTTTTAAGTGTTTTAACATATGTACGTGGATTGGGTATATATTGACCCACGTGTAAACACTTTTATCATATGACAAAGTAGCATATAGGGAATAAAACACTGCTTTTTAAGATTTTGGACCAAGTCTGGAAGGAAGGGTTGCCCTAGGCCATAATCAGAGCATCAGATCTACCAAGAGTGGTAAATGGTGCTATAACAATAGGTTTAGCATCTAGGTAAGTCTTAGTTTCATGTAAAAAAAATACTCAGGTCAATTCCGGGCATTTCCTCATAGGACCAAGAAAAAATGTCACTGAATTCTCGAAATAGGGCTTTGTACATTTGAATTTCTTCAAGTGAGCACAAAGAATTTATGTCAATGTTCTCGATAATTCTTGTTTTAACTAAGATATCAATTGCAATCGTTGTATATATGTTTCCCAAATTCTTTTCAAATTTAGCTTGAAGAACTGAAATGGGCCATTCAAGGTTATCTACGATCTTAGGCGAAAATATAGTGGAAAAATAATTCTCGATTTTATCAAGTTTAGGAAGAAAAGATGAACAATGATGATAAGCATCCCATGGTATTTCATCCAAAGTCATAATCTCCATAATAATTTCATCATTTAGAAATGTATTTTCAAAAGGATCTGGAAATGAAGTTAGTTCTAACCAAAGTAATTGAGAATAATCATTAGTGATCGCATTAACTTGATCAATTTCAGAAGGTGGTGGATAGGAAAATGTTTCAACTACCTGATAAGACAATTTACATAGGCTTAAATTCATCTCGTTATCATACAAGTTCAATTCAAATTCTAAAGGAACTAACAAAGGATCAGAAGATTCCATAGTGCTTGATGAGATCATGTTAACCTGGGAAACATTAGAAGGAAAATTCGATGGAGAGAGTGAAAAAATTCCCGTTAGTGATGAATCCTTAAGTAAACCAACACCAATATCCTCATAGGGAGTAATCATTTTCCCGACGAAAGGTACACTACCAGTAGAGTTAGGGTCGAAAGTGTAGTAAGACAACTAGTCTACTTTTACTATTCTCACTTGATGGGGAAACAATATCATGTGGAAAAGCGATGAGACCACACAAACATAGCATAGGTCCAACTTTGACTGAGTAAAATGTTGCAATTCGGCTCATAATCAACAACTACAACTTAGATTATGACCATCTTACCTTCTAACTCTATGGGTAGATCATTTAAGATCCCATAAGGATGAAAACCTATTCCATCAAAGGCTTTTAATGTGTTAGGATACTGATTGATAGTTGGATAACCTAAATCTTTCCAACAAGAAATAGACATGATACATGTATGGTCTCTTTCATTAATAATTGTACAAAACACTTGTTTGTTTTTTATAGAAAAATGGTATTTGGAAACCTAGTTGATGTGGGAGTCCGGGTATATGACTTTCAAGATCAAAGATGATAAGATTAGAATCCTGAGGATTGATTGCTCCAATATCTTACTAGAGTAACTTTGTTTGTGTTGGACATGTTTACAACACTTCAAGTGTTGACATTGTTGAAGGAGACATCACCAAGTCTTCAACAATGTTATAGTTCTGAGTAGCTCTAGCATGTGGGTTTAAAGACGATTTTTGAACAACACCTTTGGGAGGCGATCAAATTATCATGTCAAGGTTTTGTTTCTAAATCTATAATGGTTCAGAAGGAGGAGGAGGAATTGAAGTAGAAGGTTGACTAGATGAACTAGCATCATTTCCATTTACTACAGGACCCTTAGATCCATAATCTTTTGATCTTGGTTCTACCATAACTTATTGCAAAGACATCATCATGATATATGTTGATAAGGAAGAAGAAGATGGGTTATGTGAAACCATTTTATTGTCTTGAGAAGGAAAGGGATCCTTCAAAACAATAGGAGTTGGAGAACCTTTTATGAATTTGGTAACCTCTACCCGATGTGGGAATTCCTTTGTATAAAAATCTTCAATACATATTACGCTAGGATAATGAGGTTTCATTTTCTTGTCATTATGTTAATTTTTCGTCGGTTTCTATTTCTAATAAGAATTCTATTTTGTTTTAGAATTCCCTTTCTTTTTACCTCTATATGGTTGATTCTTTCCAGTAGATGATTCTACGACATTAATTTCAAAAGTAATTTCCGGAGAAAGGTTCTCACTGGGTGAATCTTGTATAGCCAAAGTCTGAGTTCTTTTAGAATTCTTCTTTTTACCCTTAGACTGATGGCTGACATAACCAATTACACCATCAATGGTGTTAGATCCTGTAGGAGTTGAATTTGGTTGATCCAAAGTTGTTGGGCACGCTAAATTTAGGATTTTCTTGTACAAGGTGCCAGATAGTGTATAGACTAAATATAGGTACTGGGAACAAGAAATTACCTTCTCTTCCATCACAAAAACTCCCTTAGCAACATCCTCAGTAATATCAGGAAGCAATGATTTTGTAAACCATTCAGCCAAAATTTGATCTGGAATAAAAGCATTAACTAAATGACACCTACCTCTCAATTCATGTATATGATCTTAAATGTAACTAGATTTTGATTGTTTTAGAGAAGTCAAAAGTTCAGTACCAGTGTCATATCGAATTGGTAGTTGGAAATATGTCAAAAACATTGTTAATAAAGAGTTGAAATTATGGAAAGAAGCGTGAGGTAACTCAATGTACCATTTTGTTGCTGAACCAGTTAAAGTTCATTGGAAAATGCATAGTTTGATAGAATTATCAATTAATTATTTCAATGCGCACCAAATATGATATGTCATAATGTGATTTGATGGGCCCTCTCCTGAGTTTCCATCAAACTTCAGCAGATCACTCGATAAAATGGTAGGAATCATTGGCCAAAAAGGATAATAATAGATAGGATCATTCACTAGCTAGGATAAATCTAGTAAATCTAAGGTTGCGATGAATGATAACTTCTAGTTGAGGTCTTGTTGTGGAGTTTGATAACCCTGAGGGTTAACTTCAACCCTTGGAGAAGGATACCAAGGAGATCTTGGAATAACTTATGTGGTTGGTATTTTCATTCCTCTAGGGTAACAAGGGTGAATCATACCAAGTTGAGGTTGAAAAGGAACTTGATAAGTATGACCAGGCTATGGTTGATTCTGGAAAGGTTGAATTTAACCCATTTGAACCAAGTAATATTTATGTTGTAAATATTGAGCTTGCAAAGGTTGAACTTGAACAGATTTACTTTGAACAAGTTTGTTAGGTCCCTATAATACTAGTGATTACCCCATTACTATGGTCGTTGTATCCCTTATTGTTATTGTTGTGCCCCTATTATCCCCATATTGTTATTATTGTGCCCCATATAATCCCTCTATTGTTAATTTTGTGCCTTTATATTATTATTGTTAGGTCGACTTGGTTATATTGTGACCCCTTAGACTCCCATATAGAAATAAGGTTTTGTCATTTGAATCATCCAAGAATTGTTCATTTGTGTAATGTAAAAGAGGTTTCCCCCTCGAAGAGGCTGAATTCTAAGGCGTTGATCTATCTTTTCTATCCTTTTCTGAGATGGTTTCATAACATTTGGTATCAGAGCTTTGGATTCTAGGGTTTCGCTACTCCAAACAGGTCATCATGGAATTTTCGCTATAAATTTGTTTCTGCGACGTTTCAAAAGCTAAAAAAAACCAATTTGAGACTAATCTTCGTTCAAACTTGAGTTTGAATTTCATATTTTGTCTCGCTATATTTTTGAAGATATGATCTCAGAAGTTAGGGTTTTGGCAAGCTCTAGAATTTCATCTAAAAGAGGTCATCGAGGAATTTTCGCTATAACTCTTTTGATACGAAGTTTCAGAAGCTAAAATAAAAACCCATTTGAGAAGAAACCAATTTGAACCGTAGCTCTAAATTTCGGATTCTGTCTCACTATATTTTCGGAGATATAATCTGAGGAAGTGAGGGTTTTTGTAGACCCCCGAATTACACTCCAAACAGGTCACCTTGTGAAAATTGTCATAACTTTCGCTCTAAGCATCAAATTGAATTTTCATAAGAAGTTACAGAAAGAGGACGGACTGTAGTTTTTTTGGGTATAATGTTTAGAACATAAGATTGAAACAGTGAGCTGAGGCATGTCGTACAAGTTCGCTCTACTGAACTAGTCTATACTCAGGTCATTGTGGGATATTTGGCATAACTCTTCATTGGAGAATCCAATCTTGATCAGACTTATGGGGTTAGAAAGATTACTCAGAGAGTTACTGCAGGAAGAAATTTCAGACTTGGGAGATCCAAAGTTACAGAGATACATCAGATTCAATATCGAGCTCCTAGAAAGTGAAAAAAGGTGTGTAGTTTTTTTTTATTTTTGCATAAGCTTGATTTGAAAAATTAGTTTGAAGGAATTCAAAGGACATAGTGAAGCATTATTATCGGTAATCGATGCCTTGAAGAAAGAAAATGGAAACACCTATTAAGCAACCTGAAATTTCTAACATGACTCATAAAGAAGAGGAAGAAATGCAACATGATATATCAAAATTACGAGATCAAGTGCAACAAATTTCACTCGCACAAAAATTAATGGAAAATAGGATGGATGGTTTAAAGAAAGACGTAGAAGCTAAGATGGATGGTTTAAAGAAAGGTGTGGAAGCTAATATGGATGGTTTAAAGAAAGGTGTAGAAGCTAATATGAATGACATGGAAGCTAACATGGACGACATGTAAGCTAAGATGGATGGCGTAGAAGCTAAGATGGATGATTTAAAGAAAGGCATGGAAGATTTGAAGACAAATTTCAAGAAATGCTTACTAATGGTGAAAGGGTAGTAAAGGAAACTCATGATGAGAATAAAATAAATGTTAATCATGATTTCATAGACTCTAGCAATGGATCAAAGAACCACCATGTTCCAAATATCGATATGAGGAAGTTTGATGGCAAGGATCCTAGAACATGGATACTACAGATAGAGCAATTTTTCAATGTCCATAATGTGCAAAAAACACAAAAGGTATGCATTGCAACTTTATATTTGTAACCAAATTAGTTTGTATGGTATCAATGGCTTTGCTCTCATAAACAAATTGTCACTTGGGCTATTTTTACAGATGAAATGATAGCACATTATGAGGATACAAAAAGCAAAACTTTTTTAAGCCAACTGATAAATCTCAAACAAAAGGGTTCAATGATGGAGCACATTGAGGACTTCCAAAAATTGAATATAATAGTAAAAGATATTCCAGAGGAGCATAGGATTGATGTGTTCATAGGGACTTTAAAATATAACATCCAACATGAGGTTCACCTTTGGGAACCAGATTCATTGGAGAAGGCATTCAGGTTTTCAAGAAAAATGGGAAGCAAAATTATGGCAACAAGGAAGCCTACCACTCACAATCATAAATATAGAAGTGTTGCTTCCCCTAGCCATTCACAACCTACAAGGTTGACACCACAACAATTGGAAGAAAAAAGAGCAAAAGGGATTTTCTACAGTTGTGATAGAAAATACACTAAAGGTCATAAGTGTGCTGAGAAAAAATTATTTTACATAGATTATGAAGAGGAGGAAGAAAAGGAACAAGAAACTTCAAAAGAAGAGGATATACACCAAGAACAAACCCTAGAAAAAGAATAAATAAATCTGACCATATCTTGTAATGCATTGGCCAGAATTACCACTCCTCAAACTATCAAGATAGATGAGCATATCAAGAAGAAAAAGGTAATAGTGTTGATTGATTCGAGAAGCACCCATAATTTTATTCATTGTAAGATAGCCAAGGAATTGAATTGCTTCCTATATCCAGCACTAGTGTGTCAAGTGATGGTTGGAAGTGGAGGAACCATAAATTGCTCAGGAAAGTCATAATATCAATCTATCCATGGGAGAATATGTTTTGAATATCCCAATGCTTTCCATTCCAATGGGTGGTGCTGATGTTGTACTAGGATTCCAATGGCTACAATCCTTGGGTACAATAGCTTTTAATTTTCAAGAACCTTTCATGAAATTCTCTTCAAAAGGAAAGGAAGTTGAATTAAGGGGTATCACAGGCAAACCGGGAAAGAAAATCAGCTCTAACTAAATGACAAATCTTCTAAAGAAAGAACAATGAGGCATAATTGCACAATTATGTTCACTAGAGGTCCCCACATCGAAATCATCCATTTCTCCAGATCTCAAAAAAGTCTTGGACAATCATTCCAAGGTATTTGAGACTCCCAAAGACCTCCCACCTATTCGTGATTATGATCATGCTATTAATTTGATTCCAGGAAGTCTTCCTCCAAACATGAGGCCTTATAGATATCCCTATGTCCAAAAGAGTGAAATTGAACGTATGATTGTAGAAATGATAGAGGCTGGTATAACTCAACCTATTCAAAGTTCTTTCTCTACTCCAGTAGTATTGGTTCACAAGAAGGATGGACCATGGCGCATGTGTCCAGATTATAGGGAGCTCAACAAGCTCACTATTAAAGATAAATTTCCCATTACTGTCATTGATGAATTATTGGATGAATTGCATGGATCAATTTACTTCACCAAGTTGGATCTTCGTTAAGCATATCATCAAATTAGAATGAAGACTGAAGTCATTCCAAAAACAACATTTAGAACTCATGAGGGTCATTATGAATTTTTGGTCATGCCTTTTGGCCTTACTAATGCACCTTCTACATTTCAAGGTTTGATGAATTCCATTTTCAAACCCTTCCTTAGAAAGTTTGTGTTAGTATTTTTTGATGATATACTAATCTACAGCAAGTCTTGGAAGGATCATGTCCAACATGTTGACATGGTGCTCAAACTATTGGAGGAGAAGAAAGTATATGCAAAAACCTCCAAATGTTTCTTTGGAGTACAACAGGTGGAATATCTAGGTCATATTGTATCTCATGAAGGTGTTAAGGCAGACCCTAGCAAAATTAAAACCATTAAGGAATGGAAAATCCCCACATCCATAAAGCATCTACGAGGATTTCTCAGGTTGACAGGGTATTATCGCAAGTTTGTTAAGAATTATGGGAGAATGGAAGCACCTCTAACAATATTATTGATGAAAGATGCATTTTCATGGACTCTAGAAGCAACAAAGGCCTTTGAACATCTTAAAGAGGCAATGTGCCAAGCACCAGTCTTAGCTATGCCGGACTTCACAAAAACCTTTATTGTGGAATGTGATGCCTCGGGAAATGGAATTGGTGTTGTTTTAATGCAAGAAGAAAGACCCATTTCTTTCGAAAGTCATCCAATCAAAGGAAAGTATTTACACAAAGCTATTTATGAGAAGGAAATGTTGGCAATACTACATGCACTTAACAAATGGTGACCCTACCTAATGGGAAGACACTTCAAGGAAAAAATTGATCATGATAGTCTTAAATACTTTTTAGAACAAAGATTATCTTTAGAAGGGCAGCAAAAATGGGTCACAAAGATGTTGGGTTTTGACTTTGAAATCATCTACAAAAAAGGGAAGCAAAATGTTGTGGCAGATGCACTCTCAAGAAAGGATGAGGATGTGGAAGCATTTCTTTGCGCCACTTTTATTATCCAACCAGATTGGGTAATCGAAGCAAGGGATGAATGGAATAATGATGAGAAAGTGTGGCCACTCATTCAAAAGATACAATAATATCCTAGTACATATTTTAGATGGAAAAATGATTCATTATGGTACAAGGATCGGTTATACCTATGTAAGAATTCCCAACTCAAACAAAATATTCTTAGGGAATTTCACACCTCTCCCTTAGGAGGGCACTCAAGATTTCTAAAAACCTACCACATGGTTAAGAAGGATTTCTTTGGGATGGCCTTAAATCTGATATTCAAAAGTTTGTGGCAGAATGTTTGGCTTTCCAACAAAATAAAGTTGAAACAATTAAGACCCCAGGACTATTACAACCTTTATCTATTCCAAGCCAACATTGGGAGGAGGTTTCAATGGATTTTATCACAGTTTTACCCAAGTCCGAAGGAAAGAGTGTTATCATGGTGGTAGTTGATAGACTTACCAAGTATGCACACTTTTGTGCATTATCTCATCCATTTAAAGCAAGTATAGTTTCTGCTGCATTTATGGAAACAATTCAAAAGCTACGTGGAAGCCCAAAGATTATTGTAAGTGAGAGAGATCCCATTTTCACTGGAAATTTTTGGACACAATTATTTTCTTGTCTTGGTACTCAATTAGCTCATAGCTCATCTTATTGTCCTCATTCTGATGGGAAAACTAAGATAGTAAACAAATGTTTGGAATGATATCTATGTTACTTTGTATCTGATAAACAGACACAATGGGTCAAATGGTTGCCTCTAGCTGAATGGTGGTATAACACTTCTTTCCATACTGCAACAAAAATGACCCCATTTATGGCACTTTATGGATATCATCCACTATCCATCATTAAGAGAAAATTCTAAGGTACAAGAAGTGGAATATCACATCGAGCATCAACAATAAGTTCTCCAACTCTTAAAGAATAACCTCACCTTGGCGCAGAATAGAATGAAACAGTAGGCATATCAACATCACAACGAAAGAAGTTTTGATGTAGGTGATTGGGTATTCCTACAACTACAACCATATAAACAAATGTCCCTCAAGCAAGCTAAGAAGGATAATAAATTATCACCAAAATATTATGGTCCATACAAGGTATTGCAAAAGATAGGTACTATGGCATACAAATTGGAGCTTCCTGCAGCTTCTCAAGTGCACCAAGTTTTCCATGTTTCATGCTTAAAGAAGGTTATAAGTGACAAGCTTCTAGTTCAAACAATATTTCCAAAACTTTATGAGGAAGAAAAAATCATATTGTAACTTAAAGAAGTCAAGGAAACAAGAAATCAACATCTATGAAATCGATCAATTTTAGAGTATCTCATCAAGTGGAAGAACTTACCCATTGAAGATTCCACATGGGAGGATGAGAATTTTATACAAAAGCATCCATAACTACTCAAGCGTTGAGGACAAAACTTTTTTGAAGGAGAGGGGCATGTTAGGTCCCTATAATACTAGTGATTCCCCCATTACTATTGTTGTTGTATACCTTATTTTTATTGTTGTAACCATACTGTCCCCATATTGTTATTATTGTGCCCCATAGAATCCCTCTATTGTTATTTTTGTGCCTTAATATTATTATTGTTAGGTCGGCTTGGTTATATTGTGACCCCTTAGACTCCTATATATAGAAAGGAGGCTTTGTCATTTGAATAATCCAAGAATTGTTCATTTGTGTAATGTAAAGGAGGTTGCCCCCTCGAAGAGGCTGAATGCTAAGGCATTGATCTATCTTTTCTATCTTTTTGTGAGCTGGTTTCATAACAAAGTTTACTTTGGAAAAATTGACCTTGAAAAGGCTGGATTTGAAAAGCTTGACCTTGGAAATATGAGCTTTGAAAAGTTTGACCTTGAAAAGGTGGGCTTTGAAAACCTTGACCTTGAAAATGCGAGCTCTGAAAATATTTGTGTTTAAAAGGTGTTTGCATTGTCCTTGTACTAGGTTGTCTAATAGGAATTTATGCTGTAGAATGGAAAGTAGGACTAGTTTGATAAGAAAATTCCTAAGCGATGTCTTGTGTAGGTTGTGAAACAAGTACTTGAAGGGTAACTTGGACAATCATTTGTGATACTCCCGGGATAAGTGTCTAAGGTGAACTCAAAACCAGTTGCTAAATATATGTATGGACAATAAACTGAATAGGTGTTTCAGGTCCACTTTGAATTGGCTGTTGAAGTGGTTGCTAAATAGGTGTTTGTAGAATTCCCTGGACAGGTTGATGGATATGTACAAGAGTACTTGGCATAGGTTTTTATGGAATACATTGTCTAGTAGCCTGAATAAGTTGATAAACTTGCACTTGTGGAGAAACTAGAATAAATTGTTGAGCAAATGGAGGGTTCCAAAGAGTATTCATCCCAAGGTAAGGAGCACCAATCAAGGTTGAGCCACAATAGTTTGACCTAGAACGAGCTGAGATATCTGACCATAAGTTCCAGTAAAAGGTTGTCCTCCAACCATAGGATATGGTTGGACAACAGGTTATCCTCCAAGTGGAGGATAAGTTGGTTCGCCCCAAGGGGAGTAATAAACACTATTTGGGGTTACTTGAGGATTACCTAAGTTACCAAATACCATGTGAACATATTGGTATAACTCCAAAGGTGTTTCAAGCATGGCTGTCATGCTCTAAACAGTAAATGTAGATAAACGAGATGACCAAGTAGAAACTTGAGGGGAAGGAGTGGCTCCTAAAAACATCCCAGTAAGTGACTAGTATCTAGGAGGAACTGAAGGACCACCATACAATAATGACTCTAGAGAGCTGGTAAACATAGAAGTATCAGTTGGTTGACTCCTAAGAGGAATTTCTGACATGGTTCATATTAGTCAATAGTAAAAAGGAATGCGCTGAGGTGGAAAATTTTGACCTAAAACGTCGAAAGGGGTAGAATACCAAGGATCGAGTCAGAAAGGATCAAAAGGAACTCTTGGAAAAGCTCTTGGTTCACCAATAATAACTGGAGTACGAGGTGATTCCTCTTCCTTTTTCCCAGTAATATCTTCAATACTAATTAAAACAAGAGGTAGTCTAGTTCTAATTACAAGCTTCCTTCGAGGTGAAGGTGATGTAGGAGTAGGAGCTATAATATCTTAAGATGATTGAGGTTGAGAAATATTAGACTCGGGTTCTTCAACTTCTGGTTTGATTAGTTCTGTGTTTGAAACCTACCCCGTAATAGCCCTAAGATTATGGTCTATAGGGTTGCCACTTAAAATAATTTCACCTGGAGGGGATAGTTGCAGATCAAAAGTACACACAAGAGAAGAGTAACAAAGCTCAATCCCCTTGAAAGTTCCTCAACATGGTTAATCTAAGGTTTACTTCCATGTGATTCCTGAGTACCTTTCGACGCCATTTTTAATATATGTAAATCACTCTACCATAACCAATGAAGTGGGGTTGATCACTCAACTAGGTCCGACATGATCTCGTGTTTAATGCCTTTCTAAGAGGAGCTTCACAAATCAAAATTGTAGTAAAAGGATTTACTCCCTATCGCAAGATTCAAATTTCTGTTTACAGCTTTGGAAATTTAACTCATTTCCCTATTCTAAGGCCCTACAACTTGATCTAATGTAGGTGGAAAAGAGCCCTAAAATAATAAAAGATTCTAAATTGATTTTATTAACATTGTTTTTTAAAGTTCTTGTTCACTCAAACTGTAAATGGATGTGAAACTAACGGTGTTATGACTTGATGCAAAACCTTAATGCAATCAAACGTGAAATTGTAATCTTTCCTTGCCAAAGAATTCCTAATTGAAGTAAGGGGAGAAGATTTTCAAATTTTCAAAGAAAATGCAAAAAAGCTTAATTTCCCACTATATCTCTTTTCATGAATGCAAATATTTATTTTCGAATGACCCAAATGCAGAAATTAACTTTTGAAATTTCAATTCGACCATTAACTCAAAAATAAAGAAACTTTCCTTTAGCATACAATCACTAAAAAAAATCCAAAATGCTCGAGGAAACCAATCAAAAGGTTAAAATGAATTTCTCTTAATGAATGCTATGAATTTAATGTTGTCAATGGTACAATTCTGAAAAACTTCAACACTAAAAGAAGAATGACTTTTCATTTTAAGTTTAGCAAAAGAAGCACTTTCACAAAAAATACTCATTCTTGAAAATCATTGCTTTGCATTAACAAAACAATTTTACACAAATAAGTAAAATAAACATAAGGTCTAATATGTTTGAAAGAAGAAAGACAGGGAGACAGAAAACCAAGACCAACCGATCTTTCTTTTGATAGATCTGCATCACATTAAATGAAGCTTTTACCCTAATTTGTAAAAACAAGAAATTCCCAAGAAGACTCTTTCACAACAGTCAACCGAACTGACAAAGGCTTCCTAAAGGTGTAAACAACTGTAGTCAAGAAAAAAAAAAAAAAAAAACAAGATTTTCTGGACTTAGTGAAGGGAAAACTCAAATTTTCAAAAATTCTAGGTATGTTGATAGGAAATAATTTAATCGAGTGCACATACGCATTGTTTCTAAGGGCTAAGTGAGCATAAATGTGCTTTGTGTCTAAAGATAAAGTGCACATACTGAGGAAATTTTAGAAAAAATAAAAACAAGCCAAACAAATCATAAAATCCAGACTTTCAATATTTTTCAAACACTCAGAGAGGGCTATGACAAAAGGATCAAAATTAAAAACAAGGAGATGATGGAGAACGAGACATTCCCTAGTGGATTCATAAATTTATTAGGCAAACTAATGCTTCTTGTAGACAAGATGGATATCCCTAAATATCAAATGAAATCTAGTAACAAACAAGAAAATAATTGCTACCTTTCCTTAACTTATGATTCATTGAAACAAGTAATATGTGAGGGATCACATACTGGTTTAACGAAATGCATGTCAAATTCCTTTCAGTGCCTTCCATAGTTTGCTTCTCCTTGATGCTTTAGAGACCGTTCCAATGCTTTCCACAACTTCTCTATGATGTTTTTGAAGGAGATATGTATAGACAGAAACACACAAAGAATCAAAGCATCTAGTAAATAGAATGAAAGGTAAATGTGATACTTAACTCAGCATACATCATAAACTGAATCAATAACAAATCATAATCTATGTGAGTGATCAAGAAATCTCACAAATGATATCATAATAGACATGATTTGGAAAGAACAACTTCTTTTTATTGAATAAAAAGGAGAGCAAACTCACAACCTCAATGCCTTGATGTTACAAGCCTCTTCCCATGATCTCCAACCTTCTCCTTGGATGTAAAGCCTCCTAATCCTATTTTTCAGCATAAGCCTACCTTCAATTGTCCTCCCCAATCATATGGCCTGTGTTTTGATTTATAGGCCAAGAGGAGCAGGTTTGGTATCCTCTTCCTAAGGGATGAGATCCACAAATGGTGGGATAGGGGATCCTCAAAGAGAGGGAATTAGCTCCATGATGGGAGGGATTAGGCTTGAGTAATCATCAATTCGAAGTTGTTAGTTGGGAAATATTCGACTAACAAAGATTCTAGACATTAAATTTTATTTTTCACTTGTGTTGAATCATGTGTGAAGGCCACAATGTAAGACAAAGTGCACTTTGCACATGTTCTAATGGTCTCTTCTGCGTATGTGAAAAAATTGAATAAGGAACTGCATAGGAAGTAAAAAAAATATGTTTTTGGGCCTTGACACCCAAGAATTTCATTCTCTTTGGGATTATTTAGGTTCTAGCCTTGCAAGGGGATTCTTTGGAACACTTTCATGGATAGGGAAATATCCAAACTGAAAATCATTTTTCTAATGGGACAAAATGACGTGTAACAACAATACTATTGGTATATCTCCCTTGCAAATCACTCCCTTGAAGTTTTTGGTAAAATAATGAAATGGTGAATAACATTTAACTATTTAAAAGACTTAATGAAATTAGATTTCAAAAATCAATTGTTGCTAGTTTTTGAAATTAAAAAAAATAAAAAAAACATGATTTTTGTATTCAATCTCTCCACACATCGGTGAGTTCGATACTTAAGCACACTAGTGCATTTATATATTAAATGCACTGAAATTTATGGGGCGCCATATTTTTTCAACGCACTGATATGATTAAGGTTTTCTTCTTTTTTTCGAAATCCTAAAACGGTGTGATTTTCTTTTTTTAATGTAATGGTGTGGTATATATTTAAAAGAGCACTAAGACAGTGTAATTTGTTTTTATTTTCTAAATTTGGGAAATAATGGTGTACCGGTTTTGTTTTTTATTTAAGTGTACCAGTGCGTTTTTATGTGAAATTTCACTGATGTGATAACTTATTTTTTATGCTTATGGAATTCGAAAAATTGGTGCAAGTATTATTTAAATGCATAGATGCGCTTATTATTTTAATGGACTGGTGTCGTTTATTTTGATTAGAGCACCAATGGGGTTTAAAAGCTATCTAAAATTTTATTTTCACATGTAATGGAATATTAATCTAGAATTATGCTTTTATGACACATCCAAAAGAATTACAGTAGTTTATAGTATACATTTTCTGCTTAAAGTTGCCTTGTTCTTGAAAATAGGTTCAAAACTATATTGAAATTCAATTTGTGGTTATATGGTTCTTGAGATTAATTTTAGATATTCAAAAAAAAAAAACTAATTTTTCTCAAATACAGGGACCAAATCGTAATGATATAAAATGGCCAAATCTTCAAAGTCTAGCTCATTCTATATTGTTAATCAAAGTCCTACGCAGAGTTCTCCCTTTCCATCTCAAGTAAGTTCAAACTGTATTTATATTTTGATTATCTAATTGATATTTTTTAATCCATGTCAGTTTGAATAAAAATGTATGCAAATTATTTGTAGGATCCAGATTTAGAATCGAGTTTAGATGGAGAAAATATTACTCCATATTATTTTCAAAAACGTTGGAAGCTCTTACCAAGAGTAGCACATCGCAAGTATTTGGTAGATGAAAATGGAAAACCTCTTCACCCTGTCAATTGGAACATGGCATCTTCTAGCCACGATCATATATCAACAATGGTAATAATTGTTTGGTATATTTAAATTTCAACAAACCAATTGTGTTTTTGTGCTGACTAATATCATTGAAATTGTACTAATGACATTCAATATTAATTGAAATTAGGATTCTAGTGATGATGAGAAACCCACCTACCATCTTCTGGTGCACCCCACTACAACATCAAATTGAGAGAAGGTTTCATTAATAGTAAGACCCGAAGAGAAAGTATACAAAGAATGGTTGAATCAACCACATATTCAATTCTCACTACATCCAGATTCACAAATTAGGAATGACTGTATAAGTAATAGTTGTTCATCATAAGTTGGAAATGGAGGCAATCAAATGGAGGTTTGTATGGATGATTACTTACAAGATATGACTGCCATGGAGGAAATTTTGTTAGATGAATTCCAAAATGATGAGCTAGGGGATGATCCTCATATCACTAATACCTTATTCAAAATCCTAAAATATGCATCCACCACACCTCTCTTTGGACATGGCGGCAAGTTAAATTTCACTCAGCTAGGGAAAATTATGTTTTTTAAAATGTGAAAGAAAATTTTGGCATGTTGAATAATATTGAGGTAATTGAATTGCATGATCAATTAAGTTCCTTATATTTTTTCACACAATAAAATTTAAAATGGTCAATTTTATGAATGGTAAATATTTACATTGTACAATTATATTCCCCACCAACTGCAATATATTCAAAGATAAGTTTCTTCCGAGTCACAATGTCTTGTCGGATAGCTACAAAGAGGAAAAGGAGTTGTTGAAAATGTTGGATGTTGAGTACATATCATATCATGCATGTCATAATGATTGTATTCTATATAGAGAATAATATGTGAACAAAGAGATATGTGTAGAATGTGGGCATGGAAAGTACTGTAATTAAAAAAAAAAGGGTGAATCACATGGTCCTCCTCATAATATATTGAGGCACATGCCTATAATCCAAAGGATTCAAAGAATCTTTCGTTACAAAGAATTAGCTATGTTGCATGGATGGCATGCCTCACACAAAAGTGGTTCAAGAGATATGTGAATCCCAACAGATTCAATATCCATGAAACATATAGAGGATACGTGGCCTAAAAAATTCAGGGATGAAGTACGAGTCTACAACTTAGCATATCCATGGATGGTGTCAACCTATATTCCCTCCAAAACACAAACTATTTTTTTTGGCATGTAGTAGTGATCAATAACAGTATCCCCCCATGGTTTTATATGATGGATGAACATATTATGTTGGCTCTCATAGTCCCTGGTAGAATAAAAGTGAAGAATATGGATGTATACCTACAACCATTGGTAGATGATTTTAAGGAATTATGGGAAGGGATACATGTGTACGATGTATCAAGACCCATCACAACACAGAGAAATTTTATGTTGTATGGCAAGTGTTCTTACACCATACATGATTATCAAGGCTTAGGAGTTTTCTCCGGTAAATTACATTCTTATTGATTTGTTTAGTAACAATATTTTTTCGCATATTAATTTAATTTGTTTCAATTGTTCATATCTTCATGGTCACTAATGTGTCAGACTATATACAATAATTTTGCAGGTCTTTTAACAAAAGTGTATCATGGATATAAATGTTGTGGACCTTCTCTGAAGGCTAGGTGGTCCAAACACTTACAAAATCTAGTGTATGACTACTCCAGGGTATTCCTCCCATAAGAACACCCTTATAGAAGAGCAACATCCACTTCCAATGGTAAAATAGAGAGAACCCAAATGCCTACAATAATGACACCAGTTGAATGGCTCAGATCATATGGGATAGAGAAGGAGAAGGAGCTTTCAGAAGTGCTTGATTCAAATGGGGATCCTTTGTTCAATGATCAAAATTTCTTCAAAACCTATGTTGAGAAGTTTCCCATTGGGATGAAAAGGAAATATGTATTTTCTAAGATCCCCTATTGGGAGAATATTTAGATTTCCCACTTACTAGATCCCATGCATATATTTAAAAATGTTTTGTCTTCTTTATGGAGGCACATATCATCGAAAGATAGTGACAAATTGGCTATTAGGAGAGATATTATTTCTTCAAAAACTAAAAAGAAACATTGGCTAAGACAAGAAACTAGAGGAGAGGTTGGCCCCTCTTGGTCTTTCAAAGTGTCAGACCAGGGGGTAACTCCTCAAATCAGAACACTATATTATTCATTCAAGTTGTTCATTATTATATACAAGAGGGAGTGATTGTTCGGTTCATCTCCTGATGACTCTCTATATTCTTTATTATTTATTTACATTAATTACTGTTTTTCACCCTATCCCTATGATTAGGTGTCAACATTCCCCCCCCCACCAATCTGAATGGATGTTGGTGAGTCCAAGCATTGTTCTGAATCTTTAAAGCTTTTCTCTTCCAAGTG
The DNA here is from genome assembly GCA_031772625.1 of Pinus tabuliformis. NCBI lineage: Eukaryota > Viridiplantae > Streptophyta > Pinopsida > Pinales > Pinaceae > Pinus > Pinus tabuliformis. Next base: position 392,967,281 of record CM062805.1, read on the forward strand.
CTTTGGTGAAGATGTCTACAATTTTCTCATTTGTGGAACAATGGTAGAGATGGATTGTTTTGGCCTCAACATGATGTCAAATAAAATGATATTCAATATTGATGTGCTTTGTTCGATCATGGAACTTTAGGTTCTTGGGCAACTTTATTGCAGAGGTATTATGAATCATGAGTGGAGTCGATTGCATTTGTTTTACCTACAAATCTTCAAGAATTTTCCTGAGCCACACAATTTCTTTTGTTGCCTCACCTATTGCCACATATTATGCCTCTGTTGTGGAATCTGCTGGAACTGATTGTTTGTGCGATCTCTAGGAGACAACTCCTGATCCAAGACTCATAGCATAATCTAAAGTAGATACCCCAGTTTCTTTGTCTCCATCGAAGTCTGAATCAAAGTATCCAATCAAGCTGAAGTCGCCCACCAGTGTATACTTGATTCTAAAGTCTTGAGTTCACTCCGAGTACTTTAGAAATATTTTTGTAGTAGACCAATGTTCCTCACAAGGCTTTTGCATAAATCTAGAGAGGATTCCAACATAAAAAAAAATGTCTGGTCTGGTAGTAGTTAGGTAGTTGAGACTTCCTACAAGCTGTTTATACTTTGTTGCATCCTCAAATTCTTTTCCTTCAATGCATGTGAGCTTTAAGATTTTTTCCATTGGAGTATTCATATGATTGCATTAAGTCATGCCAAACCTATTCAACAGATCTCCAATGTACTTCTTTTGAGAAAGGAATATGGACTTCAGATGTTGAGTTACTTCAATACCAAGATAGAAATGAACATAGCCCAAATCAGACACGTCAAAACCTTTCTTAAATTCCTTATTTATGGATGCAATGTAGTTTTCATTGTTCCTTGTTATCAAAATATCATCTACATATACAACAAGATATACAACTATTTTTCCAACCTTCTTGACAAACAAAGTTGCATCAACAAGATCATAATGTTTGAAATTGAGTTTCAGAAGATGCTCAGTTAGCTTTTCATACCAGGCTCGCGATGCTTGTTTGAGGCCATACAATGATTTCACAAGTTTTCATACTTTATGTTCATGTCATTTCATAGCAAATCCTTTAGGTTGGGACATAAAAACATTTAATTTTAGATCTCCATTCAAGAAAGCAGTTTTTACATCGATTTGATGGACTTTCCAACCGTTCTGAGCTGCTAGGGCAAAGAGTGTCCGGATGGTAGCCCATTTTGTTCTGGGGGAAAAGTCTCCTCATAATCAACCCCCTCCTTCTGTGCAAAATCTTTTGCCACAAGCCTGGCTTTGTGTTTTTCAAGTGAACCATCAGCTTTATACTTGTTCTTGTAGACCTGCTTGCAACCAATTAGTTTGGTTCCCAATGGAGGATCAACCAGCTTTCGAGTGCCATTATTTATCATGGCATCATACTCATTTTGCATTACTTCTTTCCATTCATCATGAGAAGTAGCTTCTTTGAAGGAATTTGGTTCAAAAGCTGTAGACAAATTGAATTCACAATCATAAGAAACATCCATATCAATAGGTGAATCAAAGTCATCTACATCACCTCCATTTTTCTGGTTTGAATTTCTACTTCCTGTCTTTCCAACTTCATCACGATGAACACTTTCAAGTTTCTTTGTCAGCCACTTTAGGGGACCTTTCTCAGATGGTCCAGGCTACTCTACTGGTTGAGTTGGGACTGAATCAATATTGAGTCTCCCAATTTTGTCAATCACATCACTCAAAGTATCATCCGTTGTTGGAGTTTCATGCAGGGGAGGGAGTGCTTCAGAAGAAGATTCCACAGGTTGATCTAGTATAGAAATCCCCCCTTCAAGATGTGGAATCTGATTATCAAATTCTTGAAATGATTTTGCATTTGTGAATCTATCCAAGCGATCAAGTTGCCGCTTAACAACTTTGTCAGTTTTGGATGATTCAAGAAATATTACATCTCTAGATACAACAAACTTTTTGTTGAATTCATCATAGAGACGGTATGCTTTGGAGGTGTTTGAATACCCCAAGAAGATACACTTACGACTTCTTTCACCAAGTTTTTTTCTAAGTACCTTTGGTATCAAGGCATAACAGGTGGAACCAAAGACCCTGAGATGCTTTACCAAAGGAACGTGCCCATACCACATTTCATAAGGAGTCTTTTGTTTCTAATAGCATTAGATGGACATCTATTATTTATATATATAGCACATAGAATTGCATCAGCCCAAAACATCATTTTTACATTTTTGAACAACAACATGGAGCGTACCATATTTAAGATTGTCCTATTCATTCTTTTGTCTACTCCGTTCTGTTGGGGATTATAAGGCACAATTTTTTGAGGTTTGATCCCATGTTGGCGAAGATAGTTTTCAAATTCATTTGAAGTGTATTCTTTTCCATTATCAGTGTGAATAGAGCCAATATGAGATTGTGCATCATTTTCAATCCGTGTATGGAAGTTCTTGAATGTTTGAAAAGCATCGGATTTGTTCTTCAATAAATAAACCCAACACATTCTGGTATAGTCATCAATAAATGTCATCAGATATTTATTTCCATTTTCAGAAGAGATAGGCATTGGACCACATAAATCTGAATGAATGAGTTCAAGTTGTCTATGTGCTCTGTAGTGTGAATCATGAAAAGACTGTTTGCTATGCTTTCCTAGAATGCAAGCATCACATTGCTTAAGTTTCCTAGGAATTGTGGGCAAACCAGTAACACCATTTTTCTTCAACAAGTGGAGGCTATCATAGTTCAAATTTCCAAATATAGAATGCCATAATAAACTTTATGGAAGTGTACCTTCTTCATAATGAGAATTGCATGAGAAATTTTGTGCACGAGCAGAGGTACCCCATAGCTTGAGAATCCTTTCTTCTTCTATCCCTGTCATGACAAGTGAGTGGTCAGATGCTTTTCTCACCTCAAGCTTGCCATCAAAATTATGAATGGAGTGACCTTGCTAGCAAATGTGGACCAGGGACAACAAGTTTCTCCTCAACTATGGGAGATATACAACATGATGCAAAAGAAAGGCTAGAAGACTAGGCACTTTAAGCCTGATTGTGCCAAGCCCTGATGGCTTGAATTTTGATTGGTTTGCAAAGTATACTTCTCCATCAACATTGTCAGTAAATTATTCAAAAACATATTTTCTATAAGTCATGTGGCAAGTTACTCTTGAATCAAGCCACTAATCATTTTTCGAAGAAGAAAGTGAAGCATTAAATAAGTCTTCATTTACTCCAATATTCAATTATGCCACAACATAGTGAGCAGATTCAGGTGCTTTACCTTTGTCTTTGTCATTAGTTTTACCTTTGCGTTGGTTTCTTTACTGCTCAATTTTTTCCCAAGGTAACTTGCATGTGGAGGCATCATGTGATCTATCTCTTTTGAATCATATGCAGTGAAAATCTGACTTTTCTCCTTGAGAGTGTCTACCCCCCTACCTCTGAAATAGCTTCCTCTTCCTCTTTGACCACCTCTTCCTCTGGAAGAATATTGGCCAAGATTCTTTTCTTTATGAGCAAGGCACACGGCCTCTTTAGAAGATTCAAGGGCTGTCTTCTTCCCAAAAGCTTTCTCTCTTTCAGCAAATTTTTTCACAAGGGAGTCAAAGGTAATATATTTGACATTTCCATTTGTTTGCAATGACTCAAGATAATTAGAGTAAGTAGGATAAAGTGCCTTGAGAAAATCAATCAGAGGAATATCCAATTCAACATTAGTGACTTTGATATCATGCATTATAGATTTTACTTCGTATGCAAGAGCAATGGGATCATTCTTTTGTAATTCAAGGGTGAAGAGTTTAATCATGAGTTGAACAACTTCAAGTGCAAAGTGTGAGTCATAGAGTTCCTTCAGCTTTTGTATGGCTTCCAAAGCATTTGAAAATGGCAAAATATGTCGACTCACCTCTTCACTTATGGATGTTGCAATCAATGCATAGGCCTTGATGCTTTTATTTTCCAAAATTACGATCTCCTTGTCTGAGGTAGACTATTCTGGCGCTCTGTCTCCTTCTCCAACACACACTCTTTTCCATAGCTCATTAAAAATGAGAGTGTGCTTTATCTTCCGGGACCACTCAAGATAGTTCTCCTTGCTAATGAGAACTATTCTCACAATATATATGATTGAATGCATATCATTATACCAAAATCGTTCAACCTAGTATCGCCTTCTTTCAACCATGTACTAGAGTTTGAAATTAAGAGATGAACGACGGAGAGATGAACGACGTTAAGAGATGAATGACAAAGATGAGATTCCATTCAAGAAGAAAGGAATCAGGAGGAGAGTCATGGAGCCGTCGATGGTAGAAGATCAACTGTCATCGGAAGCGAATCAAGTCGGGGCATTAACCAAGATGAAGGGCGGTTTTAAGGCGATAAGCAGGATTTTTGGCAGATGCAAAATGGTAAGTGGTATTTAGAGGAGAGTGTCCGACTCCATTGAATGGATGACACGTAGAAACCAGAGGAGAGAGAAAAACCACTCATTTCGGGTGGGTAACTCTCGTGCATGTAGGCCACCCGAAATCACTATAGACCATCGGATTGTGGGAGTGCTGATCAACGGTGGAGAGAGAAAACACTTTTCGGGTGGGTAACCCCTGTGCATGTAGGCCACCCGAAATCAATGTCAGCCGTCGAATCCTGGGATGGAAATCAACAGTCGAGAATGAACCCGATAAAGTTAAACCTCGGGAACTGTGTCCAAGTAGGTTACGACATCACCATTTGAATATGAAAAAAGATATATGGTGGAGAAGAAGAAAAAGGGTATGCGATTCTTTAATGCGAAAAAGTCCCTATGTGAAAATTTAATGAAGGGTATGATTGCATCGCAAACATGCAGCAGTATTGATAGGGGCAAAGAGACTTGCGATATGTGATTAAAAGCGGACCCAACATTATTCATATATGTGGGTTTATAACATTTGAGATCCAACCCAAGGGAGGAAATCCAAGTCACTATAGCACCTTCAGCTTCAATGCACCATTCAATGCAACAACAATGAATGAGATTTCGTAGGGTTTTGACAGAGATGTCAACTTGCAAAAGATGCAAAACAAAGGAAAAATAGAATATCAATTACAAATTAAAAGGGAAGCCAAAAAATGGTGCCTTCTCTGATACCATGTCAGACGAGGAGATAACTCCTCAAATCAAAACACTATATTATTCATTCAGGTTGTTCATTATTATATACAAGAGGGAGTGATTGTTCGGTTCATCTCCCGATGACTCTCTATCTTCTCTGTTATTTATTTACATTAATTACAGTTGTTCACCCAATCCCTATGATTAGGTGTCAACACAAAGAAGGTGATGTCCCATGGATTTTAAAGAAAGATGATCTTTCTTTGGCAAAGGAAGTTATAATGAATGTTAGGGTGCCTTCTTTATATTAGTCTTCACTACGACACTACTTCATTATGGATGACCCTTCTTTTTGGGTTGAAATCGCATGACTATTTGAACCTTATAAGAGTACCTATGTCGAAAACATGATTTTATTATTTTTATGCAATGCATATTTTATAGTTAATTTTTGTATAATGCACCATTTATTGTGTAGCTTCATTATCCTCTATGCATGCATGGGTGTGTGAACCATGACTTCCTCGAATATCTACAATGTGCCATATCTAAATTATCTTCATTTTTACCATGGATCGTATCAAAGGAGATTCAAATGGCTAGCATTCCACGGTGGCATCAAGAGATAGTTGATATTGTTTGTATGTTTGAGAAGGAATTGTTGATGAGTTTCATGGACTTGTAGGTTCATCTTATAATTCACCTAGTAGATGAGGTTGAATTAGTTAGGGTCATTTCTTTTTGTTGGATGTTCTTCTTAGAGAGGTACATGAATAAATTAAAAGCTTTTGTTTGACAAAGAGAAAAACCCCAAGGGGTGCATGGCAGAATGGTATATAAAGTAAGAGTCTCTATTATGCCAGTGAGTACATCAAGCCGATCGACAACACACCAGATGTGGCAATTTCGGACGACAAAAGGGATGAAGAAAAAAGATAAGGGGAGATTCTCAAAACGAATGGAAAGAGACACATGATAAAGATTAACTGTAAGCTTATCATTTGTAAAATTACTACAAAATAACTATTCACAGTAAAATTCATATTAATGCATATTTTGATCTCATATGTACTCTGTGTGTGTGTGTGTGTGTTGGTTTTATTTCATCAACGAATTCAAAAATTAAAGCCATCAACAAATTCGTTCTTTACAATATGGAAGCAACACAACCGTGGGTTGTATCATATGAAGAGAAGAGGAGGAAATGGGAAAGTGATAGGAAATAATTGAAATGGTTGAATGGTAGAAGCATGCCTTATCTTCCTAATTTAAAAGAAATTATTCCAATGATATGCCCTAACAGTTGGGTTGTTAATCAACTCAGAGAGAAATACAGTGCATCTGGTCATTACCCATGTGTTAAAGAGGATGCACTAAACATAGTGATTGGGTGCAGTAACTTGGTAATTATAATATCTTGTTGTATAGTTTTAAATTCATATTGCACCTTTGAATTGTAACATCTATATATATTTCATATTTTTAATTATGTTCGGGTTATTAAACACATGACACTATGATTTTTTAACCTTTTTATAGGTGCATTTGTTCCCATCTATGTGGGCATATCAACATGATTTTCACATGGAGGATGTTGATGATGGATGCATGACACAAGGCTGTGGAGTGGAATTCGAGTTCAACCAATCTAGTCGTGCTAGCCACCACAAGCAAAATCTAATGCAGGGGACATTTGGTTACGTTGGAAATATACAAGATATCAATCAAGTGGACTTATCTTCATTCCAATGTGTTATTTTTAGGTGCAAGTGGTGGGACACCTTTCATCAGAATAATGTAAAGGAGGATCACAATAGTGGGATGATATCTAGCAACTCTAGAAAGATGTGGCATGAAGTTAGGGAGCCTTATGTTTTCCCAAAACACTGCAACCATGTATTTTTTACCCAGATGTTTTAGATAAGGATTGGTGGTTCATATTAAGAGTACATGACTCTATATAAAAACATGTTTTTGAGAACAAAATTGTTATCATGCAAAGTGCCGAGGAAGATAATAACGATGATGAAAATTCAGAGTAATATGTACTTGTGTTATTTTATTATTTATATTATTGTTGTATGTTTTTGTTTTCATAGTAAGTATTTCCAATTTCTACTACTCCCTCTGCTGATGTCTCTGCTACATGATTTACATATAAAATACATCACCCTCATACATAAAATACATTTTTTACTTTATTAAATGAAAAATCTATTTATTAATATGGGAACATAACATTCAATTAAAAAAAACATTATCAGTGCACCAAAAATACAGTCATGCACTGGCTTCGATGCTCTATAAAACACAACCATATCATAAATGGTGCGCACATACCTATGACACATCGTTGTAAACTAAAAGTAGGTATTATGCATGTAAATAATATTGATTACATCTTTTTATGGACCATAAGAGAAACAAATGGGCTTATATGGATGCATGAGAGGTTTTAATTTTTCCTTCATGGATAATGGAACAATTTTGACTTTTCTTTTCAATGGTAATTATAAACAAAAGTTGAATTAATAAATATTTTATGTCTAAGAATTAAATTATAAATAATGTGACGGTGATTAAGAGGCATTTGTTTGAATTTCAAATAGACTTGGTGATGCATTTTTCTTTCCTATTCAGATTATATAAAATAAATTTCTATTTTTTATGTACTTATAAGTAAATTATTTAAAGTATGCATGTCTTTATAAATTCGGTAATAAGAAGTGATAAGGCTACATATTAAGGTGCTGTGTGTGATATATTATTAAAATATATCCTTCCCAAAATCATCATTGAATGTCGTGATCCCAAGCCATATACATCATGTCATTGAAAGTCATGAACCTAAGCCATATACATCACATCGTCGGTTTGAACGACCTCAATTGTACGATATGGCAATGGTGTGAAAGACACACCTACAAGTTTTCACAGTGTTTGGTGTGTGGCTAATAAGACCCAAGAAACCCTAATCTAATATATTTTCTCCATACCACTTCCTTCTAATTTCAATCCTATTTTACCATTTGAACTGACAATGGTTAACGAAGAATAAAATTTCCACAGTTCCATTTTTGAAATCCATGGTTCCATGGTGGTTTGTAGCAGGTACCTATGAGATCTAGGTAAGACACCTAGAGTGTGTATTGTACGAAAACAATCAGATGTTCTTACTCTCTCTGGCCTCCCATGGTCAGACCATATTGTATGGGTCTGACATTTTCTCTTGTTCTTGTTGTTTCTCCCTCTATTGGTGTCTTTGTTACATGATTGACATATACAATACATTAGTCTCATATGTAAAATAGATTTTTTTTATTAAATGAAAAATTTATTTATTAGTATGGAAACACAAATTTCAACTAGAAAAAAAAAATCATCGGTGCACCAAAAACACAGTCATGCATTGGATCCAGTGTGTTGTCAAACACAACCACATCTTAGATGGTGTGAACTTACCTATGATGCACCTCTAGCAGTGTGTCACACTTATTCACCAGTGCATACTTATAACATTTTCGCACCGAGATGGAGCGTTCACGTTATCTAACTCACTGATATATATCTATAGTTTTAAATATTATTTAGGCAATGTGTGTTGGGTAAATCTAATAGCACTGGTGCGATTAGAACATACAAAGCACACCACATTTTTTATGGTCATTAAGATGCATTTGTATGAGTTTCAAATAGACTTGGAGAAGAATTTTTTTCCTTATTTAGATTATCTAAAATAAATATCTATTTCTTATGCATTTGAAACTAAATTATTTAAAGTAGACATGTCTTTATGATTGTGAACATGATGTAATATTAGCTAGGAGAAATGTTAAAAACATGAATTTTAGTGAATATCTCGTGATAATTTATTTTTTATTATTTAAACTGTATTATTTAACTCATATTTATTATTAAAAAGAGTTAAATTTAAACCAGTACAATAGCAAATAAAGAACGAAATAGCATAAAAATGTTATATATTTATTACTAGAAAAAAAATTCACTTTTCTCTTTAAGGGAGAACTTCCAATAGAGCAAACCCCTAACAGTCAACTACAAGTAACTTGATCACAAGCCTTATTTTACTTTTCTTTATCCTCGTTTTTGGAGAGATAAATTTTTAATTTAAATTGGTAAGACTTGCTATAAAGATCAAATTTAAATTGCTTGAAAATATCATAACTTTAGTAATAAAATAAATTTTATAAAAACCTTTTTTTTAAGTTGTATTAAATCTAAATTAATTGCATCGATAGGTGCTTTACAACTTGGCATGGGAGAGATGTTATCATATAGTGTTACATTTAAAAATAGTAGAATAATAATTGAAATTAACAAAAAAATTAGTAATAAGAAAAGAAAATAATGTCCTTCATAATTACAATAATTCAATTTACATCTTAATCTTATATTGCTTTATATAAATATATAATGTAACCAAAGAGAAAAACAAAAAAATAGATTTTATTATGAGGAAGAAATGAAATGAGTAAAAAAATCATTTTTTCACATGACAAGAAATAGTATTATTAGTATTACATTATGTGTAATTCATCCTATGATCCATTTCCATGTTATATTTAAAACAAAAATATAACTATATAAAAAAATATTTTATTGACGCCCACGGGGCTTTGGATTGACGGTGAATGGGTGCACTGTTAAGGCACTCCTTGCGATAGGTCACCGGTTCAAATCCCCGTGGGTGCGTAGGTTAGTCTTAACAAGCAAAAAAAAAAAAAAAAAAAATTATTGACAACCATAAGTAAAATATTTCAATGTCCACATTAAATAACATAATTTCATAGATACTTTATATAGAGACAAATAAATTAATTTAAATTGAAATTTTTCTTATATTTTCACTTTAGTGACAAATATTGAGAGAATTCTTATTCCATTAATAGTTTCTTTCTAATTCAATGTATGGGGGATATTTGTAAAATTTCCAATGTTTAGTATGGATTTGATACGTAATATCATTTTAGAAAATATTAATAATAGAAATAATTAAATGTATACATATAGGAAAAAAATATAAGGGGGCATATTTTAACATTTCAATGTCAACTACATATATATTAATGTACCAGATTCCTATATCCACCAAGTTCTTAGATAGATCAAATCTCTTTTCACTCAAAAAGATGTTTGCATCTCAAGAGATTGGATCAAATCTCTTTTCGCTCAAAAAGATGTTTGCATCTCAAGAGATTTGATCCCTCTTGACACTTGGTAGATCCAGGGCTAAGATGGATCTAAGCTGCAGGTTGTAAGAAAATTATGACTTAAGTGTTTTAAATTTAACAATAGTTTGAATTTTATAAGCCGATTTTCAATTAGTTAAATTGTGTTTTTGAATAATTTATTATTAATAATATTTTATATTAAAAATTGAATGAATTACACATTTTCGTCTTTTTAATATCTAACTAAATTATTTTATCCTTATGAGTATTAAAATATTTTACTAATTTAGTTAGATTGAATATCAATGAACTATATAAGAAATTAAAAAATATTTATCGTAGTTTTAGTATCATAATTTAAACCATACTAAACATTGTAATTTATAAAAATATCTTTGCATCTTTTTAAAGTAAGTCATTTTACGTGCAATTTCATGTATAAAGTTTGATATAAATTCACCAAAACATAGTGTATAATAAACATTATTTCATAAAAATAAACATCGTGACAATAATAATCTAACAAACATAAACATCATCTAAGATACACGTTCTAATTCACTATCATGATCTAATTATATACACTTTTAGTAGCACATATAAATGTTATTAGCTAGCACAAAAATCTAATAACACTAGTACAAAATGGCTTATTAGTTACTAAAACAATGACTAAAATTTGCATATAAACGACTATTTTTTGGTCGGTGGCCAATAGTAGCTAATTTATAGCATCTTATAACGTGACCATATTTTAGTTGTTTTTACCTTAGTCATTAATTGGTTGTCTCAATTTTATTATCTAATAGTATATTTAGTCATTAATTTTGTCATTAATTTAGTTATTTATTTAATCATTAATTGTCACAATTAATGACTAGATATACAACAAAATATGTTACTAAATGCTTGCCCGAGAAAACCAATTAATGACTAAAGAAACATGACCAAAATGTTGGTCATGTTATAAGATACTGTAAATTAGCTACTAATAGTCATATATATGCAAATTTTAGTCATCATTTGAAACCAATTAATGGTCAAAGAAATGTTACTAAATTTTGGTCGTGTTATAAGATACTGTAAATTAGTTACTAATTGTCGTATATATGGAAAATTTAGTTGTCATTTATAATCACAGATTTATCATTTAAATGGTGATTTATCTTTTTTTGGTATTTTTATATTCATTATATAAATGACTACTTTAGTAGTTTATAGTTGTTTATTTACTTTCATTAACAACTATTACAAGAAACTAATTTAGTCCTATATTCATTTTATTTATGATCATCATTAATCAACATAAACTACTAATTTAGTAGTTTTAGATTGTTTTTATGCATTCATTATTATTCAACATAAATTAATTAGTATGATTTTGCAACTAAATTAAAAAGAAATGTCATACAATGTACATATTCATCTAATATGAAAACGCAAAGTTACAAATGTTAATTATAATACTAGATATTACCAAGTGCAACTACAAATAATTTCAACCACGAAAATTATATTATATAAAATGTTAAGTATTACAGTATGAGTTTCCAACTTAACATTAGTTGTACTACAATTTACACATGAAATATTGTTTCATCACTTCAAAACATTATCATTATGTTGCCAAGACATTGTAGGTGAATTCGCCAACTCTGAAGACTTGACCGTCAATCTCTATATGTGTGTCTCATACGAGATATTGGCTCTAAGGGTATCACTAGACTGATTCTCTTCTCTCTCTCTCTCTCTCTCTCTCTCTCTCTCTCTCTCTCTCTCTCTCTCTCTCTCTCTTTTCATTTGTTGCTCCAGTGTTATTATTCTTTTCTTTCTTCAATTCCTTCTTCTTACCATTAGTATTGAGTTCCTTTTCTGAAAAAAAAAAAAAAAAAAAAAAAGTGTAAGACATGAAATATGATGAACACTAGAATATAAAATAAAGTAGACTATAAAGGATTTATACAACAAAAGAAAAGATACATTAAACTACAAACTTCACAATCAATGAATGCATTAAACTCCCTATATGGCATGAGAAAAAAATTAGAATAGATGAGGTGAAATTTTAAGGCACTACCTCTTTTAAAATCATGACTGGAAGAGGGTTATAGTGGCTATGTGATCATTTTTCATGACCTGCAAATGTTTAGATAAGATTAGTCCATTCTTAACTTCACAATAGTTGAAAAAACACAAATCCTATATTTTTTGGAATCAAGAATGTGTTTCAAACCTAATATAAATTATCATGATCGATATGTTATAAGAAATTAATAATAGACACACAATTCATGGCCACATTTTCATGACATTAAGGAAATAAATGTAAAGGTTGTAAAATTGTAGATATCTAATATTATAACCTCACCTCAAAAGTTATATTTTGATACACATAAACACGTGTTGAGCCAAAAGGATTAGTTCGTTGAACCTTGTGTCTGAATTGTAGCTTGACCACCATCTCCAAAGAGTTCCTGCAAGCAAGTACAATAAACATTAAATTTCCTATAGCAAAAAAACCTATCATGAACCAACCCATGGTTTCCTTGGGTCTGCAGAGTCAAAAGCTAGACTTTCAAATTTCTACATGCCACACTCTCAATATAAACCAATCTCTTGCTTTCTTTATCCTAGAAACCAAGATTACTTTAGTGGCAATCAACATGGATACTTGAATGAGACTTGCTAGACTTGCACATATTTTTGCATGAAAGTGTTCATAACATTTTTCCACTAGGATTTGGGGCCTCCATTGGACCTTCATAGCCAACACCACTACATATCCCCAACTTCAAAATTTTTACAAAGACCACAACTTCTCCAAATAGTTCTTGATTAATACCTATCTATTCTAGTCTTGGATTCAATGTTAGACCTTGTGAAGTAGATATGAAATCTAAGGCTTCAATACGAAATTTACCATATTGGTTCATGCAATCCACACAACTCTTAAACAACAATTTTAAGTCATACATAATAGTTATATTCAAATTTTATTGTTTATATTCCTTTGAAATGACAAAAATAAAACCCCAAAGCAACAACATTATCATTGCCAACCATCCTACAAAGTTTGTTAGACCTAGACAAGGACGAAGATGTAATATTATACCTTGCTGATTTTACATAATTTAAGGTATTATTAGATATTCCAATAGTTCTTTTATGTAGGAGAGAGGAAAAGAGATATTTATATGCCAAGAAATAACCATTGATAAAAGAATACCTTAATGCTTGAGAATTATTTTTTTATTCTTAGATACTGACTCAGAAAATATTCTTATTGTAGTTAGGAACATATTACTTTAACTTTTCCAAACATGAAAAAACACTATTTTATATATTCCATTGAAGGGTAAGGTTGAATTTTACTTTATTATCTAAACTTAAATGGGCATTCAATTGATACTAATTTTAGTTTTAGGAACAAATTCATACAATGCTAAGAATTCGTTGGAGTCAGGGCCATTAACTATCACAAGATATGATAGATAAAGAAAAAACCAAGTGAAAGGTCGAGAATAGCTACTTTGTGTATCTAACATAATAATGAAAAATCCATTTTGAAATGTGATCTTGTTGATGTTATACCTGTCAATGCCAATCTCCAAATTTCTCGAGGATATTTTTATGTTTTTACATCATGTTCATACAATGCCTCCCACAATTGAAGACATGCTTACCTATTTAGTGAGCCAAGAGCAGACTATCAATGGGTTATGAAGCACAAAAGAAACACCTTAGTCATATGCAAATTCATTATGACATAATAGTCACAATCCACTACTATGAAAAATGAGTTGTTTTTCTTTCCCAAAAATTATCATCAATGTAAGGTCTTGGATGGCTAATCTGATGATTAAATTTACCTCAAACAATTTCCATAGTGCCACCTAATAAAGGTTTTCAGATAGCAGTAACTAGGTAAATTTGATTTATTCTTCAATACACTATTTTCAAAGACAAAATGAGAGGAAAATATTTAAGACTTGTTATCTCTACAAAATAACTACAAGAAACTAGCCTAAGATAACTTGCTAATTACTCTTCCCTTTGAACTGGTGCCTTTACAGTCACAAGGGGGTGTCCTTAGTGATGGAATGTTGTCAACAACTTAAGAAAAATGTGTAAAAACAAAAAGTTATCAGCACTTGAAATATTTCTGATCAAGATGAATGCAAGGAACCAAGGGCACAGGAAAACTCAGTCATATAATACAAGGGAGATTCAATTTCATTAGTGAACTACAACTATGAATGAAGAAAAAGAAACCAAAATGCACCTTAAATGAATTTAGAATAAAAAAGGCATTATAGGTGCCCACAACACTGTAAAAGAGCAAAATTATTCAAAAACGACATTGTAAGAGCTATAAATACATGGCATAATAAAACCTATATGTATATTAATCAAAATATTATTTTCATCATAGTGATGAATATGACATTGGTTGCATAACTAATAGTGCATGTAGTGAGGGCAACAATGAAAATGGTTGGAAAAGGATGAATAACAATTATGGGCACCAAGAGCACTGTAACAAGACACAACTATTCAACCACAGGACTCAAAGAGTTATAAAGATTGATGTCATCTCACTGTTTTGACCTCAATTTGGTGGAAATAATTCTTATTATTAGTTCCTTAACTCCAACATAGTTGTTGTTTAGATGGTACACATATTATATAGGATGAAAATAGGCTACTACAATGCTTGATCACTAAAAAAATTTGTTGCTTACTAATAATATTGTATATAAGCTTCTAATTAAAATCCATTACAACACTTCTCCTCTCACTACTTCAGGAATACATCTGAGTATATGCAATAACATGCTCTAACAACCCTACACTTAGTTTTTGATTGGACTCCATGGAACTCACATCTAGGGGATGCCAATAAACCAAGTTGACTTTTTGAGGTTAGAAAAGTTGCATGCATATTTCAAATGCTAGTTTCATTCTTTGAATTCATGTTTCGAAGAATAAAACAACCAATTGACCTCCCTTGAATGATTGTGCCTCATGAAAACTTTCAACCAAAATTTTAAATATAAATAAGGTCAACCTAAGTTTTTTAAAGATAGTACAAGTCAAACTAGAGGTAGAGGTGGCAGCATTTTCATAGAAGGTAGTACAAATTGTGTGATAGGAGACATAGAAGCAAGTATCTGTGATTGTTTCCTTTGTAAGAAAGGAATGTCGCTTGATGATGGTGTCATGGGTGATAGGAATTCAAAGCTCAAGGGATCATAGCCAAGGGAAGATCCTGAATTTGCCCAAGATTTTGGTACCATTCCTAATGGTATTTATGTACCTATTAACCTAGAGTCATTCATTGAAGCCACATGATGACTAACAGAATGAGTTAAATTGAATGAATATGCCAAGCCAGAACTAGAATTGTTGTGGCTAGGAACAAATACTTGAATTTTTCTCAGCCTTGATTGTGAATTTGTGCTATGATTTTTATGTTTCAAGTGAGGAGGCCGACCCATTACACGTCTATGCCCTAATGCACCTTGACTACTTTGTAGAAAATATGATGTCTCAGTGGAAGTACCTATGATATTTCAAGACAAAATACCTGATTGTAGAAGAGAATATGCCTAGTGCTCTTCAGACTCCTACGTTAAGAAAAATAACATTATGCCAAACATCCTTCATCTTTAGATGCTAAGGAAATCACTAAAAAGGCAAGAAGGAAAAAAGGAAATGGGGAATAATTTGCCATCAAACTAGTTAGATCAAAAAAGATAGCAAGGAGAAAATAAGGCTACCCTTCTAGGAGTTAATCTCTCATTCTAACTCATCACAGGTCTATCCATATGAGACAATGGTCCATGCATCTGCTAATCACTATTAGGAAGAGTAGGTTCCAGACCCATTATTTTCTCTCTCTCTAAGCCTGACCACTTCTTTAGGTCACTAGGAAAATAATCATCTTTCCATGAGTTATCACTTCCTCTACCATGATTCTCCAATCTTGGGCTCATATCCTCCCACAAGTATTCTTCTTCCTCTAAATTTCACTAGTTTCTAGACACCATTCTACTGCTTATTATATCAATTTCCTGAGGTGGATGTACATGTGAAAGTAGTTCACATGAGGGTCTTTGGACCCTATAATTTCCATAGGCATCAATTAGAGCACCATGCATTAGTTTATATCTCCAGTCATAGCCAGTCCTCGAACCATATGCTACTCTCATAGTAGCAGTGTCAAGTTCCATGAGGTGATCTCCATCACCTTTCCCACCCCAAGGCCTTTCCCACCCATTATCCTGCTTTGCATTCCTGTCATTTAGCCTTCCAACAATCCTTGATCGAGAAGGAGTCCTTCCAACTCCAATTCTTGATGATGCGAGAGGGACGCTCCTTCTTCCAACACTTGATGGAGAAGGTGTTAGCACCTAAATCTGCCTTAGGCTGAAAGAAGGCAAAATTCAGGGTAACCACAAACCACGCTCAGTCTGGTAGCTAGCCCTACCAGAATAGGAGAGGGCTCTCTTCAGGTCACACTCAGGAAAATAAACAATAGGGTCTGAGATGACTCAAAAATCAATACTGATTTTAGGCTAGGTAAATAAATATGAAAGAGGTATTTTGAAAAATTACTGAGTTTTCTGGGATGTGTGGGGGCCACGGAACAACATGAGCAGAGAATTTAACTCAAAGACGCAGATTATTTCATGAGTTAAGACAGGCGGAAAGTCTAGCAATTAGATTCAAAATAATATGGAGTGGAGAGATTGTTTAAGAGTGTGAAAAGGGCATAAATACATGAATCCTTTTCAACAGAAGAAAACATAGAACGTGAAAACTATACCAAGGCAGAGAAGTACACTGAATTCTACCTTTTTACTTAGAAATCTTTTACTAGAAATGAATATGAATGAAAATATGAAACATAAAGAAGACACATTTGCTAAAATCATGCCACAGGAATCTCATGAATCAGAGCTGCAATATTTCATTAATTCTCTATCAAAATGTACAGTGAGTGACTGGGTGTCTCTCCCACAGTTTCCCAGAAATTCCAACCCTTTGCAAATAGTGTTACATAAAATAAATAGACTATGCCATTGGGAAATAGAATGACCCACGGTTGGGGATTTTTTCAAATGATTACAAACTAGAAATGGAAAGCCAACCATTAGTTACAGGTGTAGTGTTACAGAAATGACAAATGGCTTGGGTGACTTCTCTCCTTCCTTTGCCACTTGGATAGGAGCCCACCTTTAGTGAAAATACTTTTCAAACATTGCCTTAGTTGCCAAGAAAAATATAGTGTAAATGAGTGGGCCCACTTGGAGAAAATCGCGAATCAAAATGTCGCGGAGCGGAAGTGATTTTTGCCTTTGGGTCCCTTTGCGTCGCGCCCTAAAGTTATATGCGCCGCGCCACTTTGGAGGCGATTTTGAGGTACCTTCTGGAGTTAAAATTGTGACCGAGTGTGCTTGTTGGAAATCCCTACCTATCTACTTTCTGACCCAAGTGGAATTTCTGAATTTTTTGCTCATTTTCCCCTCCAAAACTTCATTCTCCCAAGACTGCTTCCTACGTGTCAAAATAGGGGCAGAGAGGTCATGTTGTGGGTTTTTTTGACCTCGTGGGGACTCAAAAGTTGCCCAAAATTCTTGTCCATGCACCAGTGGTCATTATTTTTCATGTTTAATCCAAAAATTCAAACCATTTTTGATTTGGACCTCCCAATCCTAAGCGACGTGCCAGTGGCACGGCACACAGGGAGAAAAACCCTGTTTTGTGACCAAAAATTTGCCATGTGACCAAAATTGCCCAAAATTTCTTGAAATTTGGGCTGGAGCTTCCTTATCAAGTGTTATTCTGGGCCAAAGATGCTTCGGCCAATATCTGAAGTCGATCGAGCTCCCTTTTCCTCTTTTGCTTCTTGATTGCCTTCCTTAATTTCGCCTTCAAATTCCTGATTCAGGCCTTGCACACTTTGTTTCGCGCCATGTAGTGGAAAGCCATGTGTCTTAGCAATGCATGGTCCTTGTCGGCCTTGTCCAGAAATCTCTCCAAGTGCATTTTAACTCTCTCGAGATTGGCCTCCCGATCGTCATTAATCTCTTGCTCCAATGACGTGAGCTCAACTCTTCTCCTTTATGCAGTTTGGTGATGCTCACGAATGTTTTGTAGCTCCATGATCGCTTGTTGATCCTCCAGCTGTTTGTTCCTCTACTCCAGATATTTCATGTTCCATTTGGCTCTTTCCAAATCAAGGGACAAGGCTTGAATCTCTGCTTGCTGCTCCTGGATGATCTCTTTAAGTTGTGCACTTGTCGGTTCTGTATCTGTATCATCATCATGAAGGAGAACGAATTCGGTCTCTCGTTCACCTGAAGGCCCCTCATCCTGCATTGGCTCCTTGCCTTTGTCCTGTTCCTGTGATGCTGATGGAGGAAGCGAGGCCCCTTCCACCCCGGGTGGAGATAACACTCGCTTTTCCGCTGCAAACAAACGTTTGGTGCCTTTCTGATATGTGATGAAAACCAGCACACTAGCAGTCTCATGGCGCTCATACCGACGAGAAGGTTCACCCTCATGCTTAACCTCTGATAATACCTCTGAAGTGCTGAAGAGGTCACAGGAGATGAAATCATCCCCAGTAATGCCCTACAATCCCAGCTGATGAACCACCAAAATATTAATAAGATCAAAGTGACAAACACTGTTAAGTTGCTGCTGAGGGGTCTTGTGCTACATGAAGGTGTTCATCCTCTCTATTTTCCTGCAAATGAAATATGGGATGTTCATCATCCATACCCTGGTAAAGTGCATGAGCAACCTGATGTGATAGGCATATAGACAAGAGAACCTCCCCTCACCTGAAGTACTTCATGATCAACTTCATGAGTGGAGCATATTCATCTTTCAAATATCGGAATGGAAAGACTCTTGTGAGCTGCCTCAAGAAAGGGGCCTTAATGTAAGGTTCATAATGCTACCGATCAACCTTCTGTTTCTTGTGCCATTTTTCTCCAACATTCGGTATGTCGGTTTCTAATGAGACAGTTTCAGGTGTCAGTGTGAAGGTGACACCGACCAAGATAGAGTGATTTCCATGTAGGTGAAGCACAAAAAGATGGGCCAACTCATGGTGAACTCAAACATTAGCCACCCTTTGACAAAACTCAAAACATGATAGATGTTGGAAACATGACATAGCAATAGGGCAGGCCTGCAATTCAGTGAGGGTGGTTGGCTCATCCCTAACATGTTTGCCACTTTTATGAAGTCTCCGGGGATCCTATTCTTCCAAGGATGAATCACTTTGTGTTTCCATCTCATACTCCGATGAATGCTCAGATTCCATGACTGTTGTATGTGTATTGTGCTTGGACTGCCCTTTGATGATGGTATGAAACTACGTGTTGTTGTGAGATCTGCCACCAAGGGGAACAATGCAAAAAGGGAGTGTTAGGAAGGGGAATAATATGATGGGAATAGGGGTTATGGGGGGGAATTTTGTTTAGGGATATGTAGGAGGGTTTGGGGATTTTATAGGGTAGGGTTTTGGGGTTTACATTGACCAATGAGTGGAGGGATAGGGAATATGGGTTTAGTAATGTTTTAGGGTAGGGAAAATAGGGAAAAATGGGATAGGGGGGAAGGGAACAATGGAAATGAGTGAAAAAATGAGAGGTGAAAGAGGAGCCTTGGCATCAATACCACAAGTTTGCAACCCTAGCAACAATGCCTTTGATGTTTTCTAGTGGTAGGTTTTAGGCGTTTTTATTGCAACTCTAAACGACCATGAACCATCACTACATTCCATGATGAGCAAGCCAAGATATAGAGCCTACCTGTCAATTTGAAGGGTTTCAAAATAATTGGTTGCAAGTTTGGCACAAATTCGGACCTCTATGGGTGTGTGCCGCACAACAAACCTGGTGCGTCGCGCTCGGTATATGTGTCACACCCATGTTAAATTTACACTGTCGGGTTGCGCTCTGTGCGCCGCGCTCCCTATGTGCGCTGTGCCCCTCTATGTGTACACCGCGCCCCTGAAAACGACTCCAAACTCAGTCCAAACGTGTGCTTGCACTCTCACACTCACTTTAAAATGTTTCTCTCTTCCTTGGTGTTCACAATGACTTTGTTTCTTGTGGAAACTTGTATATAAAGGCTTTGAAGTCATGGGTTTGATTTTTTCTTCTCCAAAACCCATTTTGCTAATGCTTTGTTTTGACACTTTTCACCGATTTAATGCAACACTGAATTTCACTTTTCCCTTTGAATTTTTAGCTAAAATGATGAAATTTTTTGGCACCTTTGCCAGGGTCGCACGGCATAGCATTTGACCAAGGAAACCATGACTGCACCTGAAGAAATCAACTGGAGACTTTTTTTGAAAATTATCACAAATGACACACTGTTTTACTTTTCTTCAAAACAAAGTTTTGAAGAACAGTCGTAATCTATCAACATGCCAATGAAAATCTCTGAATTATAACTTTGTAAGGGCCTCCCTCTGGCCTGCATGGATTTATTGGACATGTTTGAAGACCAATTTATCTGATCCCTAGACCTAATGACTAAAAATTACTCTCGTCCATTAAAAGATCGAACATTGACTGTCATGGACTTTAGTGAACCTTGACAAAAGACTTAAGCTAGCAGGTGCCAGACATGAGAGGAAATGACTGACATGACCTTTCTGACAGATTATGGCATGCCCCTAGTGGAATGCAGTTGAGTGAATGGGGTGAGAGACCTAAAAATGAAATGTAGAAAGAGTTTTGATCTCTGACGGAGGACTGACAAGACCAACTCTAACAGAAGGATCCTTTCCAATTCCAACTCTTGGTGGAGAGGAAACCCTTCCACCCCTTAACCTAATTTTTTCCAACTCCCATCCTTGACAAGGGAGAGAGAGGCCTTCCAAGTCTAATCCTTGATGGAGAAACATTGAAATCGTTATGAATATAGCTTGTAGAAGGCTTCTATCCATATCTAGGTTTAGGAAAAGCATTTACACTTTCTTGTCTATGGGCCTTCCGCCAATAAGAAATAACAGTCAGTGATAATGTAGAAAGATATGAAACATACAAGCCAAAATCATTCCTATGTGCATAACATATAATATCCCACATGAGGTCATGATCTAGTGGTGAGGATGAGGCATGTGCGACCACCAACCAAAATTCGACTATCAAAGAGCATGATTATAGAGGTTGGGACCACATACAAAGGAAATAGTACCTGAAATACTTTGACACAATAGGAACCCCCCTGTTGCAGCAACTTAGCCAAACATGTAGTTCAAAATAGTATGAGAATAGGACAATTTTTTTTTGTAGGTTGGCTACATGGAAATTTGTGATTTTCCATTCAAGGAATATGACACACTTAGGGGAGCAAGTCCTACATGCATAACATATAATATCCCACATGAGGTCACGATCTAATGGTGAGGATGGGGCATGTGGGGCCGCCAACCAAGATTTGACTATCTAAGAGCATGATTATAGAGGTTGGGAACACATACAAAGGAAATAGTACTTGAAATAATTTGACACAATAGGAACCCCCCAGTCATAGTAGCTTAGTCAAACATGTAGTTCATAATAGTATGAGAATAGGACAATTTTTTTTGTAGGTTAGCTACATGGAACTTTGTGATTTTCCATTCAAGGAATTGGACACACTTAGGGGAGAAAGTCAATTGTAAGAATATAACATTTAAAAAATAATATACAACACCAAGCATCAGTGAAAAAACCAAGTAAATGTGAACAAGAATCACACAGAAAGCCAAATATGTTCATCAATCCAAATAACAATAATCCCATGTGTTGTTTATCTGTTTTGCTCAAAAGTGATGTTGCTCACAAGTTTTGTGTTTGGACCAGGAGGTAGAGAAGTGCAGGAAAAAATTTCAAGACTTGAAAGATTTCCATGTTTATATGAAATCATAGGTACACAATCCCATATGGGTCTCTGACCACCTTATTTCCCCTTGCTTATATTTGCAAATAGGAGACAAAGATATTCATTTTTACTAAAAGATACTTTTTGATGTGTTTTGTAGTTGGTGTTGTGCCTTTAGAAAAGGAAAGAGAAAAACATGCCTTACACATCTCGCCCATCATCAGCTCATTCAGATACCAAAAGAGAAACAAAAACAACTACTTCATGTGATGATTTTCAAAGATGTGATGTGCATGAGAATTCTGAGATATTTTCTAGTAGTTTAGCTTTAGCCTCGGTATATGAAAAGTCACATAGGCTTGGAAGGGAAATGTTTGATTGTTCCCCTGATTCCTCATTTCAATTTGAGAAGGATGGTGCAATGTCTACACAGGATATTGTCTGATTAGGTTTTCTTCATCTGAGTGTTTTAGACGAATCTTTGTTTGACACTAACATTTCAAATGATCTTCATGACCAAATGCCAATGTAAAAGAGCTAATTTGAAACTACTACAGAGGCAAGGAGCTGAAGGATAGAGCTCAAAAGAGGCAAATATCCCTAGTTAAGGTGGGATTATTTCGTTTATAAAGGTTGCAACCATGTTGGTTACATGCTCTTACTATTGGCTTTTAACGAATGAGGATTTTTGTTCTTTTTCTAGTGCCTGGAAAAGCATTCCAGAGTTTATCATTCTTTTGATCTATGTAAGTTCAATTTTGTATTATTTCTACATTTTTTTTAAGTTTCTATCATGGTAGTCCAAACTTAATTCTATCATAAATGCAAGAAACATGGTTGTTTTTCCCAAATCTCTTGGTTTTAATGCCAAAGACATTGTCGAATCTTGGTTTAAAATTTAAATTCTAAAGGAATTGTAATGTGAATATATCTAATAAGGAATCTGGGTTGATAATGAAAATATAGATCTAGAATAACCATCATACAGAGAATTAATCCAAATCTTTTGGTTTAAATGTCAAAGACAATGTAATGTTAAGGGCTTTGTGTCTATATCTATAATCTAATAAGGAAACTAGGTTGATAATGAAAACAATATATATGAAATGACCAACATGCAGAGACAATAATGGTTCTTTGCATCATAAGGAATCCAATAAAAATTCTAGAATTAGTGCTTTGCATCATAATTAATCTAGTAGAAATTCTAGGTTACTGTTATATGGACAGAATCCAGATAGAAAGACTCACCAGTTGTCTTTGACTATGTAATTACCAACTCTTTATATAGCTGAGGCTATCTAATTACCATTGTATTTTGGTATTCCATCTCTCTATGTTTGAAAGGTTGCATTAACTTTTCTCTCAAGACATCCAGCCCCATTTCCTTTTGTTACAATATATAACATTGACATTATCCTCTGAAGTTGGAGTAGGTAAAGTTTCTCCACTGAACTTGTTACGTCCTTTTCTAGAATTTCGAGAGTCAAGCATATGTTGTTTTAACAATTCCTTACAAAATAATAAATGGCAACCTCTGGTTTCTCCCTTTGTAAAGTTTTGCAATGTGTTAGTATCGCCTTACCATGGGGGATTTTGAGCTAATTACTTTAGCCTATGTAGCATTCTATAATCTATGTTTGATCATTGTTTGTTCATTATTCGTTGGTATTTAAAATCTTCTTGACAATGTATCTGAGGCTTCCCAAGATAATAATTCATCCATGGTTTTTTATAGATACTTCAAAGAACTTCATTGAAAAATCCAAAATCTCGGACTGAAGATGAAAATGTTATCATCTCAATGGTTGCCTGCTTTGACATGCTTCAAATTCATCTATATTCTTATTCAATCTTTCACATAAGATGGAGCGAGTCATTGATATCAAGCTGACTAGCATTTCTTGTTTTTACAGGGCATGGAAGATCCTACACATTTAAGGCAATATAGCACTTTGTCTACTCCAACTCTGGAGCAATTACCGGTATCGATGGACTATCAACCCCATGGGAATTTTTACTAAGGTGGATGCTTATGTCATTCAATCGCATGGAGAGTATACAAATTACCTCAACAGCATGCCTAGAATATAATTCCTCTGTCAAGTTTTTAGAAGTTCTAACAGGTTACGAGAGGCCTGTGAAAATTCCAAAGGCTAATAATTGGGATTCAACTTCATCTCAATTGCCATTCTCCTCTGTCTACTTGCAAAATTTTTTATAGAACATTTAGGTTTAGTAATAGCATTGCTTACCCCATAATCTTTAAATTTATATTATGAATCTCCCACAAGTGAAATGTGACATATATTAAATAGTAGCACCAAGAACCCTCGCTATCTAGGGATACATCATGGTTTCCAAGGGATCTTCTAGCCAAAAGAGTTGTATTTCTCATTCTGACATTAACCATGGTCTAGATGCATTTAATTTTTCTGTGGGTAGAAACTTCTTCAAATAACTTAAGTTGTTCATTGTATTTTTGGGCTTTTTGACCATGCCATATTTCTTGGGTTCGAAGTGACTTGGCACTCCAACTGTAGAGGAATATTGGCGAAGAGTTGTCAAAAAAACTCAATCACAACAAATGGCATTCCCTGAACACCAACTTGGAGCTAAAGAAATAAATGAAACACAACGACTATGTTCTTTCAAGAAAACTCTTGCAATAGAATAACAAGATATGTTGAAAATATAATTATGAAACTATTCAAGAAATCCAATAATATTAATTACGATTTCGGCATGAAGGATCCCAATAGGAATGCAAATCAACAACCAAAACTGCAAAATATGCAGCATGAACACTTGTACTCTCACAATCTTGAACCCTCAAGAGTCAACAATGATGATGAAATTCAAAAGCATCAATAAGTGTGAATGATCACCATTCTGACCACCAAGAGCTGAAATTTCTTATGTTGGGATGAATTAGGTATGAACACCAACATTATGGAACACTGTGATATGGAGCTAATGTGACTCAGAAATTAAGTTATTAACCAACATAATTTCAAGTAGTAGAATTTATGGCACTTTAGCCATGAAATAGGGTCAAGACTTCTCCACGTCCTTTATGGCGGATGGATTAGGTAAAGAGGATAAATCCATGAGTCAATTCCAAAAGAAACAATATATGAATAAAATCATAATCAAGATGTCAAATAAGTCTCTTGACACCAAAATATTTTCCTGGGAAAATGAAAGAAGGTTCCATATTTGTAGTTGATGATCAGGAGAATACTATTGTGTAATCTCATTAAAATACATGTCTTGTATTGTGTAACAATGGTTGAGTTGTATGGTTTGGTGAAGAGATGTGACTCAGTAGAAACAGAGAAAATTCAAGGCTGATTTGGTTGGGACCTCAAGATGGAGCCAATGGTGGACAATGTGGATCCTACAAATACTTAATTTTGTCCCACAAATAGGATTGGTGTGGTTTTAGGTGAGTTGTTAGGTAAGAAACTCTAGAATTTGAAGAGGTGGTCATGGCTCTTAGAAGGCGAGCCAAATATCTTCACCAAGATGTGAAACACATATGTAGAGTGTAAATAGATGTATGGGTTGTCCTCAAGCTCAATATGGCTTTGTGACAAGTGAAATTTTTTATTTTACATTTTTCTCTCCACACAGAGAACTCATATGTGATGATGTTGCAAAGCTTCAAAATATTCACTGATCATATTCAAATTAAGCAACAATGTAAAGTAATGGAATGAAGAGGAATATGAAAGAGACGATACTCAGACTTAATTGTGAATGATGAGGGGGGGTTCACCATACTTCTTGCTTACATTAATGAATGATGTATGACATAATGAGGGTTTTCATTGTCCAGGCCATTGTATGCCTCTACCATTAAAGGAGTGTTGCTGACTAGAATCAATGTAACTGACTTAGGGAATTTAAATGGTAGTAAGGTCTAAATATCATCCCATTCGTAAATTAGATGTGACTGTCTTTTTGCATTTGATTAAGTTTGGTTCATTGTCTACCAACGACTTTAAGAGAAAACTTGATAATGTGATGTGTGATAATAAACCAAAATGTATTGATGATTGGAGAGCTTCGCCACTAGACAGATTAAGATATTTTGAATGCTAATTATTGCCACTTACTAATTTCCAGAACAATATAGCTGAAAAGGGGTAGATGTGTATTTTACACAGGAATAAGGCTAGATGCGAATATATCTACTTCAATAATGAATCCTCAAGTTGGTGTTGTGCCTTTATAAAAGGAAATAGAAAAACAAGCCTTACACATCTCAACCATCATCATCTCATTCAGATACTAGAAAAGAAATAAAAACGACTACTTCATGTGATGATTTTCAAAGATGTGATGTGCATGAGAATTCTAAGATATTTTATAGTAGTTCAGCTTTAGTCTTGGTGTATGAAAAGTCACATAGGTTTGGAAGGAAAATGTTTTATTGTTCCCCTCAGTCCTTATTTGGGTTTGAGAAGGATCGTGCGATGTCTACACATGATATTTTCTGATCAGGTTTTCTTCATCTGGGTGTTTCAGATGAATCTTTGTTTGACACTAACATTTCAAATGATCTTCATGACCAAATGCCAATGTAAAAGAACTAAGTTGCAACTACTGCAAAGGCAAGGAGGTGAGGATATAGCTCAAAAGAAGCAAATATCCCCAGTTAAGGTGTGAGTATTTTGTTATGAAGGTTGAAACCATGTTGGTTACACACTCTAGCTATTACCTTTTAAAAATTGAGGCTTTGTGTTCTTTTTCTAGTGCCTGGAAAATCATTCCAAAGTGTATCATTCTTTGGATCTATGTAATATTAATTTAGTATTATTTCTACATTCATTAATCTAAGTTTTGTTGAAGGATTCACTTCTGTTTTTCTAAGTTTCTATCATGGTAGTCAAAAGTTAATTATATCATAAATGTAATATTTGTGGCTGGTTTTCCCAAATCTCTTGGCTTTAATGCCAAAGACAATGTTGAATCTTGGTTTAAAATTCTAAAGGCAATGCAATGTGAAGATATCTAATAAGGAATCTGGGTTGCTAATGAAAAGATAGATCTGGAATAGCCATCATACAAAGAATTAATCCAAATCTTTTGGTTTAAATGCCAAATATAATGTAATGTTAAGGGCTTTGTGCCTATATATATATTCTAACAAGGAATCTTGGTTGATAATGAAAACAATATATATGAAATGACCAACATGTAGAGAAAATGATGGTGCTTTGCATCATAAGGAATCGAATAAAAATTCTAGAATTAGTGCTTTGCATTGTAAGTAATCTAGTATAAATTCTAGGTTACTATTATATGGACATAATCAGATAGATAGACTCAGTGGTTGTATTTGACTATGTAATTACCAACTCTTTATATAGTTGGGGCTATCTAATTACCACTATAGTTTGACAGTCCATCTCTATGTGTGTGAAAGTTTGCATTAACTTTTCTCTCAAGACACCAATCCCCATTTCCTTTTGTTACAATATATAGCATTGAAATTACCCTCTGAAGTTGGAGTATGGAATGTTTCTCCACCGAGCTTATTACATCCTTTTCTAGAATCTTAGGAGTCAATCATATGTTCTTTTAACAATTTCTTACAAAATAATAAATGGAAACCTCTAGTTTCTCCCTTAGTAAATTTTTTCAATGTGTTGGTATCGCCTTACCATGGGGGATTTTGAGCTAATTACTTTAGCATATGCAGAATTCTGAAGTCTATGTTTGATCACTATTTGTTCATTCTTCGTTGGTATTTAAAATGTTCTTGACAATGTATCTGAGGCTTCCCAAGACAATAATTCATCCATGGCTCTTTATAGATGCTTCAAATAACTTCATTGACAAATCCAAAATCTCATACTATGACAAAGATAACAGCAAACCAACCTGAACCACGTGACAAAGATAACATAAAACCAAAGAAATACATAAGCCATACATTTTATTGAGATACTAACTAAATTCAGTTAAGGATTGTTTGACTGACTCTTAGAGAATTTTAAGAGTATAATTAAATAACCTTACTTCCACACTAAAATGCACATGCTTAAATTAACAAGACTTAAAACATTAGAAAGGGGAGAGTTTTGATTCCGCTGGGGGGTCACAATGGAGAATCTATGAGGTATACAATGCACATGCTTAAATTAACAAGACTTAAAACATTAGAAAGAGGAGAGTTTTGACTTTGTTGAGGGGTCACAAAAAGAATCTATGAAGTAAACAATAAAATATGCATTGTCTGTATAAGAAATATCTCTAGCCATATCTCCATCCATACCAAACAAGAATAGAAAACCTCTTTAGAAGCCATAGAATACAATCTAAAATAAAGGAGGAACAACTTAAAGCAATACTCTATTGACCTTGATTTCATATGAAGGAATTTGCTATAAGCCTACAACCAGTGACTATACACAGTGTATTTTATCATTTATCTTTAATATTTTTCAGTTCCTTTGTCCACACATGCTACATTTATAATACTTTCAAGGTTTAATAGATATTCTTTTTAAAGGTTTGAGCATGTACTAATGAGATCATTGAACTACTTTATTAGTTTACATTGATGAACTCATTCCCAAGTGGATATTCATTCCTTTTGAACTTGGAGCTAAATTTTACAAGTATATTTATTTCTTTCTTCAGTTATGATAAGTATGAAATGAAGGTTTTTTCACAACAAACATTCAAGTATGACAAAGGTAAAGAGTTTGTTATCAAGATCAAGTGACAAACAATTTTCCTAGGTGGTGGAAGCAATGCCTACTGTGATCTTAACTATAGATATGCCATGGGTTTAGCACATGACATGATGATACGATGCTATTCAGCATAGCCAAATATGATTAAAGTAGCATCAGCAATGACAAAGAGAAAGATAACTCCTAAGCTCCGGTGATACTGCCCCTGAACTTGTATATCATATAGGTAACTCTTTTGTAAATACTCTAATAACTGAATATACCATACATTAATTATCCCATAAATGAAAAAATGATCAAAAAGCATTTAGGATATGAAAAAATACAAGAAAAATAGCCATCTCAGAGACATTTCACCAGATGATGAGTACTAATGACAACTAATTAAAAGTAATATAAATGACACCCCCTAAGTAAAATGTTGGCTTGTTATAGCAAAACATCATTATTGATGGGTTACACCAAATTAGAAATGGCCTCACAAAATGTATAACATTAGCTGCATTGGTCTAGCTGAGAACCAAGGTGTTTCTCAAACAAAGACAATAACCTACTAGGTGTGTATTCCCAAAATAAGCATAACAACATGAAATTATAACTAGTAACCTTATGAAACAATGCTTGCAGCCGTTGCCACATGAAAAGACCCACTAATTGAGATTGTCAATGTATGATCTTCATATAAAGGGCCTGCTAGGAAGCTACTAAGACTTTAAGGCAATTGTGGAACAAAGAGAAAAAATCTATATTATTTTCTTTATGATTCATAAATGACTAGAGCAAACATAATCATAAATAATTTACCAAAGATGTGTTGATGGTGTTGGACCCGCCAACATGTCGGGGGATCTCCTCGGTAAGAATTCCCAATTAGACCTCAGACTGTTTGGTGTAGGAGTCCTAGCAATGGGTCGTACGGTAATGCCTTGATCACAGTTTCACACAGAGGCAAGTAAGATGTTCCTGTTGGTAACAAGGTTGTGACAACTCCAATGAGTCAAGGAAGGTGCATGAGAGGTTCTAACACATGGGGAGTGAGGTGAGTGCACCCCTTGGAAACTTGAAATAGTACTCAGCTTAGAAGGGAACACATGAGCGAAGGTGCATCATCGGCTGGAAACCAAGATAACAAGCAATCCAAAGTGATGTTCAAACCAACAGAACATCTGCAACAAGATTCATACAATTGCATACAAAATAGTTCATACACAAATGCATAAGTTAAATAACATACATTGCTACAGCAACCAGAATAGTCCAACTACAATAACAACATATGCATGAAAACATGTTGGCTTTGTTATATTAAGAAGTGTAAGTTCCAATCATACAATACATCCATGTACACCCGCTAGTTCCAATAGTGGAATGTTACAGCCACAACCGCCTACTCCTCCAAAGAGATATACTAGCTCTGCGTAGTGGAGAAGCCAAGGCGCATTATAATACTGTCCAAGATTTCTCTAAGATAGTCCTATCGAAGCTTGGCTGACCAAAAGCCTTTACAATGAGTTACGAGGGACTATTTATAGCAAAGGGTGGGGTGACCCTTGACATTCCCTTTTGTGACAGTTCATCTACCCTCATGACTCTTCATCTACTCTATGATTGTTACATCCAACTATCGACACTTGAACTTACACTTGACAAGACATTACATTACAATGCATATGTACCCATGTGAGACAAAATGGCTTGATCAAGCCATGAAAGACATCACTATGACTCAGACAACTGTGGGAATTCCAACTCTTTGACATCCTTGCGATGATCAATAATAGCGTACTGATGCCAAGATCGGTAGTCCACGATCGTGTTTATGTACTCCAAGGTGACATCTTTTTGGAACCTAAATCTTGCCTCCATAGCATCCGGGTACAATGCTTGGGCTCCTCTGTCCAACTCGTCTGAAAGCATGTGCATCATTGTCTTCAACACGGTCGGACCACCAACATAATTGTGCATGATGTCTTCACTGATGGGCAAGTCGGGGCTGGTGGCTATGTGCATCAACTCATCAAAGTACGGGTCAAGCTTTAGTTAGACCTATGCCTTTGTCTTCACCTGGGTGAGAATTCCAATAGATGGAATCGCACGTGCACACACCACAACATCTATACTCTTGAATACATGTGCATGAGAAGCCTATATACTAGTGATGAGCTACGAGAGATCTTCATAGTTCCAGATCTGACTCCGGATGCATGCCTTCAACTCGATCACTCTATGCTTCATAATCTTAGGCAAGTGGAGTGGGGCTCCCTTGTATCTCGCCGTCCATGTTTGCATGTAATCAACAACAACATGCACATTCGACAATATACATGCTCTTCTATCACATCATTGCTGCCATCCATTGAGATGGATGACTACCTTATGCACGGTACCAAACTTAGAATACAAAACCAACATGACTGTGTCAAGGGACAACACTTCGTCTAATATTGCCTTCTTCATTCTACTCAGGCGAATTTTGTAACCAATTCTCCTCCCTGCCTGGCCATCTATAGCTCCTTTTCCATTCACTCGTTCTCAGCTATCCGAAAGTGAATATTTGAGCTATTGGCTTCGACATATGCTCTGGTAGCATTGGCCAATGTTGTTGGGTGTTTACGCATGTCAGACATGATCACTTGTTCCTCATACTGCACAAGAGATATATGATCTTCTGGAGTCAACACTCCGCAAGAATGCACAATTCTATGTTGAGACTCGTCGAATGAGATGCTATGCATCTCTCCTTCTAGATGATCTCCAAGGATCTCAATGTCTCCTTGGCCGTTGAGGACATTCTCATCTTCTGGATGCGGTGAAGCTGGTGGGTTGACCTCTTGATGGAAAGGCATGTGGTTGGTGTCTTGATCTAATTCGTGTCGCTCCATACCCATATCCATTTGTTCAAGTGCTCACTCTATCTGCTGAGTGAACTCTTGCTCCTACGATGGCTCACCATGTTTTCCTGATGCTAGTTATTCTGATGCGTCCACTACCTGTATGGGTGCTATTTCATCCATATTCACAAGATACGCCCCCTATTGTACTTTTTCCTTTTGTGCTTCCTTCTCCTGTCTACGCATCTCCTATTCCTTCCAGAGTTTCTCCTTCAACTCATGCAACTCCTTCTTCATTTCCTTCATTCTCCATTTCTCTTTCTTCCTTTGCGTGTTTCACTTGTAATGTTGTTTCCTCTTAGCCTCTATAGCCATAGCAGCTTTCTCCACAAGTGGATCTGCTCGAAACTTGCTGCTTTTCACTTCCTCCATCTGATCGACAATCTTCCTCTTGCTCTTGTCACACACTGGTATGTTCACCTCTACTACTGTTACTGCTTCTAGTGCTCTCTGGGATTATGCTTCATGTTGCTTCACTAACCATTCCACAACAAAGCTGGCCGGTTCATTGAGTCTAGAGAAGTTGTAACAATATATCCATGGGTCCTCCTCTACCCAATGACATGCCTCGTGGATCCAGTTGATTTGTACTCTCGTGCAGTGATCTTTCACAAGACAATGCGGGTCATATGGATTGTAACTTCAGAGGTCGAATGGATGCTTCTTCATCTACTCTTCTTCAACATCTGCATGCTTGAAACTCTGAATCTTGTATAACCCAATGTGCAATGGAAGAGCGGGCCAAGGTGCCTTCTTCTTCCTATGTAGCCTAGTTGTCAATCCTACCGAGATGTGATATGCTACTTTTTGCATGGCGAGTATGTCAAAGGAAAACTTTGGTAGAACATACGGAGGCTTCTCCACAGTGTACATTCGTATAAAGGTGTTGGATGGTGAGGCATACCAATTAGTAATGACTATGAGTGCATCCATTGCTACCTTCGACATGCAAGGTGGATCATGTTCGAATATCATCTTGTAAATAGGGGTGTCCATTCCCACTTCAATCTCAGGAACTCCTGTCAGGCAAAAATTGTATCCAAGATGTAGGCAGACATGTAGATCTTCGCTTACATACCTTTGGGCAACTGTCGAGCCCTTGTTACCTATTCCTTCAGCTGATGATCCAACATGCTGGACCAGTTACATGCTTTTCCCTCTCTGGCTAGTTGGTCCAGCACAATCACCCAAATTTGTGGGAAGGTTTTTGTGCTTTCTTGGCCATACGGGCAGCATGCAAAGATGATCAAGTATTTATACGTCTTCCGTAATATATTCCTCTTGTAGATCTGGTTGGGTGTCATCCTAAATTTAGTGGCTCCTTCACCCAGTTCTTCAAAATGTTTCTTGATTGCTACTGGGTAAGTTGAAGGGTGTCTCCATGATGGTCACAGGCTCCGTCATATGATACATCTTATTATAATATTGTGCCTTGAAGGTAGCAATCTGAGTCCCACTTACACTGCTCAATGTCATTGTCTCATGATCAGTGTATGAGACGATCCAATGTATCATGTCTGTGCATGGGAATGAGGGATACTTGCATGCAATCCGGTACAAGCTGGACTTGTGGATGCTCACATAGGCTTGGTGGTCTTCGAGATCTTCCCCAAACGTGCCTGTGAATGCTTCGTTGAACTCTTGTCATTTCAGCTTGATGTCGTTGTCTAGAAACAACTTAGTATCTTCATAGATCAGTAGACTTACGGACACTCGCTCAACTACTCCTCTAGTTGCACTTCCGTTAGTCTCCTTTGATCCTGCACTCTTGGAAGCCATTGATACTAAACTACAAAGAGGTGGATGAACACCTGCAAGATTTGGAGACAAAGTGACATGCATGGCAAGAAATCTGTCAGCGAAAAACAAAGCCAACTAAGGAAAGACATGCAACATACATGTGGATTGATACGCAAGGATTTCATAATTTCTTCTGGGAGGCTAGCTGACTGGCTTCCATAACTGTGAAAAAGGTATTCTAGGTTGTCTGGGGAGACTGATTGACTATTGGAATTGTGAAATGCGCAATCTATACTGGCCTGTTGGCTGCATTGCGCAATTTTAGCTGGAAATGGTTGTAGGCTCAGTGACTGCATTGCGCAAATTTTTGAGCTAGCAATAACTATCCCTCAGAATTGTGCAATGCAAGCCTAGAGAAGAGCTCCTAGGATGAAATTTTCATTTCTTGAGAGGAAGATAGAGCCTTCCTTCTCAGGATTGTGCAATGTTGTCATGGTGAGGTAGAGTCTGGGCCAAGGCTACCCAGACCCACCGACGGGCAAATGAAAGCAAATGTGATTGTGAATGCATGGAGATACTGAATGTAAGTAGAAGAAAATGATTGTGCATCCAAACAGTGAATGAAAGATTCATAAAATAGAACAGCATGCATGTGGGTGAAGCGGGTCACCGAATCAGCGATCATTCGTGAAAAATAGTTTCATGCATGTGACATTAGTGAGATGCTAACAAAAACTGAAATGGTGCTAGTACAAGCTAGTGTGCATGTAAACAATAGCAAGTGTTCAAAGAAACCAAGCAAACATCACTCACACAATCGAAAACACAAA
This sequence comes from Pinus tabuliformis, assembly GCA_031772625.1. Classification (NCBI taxonomy): domain Eukaryota; kingdom Viridiplantae; phylum Streptophyta; class Pinopsida; order Pinales; family Pinaceae; genus Pinus; species Pinus tabuliformis. Next base: position 393,001,646 of record CM062805.1, read on the forward strand.
AAGCGACAGAAATGCTGCAAAAGACAAGTTGAGACTGCTTACCCACGAATAGCTAAACTGGATATGTCAAAGAGTCCTGGATGTGCTTTGGGATGTCAGAGCTCCAAGATCTATGTGAAGAAATGAGCTCTGAAGTTTCGTATAAATAATTTTGAAGCTCATGACGTGCATGCCATAAATCGAGGAAAAAGCGACACTTGGAGGAAAGATTCTAAAACGATCTTTTCATGTAACCTCCAGCTGCTAAAAATATCTCCCTAAAATATAGGGATGCTTTTTGCATGTTTATTTTTCTATTCTGGGAAAAAGAAGCCCATGTGTGCAAGTCATGTTTCTTTGTTCCTGGGTGGAACTGGTCAAACTAACTACACATGCTACTCAACTGCTGGGAAAAAATGTGCATTTCTAGGAGGGGGCTGGGCTAGTTGCCTAGGAGATTTGCACAATTTCTGGGTAGAGTAGTTCACTACTACCCAAGATTGTGCCATTCATGGGCTAAGTAGTCCTGCTTGGAGGAATTACACAATTTTTTGGATGAAGCCTAACTTGCTGATTTTCACAATTCTGGAGCCCAGCAGGCTACCAAATAGAATTACATAATTTTTGGAGGGAAGGTTGGTTTCCCTCCGGAATTGCGCAATTTCTTGAGGAAGATGCTCAATCTGCAGCTGGACCAATCTTGAAGACACAACCTGTGAGGAGAATGCAACAAGCTTTGATGGACAGGTTGTCTTTCTGCAAGAAAATCATCGAAGCTTGTGTACTTGACGAAGCAATACATGTTGCTGTGAAGGCTTGGTAGGGAGGCTCCAAAACAAAGCTAAGGAAAAATTTTGGAGGGTGGTTGTAGCCACTACAACACTTGGCGATACACTGGTAGAACTCTAGCTCTCTGAATGGACCTTGTTCCTGAAAAACAAGTGTAACACCTTTAGAAGTATTGTTCAGTTCTCATATAATCTTGGTTTCATGCTAGTTTGACTGTAATATGTAGCATCTACCAAGCTCTTGGTCGATTGACACACATTCCAATCCAAGGCACACACATTTTGTATTATTGGGTTTGAGGGGTATATTGGTGTGCAAGCAGTATAGTCGTCAGAGTCTTAGTTTCATCTCTATTATTGCTCTACTGCCAGTAGGCCTGGACATTACCCCAATGAAGTCACGCAAGAACATAATCATTGCTCCACTACTAGAGAGCCTGGTCAATACCTCGGCAAAGCTACTTTCATTACCTCTCTGTGCAAGAAACCTTTCTTTTCTTTCGCCTTATTCATTTTTCATTTTTTTCATTTTTATTTTTTTTATAACTGTGCATAGCACTTATTCATTTCAGAGGCAGAAGAGGGATTCTGACTTATTGAGAGCAGAAGAGGTTGTTCTTTCAAAGAAATATTTTATTATATACCTCTGATGTGCTTTTCAAGGTTTTCCCCCTCACCTTACTCTACTTGACTGAGCTAACAAGGGTTAACCCAAAAATAATTGACTAGAGTAGGTGACACTAGTTAGTGCACAAGCATTGTGTTTTCACTAAGGTTCACTTCGAACAATACGTATTTTCCATTGATGTATCATGGACTAAAAGTAGCAATTTCTTCATATAGAGGTAGGGTGATAGATTACCAAGTAGTGATAACTGCACAAGGCCTCTTGCACTTTACTCAGCATGTTTCAAGAGTCAGTCAGACATGGTTTCATGCAAAACTAACCTATGAGAAAAATAAGCAAACAAACAAAACAAAGCAGAAGTAGAAGCAAATGCGAAGTGAAGTAAGAAAACAAGCAAGCAAACAAACAAATAAGAAAAGCAAGTAAGAAAACAAACATGCAATCAAGAAAACTAAAAGAAAACACTAATACTACTCCTAAGATAATGGTGCATGGGCCCGATCACGTGAAGTGATATTTCAAATGCAGCCACCGGTGCATTGGTTGACCCATGTTGGTGAAGGCTTGGTCTGTGAGTAACCCAGTTGTGCGGACTAGCAGACAAGAAAGATATAAAAATGAAGACAAACAAACTTCATGTTTCAAAGTGTCCACGGGACATGAGTGCAAGTACATGACATGTTGTTCATGGACTTATCACATCGTTGTGTAGAACTGCGTGCATCTTTGAAGCATATGCATACTCTTGACTATGACATGCAAGCAAATGAAAGAAACAAATACAACTTGTGTCATGCATGTGTGCTTGCAATGTAAGATTCCTATAATGCATGATTGATGGGATCATGCAGTTAGATTGGAGGAAGCATGATCTACAGGTGAGATTGATCTTCAATGTATATAGATGAGTGACGAGGGGCCTCGGGTGATTGAACAATTTCCTGATTGGAAGTGAAACCAACCTCAGGACAACGAGGGCCTGACATAACCATCATCTCAGGTTAAAGTGCCTTGACAGTCTGGGGGGTTTTGACTTCATCGTCAGATAGATCATCATAAATAGGTGGCTTCGAAATATCAACTGTGATAGAATCATGATCGTGATCAAATATGGGAGTAAATGGATCACGACAACCATGATCAGAAAAATCAATTATTTCATCAACATCCTCATGATCTGATGAATCAAACAGAGGGGTAGATGAGAAGCGAAGAAATTCATCCTCTATGTTTCTGGAAAAGGAAGATGAAAAATCAAGTGGATTTTCAATGAATAACTCATCCTCTCTATTGTCGAATGATGGACTAACATCTGGTGTGTCCTGCGAGTGATCAATAATGGGTTCATCTGTAAATGAAGATACATATGAGAAATTATGGATGGTAGGTTCACCAAAGATGTTAGGGAAGAATGGAGGAGGCTCGAACCGAAGGGAGACATCCTTCACCGAGTTTTGATGCTCAAGCTCCCAGTCAAACTCTTCATGAATGACAATGCATGTTGGTTGTGCAACACCAACTCCGTTAGTGGCTTGATCCTTGTTCAGAACAAGTGTAGAGTTTGAAATAGAATAACACAAGACTTTATCGTCTGGAGGAATAGTCGAGTACAAAGACAGAGGTTTTGGTACAAAATGCATATGAAAACTAGATGGACCCACAACCAAATCTGTGCAAAAATTAAATGAAGTGACATTGGGAGGATGTGACAACTGAACATATGTGTGAGCATGATCTCCCGCATAACTCTACAGTGGTGGAAATGTTTGATGAGGGGACAACAGATAGTCACTTGTGACACTGACTACATCCATCTATGATTGCACAACTCCATCACTAAAGAATACTGAGTGAGGCTTGATTTCAAACTTCTTCTTGGGACAAGAAGATTTCTTAAGGCAATACTCAAATTGGTCCCAAAGATAGAAAAATTTCATCTCGCTCCTTGGAGCTTGAAACTACAAATCTCGAAAGCGTTGCCAAAAATACATAGGTGATTCATGTGGAGCCTTCCGTTGTTGTAACATTTTTTGGTCAATATTTTCTGGATCAAACTGATAGAAAGTGTCTTCAATGACATCATAGAAGTGCTTAAGTGAGTGCATGATGTCAGCCCGTAGGTTGCATAGCCATCAATGTGGAGATTAATGAAGTGTGTATGTAAGCAGCAGACTGGCTTGTTTGTCAGAACATCCATCTTCCTCATGAAGCATGGAAAGAAATTCATGTAAGAACTCAGGCCAGGCCACTTCACCTTCACCATCATACGTGTATGTGGACAAGAGATCAAGAAACTCCCTTGTGATGGTAATAGATTCGGCCTGCGAAAAATATCACGGAGGGAGAAGAGTGCAAGACTCCATGACAGATATATAAAGGTTCAAAACAAGATGAGAGCACACAGCTTGTCATATGGCCCTCCTTCTAGAACCAGAAATGTTGACGGTGCTAGACCCGCCGACATGTCAAGGGATCTCCCCGATAAGAAGTCCTAACTAGAACTCAGACTGTTTGGTGTAGGAGTCCCAGCAGTGGGTCATACGATAATGCCTTGACCACGGTTTCGCACAAAGGCATTGATCCAAGATATTTTTCTTATAGATGTGTTAAAGAATTACGTGCATAAATTGTAGCCTAACATAGAAATTTAATGTGCACATGAGAGAAGAGGAGAAACACATAAAGCATGAAAGAAGATAACAAAACTTGATAACAGAGTTCATCTGACTTGGACTACATCTCCAAGCCTTGCTCAATCAATGGCGAGGCCATCATTCACTAAGTGGCATGAGAAAGAAGAGTACAAACATCAGTTACAAAAAAGAAGAGTTTTATACCTCCATACTAAAAAATGGCCCAAAAATGCAGAACCCTGATGGATAAACGGACAGCGCCATTGCGTTCGTGGTGTCAAGAAACACTGAAACCATATAAAATTTGTCAATATCTGACAAAGTGGAAATTCAGCCCTCCTGCAAAATTCTACCTCGAACTGTGTGCACTACCTCCTCTCCACTTGGGAACACTAGTGAACTGCATTTAAATAACAAATAAGTGGTGGATTTCTCAATAAAATGGTTGGCTGAGTTGGTTTAGGATTCATTTATTACAGAGGAGGTCGAGCGATCAAACCTTACCTCCTCCTTTTTACATAACAAAATTTGTTAATTTTAAAAATGGGATAGGATGGGTCCGCTTTGGGCGGCCCACCCACCCCACGTCCACTAGCTTTGTTGCAAATTTAGTAGTGGTTGGCTCGTTGTCGGGGTTGGGTCCGTACCCCAAGGGTCGACCCACCCAAAACTCTGCATTCTTGTTTCAATCCTGTGGGAGGGGCCAGGGGTCGTGGCACGCCCCTCCGCCAACATTATGGTTATGTGGATAGAGTTGGGGTGGTGGGGTTGGTGGCATGCCACCCTTTATTTTATATCTATATCTATATATATATATATATATATATATATATATATATATATATATATATATATTGTTTATATATATATATTTTGTTTAATAAAACAAACTATGAATTTCTGAAAATTTGGTTTTTGACCGAAGGAGTCGTTTTAACCAGGCAACAATTTTGCCCAAAATCTAGCCGGAGTTGGCTGGATTCCATCCGCTGGAAAATTTCAAATTGTGTCCTTGTTAATCTTGCCCAGTCAGCAAAAATTTGACCCAACTTTCACTGCCTCTATCTCCTTCATCCAAACTTGGATTGGAGTACTGTTCACACCGTTGGAATCAAGGCGACAAGAACTTCGATCTGATGTCAAGTTAATCGCATTTCTGCCACTTTGAATTTTGGGACTTTTCCATTCCACTGGTGTCTGGAGATCCACCTAGATCAATCCTCCACATTGAGGAGATTTTGGACCGCCAAAAGCTTTATTAGTCAATTGGAAAGTGAGGGAATTGTTCCCTCACTCTTTTTTTTTCTAGCCATTTTTCCTTACTAGGGTGCATCCCCTTGAAACCAACTTGAAGGTATTCCACATCTCCCCGTCATGAAGTCCTGGCTCTTCTATCAAGGATGATGTCCTCAGGTAACTCATCAAGATACTCTGGTGCAACGTCATCAACTGTATGAACTATGCCCACCTCTTCAGTGTCCATAATAAATGGTGGCTCATATAGTTTTAAGTTTTCCACATTCACTACAGAGTACATTTGCATATATATTGGAAAATAGAGACGGAAGACATTGTTTCCAATCTTCTCCAAGATGGTGAATGGACCATACCAGATTGGTCACAACTTCTTCCCTTCTCCCTTCATCCTGTCCTTGCTGATGCGGAACCACACTTTGTCGCCCACTTGAAATTGATGGTTGACTCAGTGTTCATCATTTCGGGCCTTGTATTCGGCTTGACTTTTCTCCAACAACTCCTATACTGCTTGGTGAATCAACTGGATCCGCTTAATGAACTGTTGCGCTTTGTCCCTGTCATCACATCCACTGGAGTCAGCTTCCCTTCCAAAGACCATATCTGTTATAGACATATTTGGGCACTGTAACCCCAATCACATATGTCCATAAAGAAAAGGCTTCTAAACCCCTAAAAGTGTTGTTTCATACCCTAAAGGAACAAGGTCAGTTGATTACATCATTTCCCAAAAGTTCTCGCTGAAAAACTGCTCAGAATTAGTCAAAAATCGACCATATAGACTACTCCATGCTAAGGGTGCGATGCATCTCACTTGCAGCACACAAAGGGTACGATGCATAGTAAAATCCCTTCTGTACGGTGTGATGAGTGAGAGTAGACAAATGGCAGAGGCAGTTTGCTAAGTAGAAACCCAGGGAATCTTGTAGAAACTTCCCCTGCGACACTTGCCTCTCTGAATTCGCCCAGCGATGAGTAAGAGATCATGAAATCTCCAAGTGGAACCAAGTACTATCAGTGAAATGACAGTAATCAAAATCCCAGAAGCTGACTTACCCACCTACAAATATCTGTATTTGGATCCCTCATCCTAGAGATCCAGAGGCTCGAATCTTGTAATTTGTAAGGAAGTGTTGTTGGTTTCTCTTTGAGACATTGTATTGTTGGGTGATCTAGCTTTTCATGAGGTGAAGAGGGCTTTCATGTGGGGAGGATGATGCTAGATCAGACAGCTTGGTTGTAATCCTCTCTTCTACTATTTCTATCAATAAAGCTAATTGAGTTTTCCTCCATATACTTGTGTATCTCTGAATCTTGTATTTTACATATGCATTTGTATGGTTAATGTACATCTAATCCTACATTGTTTATGGTTATAGATCTCTATGCTTTGATGGTATTTTGCTGCTTTGACTCTACAGGTGTTCTTTGAAGCGGGACAAGTGAGAAAAGAGTGGTGAAAGTTCTATCAAGGGAGAGAGGAAACAAGCAAAGAGACTAGCGAAAGATTGAGGTTGGTACTCTTTTCTTCTCTCTCATCTATCTCTCATAAAGGAAAACATAAGTAACTTTGGTTTGTTTGTTTCTAGGATAGCTACCTGTCTTAGTGGGACTAGAAGCTCTGAATGGACACTAGTTCGCCCAATAACAAAATGGCAACTCCACTGGGGAGCGAATAGTTTGTTTGTTCATTTCTATTTGTTTGTTTTATAAACTACAGACGGAGCCTGAAGTTAAGCCAACTAGCCTTTGAACTGCATTTTCTATGCAAGTGCAAAGTAGATCAACGCTACTTCAGTCAATCTCCGGGTTTGTTTATGAACTGAACATATGACTTGCAAACATCCTAGGTGCCCTGGTGGTAGCTCAAATAACCTCATTAGATCAGCCCCAGAACTTAGCTACAAACTGTGAGTGAAAATCAATCTCGGTCTCATCCCTAGACCATCGCACTATCTCTCATTAGCAATCTGGATGCATCACACCTCCTGTGTGCTGCAGGTTAGATGCATCTATGTTTCCCTGTGTTATAGGTGCGATGATTGAGTGAGACTGTTTCTGCTTCCAGATTTTGGTTTTTCTTCATTGTTTTCAGCTCTATTTAGTAGTTTTGTTGTCTATGATCAGTATATCACTGTTGAAACTCTCTTCCTTTACATTATTCAACCTCCATTGATAAGGAATTGTGAATGTTTTTTTATGTATTTTTCATCATTTACAATTCTCCTTTGCAAAAGGTAGCTTAATCAAACTGTCGTCTTTTGATTTGAAAGTGTCGCAAGTGTTATCTTCAGTAAAAGAAAAGAGTGTCGTAAAGTCTTCCTCTTTTAGATAGTCGATTACACTTTTTCCCTTGTAATTGATTTCAATCATCAATTCTTTGAAGTGTCGAAATTGGTTTTCAAGTCAAATTTGAAAGTGTCGTCTTAGTCTTCCTTTCATTTTGAAAAGAAATGGTTGAAGTGTCGCTTTGAGGAAAGATAGTTCAGATCTGTACTTAATTTTCTTTTTGTCATTCGCACATTAAGGAAACTGAAAAACAAATACATGCATGTGCATTTTCATTTAGACTGCATGCAGAAATTGATTTAGGAAAAGTGCATTTAGTGTGTCCTCTCTACTCTATGTTGAAATAATTTTACTTCTCTTTCCTTAGTAGCTAGGATTTTCATTGCTACAGGAAAGTAAACGACTATTTATCATCTTAGATTGCATATTTAGGAATTTTATATCTACATCACACGGTGAAACTTTAAGGAAAACTTCTTAAGAAAGATCAACTATAAAATAAACCTTAATGCACAACATCTAGAAGTCTAGGCTAGAGACGTATTCTGGCGTCATAAAGCCTGGTAACTATTGTTTTCATCGTAGGTTGGGTGATTCCTCCTCTTTGATACGACAAGTGCCAGTACAGACTTGTGCTCCCACGTACCATCGAGTATATATTGAGAGACCACAATAGGCTATATCCTTTATCCCTAGGAAGCCATGTCTACCGCCCTATCGATCACAATGCACTGAACACAACATTCGATTAGATTGACTGTTGTACGTAAAAAGTATTCTGTAGTTTTGTGATTGGTTTGGTAATCCCTCTACCTAGATTTCCAGAGTAGTCACTTTCATTCCCTTCAGACTCCTTAAAAGAAAAGGTCCATCTAAGCACTTGTCACTTCAGGCTCATTAAAAATCGAAGGCGACTAGAGTCATCTTTAGCTTTTTCTCGACTCTTAAAAACTGAAAAAGCAAGTTGTGTCAAAGCGTCATAAAGTTTATTTTAATTAGAATAACATCACTATTCCCTTGTTGGTCTCAGGTTGAGAAAATGGAGTCCACCAATCAAGGATTTCCCCTTGGGGGAAATCCTAGTCCTTTCTCTTTTTGGGGAGATGTTGGTGCTCCACACATGGCTACATTGTCCTTTCCAGGACTCACAATTGTCCTGCCAGTATGGCTTTTCTTGACCTTTGTCATTCAAAACACTGTAATTCCTGAACAATCAAATCAACAACCAAATGATACTAGAGTTATCCCCTAACATTCTACTTCATTTGTTTCTCCCTCTCCTTCTTCCTCTTCGCTTCGTGAAGCTAGTAACACTAAAAACCAAGTACCTAAGAAGAAGAAGAAAGGGAAGGAGAAGAAGAAGAAGAAGCCAATGGTTAAAGGGGGCAACCATGCATCGTCTGGTGAAAATCGACACACCGCACCATCCAAACCTAAATCTCCATGTGTCATTTGCAAGGGAGACCACTATCATCGAGATTGTCCCTGGATCCCATGGATCCTGAGGGACTGGTCTCCCCGCTTCCACAATCCAATGTCTGCAACCTCTGACGATCATGTTGAGAGTACACCGTCAACTAGTGAAAATGAATTCAATGGATAGAAAGGAAGATCTAAATTTCCTTGTAGACTGTGTGAAGGCGATCATTCCCTCCACCGTTATCCCTTCTTGGACGAAGCTAAAAGAGTCTTGGACAACCATCCCGCTTCACTGCAGCAACTTCCTCCTGGATACAAGAAACTCTTGCCAAGTCCATCGCTAGTTGAAAATCCAACTGACATGCATCTGTTGTCAGTCGAAGCATCTATCATTGAAGATAGACCCTCTGAGTCCACACCGGACCAAAGTCAACAAGTCGAGACGGTAGTCGACCCAGTCTTGTCTTCAAAAGGTCCATCTTCAAATGATATAGTCTCCAAAGAGAATGAGAATGACATCGTTCAAATTCTTTTTGTTAACACAGAATCTGATGAAAAAGGGGGAAATCTACCTGTTCCTTTACCATAGGAAGGAAGTTCGTCAGAGATTCATCCAGCTGTTTATTTAGTTCCTCCTCCAAGCAATCTAGTCGTTTCTGTTGATTGGAATCTAATAGGGAGACCCCACCTACCATCTAATGTGCCATTCCAGATCATAGTAAAAGCTTACAGAATGATCATGGCTGGTACTATCATAGATGAAGGGGTTTATGTGAGTATCCTTTCCTCAATTTCTTGGAAAGCACTTCGTTCGCCATCGCTTCTTCCTGAGAATCGAAATCTGTCAGGCTTCAACAAAGGAACCAATCGACCGTTAGGGATCCTTCCAAATTTGCTTATAACTTTGAGAAGGAAAACCATTTATCTGAATGTGATGGTAGTCCAAGAGCCATCAGATTACAATCTACTCCTTGGGCATGACTACATTTATAGCATGGGAGCTATTGTTTCCTCACTCTTTCGAGTGATGTGTTTCCTGCATGAAGGCAGAATGGTCAAGCTCATAGACTAGCTTCCATTCCCCAGTTCAAACACGGTTTCTAGTCAAATGCCATCCCTAACTAGTCTTTTTGCACAAGGAATGTCGCATCAACCTCCAGTCAATCCATTTGATGAGCCCAAGTGATTCAGTGAATGTGACTAAAACCAGGTGGCATGCACCCTGGTTTGCTTCAGCAGGAAAACCCCAGATATAAAGTAGGTTTCCACGTAGGATATATGACTAGTCTGACACACCTGTCTGTTTAGGAAAATGGGATTAGACCGGAAAAGAATTCCCTTGTCAAACATTATGTGATTGAAAGTGGATTCAGCCCTTTCACCTTTGTCTATTTCGATGGGCAAAGCCAAGGAAGTGTTTTTTCTGCAAATGCGGATGAAACAACCTTGCTTTAATGCAAGAACTTCCATATGGTAACCTAGAAACTCTGATTTTCTTTTACCTGGGGGCATGCAAACCTTTTGCTTGCAAGTGAAAATCAACCTTTTATTTCCTTAGTTTGTAGGCTCTCAACCTTTTAAACTCATAGGTCGGTCATTTCTAGCTTGCATACAAAAGGCTATGGAGCAAAGTTGCGCATGGGGCGAGCTCCCTAAAAAATGAACCTACTAATGGGAGACATCCTTATTATAAAACTGGCACGAGTAGGTTTATGCAAAGTTCATGCTCATTAAAAATTAAACCTAGCAATGAGCATATGTTCCCCCAGTGTTTAAGCTCATTAAAAAATGTGCCCATCTTTCGGTAAATAAACCTTGTGATCGCATCGCTATCATCTTTTGAGCCTTGGTCATGTTCTTACCATCACCTCCACTTTTTAGCCGGTCATATGCCTCCACTTGATTGTTTACCCTTTTGAGGAAAAGCTACGACAAGTGATTCTGTTAGCCACCTTCTTTGCTCTGTCGTGATTGAAAAGTTCCAAACCTTACCTGGAACCAGCTACTACCCAAAAATATCACTTGTTCCTCAAAGACAAGTCTCTTTCAAGCTCTTTTTAGACTCGTAAAATATAAAAAGATTTCCGAGAAATTGGCCTCTCCAGCTCATTAAAGTGATTGGAAGTGCCATCCCTCCTCTAGATTTTAATCTTTTTGGGCCTCAGGGATCATTACACAAAAAGATCGAGCCTTTGTCTTTTTTGGCTCATTAAAGTGATCGAAAAAGTCATCCCTGTCATATTATTTTATACTTTTTCAGACTTAAGGGATTATACTACAAAAAAGGATTACTGGAGTTTCCTTTCCGTCTCTTTTCAGACTCTCTAAAACTGAAAAGGACCAAGTTATCTTTTTCATTAAACTCGTTAAAACAATAGCGACAAACTTGTCCATTACAGAAAAGAGCGAGTTTCACTGTCGCTAGGATCGCTAAAACATAGCGACAGGTTTATCTGAAGGGAAAATTATAGAACAAGCATATGTTATCCTCCTCAAGCTTGACAAAAATAAAGAGGTACTGGTCAGCAATGACTGGGAAAAAAGGAAAGAAAACTTGAATAACTTCATTGGTAGCAGGTCACTCTTGAGCATGACACTTTCACTCCATCACCATGATTGAGTCAGGTTGGGTTATTCCATTCACTGGTCATATCACCATTGGTCCTCCATACCATCCATTTTTGGGGCTAACACTACCAATCCATTTCAGTGTCGCCAATATGTTCAAGAGAAGTCGCTCAGAGAATTCACCAACCCAGCTAAAATCTCATCCACTGCAATACCTTCACACTTCATTCTTTCATGACACCACCCTGAACCTTATATCATCAAATCTTTTTCACCTCCACAAAATCATTTGCTCTGTTTCGTGTCGTAGATGTGGGATTCATTAAGGTCCTCCTACGACGAGTCACTTCTTGTCGACATCAGCTCATTATCCAATAAGTTTACTTAAGAACAACCCTTTCAGTACTTTGAAGCTTGCATGCCTCTATGCTTTGATGGTATTTTTCTACTTTGACTCTACAGGTGTTCTTTGAAGCAGGACAAGTGAGAAAGGAGTGGTGAAAGTTCTATCAAGGGAGAGAGGAAACAAGCAAAGAGACTAGTGAAAGACTGAGGTTGGTACTCTCTGCTTCTCTCTCATCTATATCTCATAAAGGAAAACATAAGTAACTTTGGTTTGTTTATTTCTAATATAGCTACCCGTCTTAGTGGGACTAGCAGCTCTGAATGGGCACTAGGTTTCCTGATAACAATATCAAAAGGATGTTTTGGTAGGTAGCAAAAACATGTTTCAAATGGTGAAAAATGCATAGATGAGTGCACTTCTCGATTGTAGGAATGTTGCACATATGGAAGATGCTCATCCCACAACTTAGGATGTTTCCCACAATAGCCTTGCAACAATTGTACCATGATGCGGTTGACAAGCTATGTCTGCCCGTCAGTTTGTGGATGAAATTTTGTGCTTCTTTTCAACTTGGTGTCCATCATCTTCCACAAGTTGGTCCAAAAATCTCCAAGAAAGAGAGAGTCTTGATCTAGCATAGTCAATATGGGCAACCCAAAATGGACCCAAACATGCTAAAAGAAAAGATAAGCAGTCTGGTCTACAGTGATCTGCTTTCTACAAGGCATTAAAATACACATCTTACTAAAACAGTCAACGACGACATACAAATAGTTGTGATTTTTTCTAGACAAAGACAAACCTCCTACAAAATCCATCAACACACTTTCCCATGGATGACTCGGAATAGATAATGGTGTGTAGAGCCCAAGTTTTCTATTAGAGGGCTTTGAAATAGAACACATCACACATCCCTTTACATAGCGAGTCACGATGTTCTACTTATGAGGCCGAAAACAAAATTTTTGTACATGACACAAATTGTTTTCAATACCAAAATGACCAGACACAAGGGAGGTGTGGGCCTCCCAGATTACATGTACCCTTTCTCTTGTGGGTATGCACAATTTTGCCAAGGTGATACAACAATTTCCCCTGCAAGTGATAGTTTCCCACTTGTGAACCATGGGTTAGTTTTGCATAAATCTCCTTAAAGCCATCATCGTTAGCATATTGTTCAACATAACTTTCAAAAGATAACGAGGCATTATGCAAAATAATAGAAGCAGAAATAGGAGGGCGAGATAGCATATTGGCCACTTTGTTGCTAGTGCCCTTCTTATACTTTATTACCAGATGAAACTGCTGAAGAAAACCCATCCACCTGAAATGACGAGATTGCTGCAACTTGGTTTGTGACTGAAGATACTACAAGGGTTGACGCTCTGTATGAATGATGGTATCCTTTCCGATCAGGTAGTGTTTCCAATTTTTCACACTCTGGACTAAGGCATATAACTTCTTGTCATAAGTGGGATAGTTTATCATAGCCTGAGAAAACTTCTCTTTATGGTAACATGTTGGCTTATTTTGCTACATGAGTACAGCTCCCATGGCATATCTGCTAGCATCTGTCTCAATCTCGAATGGATGTTGGAGATATGGTAAGGCCAATATTGGTACTACTCAGCCGAAGAGAGGCTAGCTAAATCTTTGCCTCTTCATCTTCAATCTGTTGAATCCTGCAGTAGATTTCAATCTGCCTAATCCAGTTATTAAGCTTTTATGCATTACTTTCATTGTTAAACATGGGAAGATCAAATTTGACATCTAATTTAAAGAAAGGTTTCTTAGATGCATCCCTTGAATTTCTATGATGATGGCGATGAGAGGAAGAAAAAATTTCACTCGTGGAAGGAGAAGGAGAGGGTTCTTCTTCACCATTTCTATGCACTGAACCTTATTCTTCTAGATTTCTCTCTTCTTCTTTCTCCAACCTTGAAAGCAACTAGTCGACATTTTCTGCCATTGTATAGAAGGTTTTGCGGAAATTGTGCTCCTATTCATGACAAACCTCTTCATCTACCATGTTTCTCCTTCGATGTGCATGCCTCGCTTCAGGATTGAAAAACTTTAGTTTCCCTTCGCCTCTTCAAGGATTGTTTCTTGTTAGCATATAAACATGCAATTCACATCTAAAAATACCTGCTCTGATACAACTTGATACAAGATATTTTGCTTATAGATGTGTTAAAGAATTACATGCATAAATTGCAACATAACATAGAAATTTAATGTGCACATGAGACAAGAGGATAAACACATAAAGCATGAAAGAAGACAACAAGACTTGATAACAGAGTTCGTCCAAGTTGGACTATGTCTTCGAGCCCTACTTGATCAATGGGGAGGCCTTCATTCATTAAGTGGCATGAGAAAGAAGAGTACAAACATCAGTTACAAAAAAAAGGAGTTTTATACCTCCATACTGAAAAATGGCCAAAAAATGCAAAACTCTAATGGAGAAACGAGCATTGCCATTGTGTTCGTGGTGTCGAGAAATGCTGAAACCATATAAAATTTGTCAAAATCTGACAAAGTGGAAATTCGACCCTCCTACAAAATTTTGCCTCGAATTGTGTGCACTACCCCCTCTTCACCTGGGCACACTGATGAATTGCATTTAATTAACAAATAGGTGGTGGATTTCTCAATAAAATCGTTGCCTGAGTTGGTTTAGGATTTGTTTATTATGGAGGAGGTCGGGCGATCAAACCCTGCCTCCTCCTTTTTACATAACAAAATTTGTTAATTTAAAAAATGGGTCGGGCTGGGCCCGCCTTGGGCGGCCCGCCCACCCCACCTCCACTGGCTTCGTTGAAAATTTGGTGGTGGTTGGCTCATTGTCGGGGTTGGGTTCGTGCCCCAAGGGCCGGCCCACCCAAAACTCTGCATTGTCATTTCAATAATCCCATGGGAGGGGCCGGGGGTCGTGGCCCGCCCCTCCACAAACATTATGGTTATGTAGATAGAGTTTGGGTGGTGGGGTTGGTGGCTTGCCACCCTCTTTTTTATATATATATTTTTTTGTTTATTAAAACAAATTGCGCATTTTTGAAAATTCGATTTTTGACTAAAGGAGTCGTTTTAACCAAGCAAAAATTTCACTTGGAATCTAGCCGGAGTTGGCCAGATTCCATCTGCTGGAAATGTTCAAATTGTGTCCTTGTTAATCCTACCGAGTTAGCAAAAATTCAACCCAACTTTGACTACCTCTATCTCCTTCATCCAGACTCAGATTAGAGCATCATTGGCACCGTTGCAATTAGGGCGACGAGCACTTCGATCTGTTGTCAAGTTAATCACCTTTCTGCCACTATGAATTTTGAGCCTTTTCCATGCCATTGGTGTCTGGAGATCCACTTGGATCATGCAAGTAATATGTCCTTGTCGGTAAAAATGGTGTGATAGTTGCAGTGAGTCAAGGAAGGTGCATAGAGGTTCAAACACATGGGGAGTGAGGTGAGTGCACCCCTTGGAAACCTATAATATTACTTGGCTTATAAGGGAACACATGAGCAAAGATGCATCACTGGCTGGAAAGCAAGATAGCGAGCAATCCAAAGTGATGTTCAAACCAACAACACATAACGAAAAGATTCATGCAATTTCATACAAAATAGTTCATACACAAATGCGTAAGTTAAATAACATACATTGCTACAACAACCAGAATAGTCCAACTACAATAACAACATATGCATGAAAATGTGTTGGATTTGTTATATTAAGAAGTGTAAGTTCCAGTCATAAAATACATCCATGTACACCTGCTAGTTCCAATAGTGGAACGTTACATCTACAACCGCCTGCTCCTCCAAAGAGATATACTAGCTATGCATAGTGGAGAAGCCAAGGTGCGTTACAATACTATCCAAGCTTTCTTTAAGATAGTCCTATCGAATCTTGGCTGACCAAAAGCCTTTATAATGAGTTATGAGGGACTATTTATAGTAAAGGGTGGGGTGACCCTTGACATTCCCCTTTGTGACAGCTCATCTACCCTCATGACTCCTAATCTACTCTATGACTGTTACATCCAACTATCGACACTTGAACTTACACTTGACAAGACATTACATTACAATGCACATGTACCCATGTGAGACAAAATGGCTTGAGCAAGCCATGTAAGACATCACAATGACTCAGACAACTATGGGAAGTCCAACTCTTCGACATCCTCACAATGATCAATAGTAGCATATTGATTTCAAGATCGGTAATCCACAATGGTGTCTTTGTACTCCATGTTGACATCTTTTTGGAACCTAACTCTTGCCTCCATAGCATCCAGGTACACTACTCAAGTTCCTCTATCCAACTCATCTAAAATCATGTGCATCATTTTCTTCAACACAGCCAGACCATCCACATACTTATGCATGATGTTTGCACTGATGGGCAAGTCTGGGCTGGTGGCTATGGACATCAACTCGTCAAAGTATGAGTCAAGCTCTAGTCTAACATGTGCCTTTGGCTTCACCTGGTTGAGAATCCCAATAGATGAGATCGCATTTGCATGCACCACAACATCTATACTCTTGAATACACGTGCATGGGAAGCCTATAGAATAGTGATGAGATGTGGGAGCTCTTCATAGTTCTAGATCTGACTCTGGATGTGTGCCTTTAGCTCGACCACTCTGGGCTTCATCATCTTAGGAAAGTGATGCGGGGCTCACTTGTATCTCATCATCCATGTTTGCATGTAATCAACAATAGCATGCACGTTCGAAAAGATACGTGCTCTTCTAGCACATCACAGTACCAAACTTGGAATACAATGGCCGCATGACTGTGTTAAGGGACAACACTTCATCCAGTATTGCCTTCTTCAATTATTCTCGGGCGGATGCTGTAACCAATTCTCCTCCCTGCTTGGTCATCTGTAGCTCCTTTTCCATTCACACATTCGCATCTATCAGAAAGTGAACACTTGATCTAGTGGCTTCGGCATATGTTTTGGTAGCATCAACTAATGCTGTTGGATGTTTGTGCACATAAGAAATGATCACTCATTCCTCATACTGTGTAGGAGATGTATGATCTTTCAAAGTTGACACTCTACGAGACTACACAGTTCTATGTTGAGACTCGTCGAATGAGATGTTGTACATCTCTCCTTCCAGCTGATCTCTAAGGATCTCAGTGTCTCCTTGGTCGTTGAGGACTTTCTCATCTTCTGGATGCAGTGAATTTGGTCCATTGACCTCTTAATGGTGAGGCATGAGGTCGGTCTCTTGCTCTAATTCTTGTTGCTCCATATCCGTATTCATTTGTTCAAGTTCTCACTCTATCTCCTGAGCAAAGTCCTTCTCTTACAATGGCTCACCTTGTTTGCCTGATGCCAGCTGTTCTGATGAGTCGACTAACTATATGGGTGTTGTTTCATCCGTTTGCATAAGATGTTCCCCCTGTTGTACCTATTCTTGATACACTTCCTTCTCCTATCTACACAACTCCTATTCCTTTCAGAGTTGCTCCTTCAACTCATGCAACTCCTCCTCCGTTTCCTCCAGTCTCCATTTCTCTCTCTTCCTTTGGGTGTTTCGCTTGTCATGGTGTTTCCGCTTAGCCTCTATAGCCATAGTTTCTTTCTCCACAAGTGGATCTACTCAAAACTTGAAGCTTTTCTCTTCCTCCATGTGGTTGACAATCTTCCTATTTCCCTTGCTGCACACTGGTATGTTAACCTCTGTCGTCGCTGCTGCTTTTGGAGCTCTCTAGTGTTATCACTCAGGTTGTCCTTAAGCTCCGAAAAGGATACGGCCGAGGTAACCAAGGACCAACTTTGGACTGCAGGCTCTAGCCAACCTGCAATCAGAGAGGGCTCTCTCTTTAAGATTTAGCTTTGTTTGGAAATTATTTTAGGCTAGGTCTTGAGTTCAGAGGGTTTTGTTTTGTTTTTGGTGGGAAGGAAGATGTCTCAAGTAGAGAGGCAAAACATAGTCTGGTAAGTCTCAAACCATTGGGCGTGGAGTCAAGGAGTGGGACTACTGGTGCGTTTTCTTGGTCACAAGAGAAATAAGGAGCAAGGTAGCTACTCATGAAACAACACTTAAAGCTTAAAAGGATGGAATGAGGGATAAGGAATGAGAGGAAACAAATAATCTCTAACTCGGCTTAAAAAGGGGGAAGGTGAATGAGCTCTGTCTAAGAGCAATTAAGAATTCCTAGACAACTGTCAAAGATGAATGGATTAGGGGAAACATGAGCCATACGGAATTCATATTCATTACTAACCTAGATGAAAACATAAAGAAATAGCAGAAAATGAGCATAGAGGGCGGTTAAACCAATTCTAGACTATTCTTTCTTTCTACTATTTTAGACGGTATATCAATGGAAAAACAGAGGTAGGAAAACTTATTGAGTCATGTTGCAGCACAAGAATTCCAAATTCACTTCTTCGAAACCATTAGACACAGAGCAGACAGTCTTTCCTCCAAGCCTTTCAACAGTCTTTGATTACAGAAAACATATCAGGTATACAGTGCGAGTCTCCACTGAAGACTATCAACCGACCCCCTTTAAACAATACAGAGGGTGGTATATATAGGGAAGATTTATCCAAAATTTATTTATTACAACCGACCTAACAGGTCTGACAGAAAACTGATTACTTTTAACCTAATCTTACCCAGAAATAATTGCAAGAAAATATCTTTGGGCTATGCTAGGGGCAGCTGTATCAAAATGAGTTAATGTCTGTCCTGGTGGCTCTGTGCTGTTCATCTCTCATAATTGTGCATTGGTCTTTGCACCCTTGCTGTTCGGCGACATTGAATGCTTCTGACTGTGATTTGAGAGCTAGGACGGGCTTACTTTTCTTGTTTTGACTTTTTGCGGGGCTCATCAATGTTCAGGTGCTTCGAGCCCCTAAAAAATCTTCGACTGATACTCTTTGGCTCTCCTTCTTCCTCTGATACTCTTTGGCAATAAGTAGATGCTATTCTGATGTGCTATGGGTCTAAATCATCATTTTAATGGCCGCTGTTCGGCCTCTGTTTCCTTCAAAACTGTCTTCTGCTCCTTCCGACAAGCTTCGCGAAGAAAAACGGTTCATTCGGCGCTTTTCGGTCTTGCTGGGGGCCGCAGAATGAAAAGATTCCCTGAAGATTCCCCATTCAAGCCCAAAAAATCTAGCGATGAGGGATTTGCGCCTAGCGCAAATCGCTCATCAAAAACTGCCTCAGAATCGGATTCCGGGGCTCCGAAGTGCGACTTTTGCTCCTTCGCGCAAGAAAAAAATGTTGATGCCATCAACATGATGGGACGTTGTATGGCGGGTGATGTCAGTGATGATGTCAGCATGATGACATGGCACGATGACGTCAGCATGACGTCATCATGCACGGACGGTGACGTGGCATGACACACGGCAAGGGGCCATGCAGGCATATGACTCGGCGACATGGTGGCAGGAGGCCATGCAGGCAGTTGACGTGTCGTGGTGACTAGGCAAAGGGGTGACGTAAGCGGCGACGTCACAGGGCAGGAGGCGGTAAGCGGTATTGTGGTGCACCGCTTTTTGGGGATGGTGATTTCGTGAGGGGGACCTCCGCCACAGCCCAGAAGGTGATGCGTGGCGGGAGGTACGACGGTAATACCGCCCATCTCCCGGATGGTAACCTTCGGGCGGTTCGGGGATGGGGCGGCCCGCCCACCGTTGATCTGTGGGGCTGGCAATCCAATGGCTGGCGGTAGACGCGAGGCGACAGGAAGTTAGGACGGGAATATACATAGCATATTCCATTTTTAATATAGCGCGCGAGTGGGTTATAACTTAGGGAACGGTGGATTATGAGGGTTAACACGGGCGGGGTTAATATTTTATACAAAAACTTTGGGTTAGGGGCGGGGAAAGGGGGTTTATAGATGTAAAATGAGCGCGGTCGAAATATTTACAGCTGGGACTTAGGGATGAGGGGTAAAACATGGGTTTTTGAGGGTTTTAGGGCTAGGGGAGAGGTTGTTAGCATGACCAGGTGTCATCTAACCCCTGCTATGACTCGGATGGGCTAAAAACAGCCCCAGATGGACCATTTTTTCCCGGACTTATAAAAATATGGCTATATTGCCAGGGAGGGAATATTTACATAGGGGAGTTTTATATACATAGTTTAATAGGGGGATGGGAAAACTGATAGGGAGTTATATAATACTGTTAGCAGTTAATATGAAGGTGACCAGCAAGCGCCAAGGTCAGGGACCTTAGGCTAAATTTGGGGAAAATAACTTGAAAGGAACTGAGATCCTTGAGTGAAGCAGATCTCCACCAAGGAAAGTAATATGGATGATGATGAAACTAAGAGGCTCAAGCAGATCTTGACCTCTTTGGGAAAATTAGTAAGTGACTTGGGGAATTATAAGAACGGGAAGTTAGTGATGTCCAGCTTTGATCTCTTTTTGAATGAAAACTGCCTGCAATGTGATCAAAAATGGAATACAGCAGTGACATTTGGACCATCACACTTTCATGGCTTTCTTCTTCGGTTTCTTCTAGAAATATGGAACACTGCAGCTTGTAGAGTATGACATATTTGGCATGTAAAAATATCAATCATGAAAAATGAATACCTGCTGCAGCAGGAGGCTAACATCTAGGATGTTGCTTCACGTTTCTTCACTAACCATTCCACGGCAAAGCTGACCGGTTCATTGAGTCTGGAGGAGTTGTAACAATATCTCCATGGGTCCTCCTCTGCCCAATGGCATGCCCCATGGATCCAGTTTAATTGTACTCTCGTGCCATGATCTTTCACAAGACAATGCAGGTCATATAGATTGTAACTTCGGAGGTCAAATGTATATTTATTCATCTACTCTTCTTCGAGATCCACGTGCTTGAAACTCTAAATTTCATATAACCCAATGTACAATGGAAGAGCAGGCCAAGACACCTTCTTCTTTCGGTGCAGCCTAGTTGTCAATCCTGCCCAGATGTGATATGCTACTTGTTACCGGGAAAAGTGTCTATTTAGAAGTGCTCTATCCCACTAAGGTGTGACAGCTGCCTTAGAAACAAACAGAGAAAACTACTTTTGTATTTCCTTTATGAATTAAAGATAGAGGGGGATAGAAAGAACCGACCTGTGTCTTGCGCTAATCCTTTGATCCAATCCCTCTCTTCTTTGACAACTTCTAGCTACCTGCTCCCTTACTCACCCAGCTTCACCAAGTTCCTGTAAGATCACAGAAGAAGAAAACTACACAAAGACATGGATCTATACTCATAAACAGCTTAGGATCAGATTTAAGCTAAACATACAAATGTAACAAGCATCAATGATACACAAACATGTAGGAGAAACTCAAATAGTTTTATTGATATAACAAGAAGATCCAGGAGGAGTTACGACCGATGATTCCTGACCCAGCATCAACCTCCCAACAAGGAAGCCCCTTCTTCACCTCCAACAAAGCATAAATCGCCCAATACTCTAATCTCTATCTCAAAACCAACAACAATTCTTTGCAATGTACAAAATTCCAGCCCCTGGATCTCTGGGATGAGGGATCCATATATAGATGTATGCAAGGAAGATGAGTCAGCTTATGATTTGATTAGTGTCTTCTCTCTGTCAGTTCTTGCTTCCACTTGGAGACTGAAAGCCTCTTACTCATCCTTGGTCGAATTCAGTGAGGCAAGTGTCATTGGAGAAGATTCTGGAAGCTTCCATTTTCTTTCCACCTCACGGAATGGCACTGCCATTTGTCATTTCCCGCTCAACGCACCTTGATAGTGCATCTAGCTTCGTTGCAATGCACCTAGCTAGTGTATTTAGGTGCTATGCAACACAGTTAGCTAGTGGAGCAGCTGAAATGATCCCGATTTGACTGATTCTGAGCAGTTTCTGGTGGAGAACTTCTGGGAGAAGCTGTAATTTTTTGACCTTGTTCCTTTAGGGGTTGGAACAACACTTTTAGGGACTTAGGAGCCCTTGGTTTATGGAAATTTCATGCTTGGAGCTGCAAGGCACAAAAATTTCTATAACAGTTGCCCCCTAAAGTATGAGGCCGTTAATCGGGTGAAATGCTTTATTATGAGGATCCGAAGTTCTTTCAATGCTGGGAGGAGACCTGTAATAAGATACAATACAATACATTATCTTCATATTATTTTTCATGATCTAGCTGAGGCAGGCATTCCCATGCTCAGCTTTATAAATTCATTTTCATGTACATAGGACAGACAATCGTCTGAGTGTAGACTAATGATTCTGATAGAGCCATCATCCTTTTGGTAGGATGATTATCTGTGTTGCAATGATGTACATTTAATGTCTTTATTTTCCTGAATATATATCGCAACCCGGATGGATGAAACTAGATCTGGGGTCTTCAATCTCGTCCGATCTTCACTCGAAGTACAAGTCAATCCATGTGAGAAATGTTTTGAAGTCGAACATGGAAAGACATCGCTTGATTACCAGTCAATGATGTAAACTGTTAACAAGCGCGAGAGGAATCACCGATAATGATAATGACCCTCAAGGTACTACAGTACAATTCACGTGGTGCGAATAAAGGACTTGGTGTCGAACACCACGCAAAATCTTTCGGTTGAAGGCCATTGATGTAAACCTGTCACCGGAAGTGAGAAACTTGCCATTGAGGCATGCAAGCTTCAAAGTACTGAATGGGGTGTTCCTAGACCAACTTCTTGGATAATGAGCTGATGTCGACAAGAAGTGATCCGTCAAAGGAGGGCCTTAATGAATCCCACATCAATGACACGGAACGGAGCAAATGATTTTGATGGAGGTGAAAACAATCTGATGATATATGGTTCAAGATGGCGGTCATGAAAGAATGGAGTATAATGTATGGTAGTGGGTGGGACACATGTGACTTTTTTTTTTTTTGTTGATGGAAAACCTGTGAGCAATTTAGGAAACCGACGTTTCGGACTAGCTAGGTGAGTCCATCATCAGGGCAATGAGATCTGAATTATGAGAAGAGAGAGTCGAGAGATTAAGTTATTAATAGAAGAATCGAAAGATATCTCTTAGCTTGTACTGTCGGCTGGAAGATTTACATTTATAAATTGATTAATTCAATTTAATTTTAATAATTTTAATTTTTTTTTTTTTTTTTTTTGTATTCATTTATTAATTTATTTTTATTTGTTTATATATATTCGAATCTTTATTTTATTTTAAATATCAAAATTGAGATAAGGTAATAATTAAGTTTTTATTTAAATGACTTATATGTAAATATTTTTATGTTATACCTAATAATGTTATTTGCTATGCAATAATTGCAAATGAAGAAATTAAACTAACATAATATATGGATTAAGTTAATAAATTAATTTAATTTAATTTTTATTTATATTGTTAATTTATTTATTTTTCTTTTATTTATTATATTTAATTTATTTATTTGCTTACTCTGGATGACTTCTCTTGAACATGTCGGCGACACTTATGTGATGGATTGGTAGCATTAACCCCAAATGTGGATGGTATGGTGAGACCATGGCAATGTGACCGGTGAACGAAACAACCCAACCTGACTCGGACACGGAGTGGAAGTGTCATGTTCAAGAGCGACTTGCTACCAATAAAGATTCTTTGAGTTTTCTTCCCAATTTTTCCCCAGTCATTGCTGACCAGTACCTCTTTATTTTTGTCAAGCTTGAGGAGGATAACATATGCTTGTTCTATAATTTTCGCTTCGGGCAAACCCATCGCTATGTTTTAACGAGCCTAGTGATAGTGAAACTCGTTCTCATCTAAAGACAAGTTTGTCGCTATTAATCTTTTTAACGAGTTTAATGACAAAGATAACTCGGTCCTTTTCATTTTTAGAGAGTCTGAAAAGGTACGTAAAGGTAACTCCAAAATTCCTTTTTCGTCACCTAATCCCTTAAGTCTGAAAAAGTATAAAACAATACAGAAGGGATGAATTTTCGATATTTTTAACGAGCCGAACAAAACAAGCGCTCGATCTTTTTGTGCAATAATCCCTCAGGTCCAAAAAGATTAAAATCTAGAGGAGGGATAGCACTTCCTGTCCTTTTAATGAGCTGGAAGGCCAAGGACTCGGCAATCTTTTCATATTTTATGAGTCAGTTGAAAAGAGCTTAAAGAAGACTCGTCTTTTGAGGAACGAGTGATAAAATGGGTAGCAGCTGGTTCCAGGTAAGGTTTGGAATTTTCCAATCACGGCAGTGTCACAAGGATGGCTAGTGAAATCACTCTTCGCAGTTGTTCCTCAAAATGGGTAAACAATCAAATGGAGGTGAATGATCGGCCAATTGAAAAGTGGAGGTGATGGTGCAAACACGACCAAGGCTTTAATGGCTGAAGTACTACATTCACGGTGGTTATTTACCGGGGGGAATAGTTCATTTTTTAACGAGATTAAACGTGGGTGGAAACATTTGCTCTGTCCGGGTTTATTTTTTAACGAGCTTGAACCTCGCGGTAAACACTGCTCGATTAATCCAGTCATATGATAAGAATGTCTCATATAAAAATGACAATTTTTAGAGTTTTGCCCCACATCCTTTCTTTATGTAAGTTAGGAAACGACTAATCCAAAAAACAGATAAATAATCGCTCTTTGCTTGCACTCCAAAAGGTTTGCATGCCCCCAGGTATAAAATAGAGTTTCAAGGTTACCTCTACTTCTCTCCGGCAAAACACTTGTTTTGACGAGAGAGGCCTACCTCTTACAGGTTACCCAAAGATTGTTCTATTCGCGGCGCAAACAAAACACTTCTTCGGCGATATCTACCTAGATAAACAAAGGCGAGTGGCGGCGCTCGCCAACTCACATAACTTTGACAAGAGAATCTTGTTCCAGAATAACCCCCTCTTCCAATCACGGATGGGGGTACAGACTAGTCATATTCTCCTGCGGAAACCTACCCTATACCCAAAGTTTTCCTGCCAATGCAGACCAAGATGCATGCCCCCTGGGTTTCAGTCATATCCCTCCGAATTACTCGCGCTCATCGGGAGGACGGACTGGAGATTGAGACATTTCTTGCGTGAGAAGACCATTTAGGGATGGTATATGACTATTTGCTCTGTATGATCCGGGGAATGAAAGTTGGTCCACGAGCTTGACCATTCTTCCTTCGTGCGGAAAACACATTACTCTAAAGAGTGACGAGACAATTGCTCCCATGCAATAAATATAGTCTCGTCCAAGAAGTAGATTGTTATCTAGGGGTCCTTGAACTACCATTACGTTCAGGTGAACGGTTTTCCCTCTCAATGTTATGGGCACATCGGGAAGGATCCCTAAAGGTCGACTGGTTCCTTTATCAAAGCCTGTCAGATTTCTCATCTCAGGCAAAAGCGATGGCGAACCAAGTGCTTTCCAAGAAGTCGAGGAAAGGATACTCACAGAAGCCCCCTCATCTATGATGGTACCAGCCATAACCATTCTATATATTTGAACGATAATTCGGAATGGTATGCTTGCTGGTAAACGGAGTCTGCCTAGTTGATTCCAGTTGAAGGAGGCAACTAGGTTTCTCGGAGGTGGGACCGAATAGACGGTCGGGTACGACTCTGACGAACTTCCTTCCTGCAGTAAAGGAACGGGTATATTGCCCCCATGTTCATTGGAGTCTATGCTTATGAAAAGAATTTGGACGGTGTCATCCTTGTTCTCTTCAGTGAGTGTATCATCTGAAGACGAAACCTCTGAAGGCAAGACCGGGTCAACTACCACCTCGACCTTTTGACTTTCATCTGGTATGGATCCAGATGGTTTATCTTCAATGATAGGTGCTTCAGCCGACCACCTGAGCGGGCCAGCCGGATTTTCAACTAGTGACGGACTCGGCAAGAGTTTTTATATCCAGGAGGAAGTCGTAACGGTGAAACCAGACGATCATCCAAAACTCTTTTGGCTTCGTCTAAGAAGGGACAACGGTGAACGACATGATCGCCTTCACACAGCTTACAAGGAAATCTATATTTTCCTTTTTGTCCTGGGACTTCACTTTCACTATTCGACGGTGCGCTTTCAACATGATCATCAGAGGTAGACGACACCGGGTTGTGCAATCTAGGAGACCATTCCCTTAATATCCAAGGGATGCAAGGACAATCTCTGTGAAAGTGGTCTCCTGTGCAAATGACACATGGCGATTTAGGCCTGGTCGGTACAGTGTGTGGATTTTCGTTAGACGACACTCATTTTCCCCCATTCGCCTTTGGCTCTTTCTTCTTCTTCTCTTTCTTCTTATTTTCCTTCTTCTCCTTACGAACTTGATTTTTGGCTTTACCAGCCCCATCAAGCAAAGAGGAAGGAGGAGAAGAAGAATTAGAGGAAGTAGAAGGCTGGTGGGTAACTCTGGACGCGTCTAGTTGCTGATTCGATTGTTCAAGAATAGTGGTGTTCTGAACGACAGAGGTTGAGAAGAGCCATACAGGCAAACCAATTGTCAGTCCTGGAAGCGAAAATGTGGCCATATGGGGTGCACCAACATCTCCCCAAGAGGAGAAGGGACTAGGATTTCCACCAAGGGGAATTCCTTGGTTGGTAGAATCCATTTTCTCAACCCAAGATCAACGTAGGAAAGGGGTAATGAATATTCCGTTTAAAATCATTTTTTAGACGCTTTGACACAACTTGTTTTTTCAGTTTTTAAGAGTCGAGAAAAAACAAAAGATGACTCTAGTCTCCTTCGATTTTTAATGAGCCTGAAGTGACAAGTGCTCAGATGGACCTTTTCCGTTAAAGAGTCTGAAAAGGAACGAAAGGGACTGCTCTGGAGATCTAGGTAGAGGGAGTACCAAACCAATCGCAAAACTGCAGAATAATTTTTACGGTACATCAGTCAATCTTCCCGAATGCTGTGTTCAGTGCATTGCATCGATAGGGCGGTAGACACGGCTTCCTATGGATAAAGGATTTAAGCCCATAGGGGTCTCCCAATATATACTCAATGGTACGTGGGAGCACAAGTCCGTACTGGCACTTATCGTCTCAATGTGGAGGAATCACCCAACCATCAGTGAGGACAACAGTTACCAGGTTTTACGACACCGGAATACGTCTCTAGCCTAGACCTCTAAATGTTGTGCGTTAAGTTCGAAAGTGTTGTTATATTCATTGAATTTATTTTAAGTTGATCTTTCTTATGAAGTTTGCCTTTTGGGTTCACCACGAGATGTAGATGTAATTCCTAAAATGCAATCTAAAGATGATAAGCAAACTTTTATCTCTTTTCAGAAATGAAAATCCTAGCTACTAGGGGAAAAGAAAGACACATTCTTTTCACAAAGAGCAAAGAGCACACTGTAAATGCACTTTTCCTAAGTCAAGCCAAACAGACTGTCAATATGCAAATGTACATGTGCATGTATTTGTTTTCGACTTTCTTAATATTGATGCTAAAAAGAAAGTTGATGTACAAATCTGAATTTGCTTTCAAGCGACAAACACAAACAAGCTTCTTTTCGAAATCAAAAGATAAAGACGATTACGACACTTTATGATTTTGAAATAAATACTCGTTTTTGACACTAGAAAATCACAAATTCAGACCAAAGGCAAAAGTAAAAGTATAATCGACCATCAACAGTAATCAAACTTTCTCCTATGATCGAAATCGACACTTGCGACAGATCTAAATCAAAGGACGACAGTACGACTATTCTACTTTTGCAATGGAAAACTATAAATGACGCAACAAACACACAAAAACATCTACAGTTCTTTTGTACAAAGGAGGCGGAATTACAGCAAGGAAAAGGGGTTTTTAAACAGACACATATACTGATCACAGGCTGCAAAAATCAGAGACAAAACTGGAAAGAATGAAGCATAAGAACCTCAGCTGCACAGGGCTAGTCTGATCAGCGCACCTGTAACATAGAGAAACTGGATTGCAGCGCAGGTTTCCCTCACGGGAAGTGCGCTGAAATGCAGGAACTCTTCACAGTACCTGCGCTAGGGAAAAAACGAGAATTCTATTCGGGTTCTGGGTCACGGTTTGCAATTTAGTCTTTGGTTTTTGGCCGAGTAAAAGCAATCAGTAATGCACAATCATGGGGTAGATCTAAGGAGGGTCTAAGAGCTATCACAAAGGGCAATCAGATCATTTGTGAATCAGCTGTTCAAATCATAAATAGATCCAATGAATGGATTAAAGTATCAGATTGTCTACTTTGCATTTGTTATGACAAATGCAGTTCGAATGCTACTTATAAGCTTATGAAACAAACAACAAAAAGATACACAAACAACTAATTAGACAATCGTCCCCAGCTGTTATAGACATTTTTGTGCCTTACAGCTATAAGCATGAAATTTCCATAAACCAAGGGATCCTAAGTCCCTAAAGATGTTTTTCCAGCTCCTAAAGAAACAAGGTCAACCAATGACAGCTTCTCCCAGAAGTTCTCCACCAGAAACTGCTCAAAACTAGTCAAATCAGGATCAATTCAGAAGCTCCACTAGCTGACTGCGTTGCAAAGCACCTAAATAAACTGGCTAGGTGCGTTGCAATGCACTTGAATGCACTACCCAAGTGCGTTGAGCGGGAAATGACATGTGGCAGAGTCATTCAACGAGGTGGAGAGACAATGGAAGCTTCCAGAATCTTCTCCAATGACACTTGCCTCACTGAATTCGACCAGTGATGAGTAAGAGGCTCTCAGTCTCCAAGTGGAAGCAAGAACCGACAGAGAGAAGCCACAAGTCAAAACATAAGCTGACTCATCCCCTCTGCTTACATCTATATATGGATCCCTCATCCCAGAGATCCAGAGGCTGGAATTTTGTACTTTGCAGAGAATTGATGTTGGTTTTGAGATTGAGATTAGTGTATTGGGTGATTTATGCTTTGTTGGAGGTGAGGAAGGGATTCCTTTGCTGGGAGGTAGATGCTGGATCAGGACTCACTTGGTTGTATCTCCTCCTGGATCTTCTTATTGCATTAATAAAACTATTTGAGTTTCTTCTACATGCTTGTGTATCAGTGATGTTTTGTTATATTTGCATGTTTAGCTTAATCTGATCCTAAGCTTTTTATGAATGTAAATCTATATCTTCGTGTAGTTTCTCTCTTCTGTGATCTTGCAGGAACTTGGTGAAGCTGGGCCGGTAAGGGAGCAGGTAGCTGGAAGCCAACAAAGAGGAGAGCGATTGGATCAACAAACTAGCGCAAGACACAGGTTAGTTTATCCTTCCTCTTCGTTTACATTTCATAAAGAAGAATACACAAGTAGTTTTTCCTTGTTTGTTGCTAAGGCACTGTCACACCTTAGAGTGGGATAGGGGCATTTTGAATAGATACTTTTCCCAACAACAAAATGGCAACTCCGCTGGGGATCGTGTCTAGTTAGTTTGTTTGTGTTTCTCTTGTTGTTTGCTTCATAAACACAGAAGTAGCAATCGAACTGCATTTGCCATTATCAAATGCAAAGTAGCTACTACTTCAATCCACCCTTTGGATTTGTTTATGATTTGAACAGCTGATCCACAAATGCTCTAATTGCCCTTTGTGATAGCTCTTAGTCCTCCTTTAAATCATCCCTCTAATTGTACCTTACTGATAGCTTTTACTCGGCCAAAATCCATATATTAAACTGCAAACCGTGACCCAGAACCCGGATATAAGTCTTGTTTCTGCCCCAGTGCAGGCTCTGTGAAGAGGTTCTACATTTTAACACAGGTCCTGAGAGGGCTACCTGCTCTACAATTCAGTTTCTCTGTGCAACAGGTGCGCTGATCAGCCCTTGCCCTGTGCAGCTGAGGTTCTTTGCTTCATTTTGTTCAGTTTGATCTCTGATTTTTGCAGCCTGTTATCAGTGTGTGTACCTATCTGAAAACCCCTTTTCTTTGCCTTAATTCTGCCTCCTTTGTACAAAAAGACTGTAGGTGTTCTTTGTGTATTTGTTACATCATTTACAGTTTTCCATTGAAAAGTAAAATAGTCATACTGTCGTCCTTAGATTTAGATCTGTCGTAAGTGTCGATTT
This sequence comes from Pinus tabuliformis, assembly GCA_031772625.1. NCBI lineage: Eukaryota > Viridiplantae > Streptophyta > Pinopsida > Pinales > Pinaceae > Pinus > Pinus tabuliformis. The sequence continues at coordinate 393,031,513 of CM062805.1, forward strand.
TGATCTTAGGAGAAAGTTTCTTTGCTGTTGACAGTTGATTATACTTTTTACTTTTGCTTTGGTTTGAATTTGTCTCTTTCTAGTGTCGAAACGAGTGTTTACTTCAAAATCATAAAGTGTCGTAATCTTCTCTACCTTTTTTATTTCGAAAAAGAAGCTTGTTTGTGTTTTTCACTTGAAAGCAAATTCAAATTTGTACATCAACTTTCTTTTTAGGCATCAATATTAAGAAAGTGAAAACAAATACATGCATTTGTGCATTTTCATATTGATAGTTTGTATGGTTTGATTTAGGAAAAAGTGCATTTACAGTGTGCTCTTTGCTCTTTGAGAAAAGATTGTGTCTTTCTTTTCCACTTGTAGCTAGGATTTTCATTGTTGAAAAGAGATAAATGCTTGCTTATCATCTTTAGATTGCATTTAGGAATTACATCTACATCTCGTGGTGATCCAAAAAGGCAAACTTCTAAGAAAGATCAACTTAAAATAAATTGAATGAATCTAACAACGCAATGGAACTTAATGCACAACATAGAGGTCTAGGCTAGAGATGTGTTCCGGCGTCGTAAAGCCTGGTAACTGTTGTCCTCACTGATGGTTGGGTGATTCCTCCACTGTGAGACGATAAGTGCCAGTACAGATTGTGCTCCCATGTACTGTCGAGTATATATTGGGAGACCCCTATAGGCTTAAAACCTTTTATGCATAGGAAGCCGTGTCGGCTGCCCTACTGATCGCAATGCACCGAACACAGCATTCGGGAAGATTGACTGCCGTACCGTAAAACGTATTCTGCAGTTTTGTGATTGGTTTGGAACACCCTCTACCTAGATCTCCAGAGCAGTCCCTTTCGTTCCTTTTCAGACTCCTTAACGGAAAAGGTCCATCTGAGCACTTGTCACTTCAGGCTCATTAAAAATCGAAGGAGACTAGAGTCATCTTTTGTTTTTTCTCGACTCTTTAAAATTGAAAAAACAAGTTGTGTCCAAGCATCGTAAAATTTATTTTAAACGGAATATTCATACCCTATTCCTACGTTGATCTTAGGTTGAGAAAATGGAGTCTACCAACCAAGGAATTCCCCTTGGTGGAAATCCTAGTCCCTTCTCCTCTTGGGGAGATGTTGGTGCACCCCATATGGCCACATTGTCGCTTCCAGGACTGACAATTGGCTTGCCAGCCTGGCTCTTCTCAACCAATGTCGTTCAGAACACCACTATTCCTGAACAATTGAATCAGCAGTTAGACCGGTCCAGAGTTACCCACCAACCTTTTACTTCCTCTAATTCTTCCTCTCCTTCCTCTTCGCTTGATGGGGCTGGCAAAACAAAAATTCAAGTTCCTAAGGAGAAGACGGAAAAGAAGAAGAAAGAGAAGAAGAAGAAGGAGCCAAAAGCGACTGGGGGCAAACGAGTGTCGTCTAACGAAAATCCACACACTGCACTGACCAGGCCTAAATCGCCATGTGTCATTTGCAAGGGAGACCACTTTCACAGAGATTGTCCTTGCATCCCTCGGATACTAAGGGACTGGTCTCCCCATTTGCACAATCCAGTGGCGTCAACCTCTGATTGCCATGTTGAAAGCACACCGTCAACTAGCGGAAGTGAAGCCCCAGGACAAAAAGGGAGAGCTAGATCTCCTTGTAAACTGTGCGAAGGCAATCATGCCATCCACCGCTGTCCCTTCTTAGACGAAGCTAAAAGAGTTTTGGATGATCATCCGGTTTCACCGTTACGGCTTCCTCCTGGATATAAAAAACTCTTGCCGAGTCCTTCGTTAGTTGAGAATCCAGCTGGCCCGCTCAAGTGGTCAGCTGAAGCGCCTGTCATTGAAGATGAACCGGCTGAATCCATACCCGACGAAAGTCAAAAGGTCGAGGCGGCAGTTGACCCGGTCTTGCCTTCAGAGGATTTATCTTCGAATGACACAGTCACTGAAGAGAACAAGGATGACACCGTCCAAATTCTCTTCCTCAACACAGACTCCGACGAACACGGGGGCAACCTACCCATTCCTTTATCGCAGGAAGGAAGTTCGTCAGAGCCGTACCCGGCCGTCTACTCGGCCCCAGCTCCAAGCAACCTAGCTGTCTCCTTTGACTAGAATCAACTAGGCAGACCCCGTTTACCAGCAAGCATACCATTCAGAATTATCATCCAAATATATAGAATGGTCATGGTTGGTACCATCATAGATGAGGGGGCTTCTGTGAGTATCCTTTCCTCTACTGCTTGGAAAGCTCTTGGTTCGCCATCTCTTTTTCCTGAGATGAAAAATCTGAGAGGCTTTGATAAAGGAACTAGTCGACCTTTAGGGATCCTCCCCAATGTGCCCATAACATTGAAAGGGAAGACCATTCCAATGAACGTAATGGTCATTCAAGGACCCTTGGATTATAACCTACTCCTTGGAGGAGACTATATTTATTGCATGGGAGCCATCGTCTCCTCACTCTTCAGAGTAATGTGTTTTCCGCACGAAGGAAGAGTGGTCAAGCTCGTGGACCATCTTTCATTTCCCGGATCACGCATCGCAAATAGTCATATACCTTCCCTAAATGGTCTCTTCACGCAAGAAAAGTCTCAACCTACGGTCCGTCCTCCCGATGAGCGCGAGTAATTCGGAAGGATATGACTGGAACCCAGGGGGCATGCATCCTGGTCTGCTTCGGCAGGAAAACTTCGGGTATAGGGTAGGTTTCCGCGGGAGAATATGACTAGTCTGTACCCCGTCCGTGATTGAGATAGGGGTTATTGTAGAATAAGATTCTCTTGTCAAAGTTATGTGTGTGGTGCTCGTTGTCACTCACCTTTGTCTACCTCGGTAGACATCGCCGAAGAAGTGTTTTTTTGAAAGATTAATAGAACAATCTTTGGGTGACCTGAAAGAGGTAGGCCTCTCTCGGTAAAACAATTGTTTTGGCGGAAGTGAAGTAGAGGTAACCTTGAAACTCTGTTTTATACCTGGGGGCATGCAAACCTTTTGGAATGCAAGCAAGGGGCGGCTATTTATTTTTTAAATTTTTAGGTCCTCCCTTTAAACCTGTAGGCTAACCCTTTAAACTCGTAGGATTAGTCGTTTCCGAACTTGCATAACGAAAGGATGCGGGGCAGAGCTTTGTAAGGCGCAAGCTCCATAAAAAATGGCATCTTACATGAGACATTCTTATCATATGACTGGATTTATCGAGCAGTTTTAGCACATAGTTCATGCTCGTTAAAAAATAAACATAAGACCGAGCAAGTGTTTCAACCCGCGTTTAATCTCGTTAAAAAATGAACTATCCTCTAGTAAATAACCACCGTGAATGTAACATTATCAGCCATTAAAGCCTTGGTCGTGTTTGCACCGTCACCTCCACTTTTCCATTGGCCGATCATTCACCTCCATTTGATTGTTTACCCATTTTGAGGAACAGCTGCGAAGAGTGATTTCACTAGCCATCCTTGTGACACTGCCGTGCTTGGAAAATTCCAACCCTTACCTGGAATCAGCTGCTACCCATTTTATCACTCGTTCCTCAAAAGACGAGTCTTCTTTAAGCTCTTTTCATCTGACTCGTAAAATATGAAAAGATTGCCGAGTTTTGACCTTCCAGCTCGTTAAAGCTACCAGAAGAGCTATCCCTCCTCTAGATTTTAATCTTTTTGGACCTGAGGGATTATTGCACAAAAAGATCGAGCGCTTGTTTTGTTCGGCTCGTTAAAACTATCGAAAATTCATCCCTTCTGTATTGTTTTATACTTTTTCGGGCTTAAGGGATTAGATGACGAAAAAGGAATTCCAGAGTTAACTTTACGTACCTTTTCAGACTCTCTAAAAATGAAAAGGACCGAGTTATCTTTTTCGTTAGACTCGTTAAAAAGATTAATAGCGACAAACTTGTCTTTAGACGAGAACGAGTTTCACTATCGCTAGGCTCGTTAAAACATAGCAATGGGTTTGCCCGAAGGGAAAATTATAGAACAAGCATATGTTATCCTCCTCAAGCTTGACAAAAATAAAGAGGTACTGGTCAGCAATGACTGGGGAAAAATTGGGAAGAAACTCAAAGAATCTTTATTGGTAGCAAGTCGCTCTTGAACATGACACTTCCACTCCGTGCCTGAGTCGGGTTGGGTTGTTTCATTCACCGGTCACATCACCATGGTCTCGCCACACCATCCACATTTGGGGTAAATGCTATTGATCCATCACATAAGTGTCGCCGACATGTTCAAGAGAAGTCATCCAGAGAAGTCAACCGTGTCCCATCCACTGCCATACATTATACTTCATTCTTTCATGACCACCACCCTGAACCATATATCATCATATTTTTTTCACCTCCATCAAAATCATTTGCTCCGTTCCATGTCATTGATGTGGGATTCATCAAGGCCCTCCTTTGACGGATCACTTCTTTTCAACATCAACTCATTATCCAAGAAGTTGATCTAGGAACACCCCATTCAATACTTTGAAGCTTGCATGCCTCAATGGCAAGTTTCTCACTTCCGGCGACAGGTATACATCAATGACCTTCGACCGAAAGATTTTGCGTGGTGTTCGACGCCAAGTCCTTTATTCACACCACGTGAATTGTACTGCAGTACCTTGAGGGTCATCATCCTTATCGGTGATTCCTCTCGCGCTTGTTAACAGTTTACATTATTGACTGGTAATCAAGCGATGTCTTTCCATGTTCGACTTCAAAACATTTTTCACATGGATCGACTTGTACTTCGAGTGAAGATTGGACGAGATTGAAGACCCCGGATCTAGTTTCATCCATCCGGGCTGCGATATATATTCAGGAAAAATAAAGACATTGACATGTATAGCATTACAGCACAGATGATCATCCTACCAAAAGGATGATGACTTCATCAGAATCATCAGTCTACCATCAGACGATTGTCTGTCCTATGTACATAAAAATGAATTTATAAAGTTGAGCATGGGAATGCCCGCCTCAGCTAGATCATGAAAACAGTATGAAAATAATGTATTGTATTGTATCTTATTACAGGTCTCCTCCCAGCATTGAAAAAACTTTGGATCCTCTTAATAAAGCATTTCACCCGATAAACGGCCTCATACTTTAGGGGGCAACTGTTATAGACATTTTTGTGACTTACAGCTATAAGCATGAAATGTCCATAAACCAAGGGATCCTAAGTCCCTAAAGATGTTGTTCCAACTCCTAAAGAAACAAGGTCAACCAATGACAGCTTCTCCCAGAAGTTCTCCACCAGAAACTGCTCAAAACTAGTCAAATCAGGATCAATTCAGAAGCTCCACTAGCTGACTGCGTTGCAAAGCACCCAAATACACTGGCTAGGTGCGTTGCAATGCACTTGAATGCATTACCCAGGTGCGTTGAGCGGGAAATGACAAGTGGATGAGTCATTCAACGAGGTGGAGAGACAATGGAAGCTTCCAGAATCTTCTCCAATGACACTTGCCTCACTGAATTCGACCAATGATGAGTAAGAGGCTCTCAGTCTCCAAGTGGAAGCAAGAACTGATAGAGAGAAGCCACAAGTCAAAACATAAGCTGACTCATCCTCTCTGCTTACATCTATATATGGATCCCTCATCCCAGAGATCCAGAGGCTGGATTTTTGTACTTTGCAGAGAATTGTTGTTGGTTTTGAGATTGAGATTAGTGTATTGGGTGATTTATGCTTTGTTGGAGGTGAGGAAGGGATTCCTTTGCTGGGAGGTAGATGCTGGATCAGGACTCACTTGGTTGTATCTCCTCCTGGATCTTCTTATTGCATTAATAAAACTATTTGAGTTTCCTCTACATGCTTGTGTATCAGTGATGTTTTGTTATATTTGCATGTTTAGCTTAATCTGATCCTAAGATTTTTATGAATGTAAATCTATATCTTCGTGTAGTTTCTCTCTTCTGTGATCTTGCAGGAACTTGGTGAAGCTGGGCCGGTAAGGGAGCAGGTAGCTGGAAGCCAACAAAGAGGAGAGCAATTGGATCAACAAACTAGCGCAAGACACAGGTTAGTTTATCCTTCCTCTTTGTTTACATTTCATAAAGAAGAATACACAAGTAGTTTTTCCTTGTTTGTTGCTAAGGCACTGTCACACCTTAGAGTGGGATAGGGGCGTTCTGAATAGATACTTTCCCAACAACACCAGCGGAGTCGCCATTTTGTTACCGGGAAAAGTGTCTATTTAGAACTGCTCTATCCCACTAAGGTGTGACAGCTGCCTTAGAAACAAACAGAGAAAACTACTTTTGTATTTCCTTTATGAATTAAAGATAGAGGGGGATAGAAAGAACCGACCTGTGTCTTGCGCTAATCCTTTGATCCAATCCCTCTCTTCTTTGACAGCTTCTAGCTACCTGCTTCCTTACTCGCCCAGCTTCACCAAGTTCCTGTAAGATCACAGAAGAAAAAAACTACACAAAGACATGGATCTATATTCATAAACAGCTTAGGATCAGATTTAAGCTAAACATACAAATGTAACAAGCATCAATGATACACAAGCATGTAGGAGAAGCTCAAATAGTTTTATTGATATAACAAGAAGATCCAGGAGGAGTTACAACTGATGATTCCTGACCCAGCATCAATCTCCCAGCAAAGAAGCCCCTTCTTCACCTCCAACAAAGCATAAATCACCCAATACTCTGATCTCTATCTCAAAACCAACAACAATTCTTTGCAATGTACAAAATTCTAGCCCCTGGATCTCTGGGATGAGGGATTCATATATAGATGTATGCAAGGAAGATGAGTCAGCTTATGATTTGATTAGTGTCTTCTCTCTGTCAGTTCTTGCTTCCACTTGGAGACTGAAAGCCTCTTACTCATCCTTGGTCTAATTCAGTGAGGCAAGTGTCATTGGAGAAGATTCTGGAAGCTTCCATTGTCTTTCCACCTCGCAGAATGGCACTGCCATTTGTCATTTCCCGCTCAACGTACCCTGATAGTGCATCTAGCTGCGTTGCAATGCACCTAGCTAGTGTATTTAGGTGCTATGCAACGCAGTTAGCCAGTGGAGCAGCTGAAATGATCCTGATTTGACTGATTCTGAGCAGTTTCTGGTGGAGAACTTCTGGGAGAAGCTGTAATTTGTTGACCTTGTTCCTTTAGGGGTTGGAACAACACTTTTAGGGACTTAGGAGCCCTTGGTTTATGGACATTTCATGCTTGGAGCTGCAAGGCACAAAAATGTCTATAACACTACTTCCTGGATAACGAGTCTGTCCAAGGAAAACTTTGGTATAACATGGAGAGCCTTCTCTATGATATACATCCATATGAAGGTGCCAGACAGTGAGGCATACCAATCTATAAGTGCCTCCATTGTTTCCTTTGACATGAAGGGTGGATCTTGTTCGAATATCATCTTGTAAAGCAGGGTGACAAAATGGTTGGATAGCCATGTGATAACTCCTCTGAATCTGCATTTGGACAACATCTTACAACAAGTGCTCACAACAGTCTCCACCAGTGTCCATGCCCACTTCAAGCCCGAGAACTCCTGTCGGGCACAGATTGCATCCAAGATGTAGGTAGACATGTATATCTCTTCTTGCATAACTTTGGGTAGTTGTCGAGCCCTTGTTACCTGTTCATTCAGCTGATGATCCAACATGCTAGACCTGTTACATGCTTTACCCTCTTTGGCCAGTTGGTCCAGCATGATCACCCAACTCTGTGGGAAGGTTTCTGTGCTTCTTGGCCACACAGTTCGCATGTAAAAATTTCCAAGTATTGATACACATTCCACAGTATCTTTTTCTTATAGATCCAGTTCAGTGTCATCCTGAATTTAGTCGGCTTATTCACCTAGTTCTTCAAAATGTCTCTGGAGTTAGAATTGCAGCTTGGTAAGATGAAGGGTGTCTCCATGATGGTCACAGGCTCTGTCATCTGATACATCTGATCATAATCCTATGCCTTGAAGGTAGAAATGTCAGTCCCGCTGATGCTGCTCAATGTCATTGTCTCAGGATCAATGTGTGAGATGATCTAGTGTATCATGTTTGTGCATGGGTACGCGGGGTACCTGCATGCAATCCGCTACAAGCCGGACTTGCGGATGTTTACATAGACTTGGAGGGCTTTGAGGTGTTCCCCAAATGTGCCTACGAATTCATCATTGACCTCTTGCCATTTCATCTTGATGTCCTTATCTAGAAACAACTTAGTATCTTCATAGATCGGTAGACTTGCGGACACTCGCTCAACTGTTGCTCTAATTGAACTTTCGTCAGTGTCCTTTGATCCTGCTCTCTCGGAAGCCATTGATCCTGAACTGCAAAGAGGTGGATGAACTCTGGCTAGATTTGGAGACAAAGTGACATGCATGGCAAGAAATCTGTCAATGAAAAACAAAGCAAATTGAGGAAAGACATGAAACATACCTGAGGATTGATAGGCACGGATTGTGAAATTTCTTCTAGGAGGCTAGTTGACTAGCTACCAGAACTATGCAAAATGCAATCTGCGTTGTCTAGGGAGGCTAACTGACTACTGGAATTTCACAATGCACAACCATACTAGCCTACTAGCTACTAGAATTACGTAATGAGCAATTTCAGCTGGCAATGGTTGCAAGATCAGTGACTGCATTGTGCAATTTTATGATCTAGCAATAATTGTCCCTCAAAATTGTGCAATGCAGGCCTAGAGGACAACTCTTGGGAAGAAATGTGAATTTTCTGAGAGGAAGATAGAGTCTTGCTTCTCAGGATTGCGCAATGTTGTCATGTTGAGGCAGAGTCCGGGCCAAGGCTGCCCAGACATGCCAACGGGCAACTAAAAGAAAATGTGATTGTGAATGAATGCAACACTGAGTGTAAGCAGAAGCAAATGATCATGCATGAAAATAGTGAATGAAATATTCAAAAAATGGAACAACATGCATGTTGGTGAAGCGGGTCGCTGGATCGGCGACCGTTCATGCAAAACAGTTTGATGCATGCGACAACAATGAGATGCTAACAAAAACTGAAACGGTGCTAGTACGAGCTAGTATGCATGTAAACGACATCAAGTGTTCAAAGAAATCAAGAAAACAACACTCACACAAGAGAAAACACAAAAAGTGAGAGAAATGATGCAAAAGACAAGTTGAGACCACTTACTCGCAAATAGTTGAGCTGGATGTGTTGAAGAGTCCTAGATGTGTTGTGGGATGTCAGAGCTAGAAGATCGATGTGAAGAAATGAGCTCTGAAGCGTCGAATAAATCATTTTGAAGCTCATGATGAACATGCCACAAATCTAGGAAAGAGCGACACTTGGAGGAAATATTCTAAAACGATCTTTGAATGTAACCTCCAACTGCTGAAAATATCTCCCTAAAATCTAGGGATGCTTTTTGCATGTTTCTTTTACTATTCTGAGAAAAAGAAGCCCATGCATGCAATTCAAGTTTCTTTGGTCCTAGGTGGAACTGGTCAAACTAACTGCACATGCAAGACCTTACTCAACTGCTGGGGAAAAATGTGCATTTATGGAAAGGAGTTGGGCTGGCTACCCAGGAGATTTGTGCAATCTCTGGGTAGAGTCGCTGACTGTTGCCCAAGATTGCGCAATTCCTAGGCTGAGTAGCCCTGCTGGGAGGAATTGCACAATTTTCTGGATGAAGTCTGATTGATAGGTTTATGCAATTCTTGAGCCCAACAAGCTGCCAAACAAAATTGTGCAATTTCTTGAGGGAGCCACTCAGTCGGTAGTTGGACCGAGTCTAGAGACACAACCTGTGATAGGAATGCAACAAGCTTTGATGGACAGGTTGTCTTTCTACAATAAAATCACTGAACCTTGTGTACTTGATGAAGCAATACATGTTGTTGTAAAGTTTTCATAGGGAGGCTCCAAAATGAAGCTAAGGAAAAATTTTGGAGGGTGGTTATAGCCACTACAACAAGATGCTTTGGAAAAATGCATCTGTCACCACTTTTTGATGGAATAAATTGGCACAAATGTGCTAACAAGTTGCTTTATAAAACACCTAAATACAGTTAAATTTATCTCTTTTATAAAATGAACACATTTATTCCAAGTGCTTTATTAAATACACCGGTATAGATATGCTCCAAAACCATCTTCTAGAAACTTGATCAGAAAACCCATTTCTCACAATGTTTCCATTCTTGTCCGTGTTTGCATTCCCTTATTGGCACTGCACTGGTATTATCAATCAATTTTATATACATAATAAACATTGGTAGAAGAGGTGTAAACAAATATCTTATCTCCACAAACCCTATGGGTTCAGTGCTTGTTTCACTCCCATATCATGTTTCTCATGGAATATCTGATAAAGTGTTCGATTAATGTCCAGATATTATTTTTCGATTTAATTCATCCTCCAAAGTAGTAGTATTTGTGAACTAGGTGTTTATTTTGTGAACCAACAATATCTCCATCCATACCAAACAAGAATAGAAAACCTCTCTAGAAGCCAGAGCATACAGTCTAAAATAAAGGAGGAACAACTTAAAGTAACACTCTATTGACCTTGATTTGATATGAAGGAATATGTTAAAAGCCCCGAACTGGTGATTGCAAACAATTTATTTTATCATTTTTCTTTAATCATTTTTAGTTCCTTTTTCCACACACACTATATTTAGAAAACTTCCAAGATTTAATAAATATTTTTTGTAAAGGTTTGAGCATGCACTAATGATATCATTAAACTAATTTATTAGCTGACATTGATGAATTCACTCCCAAGTGGATATTCATTCCTCTTGAACTTAGAGTTGTATTTTGCAAGTACATTTCTTTCTTTCCTTAGTTATGATAAGTATGAAATGAAGTTTTTGTCACAACAAACATTCAAGTATGACAAAGGTAAAGAGTTTGTTATCAAGAGCAAGTGACAAACAATTTTCCTAGGTGGTGGAAGCAATGCCTGCTATGATATTGACTATAGATATGCCATGGGTTCAGCACATGACATGATGATATGATGCTATTAATCATAGCCAAATATGATTAAGGTAGCATCAACAAATGACAAAGAGAAATACAACTCCTAAGCCCAGGTGATATTGCCCCTAAACTTGTATATCATATAGGTACTGCTTTTGTAAATACTCTAATAATTGAAATATACCATACAGTAATTGTCTCATAAATGACAAAATGATCAACAAGAATTTAGGATATGACAAAATACAAGCAAAAGAACCATCTTAGAGACATTCCACAATATAATGAGTACCAATGACAACTAATTAAGAGTAATATAAATGACACCGTCTAAGTACAATGCTAGCTTGTTATAGCAAAACATCATTATTGATGGGTTACACCAAATGAGAAATGGCCTCAAAAAATTTATAATATTAGCTGCATTGATCTATTTGAGAATCAAGGTGTTTCTCAAACAAAAACAAAAACCTTCTAGTTGTGTATTCCCACAACAAGTACATCAACGTGAATTTATAAGTAGTAACCTTATGAAACAGTGCCAGCAGACCTTGCCACATGACAAAGCCTGCTCATTGGGATTGTCTTTGTACGATATTTATATAAAGGGCCTACTAGAAAGCTACCGAGACTTTAAGGCAGCTATGGAATAGAGAGAAAAACTCTAAATTATTGCTTTTGTGGTTGGAAAATGAATGGAGTAGACATAATAAAAAATAATTTACCAAAGATGCTCTGCAAAACTGCATTTGTCACCACTTTTTGATGGAATAAATTGTCACAAATGTGTTGACAAGTTGCTTTACAAAACACCTAAATACATTTAAATGTATCTCTTTTAAAAAATGAATAAATTTATTCCAAGTGATTTATTAAATACATGGGTACATATACGCTCTGAAACCATCTTCTAGAAACTTGTCTAGAAAACCCATTTATCACAACATTTCCATTCGTGTCTGTGTTTGCATTCCGTTATTGGAACTGCATTGGTATTATTAATCAATTTTATATACATAATAAATGTTGGTAGAAGAGGTGTACACAAATATATTATCTCCATGAACCCAATGGGTTCACTCCTTGTTTCACTCCCATTTCATGTTTCTCATGACATGTCTAACAAAGTGTTCGATAAATGTCCAGATATTATTTTTCAATTTAATTTGTCCTCCAAAATAGTAGTATGTTTCAACCAGGTGTTTATTTCACTGGTAAGGTCCAGAAAATGTTAGAGTTGGTGAGTGCAGGGAGGAACCTTTTTGAACCTATTATAAAACAAAGTTTCAAGTTGCGTCTGAGTGGAGCTGCTAAAAACTAGGCTGAGGCACTAGCTCTCTATCAAGGGCTTAAAATTCTTCACCCAAGGAAAATAAGAAATTTGATAGTCATTGGAGACTCCATGTTAAATTTGGAAACTAGGGCCAAAATTCACCTTGGACAGATTATATCAGGAAGCTGATAATTTTATTGGATTCCTCTCTACAAGAGGTGTAGGATTGATCTAAAGATCATCCCATTCTGACATGTACAAATGGAATTATGAATTTATTTTGATTATGGACAAATTGTCAAGGTCGGCCAGTCATCTAATTTGCACCTCAACGTTGCATATAAATTCAAGAGGCCTCCTCCTCATTTTGGCACTTCACTCACTCACACATCTCTCTCTCCTTGATTGGGTACGGATTTCTGAGGCTTCTCTCTCTCCACACGTGCGAAGAAAGGACTGTACTTTTTTTGTCCTTGCATTGACCAGCATTGACCAAAAATTGCAGAAGGTTGTTTTGACCAGCATTGACCAATTTTGACTACAGTTTTGTGTGGGGTATCTCTATTTGGGTAGGCCACAGTTTTGCACACAAAAATTGAGGTTGTTTGACCATTGTTTGACTAGCGTTGACAGTGGAAGGGCTTGTCATTGTGTTGACTTTTGTTGACCATATTTGACTAGACTTTTTTGGACTATTTTTGGGATGATTTGACTATTTTTTCGAGGCAAAGTTGACTGAGTTTGACCAAGATATTTTGGAGGTAAAAATATGCCCTATTGACCAGTGTTGACTTTTTGGTTATGGCTTTCTCTTTCTATTGTTTAACTGATCATATTTCACTATGATTGGGCAAGTGAATATTGTAGATTGTACTCTCTCTTTGTTGAACATTTGAAGAATTATAAGAAGAATTGATCAAGGGCTTCCCCACATTGGGGTTTGTCCCTGGCTGGTGCCATATCTTGTGTCCTATTATCTTCACTTGTCTTCTACTGTTATTGATTATGTTCTATCTACGTTTTACTATCATGTTGATGTGATTGCTAAACTGGATATTGACATTAGGCTAATAAAGAAATTTAAGTAAAATTTATCTTAAGCATAGAACATACCATTGTTATCTAAAATTAACATGGAACCAGAGGTGAGGTGAAGAGAAAACCCAAGCAAGAGTGAGAAGATCAATCACTAAGAGGAGAAATAACTAATCAAGGACAAGATTCAATGGCCTCCATATCCTACTTCAAGTATGATGATAAGCTTAATGATAAGTCTAATTATCATGCATGGAAGATGTCTAGAAGAGCAAGATGTTATGGATTATGTGTAGGGAAATATCTCATAACCTTATTCAAATGCATCGGCTACTACTAAGACAAAGTACAAGAAGTGTGAATTCAGAGTAAAGAAGATCATCAAGGATTCTATTCATAAGCATTTATTTGCTTACATCTCCAATTTGAACACATCAAGCGAGATATATGATAGGTTGGTTGGCATGTTCAAATCTAGCAATGCAAACCAAGTTCTTTTCCTTTAGAACAAGTTGAAGGATAGAAAGGAGGGAAGAAATTAAGACATTCAATCCTACTTCATGAGGATTACTGAGATAAAAAATGATATTCTTTAAATTGGAGAAGCTATTATTGATAGGGAGCTTACTTTCATTGCCCTTGGAGGACTCCCTCGTGAATGGAACATGTTCAAAACCACTATTCTTAACAACTATAAGGTTCCAGGTATTGAAGAATTACTGACTAGATGTTCTCAAGAAGAAACAAGGATGATGGAACTCGATATGCCTTCAAATAGGAATGATCCTACTACATTCTTCGTTCATGCTAAAAGGAAGAACAATGTAGGTTCAAACAAGCAATGTCAAGGAAGATTGGGTTTCAAAAATGGAAGGAAGGGAAGATATTTCATTTGCAACAAGTTTGGCTAATATGCTAGGAAGTGTCCTAATAGAAGGGATACACCTCATGATGATGACAACCAAAACAACAACAATTTCAGGGGCAACAACAATCAAAGGAATGGAAGGTTCAACAACTGAGGAAAAAGGAATCCTCCCTCTCCTCATAAATGAAATGGTTTCCCTCCCAAGAGATCAAGAAACACCAAGTATGATGAATGTAATGTTTTTGATAACTAGCAAAAATAATTTTATCTTATATCTTCCCTCTCCACTAAATCTCCTTTGGGCACTTTCGGAAATTGGTTGATTGATAGTAGTCCCTCAAGGAACTTCACCAGGTATAAGTAAGCTCTTTCAAATCTGATTGAAAAGAATACAAACTTGGAAATTATCCTTGGAGATAATGCCACCTATCCCGTGAAGGGAGTTGATAATGTTACCCTTCAATTGAATCAAGGTACCACCATTCATCTACAAGAAGTACTATATGTACCTGATCTAAATAAGAACTTAGTATCTATCTCGGCGATGTAAGACAAAGGATTCAAGGTGGAATTCATCGATGGAAAGGTATGTGTTTGGAAAAGAAATTTCAAAGAAGCATTTATTCTTGGATTCAAGGTTGATAGCCTATATCAAGTTGGAGGAAGCCCATTGGGAGCTACGAGCTCTGTAGGGGAGATCTTGACAATCTAGTCCAGTCAAAAGGTCTGGTACAGCCATGTCATGACTAGGGTCTCTCAGGGAAGGTTTCTAATATAAATGGTTGGTCTAAAGTGCATAACATATCAGCTACATCAGGGATTTAATTGAATGGTGCCCGAATGAACGAGCAATCATGGTTCCTCCGACCCCATGAAAAATAGGTTTAGCTTAATAAAAATAGCGAACTATTTCCCACCCACCCCAATCCCTGAACGTAGTCACTTGTCCGCATTGGACAAGGTGCGAAGCCGCTTGCTTGACCAAAGAGAGAGTAAGGTTTTGTCTTGTGACACATCACTTCAATCTGAATTATGGTACCAGAGGTTTTCTTATCTTCATTATAAGGCTCTATCCGATGTAAGGAAGATGGTGATAGGTATTCTTGAATTTAAAGTAGAATATGAATGTTTTTGTCAGGGGTGTGCCAAAGGAAAGCATACAAGGGGACCATTCCTCTCAAGTGATAGCAAGACTACCGACATATTGCAATTGATTCATTCTGATCTATCTGGTATGATGCACGTGAACTCATTGGGAGGATATTTATACTATGCTATATTTATGGATGATTTCTCTTGCAAGACTTGGATAAATGTCTTGAAGAAGAAGGACGAAGTATTCTCATGGTTCCGTTCTTTCAAAATTTCGATCGAAAATCAAACGAGGAATAAGATCAAAATATTGAGGACCGATAATGGAACCAAATATGAATCAAATCATTTCAATAATTATTGTAGAGAATATGGAATTAAGAGGGAGCCTACTACCATATATACTCCCGAGAAAAATTGTGTTGCTGAAAGGAAGAATCATTCTATCATAGAAGCCACTCGTGCCATGCCTCACGATCAAAGTCTTCCAAAGTTCTTATGGCAAAAAGCTGTAAACACTGTCACTTATTTTCAAAATAGATGCCCTCATCAAGAGTAAGACTCCAAACTTCCTGAAGAAGTTTTCACTGGTAAGAAACTTGATGTTTCCCACTTTAAAATATTTGCTAGTCCCGTATATTTTCATGTGCCAAATGAAGAGAGAAGAAAATTAGATTCTTTTGGGAAGAAAGAAATATTTGTGGGCTACAGTGAAACTTCTAAGGCATATAGAATCTATGTTCCTGGTCAAAGAGAAGTGGAGATAAGTCATGGTATCACCTTCGACGAGGATGTTTCCCTTGGGAATATTAGTAACCTTCCTCTTCGAAGGAAGGACAAAGAAACAGATTCAGGAAAGAATGGAGAATCGCAGGATGAGTTGATGCCCGATACTAAAGGACCAATGGATCCCATTGATACACCCCCTCATGAGCCCTCCTCCTCAAAAGGTAGACCCTCATGGCTTAGGGAGACTCTCGAAGATGTTGGGAGACATGTTGCACCTAGGGGGATATTTGGTGAAAGTAAGAAGTTGAATAGGTACCAAGGGTACTTCACGGCAATGAGCACCATTGTTCAATCTAAGCCTCGCACATTCGAAGAAGCTAAAAAGCACAAAGTTTGGAAGGATACAATGAATGAAGAATATAAGTCTATTATGAAGAACGATGTCTAGGTTATGGTCCCTAGACCCAAGGAGACATTCTTTGTCACCATGAAATGGCTCTACTAGATCAAGCATGAAACTGATGGAAGTGCTGAAAAGTTCAAGGCCAAATTTGTTGCTCAAGGCTTCTCTCAAAAGGAAGGTGTAGATTATGATGAGATATTTGCACTAGTTTACCACTACACCACCATCCACTCAATTATAACCCTTGCTGCCTCGCAGGGATGGAATCTACACCAGATGGATGTCAAGACTGCCTTCCTACATGGTTCACTTAAGGAGGAAGTCTATGTAGAGCAACTTGAGGGGTTAGAAGTTCAAGATCATTAAAAACATGTATGCAGGTTGAAGAAATCCCTCTATAGGTGGAAGCAAGCACCCTAAGATTGGTATGAGAGGATCGATAGCTATCTAATGAAGCTGGGATTTACAAGAAGTGAAGTTGATCTGAACCTTTACTTTAAGGTTGAGAATGATAGACCTCTCATCTTGGTACTCTATGTGGACGATCTCTTTCTGATAGGTTTAGACCCTCTTATTCATCAATGTAAGAGGGAGTTGGCTTCCAAATTTGAAATGAAGGACCTAGGAATGATGCAATATTTCCTAGGGTTGGAGGTCAAGAAAAAGCCAGTTGAGATTTTCCTTTCTCAAGGAAAATATATTGTGAAGATACTTGAAAGATTTGGGATGGTGGACTGCAAGTTCGTGACTAATCTAATGGAAATTAACTTCAAGAAGTTATACAGAATTGTTGTTGGGACTGATTTGGGAAATCCTTCTGAGTATCATCAACTTGTGGGGGCCTTGTTGTTCTTGGTGAACTCCCGTACGAACATATGTTTCACAGTGAATACATTGAGTCAGTTTATGGTCAAGCCTCATCACATACATTGGATTTCTCCCAAGAATCTCTTGAGATATCTTCAGGCCACAATAACTTATGGACTGAGATACACTATCGAGAATGTGAGGCTCCATGGTTACTTTGATGCAGACTAGGATGGAAATGTGGTGGATCATAAAAGAACATTTGGATGTTGCTTCTCTCTAGGTTCTACTTCGATATCATGGATGAGGAGGAAGGAGAAGCCGGTTTCTTTGGGCACCGTTGGGGCTAAATACATTGCTACTAGTTTGGCCTCCTATGATGTTGTTTGGTTGAGGAAGCTCTTTAATGAGATGTTTGGACATGTTCTAGATACCATCATGATACTCTGCGACAACTAGAGTGGGATTTGTCTTTCTGAAATCTCGTGTTTCATGACCACTCCAAGAATATTGATATCAGGTACCACTTTATCTGGGATATGGTACAATGGGGAGGAATAAGGCTCCAACACATTGGGACTGATGAACAGGTCACTGATATTCTTAAGAAGCCCCTGGCGAAGGTCAAATTCTTAACCTTCTGTGAACAACTTGGATTCGTGGAGAGACTGTTACACAACATTTTGTCACTGTCCCTGTACTCCCCATTTCCTGATCCTAGAGGACTTATACAATGAACCCTACATGCTTCCTCTTCATGAAGAAACTCCCATTGTGTCCCTCTTCATGAGCAAAACAATTCCCTTTTGCATCATTTCCCAAAAATCTTCTACTTTTCCCTGTTTACAAGACTGACGCTAATGACCAGTGTCCTCCTCGCGCTGATATGCATGGATTAGAATTGTCCCTAATGCTGACCAAAGTGACTGAGCATTGTTCCAGTCACAATGATCCTCTTTTGGAAAGTTTTTTAAATAAGGAGTTGAAGCTTCCATCTCTATAAGTTTTGTAACGGAAGTCTGGTAGATGTTTGGGTCAAATGGAGTCGAGGATGTCAGTTTGGCATCATTTCCCCTATAAGGAAGGAACTAACTCAAGAGATAATACCTTCTCCCATGAGAAGGGGAACCATCTCCCATCCATTCATGCTATATAAACCTCCCTTTTTCCCCAGCACAAGCTAGTGTTAATGTTGGTGTGCTAGTGCTAATTAAGTTTGGAGTAAACAACAAGCTATTCATAGTTGTAGCTCTCTAGTTGTGTGTGAGGGAGAAGTGTGAATTTGGTTTAGTGTGAAGAATAAATGTAAGAGCCTTAAAAATATCATTGTTGAGGCCATCATGGAATGCTAATGGAAGTGTTGGGCATCAAATCCCCCGCAAGGCATGTTTTGGGGCTTAAAGCCCAAGTTTTGACCAAATCTTGTTGTAAAAGCTACACGAATTCCGGGAGCATGGCGTGAAAGTATGATAGAGTCACAGGGTTGTCTCCCTAGTTTTGTAATGTAATGTTGGCTAGATAGACCTACCCATGGTCCACGGACCATGGGATTGTATAAATAGAGCGAGGCTCTAAGTGTAAAAGATAACTAACTAATAATGAAGGAATAAGGAAGTGTAAATGATTGAGCCAAAGTGTAACATGTGTTTGTAGGTCATAGAGTAGGAGAAGGCTCTACAGCTGAGTGTGAAGAGGCCTAGTAGTTTTTAGCTAAGTGCACGGACCCCTATAGCTGAGTGCGCAGGGCAGGTCGAGTCTATAACCATTAGACGAATCAATAAAGAGAAGTTTTTCTATAATTCTGTATATATCTTCCTGGTTTAATGCATGATTGATATAGTTTGTAAATATACTGTTTATTTACTGTGTGCACCTGTACGAATGTTTGTATTGTTAAGTATAACTTAAAACACTTAAGTAGGCGAAGGCGCTTAAACAAGACTGGAAGATAAATAAGATCTCAGGTAATAGCACAGAGCGTAGTAAAGCCCTTGGTTAGGGCTACGCGAAGGCAGTGTACCAAGCCGTGAGGAACGGGAAAGTGCATGAAGCCACCTGCCCATAGGGACAAATGAAGTGCCAATCGAACTCATCATACATATCTAGGGTGCGAAACCTAGTTCTAGCACCCTCCCATACTACTTTGGGTGAAACCTCAGTTTGCGGCCCACGAACTGTTGCCAAAAGGGCTAGTAGTACCAAGATTTGTTTGGCTAATTAACTCTGAACCTAGTTTAGGCGCCAACAATCCAACAAATGGTTCCATTGTTGGGACCAAGATCTGCATAGAGATGTCTGATGTCGTATCACTGGAATCTGACCAAGAAAGGAATTGAAGAGTGGTTGGATAGAAAGATTCACGATTTCGTGGTGCAGGAAACTAGGAATCCACGACTATCAAAGGAAGAGTGGTTATATTGCTACTTGTATATAGGGATCCAAGAAATTTTCTTTGCATCCTTCCCTACTGAGTTGTATGAGTGGATTGCGAAGCTAGCAGATAGCCAAGGAAGGTGTAAACTCGACAAACCTATTGTGTGGACTCCAGAATTAGTGCACAGTCTAGAAGCATGCGAAGATAAGATCACACGCGCTTTTGATCACTAGCTAGATGAATCATAGGAGGATTCATCATTGAATTCATGGTAGATACTTCATTCAGCTATAGCAGGGAAAAACAATGCTTCCTCAAGGGACTGTGAGGTAAGTATGTTAGATATTTGAACACTTGGATTAAAATGCTACTATGTGAAAAGTAGCTTACGTGAATAAATTGATGTTTGGGTCTACACGGAGTGGGAGAATCTACAAAAAAAAAGGTAGAATAGAACTAAAAGCTAGCCCCTTGATATCACCTCTACGAAGGAGCGAAGAAGAGCTCACGAAGGTTTCGCCAAGAAGTGCGGTCAATCTGATAAGGTAGAGAATTCTACGCATACCACCCCCACCCACACCACCACCAGTTTCACCATATTCACCCTCGACTTCACCCATACCACCTCCGCCACCACTGCGAAGTAGTATGGCTAGCACGATAAAGCTACCAGTGTTCAAGGGAGTAGGGAATGAAGATAGGACCAGTTTTGGTTCGTGATAAAAGCTGTATGGGAAGACAAGGTGTCATGGACGAAAATATAATGAAGGAAACGTTGGTCAGTGTATTGCAGGATCACAAACTGACTTGGTACATTAAGCATTCCAATGACAATCCAAATGCGGGGATAGCGGATATCCAGACTGCACTAAACAATGAATTTAGTAGGCCAAAGTCGGAGGCACAATCAATCATTGGATTCAAGGAAATCTCAATGCTACGAGGTGAAACCCTGTGGGAGTTGGATCGAAGACTGAAGTGCACAATTTGTGAAGCAAACATTACCTTAATAGATGGGCAACACTGTGAATGGTTTGTGGCCTGGTTAACACCGCATCTACGAAATACGTTTTCACAACAAAGGGTAACCACACAGGCTGAGGCTTTGGAGGTCGCTACGAGATTGCATGAGACTCTGATGCAAGATCCTAACTTGGGAGTCCAACAGATTCACACGCAGTTGAAAAACTTGTGCCTTGAGATGCAGAGTTTGAAACAAGACAGGGCAGCTCATCTAGAAGTGTTCGATGAGATATGGTGCGTAAAGTGCAAGGGCTAGGGGCATGACAAGGACCACTGCCCAATGTTCATGAATTACCTCATGGGAGGAGGACCAATTCCATTGAGACCAAAGGCACAAGTAGGACCAAGCGTAGCACCTGCATTGTGGTGTGCGATTTTTCAAATCAGAGGGAAGCATGCTATAGATAACTGCCATCTATTACAGAAGTATACGTAGAATTCCCAACAGTTGTTCTGCAATTTATGCAGGTGAGTAGGACATGATGAGCGCACCTGTAGAAGTTATGAACTGATGATGGATCAGACTCCTATCTATAGAGTTTAGGCTAAAACATGGGGCCTCGATCAAAATGCAAGAATGGCACACACTAGATTTCAGGGGCGCAAATGAGGACGAGGTGGAATGGGGCCAAGAAGAGATCGTGGACAGCTAATATGATACAATTGTGGAGGATTGGGGCATTATGCCCACGATTGTACAAATCCAATAAGGTCGTCCTGCTTATATTGTATGCAGTTTGATCATGAGACAGAGGACTGTCCAACACTGATAGCGAGGTTGTGCGATAAAGGAGCACTCCAACCTCCCTTGACTTAGAGCCTACAAATGATGAGGTCTGAGTCACATGAGGAAGACCCTAATGTAAATATCATGCTTCAAAGTGGTATTAGGACAGGGGATGACAAAGGTAAGTAGCCTGAAGAAAGTACCTGGGTTTGCAAGGCTCTAATGAAGGAACCAGAATTTGATTTGGAGCGCGCTAAGGAGACCTTCATGGAAGTCAAGAGGAGATTTGCTGATGCCTCCACTTCAGCAAGTAAAGACAGACTGGAGCCAGGAATGGACCCATCGATGCTCACTACGTTCTTGGAGACATGCATGAAGCTGTTGCACGATAACAAGGCTATAAAGGGGCTGCAAGAACTCATAACTAGAGGTGGTGGGACCGCGCTAGGAGAACTGCGTGTAGTCTGGAAGCTCAAGAAGCACACAATGCGAACAGGAAGGGAGATGATATTGACCATCTAGATTGGGGAATATGAGATGGACCAAGTGATTCTGAACCTAGGATCTGACGCAAACGTCCTACCAAAGTATACATGGGAGCGCATGGGAGGCTTGCACTGCAATGGTCTCCTATCCAACTGCGAATGGCAAACCATCAAAAGATCCTACCTATGGAGAGCAGGGAATCACAATAGACGCTGAAGGAGCGAGCGCGCTAGTAGATTTCGAAGAGATAGAGATTGTGGATGACATCAATCCCTATCCCATGTTATTGGGAATAGATTGGGCCACTGCCATGAATGGAGTAATAAATATAAAGAAGTGAAAGATGATCTTTGAGAAAAAGTCACTGCGCGTAGTGGTACCTTTAGACCCTGCAGAAGGATCACATTACACAGAACCAGTGCGCGACAATGTCAGCGATGACGATCTGGGTTGCATCTACAAGATAATTGTGTGGGAGTAAGATTGGGTAAATCCAACTGTGGATGGCTGAATCTCTTGGGAGTGCGAGAGCTCCTGCACATCAGATTCTGACAAAGAGATAGAACGATGGCAGAACCAGTTACACGAGGTAACCACGCTCAACTGTAACTAGGGAAAATTTTAAGAACCCCACCTAAATTTACATGTATAATAAATGGGCGAAACTCCATGGTACATAGGAAAAAGAGAAGGTGATTTTATCAATAATATGATATGTATATATAATTTTTTGGCGAATCTCTCACGAGGCATGGCAAATATTTTACTCAATTATAAAATCTTGTGTTTATTGAATACAAAAATGAAATCATTGCATTTCTTTAAAATATCTTTTGAAATCAAAATTACCAAAATTACATATCGATAACCTAGTGGGTGTAAGATAAAATTCACCCATGCCATTCACAGAAGGCATGAGAAAAAACCTAATACTATATATAAAACCAAGAAAAATTCAAATTCATCACTTCTAGGGACCTCGTAACCACCATGCCAATACACAAGTATGTTCCTATTTGCAATTAGAAAATTACCCAAATTACAATCTGTTTACTCCAGCATATGTTGGAAAGTTATAGAAGGATGACTAGTGCAATCAATCCATTCCTTTTAGCCCTGGATTTGTTTCAGTTTAAAACAGAAGTATACAAATATACTTGTCCAATGTCTATGCTTTAACCATTCACCTTAAGATGTTTTTACAATATAATTTCCTAAGTCTATTTAATATCATAAAAACCAACCTATATCCATCTTAACTTCACATCTACCACTCTTAGGGGCATGAAATCTATTTATCCCTCTAAGCACTTGGTAGACCCAGAATTAAGATGGATCTAAGATGATAGAATTTCCCCTTTAAATAGTCTATGCTCACATGAATACCATGGTATTACCATGGGCCAATACCATGGGTTATCATAAACCTGGAGCTTAAAAATTACTATTAGTAATTTATAAAAATTAATAAAATTAATTGTTGATTTTTATTTTATTTTTTAGTTTAACCAAGCTAAAAATTTTAACATACATTAAATTACAACATCCATTTTTACTCTTGATCAGATCAAATATTTTTTCACTCTGTGCTAGTTTACATATCACGATATTTGATACCTCTCGGGGGTTAGTAGATCCAGAGTAAAGATGGATCTATGCTGGTTTAATTCCCCCATTTAAATAGGCTACATTCCAGGTGAATACCATGGGTCAATACCATGTGCCATTTTGGTGAATACCATGGGTCAATACCATGTGCCATTTTTATTTTTATTAATACTAATATTAGGGTTAATAATGTTTTTTTGCATGGTATTAATAACAATCTAGTCCATGGTATTTGTCCCATAGTATTTTGCCCATAGGTTTCACCTAAATATAATGCATTTTTTTAGTGTTCGTAAATATAAGGTGACTTATGGAGTAAACATAAAAAAATGTTTTATTTGTTTACCATACCTCTCATTTATTTATATTTTTATTAATTTACCATACCTCTTTTACAAATATGGTATTTGGCCCATAGGATTCACTTAAATAAAACCTCTTTCTTGAGCCTTCATAAATAGAACGAGGGTTATGGACTAAATATAAAAAGAGGTTTTATTTATTTACCATGTGTCTAGTTTATTTATATTTTTATTTATTTACCATACCTTTTGAGTAAGTATAAAAAGATATTTTATTTATTTACCATATCTCCACTTTACTTATATTTTTATTTGTTTACACCATTGCATGTATATAAGGTGACTTATCGAGTAAATATAACAAATGTTTTATTTATTTACCATACTTCTCATTTATTTATATTTTTATTAATTTACCATACCTCTTTTATAAATATGGTATTTTGGCCTTTGGCCGATAGGATTCACTTAAATAAAACCTATTCTTAATGGGCGAATGGAAGGTTGTACCTCTTAATTTCAAGGGCTAAATTTACCTTTTTTACCCTCTCCCTTAAAATAAGGTGGGCTATTTGAGGTGATTTGTAAAAATGTACTATGATACAAAATATTCGCCCACTAGAAATTTAAAACCCCTTAATTTCGCCAAAGGGCGAACATTCGCCCCTAAAATTTTCTGTGACTGTAACATGATTGTTGCGTACTAATGGAGGTAAGAGACCTGCCTACATACGACGGGTTAAGCGAGGTGGATGAATTCCTGAACAAATTTGAAAGAGAAGCACCGGAATAGCAGCATTTCGATGCTCTAAAATGGGTACTGCATGCTATGCCTGCAAGATGATGGGGTACACACCAAAGAATTTTTTAGGACTGACAAGAATGTAGAAGGATGATGCTCATGTGATTTGGGAAGCCTAAGGTGAAATTGAAAGATAAGTATGACAGACGAACCTGCCCGCACAACCACCTATCCAGGAGGATACAGTCATATGGTGTGAAACCCACACAAAGGCCTACCATCCTCGTGGTAGGAGACACGATCAATAAGGAGGAATGGGTAAGGTAATGGTGCGAACGATTGGGACCAAAAAGTATGGAAAGGCCAAGTGCGCAGAAGAATATCTACATAGAAGCATTTAGCAAAGTACATGACGCACTGAACAAGGTCCACCATGTGAAGCGGACTAACTGGGACCTGTATGTGGCAGGGGTTCTCTGGGCTTATACGACCATGTGTAAAATCTTGGTCGCGCAGGCACCACCAAGGTTGGAGTATGAAGCAACTGTAGTAAGCCCGATAGTACTTGAGGAACTTAGATCGCACCCGAAAACACCAATAGATACAATGGTTCGTGGAACCTTGGAAGCATAAATCCAACAAGGAAATCTTAGACTCTAAGAACTTGAAGAAGAAAGGGTACGGTTAGGGAAGAAAAGCGATTTGGCAGACGCGGAAGTCAAGAAGATAGAGGGTGAGATAAAGGAAGATTTTCTCGGCAAAAAGACTAGGGTGGAAAGGTTGGATGTGTACAATTTCGACGACAATTTTAAGGCCTATTGCCACAAATTGATCAATTTGATGCCTTGGCTTGGACCACATATTGCTCAGCATAGTGACCAAGGTACCACGTTGCAAATGGTAAAGTGTACGATGATGACCATAATAATAAAAGATGGGGATTCTCTAGGAGACATGATGGATGATAGGATGGAAAATTTCATAGGTGGTGCAACTACCTGACTAGCCGATGGGAGGACAGTCTTAACACTCCAGGAAGTTGAAAGGGAATGCGAGACTATAAACTATTCTACCTGGGAGTTGCATTATGTTGGAGCTGTGCACAGAAGCAAAGAGTCACAAGGTTCGTGACTACACACGAGGAGTTGCGCTACCGCGTGGGTTGACCAGAAAGTGACTGTTGAAGTCACTATTCATGATGTGATGCTCAAATTAAGGCCAAATGGAGTGGGCGGCAGGCATTTAAGACGCGATTTTTGGGCAAGATTTGGGAAAATATGCTGCCAAGGGAGAATTAATGAACCGGATTTGGGGGGAGCAGTCGAATTGAAATTAAAAAATCACTATAAATTACATAGGGCTACATAGCAAACAACACTTGGTCATTTGCGAATTGAGCTATTGAGCAGAGCCCTAATTGTTGAGTGCCAAGCATTGATTGAGCCCCTGAGATCGCGAGTGATAGATTTCTACACAAATACAATGGCAACAGTTAAGGATGTTATGGAGATAATAGAAATAACCACCGAGGAGGCTGCGCAGGCCCTGACTATGGGGGATGCTTCAGAAGGTGCCGAGATTGTGGAAGAAATCCCGAAATCACTACGAACGTCAAGACCTAAGAAGGACAAACAAGCAATGGTTCCCATACATGTCTCCCTGTGGAACCCGCTACGCACCAAACTATCAATGGAGGAGAAGGGGAGAGTTATAACCATAGAAACTGATCAAGAAGAAGATCTGGAGGATCTTATCATCGCCAAGGACGAGGATGAAGGCATGGAGGAGGACACTCAGCCTACGTACCCCACAACAAAATTGCCTACCTATGTCCCCCTGTGAAAAGGGAAGGCTAAAGTGCCCAAGGACCTGGACGAGACCAAGAGCTCGCTCCAGACCCCGCTCCTCCCCGACAACCTTATGTTTGAGGGCACACACCTAGGACGTGTGCCGAGCCTAAAATTTGAAGATTGGGACCTCGTTGACCACGAGAAGTTCCCTCACCTTGAGACCAGGAACCTTATGAAGCCCAAGCAAAACACTGCAGCAGGGGTTTCAAAGCTAGAGCCGTGAAAGTGGTTGCGCGAAGTGGAAAAGGCTAGGCTACTGAATTTGCTATGGGTACCACATTTCCACCATGCCCCAATAACCATTTTCATCAGTAGGAAGTTGCTTTGCCTAGTGCATGATGGGTGTTTGTGGCTAGAGGAGCCCATCCCCATCATGGAAGACTTGATTCATCGTGTCTCTCAGCTTCCATGCAAAGGAGAGGACCCCGCAGACATCTCGGAAGGGAAGGGCAGTGACTTGGCCATCGCAGAGGCCATGAAGAAAAAGTACAAGCTAGAAAAGAAGAAG
Source organism: Pinus tabuliformis (assembly GCA_031772625.1). Taxonomy (NCBI): domain Eukaryota; kingdom Viridiplantae; phylum Streptophyta; class Pinopsida; order Pinales; family Pinaceae; genus Pinus; species Pinus tabuliformis. Next base: position 393,058,249 of record CM062805.1, read on the forward strand.
AGGGGCTATGCCATCTCCAGCATCAAGGAGAAAGCAGTACGTGTGGTGACCCAAATCTTGGCAGGAAAGGTTATGCGCAAGTGTTGCACAGATGAAGTACCCCCGCTAGTGGTAGCACTGGCTGAGTAGTGCACAGAGGGGGTCCAGTTTAACTGGTCCGAGTTCCTCTACAAGGAGTTTTTAGAAAATTTCTACGAAGCTCAGGAACAGGGAAAAACATTCCACTATGCATGACTTCTGTTGTCCATAGTGCTCGTGGCTAGGGAATTGCTGGAGGATAATCAATTCCCCATAATTGACAGGGATTTACCGGAGGCCGTGCAGTATGCTTCGCTTTGGGCCACAAAGGATGCTAAGAGGATCCACGACAGTAAAATCTTCTGGGTGTTCATGGAGATGAACCTCAGAATGGGGATCAACTGTAAGTTGCAGTTGTCACCCACTATTTACAATAGTATGCAGAGTTTTTCAAAATTCAAAGCGAACATGCATAAAATTTATATAAGAGTGCGCAAGGACCCAACTAAACAGTGGACAAAGCTACCCTATGTAGCCACAGACGATGTCATTTACAATGTACTAGAGGCATGGCCGCTAGAGTGGCATGCCCCAGACATCACAAAGATCAAGAAGTCCACAGCACAAAGAAAGAAAGATGAGACCAAGTTGCACATCGCACAGTTGGCCAAAAAGTGAAGGAAGGAAGCAGTGGCAGCAAAAGTACGGGAAGGACAGGATGCTGCACAAAAAGAAACTGAGTAGAAAAAGGCCTTAGTAGCATAGGAGGTAGCCACGAATGCGAGCAAGGGCCAAATGACGCCTTCACAGGGGCAGGAAGCAAAGGAAGCAGAGAAAAAAAAGGGAGGCACGAACCTACGAACCGCATCAACACAGCTAAAGTGCCATCACCTAATAGAGCGGGCAGGGTCGCGTAAGAGGGTCAAGGCATCAAAGCTGTCTATTGACCTGATCACCCTAACCAAAGGTGATCTGCATGACATCAGTGAAGAAGTGCGCGATGTCACCTTAGAGTATCTCCAAGATTTCATGCAGGAGAACCAGACTGTGTTGGGAGCCCTCAAAGCATAGTTGTAGGAAATACAAGTGCGCCCGCCTCAGGTTGGAACCCTTTTGACCAGCCTTGTCGTCAGCTCAATAGCAGCAGATCATATGTTGTGCGCGCAGATGACGAATACTATAGTGCTTCCGAAAGGGGCACTTGTTGGGTGTGGAGCCTGAATATCTTCTATATTCAAAGGTTTCAGTCGGATGTATACCCCAAGAAGACTGTACACCCCTCCACGTGGGGTTGCGGGGAGCGAGGGTCCGGGGGCCAGTGGTCCCCCGGTGGGGGTTCAGGGGTAGCGCCCCCAAAGCTAAAAATAGATGTAAAATTTCCTTGTAAAATTTTAGTAATTTCTAGTCAATCTAGGTCGTTCATTAGGCGGATGATCTAACGGTAGAAGTTATGTTTAATTTAGGGTTTTTTGCCTTAGAAGGCAACCCCTAACTATATATGAGGGAATTGTATTGTGTCTATGTATATTTGTATTCTAAGTGAGGAAGAGAGAGGAGATTGAGAGTGAAGAGGGTGTTACAGCGGATCTCTGTAGGTTGTATCTCTTCAGTTTGCTAGATAATATAATAAAGGAAGGACTAGCTGTTTCTCTGTGGACGTAGCCTAAACTGGGTGAACCACGTATATCTGCGTCTCTCTTGTTTTATGCATTTTCTGTGTTTATATTTCTGCAATATTTTATGTGTTCCATTGCTTTGTAACAACTGGTATCAAAGTCGAAGGTATATTTGGCTGATAAACTCGCAGGAGAGAGAAGGGTTCTTGGTTCGAGTGGGAGAAATGGCAGAAAATGGTAGGTTTAGGGTCAAAAAATTTAATGGCCAAAACTACCAGTTGTTGAAGATGCAGATGGAAGATTATTTGTATCAGAGAGATCTGTACCTACCATTGAGTGGAAAGACAAAGAAGCCGACGAGTATGACAGACACAAAATGGGATATTCTTGACCGAAAGGCACTTGGAACAATATGGTTGTGCCTAGCGACGTTAGTAGCATTTAATATTTCAAAGGAAATGACAACACAGGGTTTAATGTCGTCATTGGCCAAACTATATGAAAAACCCTCGGCCTCAAATAAGGTATTTCTTATGAAGCGTTTATTTAATATGAAGATGTCAGAAGGTGGATCTGTTGTAGACCCTTTAAATGATTTTAATACAGTTACAAGTCAGTTAAGTTCTGTAGGGGTAAATTTTGATGATGAAGTTAGGGCTCTATTATTTCTGTGCTCATTGCTAGAAATTTGGAATGGCTTAGTTATGGCCATTAGTAACTCTGTCTCTAGATCTAGTACTTTAAAGTTTGATGATGTTGTCGGTGCAATCCTTAGCAAGGAAATGCGACGGAAAAGCTCCAGTGAGACATCAAGTAATGCTTTGACTGTAGAGACTAGGGGAAGAAAAAAGGAAAGAGGAAAGAGCCCAGGATATCACAGTAAGTCAAGAAAAGGAAGATCCAAGTCTAGATCGGGGATAGTGTGCTAGAAATGCACGAAGAAAGGACACCTGAAGAAAGACTGCAAGTCTCGAAAGGGAAAACAAGGAGATGCGCAACAAGAAAACAATCATGAAGCAAATGTAACAGGTGATGTGTTGCAAGATGCTTTGATTATTTCATTAGAAAATATTATTGATGTCTGGGTGGTAGATTCAGGGCCTCATTCCATGCCACACTTGATAGGAAACATTTTCATGATTATGTTCAAGGAGATTTTGGACAAGTTCAATTGGGTGATGATAAACCCTATAAAATCGTTGGAATGGGTACAGTTTTCATAAAACAGCAGAATGGAAATTAGTGGCTATTGAAGGAGGTAAGGCATGTTTCAGATCTGAAGAAAAAATTGATTTCAACAGGGAAGTTGGGAGGTGAAGGTTGCATAAGTACTTTCACAGATAAAACCTGTAAGGTCACTAAAGGATCTCTGGTAATAGCGAAAAGAGAAAAGGTTGGTACATTGTATTTATGCAATGGTATTTCTAATTCTGTTAATGATTTAACCTCTATAGGAGAAGATACGGTTTTTGGCATCATAGGCTCAGGCACATGAGTGAGAAGGGGATGTAGATTCTTCACTCAAGAAATTTGTTGCCAGGTTTGAAGCATGTTGATTTAAAATTCTGTGAGAATTGTGTTTATGGAAAACAGAAGAGAGTTGGATTCCTTAGAGTTAGGAAAGAAAAGAAGAGTGAAAAATTAGAGCTTGTGCATATAGATGTATGGGGACCTTCTCAGGTATCATCTCTTGGTGGATCTCGTTATTATGTTACTTTTATTGATGATGCAACCAGAAAAACCTAGATTTCTTGTATTCAAAATAAATCTGATGTATTTGATACTTTCAAGAAATGGAAATCTTTGGTTGAAAATGAGACAGGGAAAAGGTTGAAGTGTCTCAGATCAGATAATGGAGGTGAATATTGCAATAAATATTATGATAGGTACTATTCAAAGAATGGAATTCACAGAGAGAAGATAGTTCCAGGAACACCACAAAAAAATGGTGTGTCAAAAAGGATGAACAGGACAATCATGGAGCGTGCAAGGTGCATGAGATTGCATGCAGGATTGCCTTTACAATTTTGGGAAGATGCTATAGACACTGTTGTTTATCTAAAAAATAGAGGGCGTTCAAGTTCCTCAGTTGGTGGTATTCCAGAGGAGGCATGGATAGGTAAAAAGGTAAACTACTCATTTTTAAAGACTTTTGGTTGTGAAGCCTTTGTCCACATTAATAAATAAAATAGAACAAAACTTGAGGCAAAATCAAAGAAATGTACCTTTATTGGATATGGTGTTAGTGATTTTGGTTATCGCTTATATGATAATGAAAATCACAAAATAATTAGGAGCAAAGATGTAATATTCAATGAAAAGGTCTTGTATAAGAATCAGTTTCAGGAAAAGAAACAGGAAAAAGAAAATAGAGAATACACAGTGCTTGACGATATCACAGGAAAAGTGATGGTCCCTGAAAATCATAATGATCAACAGCCAGAACAACAACAACAACAGCAAAAAGCACTTCAAACACCTGAAAGTGGTGTTAGAATATCTACCAAGATAAGTAGACCCCCTGAACGATACTCTCCTTCATTATATTATGTATTGTTGATTGATTTTGGTGAACCAGAATGTTATGAAGAAGCAGTGCAGGTAGAAACCAGGAAGAAGTGGGAGCAAGCCATGAAAAAAGAGATGGACTCCTTAGCACATAACCAAACTTGGGACTTAGTGAGATTGCCTGTAGGTAAAACAACATTGAAAAATAAATGGGTTTACAGGCTGAAGGAAGAAGATGGAGGAAAATAGAGGTATAGAGCTAGACTTGTGGTGAAGGGGTTTGCACAGAAAAAAGGTATTGATTTTGATGAAATATTTTCTCTTGTTCTTAAAATGACTTCAATCAGAACTATTTTAAGTCTAGTAGCAGTTGAAGATTTGCATCTTGGGCAGTTAGATGTGAAGACAACCTTTCTCCATGGAGATTTGGAGGAAGAGATATATATGCAACAGTCACAAGGATATGAGGTAAAAGGGAAGGAGAAACTAGTGTGCAGGTTGAAGAAGAGCTTGTATGGCTTAAAATAGGCTCCAAGACAGTGCTATCTAAAATTTTACAGGTTTATCTCTGAACAAGGTTATACTAGATGTCGCTCTGATCATTGTGTGTATCTCAAAAGGAAAAATGATGGCAGCTATATTATATTATTATTGTATGTAGATGATATGCTTGTTTTAGGTTCTAACATGCAAGAAATGAATGTGCTCAAAAGGAAATTGGCAAACTCATTTGCAATGAAGGATTTGGGCGCTGCAAAACAAATCGTTGGTATGAGAATAACTAGAGACAGGAAGAATCACAAATTAATGTTGTCTCAAAGTGAGTACATAGAAAAGGTGTTGAAAAGGTTTAATATGCAGAATGCAAAACCAATTAGTATACCTTTGGCTAGCCATTTCAAATTAAGTAAGGAGGCGTGTCCCAAGACTCAGGAAGAAATGGTTCATATGTCTAAAGTTCCATATGCATCAGCAATTGGAAGCTTAATGTATGCAATGCAAGGCCTGATATTGCACATGCAGTGGGAGTTGTAAGTAGGTACATGAACAATCGAAAAAAAGAACATTGGATGGCGGTGAAGTGGATTCTCAAGTATTTGAGAGGTACCACAAATAAAGCATTATGCTTTGATGGTTCAAACATTGCTCTACAGGGATATGTTGATGTAGATATGGCAGGTGACAGAGATAATAAGAGGAGAACTACAAGATATGTATTTACTGTAGGTGGAACAACTGTTAGCTGGGTATCAAAAATCCAAAGTGTTGTTTCACTTTCAACAACAGAATCAGAGTATGTTGTTGCTACAAAGGCTAGTAAAGAAATGATTTGGTTACAAAGGTTTCTAGATGAATTGGGTAAGAAGCAGGAGTTGGGCAGGTTATACAGCGATAGCCAGAGTGCCATACATCTTGCAAAGAACTCTGCATTTCATTCCAAGACTAAACATATACAGTTCAAGTACCATTTCATACGGTCATCATTGGAAGATGGATAGTTGAAGCTAGAAAAGATACACACTAGACAGAGTCCTGCATATATGCTAACAAAAGTTGTAACCAAGGAGAAACTGAGAATCTACTCAGTTTCTGTTGGTCTTCAAGTATGATGAAGAAGACGAGAAACAACTAGGTCCAAAGTGGAGTCATTGTCTAGCAAATGAAGCAGCAGTGGAGTTGCTATAATCACTCTCCAAGTGGGAGATTGTTGGGTGTGGAGCCTGATTATATTTTGTATTCAAAGGTTTCAGCCAGATGTATACCCCAAGAAAAAAGTACACCCCTCCACACGGGGGGGTGCGGGAGGGACTTGTCCCCCCCACAGGGGTCCGGGGGCCAGCGGTTCCCTGACGGGGGTCAGGGGGCAGTGCCCCCAAAGCTAAAAATAGATGTAAAATTACCTTGTAAAAGTCTAGTAATTTCAAATCAATTTGGGCCATTCATTAGGCAGATGATCTGACGGTAGAATTTATGTTTAATTTAGTGTTTTTTTCCCTAGAAGGCAACCCCTCACTATATATGAGAGAATTGTATTGCATCTATGAATATCTGTATTCTAAGTGAGGAAGAGAGAGAAGATTGAGAGCGAAGATGGTGTTACAGTGGATCTCCTGTAGGTCGCATCTCTTCAGTTTGCTAGATAATATAGTAAAAGAAGGACTGGCTATTTCTCCATGGACATAGCCCAAACTAGGTGAACCATGTATATCTATGTCTCTCTTGTTTTATGTGTTTTCTGTGTTTATATTTCTGCAATATTTTATTTGTTCCATTGCTCTGTAATATATAATTTTCTAACAGCACTAGTGACATAAAATGAGGTTGACAGGCCTACAGTTAGCGCATTGAAAGGTCTCGGTCTCAATATGGTTGCACTTCCATGAGAGGCCTTATATGTTTTGCAGGATGGGATAACTATAGAACTACACGGTAGGGAGAGCCGCGCACTCCAAGTCCTGAGTGCGTAGAAAACAAATATGGAACAACTAAGATTTTAGCATGACAAAGTGGTGTCACGGAATCAACAACCAGTACAAGTGATAGATGATGCTTGCCAAAGCGTCGGGGAGCTAGCCATCCTAGCAGACATGCCAACAGAGGCACAGATCCATAGGTTAGTAGCAGGGGTCCGCGAGGCAAGGGAAAAAATGACAAAGGTTCAACTGGAGCTAAACCTTCAGATTGTCGAGTTGCGGTTGAATGCGTAGTCGTCCACTCCCCCGAAAGTCAGAGAATAGTGCGCTAGAGCTATCACAACGAGACTGGAGGAGATTGGTGGTGCAGTGTGAGACTCCACCAATATGTTGGAATTATCACTTGAGGTCCTCACAAATCTGTAGGAGGACCCCAACATTCAACGTTTCGAGACAGAGGTGCGAGAACTCCAATAGCAGTATGACAGTGTCCGAGGAACTACGCAGATGGTGGTCCTCACTCAGAGACTTGCACAGATGCAGTAGGCTAAAGCGCTGAAGGAGTAGGTGTACGTGGCACAACATAAGGAAGCAATCCCGAAGGTGCGCGTTCAACCTTGGATTGATGAGGCCTTCACCATCATAGAAGAAATCAAAGGCAAGATTGCACACATGCAGGGGATGCACGTACTTATGCAAAGAATCACTCCTCACACAAAGGTATCAGAACAACGAATGCAGAAGATCTAGCAAGCAGTAGCTCAATGTGATGCTAACCTTGTCGTAGTTCGAGAATAGTTGGAGGGCATCCATGCAAACATCTCCACACTGACAGAGTGACTCGAGGGCAAGTCACGAAGTTTGTGTTGGGGGCCTGTTGGGCATGGAGTCCCCCCCAAGGCATGTTTTGGGGCTTAAAGCCCAAGTTTTGACCAAATCTTGTTGTAAAAGCTCCATGAATTGTGGGCGCGGGACACGAAAGTATGATAGATTCACTGGGTTGTCCGCCCTAGTTTTGTAATGTAAGGTTGGCTAGATAGACCTACCCATGGTCGACGAACCATGGGATTGTATGAGTGAGGCTCTAAGTGTAAACGATAACTAACTAATAATGAAGGAATAAGGAAGTCTAAGTGATTGAGCCAAAGTGTAAAGTGTGTCTGTAGGTCGTAGAGTAGGAGAAGGCTCTCTAGCTGAGTATGTAGAGGCCTGGTAGTCCGTAGTTAAGTGCGCGCACCCGTACAGCTGAGTGCATAGGGAAGGTCGAGTCTATAACCATTGGATGAGTCAATAAAGAGAAGTTTTGCTATAATTCTGTGTATCTTTTCTTGGTTTAATGCATGATTGATATATTTTGTAAATATATTGTTTATTTATTGCGCGCACTTGTATGAATGTTTTGTATTGTTAAGTATAACATAAAACACTTAAGTAGGTGAAGGTGCTTAAACAAGACTAGAAGATAAATAATATGTGGGGTAATAGCGCAAAGTGCGATACAACCCCTAGTTAGGGTTGCGCAAACGTAGTGTACCAGGCTGCAAGGAACGAGAAAGTGCGCGAAGCCACCTGCGCCTAGGGACAAACGAAGGGCCAGTCGAACTTGTCAAACATCTCTAGGGTGCAAAAACCTAGTTCTAGCACCCTCCCATACTACTTCGGGTGAGATCTCAATCCACGCTCCACGGACTATTGCTGAAAGGGCCAGTAGTGTCAGGATTTGTTTGGCTAATTAACTCCGAACCTGGGTCAGGCCCTAACAAGCCAACACGAAGTGTGTGGGAACCTGGTTTTGTCAGAGGAGAACAGCAACATCAAGACAATGGTTGTAATCCATTCTTGATTTAATATATATGCAAATATCGGTTGATTTTCTACATAATGTGTCATCTCACATGTTTATGGCTTAATTCTTCTTGACTTGTTAAGTAGGTTGAATTACAATTTGTCCATTATCACAGTTTTTGTTTGCTATTGTTTAATTGTTTCAGGTGTTCGAAGAAGGAAACGGGAGATAACTGGAGTGAGCAAGTGAGGTCATCACCAAACGGGATAAGCATACCAAGAGGTAGGCCTTCTTAATTGGTTCTAACCTAAATAAATCTTCCATAGAATGTCTTGTTTGTGGCTAGAACCGATGTCGGTCTAGAGGAATTGTTTGTGTCCGCACTTATAATTTTACTTCACCAAAATTGGCGACTCCACTGGGGAACCAATCCTTCCATTTGTTTGCTTGGAATTTCATGGTTTTGTGTGAACTTTTCTAGTCTCACCATTTTCCTTTAGTTCTATCTGCTTTGCCTTGTTCACTACTCTGGGTCTGAAATTTATAGTAGCTAGTCTAGTCTCAGCCTTTGAATTTTTATTTTTTTTTCTTTGCGTCCTCACTTAGCACGCTTATTTCACTGACGGTCATGTTTATCAGTGCGATATGCTGAGAAACAGTTGCGTTGACTCCCTTCTAGAACTTTTTGTCAGTTAGGCAGTCGCGCCGATGCTTGTAGGTGAAGATTAGGGTTCACCCTAGATCTCGACCAATGTGTCTTGCTCTCTTGATTTCTGCCTCTTAGCTTGTTTTGACTGTGTTCTCCCTGACTAGAAAGCTTCATTTAGCTTGGTTTGTGTGCTTTCTTGGTTTAGCCCACCCTCTGATGTGTTAAGTCTGGCCCTGTGTGAAGTTATTTTTTATATTTTTTGAATCCCTCAATCAACACTAGTTGTCAGTTAGGCAGTCGCACCGATCAGGCCATCAGCGCTAGTTGTAGTACTTGTCAATCATGCTGGTCATGCCTATTGGTGCTAGTTGTTAGTTAGGTAGTCGCTCCAGTCTCTGAGTTAAGAAAAAATAAAAATTTCTCCCATTCCAGTGCCAGTGTGTCTTGACCCTCAGACTCCCTTCTTTCGACTCCCATATTCATTGCTTCATTTTCAATTGAATGAGTGAAAGAGTATCATTTGTTCTCTTATTTTGAGTGTCTCTTTCCATGCATAGATTACATTGCTTGGTTTATCGATTGAAGGATTTATGTGTTTGGTTTGTTCGATTTAGGGAAGAAGTTGTTTTTAGTTTCATTCATCATGCTTTGGATTTGATCAATGCTTGTTTGTTCGGAATTGTGAAAATTTTCATTAAAGTGCTTTATGTGAGATTCATTTTTCATTTTATGAAAAGAACATCATTCTAGTTTACTTAAGCGAAAATATTGCATTAGTAGCATCTTTGAGAAGCTAGAATTGCACCATCATAAGCATAGGGAATGAAATGAAAATTATTTTGTTGTTAAGGGAAGATTAAGTGCATTTAGGAAATATATTAGTGAAAGATTTCATTCTTTGATTGTTGCATTGATTTTGTATTCCCTATCTCTCAATTAGAGTTAACTTTCATCGAAGACAAAGATCTCTTTTCTCATATAGCTGCATGTATGAGTTTTGTCAGATGACAGGGGTAGGGCTTTGTAATTGAAACCTAGTTCAAGATCAACAGTTAAAATTTATCGAATTAACCTAAGGAAGCATTGAAACTTAATGCTTACATTTAGTGGTCTAGGCTAGAGACGTGTTACAACATCTTTAAACCTAGTAGCTATCATTCGTTTCGGCATTAGACAGCACCAATATGGACTTGTGCTCCCCATACTGTCATGTATATAAAGGGATACCCCACTAGGTTTGTAATCCTTTATCTGTTGGAAGCCAAGTCTACCACCTTGTAAACATGATACACCGTACACAACACTTAGGGATATTTCCTACCCATACTTCTTGGTTTGCTGGGAGGTATTCTATAGTTCATAATTACTCGGTAATCCTTTATGCCTAGAGTACCCTGAGTAGTCATTTTTTATCTTTACTAACTCTTTAAATTTGAAAAGATCATCGAGCACTTGTCCTTTCGAGCTCGTTAATTCTAAAAGCGACTAGAGTCACCTTTCGTCCTTTCCTTGACTCTTAAAATATGAAAAGGAAAAGTTTTGTTTCTGTGTCTTTAAATTAACTTCCCACGAAATATTCCTGGTTAAAGTTATATTCCTTAGTGTTTCTTTAAAAGTCGATTCCAATGGCAACATTCCCAGAGTCTACCAGTCAAGGGTTCCCCTCAAATGGGAATCCTGGTCCTTTTCCTTCTTTTGGAAATGTTGGTGCTCCTTATATGGCAACATTTTCCCTCCCTGGATTAACCATTTGTTTACTTATCTAGTTATTTTCGACCTCAGTGGTCTTGAGTGTCCCAACTCATGCTCTGTAATCTCCTTCATTTGAATCACGTCACGATGATTCTAAGGCTGACCCCTCACCTTCTTCCCCCATTTCTTCACCCTCCTCTTCTACTTCACTTGGTGAAAGTTTGAAATCCAGTAACGAGGAGGCTAAGAAGAAGAAGAAGTCATATAAGTGAGAGGCCAACTGTGTGGTTGTTACTCCAAATGCACCTCCTATAGACAAACCTTCTGATCCTCCACGGAAGGTTAGATTCCCTTGCAAGCTATGTAAGGATGACCATCTCCTTCGAGACTGTCCTAACATTCCTAAAGTCTTATAGGTATGGTCTCAAGACCTAAATTGACCATCCCCATTGACCTCTGAAGATCATGTCGATGCTACGCCTTTAGCTAATCATGGTTAGAAGAAAGAGAAGATTAGATTCCCCTGTAGGTTATGTGAAGGAGAGCATATTATTCACCTTTGTCCTCTTATGGATAAATCTTCCAAAGTTTTGGAAAAACTTACAGCTCCTCAACCACAACTTCCTATTGGTTATCAGAGGCTTTCTTCTAAACCTCTCTCGGTTGGTAAAGAGATTGACTTGGATTCAACTCTTTCCCATATTGCTCTTCCTGAGAAAGACCCTCTTGTGTCTATTCCTGAGCAACCATTGGTCAAAAAATAGTGTTGACTTGGTTCTGCCCCCAGTTGCTCACTCTATTCCAGAAGAGAGTGGTGATCATACTACTCATGTTCTTCTCATCTCCTTGAATTCTCATGAATCGAAGAGTGACCCTCCTATCGCCGTTTTTCAGGAGAGTCCTTCTCCTATTCTTGCAGAGCATGGGGGAAATCATATGATACCCTCAACAAGTAGTTTTGTCATCTCTTTTGATTGGAGTAAATTGATTTCTTTCATCCTTCCATCTTATGTGCCTTTCCAGATCAGAATACAAGCCTATAATATGGTAGTACATGGAACTATATTAGATGAAGGTGCATCTGTTAGCATCATGTCTTCTACTACTTAGCAAGCTTTGGATTCCCCACAACTTGTTCCTGTCACCCAGAATCTATTGGCTTTCAATGGAGGAACGAGTCAACCCTTAGGGATCCTTCGAAGTTCCCTATTACTTTGGGATGAAAGACCATCTATGTAGACGTGATGGTAGTCCAAGTTCCATTAGATTTCAATCTTCTCCTTGGACGTGACTATGTTTATGTCATGGGAGCTCTTGTTTCTTCACTTTTCTATGTGGTTTGTTTTCCACATGAAGGGAGAATAGTGACCATTGATCAACTGTCATTCATTGGTCACTAAGCGCCTCCTTTCCAACCATCTTCCCCTATCGGCTTTGGTTTACAGGTAGTACCTTCCTTGACACAGGTCAATTATGTAGCTACCCGTTCCATCTCCATGTCTACTGATGATCACATAGATGGTATAGTACATTATGTACTAGGGGCATTGGAACTCGATCTGTGTATGGTACCAATTGACATGTATTCCTACCAGAGCACGGTTCTTCCACCTAGTGAAGACCTCTTGGGAGCCATGTTATCATATGGTTCATGAACAGGGTCATGAGGATAGTTCTTGGTCTTGTGTAAACCTCATTAAAAAATGAAACAAAGGGTGTGAGAATAGTTCTTTGTCTTGTGTCATGCTCGTTAAAAAATGAAACAAGGGTCACGAGGGTAGTTCTTTTTCTGTGTCAACCTCATTAAAAAATGAAATAGCGGATGAGGATAATTCCTGGTCTTGTGTTAACCTCATTAAAAAATGAAAAAAGGAATGAACATAATTCCTTGCCTTTTGTCAAGCTCTTTAAAAAATGAAACAAGGGTCCCAGGATAGTTTCTTCCTATATCTACCTCATTAAAAAAAGAAACAAATGTTTGAGGATATTTCTTTTACTGTGTCAACCTCGTTAAAAAATGAAACAAATCCCTAGTCCAAATCGAGTCTTTGATTAAGATCTCGTAAAATCCTAGTCGACTCTTTCATGGATCTCGAAAGTGAAACTTCATTCCATCCACCCAGCTAAATGAAATGAAGCTTGGTGGGGCATGTACCTCGAATTGAGTCATTATACTGGGGGGCATGCAAACTTAACTCAAGCATATTTTTTCATTTCAAGCTTGTGTAAACATGAAACTAAATTCAAGAAGAGTTCCCCATGGTTCAAGCTTGTGTAAAAATGAACCCATTCTTGATTTACATCTCGTGATTGTCGTTTTAATTATTTGATTTCTGCTAGATGAACCTTGGTTGTTTCATTCCATTGCCACCATCTCTTTGGGCAATCATGTGCTTTCACTTGGTTGTTTTTACTTTCCTAAGGAACCACAACGATGAGTGGTTCTATTAGCTAACCTCTTGACCATTCATGTTTTGAGCAATTCCTCCATTTCCAGAACCATGTGCTACCCTTTACACCACTCGTTCCTCCAGAAAAAGTCACCTTTAAGCTCTTTTCTGACTCGTAAAAAATGAAAATATTGCTGAGTATTTTTCCATTTTGACCTATAAAAGAGAATAAAATGGGGGGATCCACTTTCAAGCTCTTTTTCAACCCTTTAAACACAAAACGATTGTCGAGCTATTGTCATTTTGAACTCATTAACATATGTGAAACGTCGTGCACCTAGTATACGTTGACCCCTTTTTCAGGCTAGGATGCACTATTTATGAAAAAGGTACTCCTTGACTAAAATGGTCAAGTTGTTCTCTCAAGTACCATTTTCTACCTTTTCGAGCTCGAGAGACACAAATGTACGAAAAGGGACCAAGTGGAGTTTTCTTTTCTATGTCTTTTTCAAACTCTCTACACATGAAAATGATATCAAGTTACACCTTTGTTGGACTCGTTAAAATATTAAACGACATTGGATTCATCACCATGACGAACATGAGCTTCTCCTTCCTAGGGCTCATTAAAATTACTAGGTTGGATTTATCTAAAGGATGAACTTATAGTACAAGCATATGATATCCCCTTCAAGCTTGTGATTAAAAAATAATTGGGGTACTTGCTAGGAATGGTGGGGTGAAATTTGGAAATCTAATCAGCTGTGTCGGTAGCTCACTCTTGAACATGACACTTTCTGCTTCGTGTCGGGATGGGATATCCTCATTTTCTCGTTGACCTTACTAGGTTGGGTTGTTCATTTTTGCCTTCCATTTGATCTCTACCACATCATCATGACCATTGATCCTATGGATCCAAAAGTTGCCAAACTTCTAGTTGTGTCGCTGATATGTTCAAAAGTTGTCCTTCTGTAGTTACACTTACCCCTGATTCTCTGTATCATCCAAAATCATTTTGCATTCCTTTGTCTCGTGTCGATGATGTGGGATTCATTATGGCCCTCCTTCGACATGATCACTTCATATAAACTTCATCTCATTATCTAGGAAGTCGACCAAGAGACTCCCTTCTAGTACCTTAGAGCTTGCATGCCCTAATGGCAAGTTCTTCACACTCGATGACAAGTTCACATCATTGGATTTTGATCGGGTGATTTCACGAGTTTTAGACTTCAGTTCCTTTATTCACATTCCATAGGACCGTTGTCATTATTGGTGGTTTCTCTTGTGCTTGTTAACAGTTTACATGATTGGCTGGTAATCAAGCGATTTTCTAGCATGTTAACCGTCAACACATCTATTCGCATGTTAGAATATGTACTTTGATTGGGTTGTGTTGGAGCGCAAGACCTTAGGCTCAGATTACAAAAGTCCAGGTTACAAGGTGGTGTGACATGGTTCTGTTGATATACATGTCTCTCTCAGATGGATGGCTGCGACCATACCATGAGTTATCATATGTGATCCTTCTCTTTATCAGATGGCTACGCCCATTCCTGGATCCATTTCCATGATCTTTCTCTATATGGCTGTATCCATACCATGATTCATGTATCATTTGACATAGTCTTCAGTTATGTATATATATATTTGTACTTGCTTGCATGTTTTCCAATGACAGACTCCAATTCCCTGCACTGATTCATAAAGCATTTCATCCCTCACTCTGATTTGGCCTTCATGCTTTAGGGGGAATTTGTTACACAACATTTTGTCACTGTTCCTATACTTCCCATTCCCTGATCCTGGAGGACCTCTACAGTGAATCCTACATGCTTCCTCTTCATGAAGAAACCCCCATTGTGTCCCTCTTCATGAGTAGAACAATTCCCTTTTGCATCATTTCCCAAAAATCTTATGTTTTTCCTAGTTTACAAGACCGACACTAATGATCAGTGTCCTCCTTGCACCGATATGCAGGGATTAGAACTGTCCCTAGTTTCGACTGGAACGACTGAGCCTTGTTCCATTCATGTTGATCCTCTTTTGGAAAAAAATTTAAATAAGGAGCCAAAGCTTCCAACTCTAGAAGTTTCGTAATGGAAGTCTGGTAGATGGTTGGTTCAGATGGAGTCAAGGATGTCAATTTGGGCTCCTTTCCCCTATAAGGATGGAACTACCTCAAGATATAAGACCTTCTCCCATGAGAAGAGGAACCATATCCCATCCATTCATGCTATATAAACCTCCCTTTTTCCCAAGCACAGGCTCTAAGTGTTAATGTTAGTGTGTTAGTGCTAATTAAGTTTGGAGTAAACAACAAGCTATTCATAGTTGTAGCTCTCTAGTTGTGTGTGAGGGAGAAGTTTGAATTTGGTTTAGTGTGAAGACTAAAGGGAAGAACCTTAAAACTATCATTGTTGAGGCCATCATGGAATGCTAATGGAAGTTTGTGGGAACCTAGTTTTCTCAGAGGAGAACAACAACATCATGACAATGGTTGTAATCTCTTCTTGATTTAATATATATGCAACTATCAATTGATTTCTTACATAATGTGTCATCTCACATGTTTATGGATTAATGCTTCTTGACTTGATAAGTAGGTCGAATTACAATTTTTCTATTATCATGGTTGTTATTTGTTGTTGTTTACTTGTTTAAGGTGTTCGAAGAAGGAAACAGGAGATAGCTGGAGCTAGAAAGCAAGGTCATCACCACACAGGATAAGCAGACTAAGAGATAGGCCCTCTTAATTGGTTCTAACCTAAGGAAATCTTCCATAGAATGTCTTGTTTGTAGATAGACCCACTGTCAGGCTAGAGGAATTGTTTGTGTTCATTCTTATAATTTTACTTCACCACAGAGACCCTCTTATGAGGGTCCCATATGAGATGGATATTGATCTCTGGGAGCTCCGAGGGGCTTGGCGTACTTCTTGGAGTGGTGCGAGACCATACGGTGAGTGGTTCAACTTCCCCTAACGGTGTGTGAGGTATAGGGTGACTAGTTCACCTTCCCTTGTGATACCCCATGGTAACATATGCATAGGTTGAGTGGTTCACTTTCTCCTATATCATATGAGTAGGATGAGTGGTTCACCTTCTCCTGTCGGCACATCCTACCCATGCAATCCAAGACTCATGGGAAGTACCTCTCATCTAGACAATGAGTAGGGAAATGAGGATAGGGACCATAGTACTACCAATGGACGCATCATGTACTACTGTGCTCCCTATGCTAGGATATTGATATTGATCTAGGATCAATGGAAACTGACTTTGGGTCAGCTAAGAGTGGTATGACATGCTCTCTATTATTGGATACTGACTTCAGGTCATTGGAGAATGGTATGATACATTCTTGATCATATCTTCTTTCTTCATGGTTCAACAGAGCAGAGACATGAATGGTATAGATTGTCAAACGGTTTGGCAAGTGAAGTTCACCCTAGTTGAGAGGGAGTGTTAAATTTGGAAACTAGGGCCAAAATTCACCTTGAACAACTTATATGAGGTCGCTGATATTTGTATTGGATTCCTCCCTCTAAGAGGTGTAGGATTGATTTAAATATAATCCCATTCTGACATGCATAAATGGAATTATGAATTTATTTTGATTACGGTCAAATTGTCAAGGTTGGCCAGTCATCTAATTTGCACCTCAATGTTGCATATAAATTCAAGATGCCTCCTCCTCATTTTGGCATTTCCGACACTTGTGCATCTCTCTCTCCTTGATTGGGTATGAATTTATGAGGCTTCTCTCTCTCTGCACGTGCTAATAAAGGATTGTACTTTTTTTATCCCTGAATTGATCAGCGTAGTCCAATTTTGACTGTTGTTTTGTGGGGGGTATCTCTGTTTGGGTGGGCCGCAGTTTTCAGCACAAAAACCGAGGTTGCTTGACCATTATCTTACCAGTGTTGAAAGTGGAAGGGCTTGCTACTGCGTTGACTTTCATTGACCATATTTGACTAGACTTTTTCGAATTATTTTTTGGGCTGATTTGACTAGTTGTTGGAGGCTAAGTTGACCAAGTTTGACCGAGCTGTTTTGGAGGTCAAAAGCTTCCCTATTGACCAGCGTTGACTTTCTGGTTAGGGATATTTTTTCTGTTGTTCGACTAATCATATTCCACTGTGATTGGGCAAGTGAATATAGTAGATTGTACTCTCTCTCTCTTTGTTGAACTTTTGAAGAATTATAAGAAGAATTGATCAAGGGTTTCCCCACATTGGGGTTTGTCCTTGGTTGGTGCCATATCTTGTGTCCTCTTGTCTTCGCTTGTCTTATACTATTATTGTTTATGTTCTATGTCTATTTTACTATCATGTTGATGTGATTGCTAAACTAGATATTGATATTGGGCTAGTAAAGAAATTGAAGTAAAATTTCTCTTAAACATAGAACATACCATTGTTATCTAAAATGAATACATTTATTCCAAGTTCTTTATTAAATACATGGGTACATATATTCTTTGAAGCCATCTTCTAAAAACTTGACCAGCAAACCCATTTCTCACAATGTTTCCATTCCTTTTTGTGTTTACATTCCCTTATTGGCATTGCATTGGTATTATCAATCAATTTTCCATACATAATAAAAGTTGGGAGAAGAGGTGTACAAAAATATATTATCTCCACAAACCCTATGGTTTCACTCCTTGTTTCACTCCCATTTCATGTTTCTCATGACAGATCTAACAAAGTGTTCGATAAATTTCCAGATATTGTTTTTCAATTTAATTTGTCCTCCAAAATAGTAGTATTTTTGAACCAGGTGTTTATTTCACTAGTAAGGTCCAGGAAATGTTGGAGTTGGCAAGTGGAAGGAGGATCCTTTTTTAACCTAGTATAAAACAAAGATTCAAGTGGTGCTTGAACGAAGCTAATAAAAATCAGGTTGAGGTGCTAGCTCTCTATCAAGGGCTCAAAATTCTTGACCCAAGGAAAATAAGAAACTTCATAGTCATTGGAGACTCCACAATAATTATAAGACATGCACTACTCTTCTTCATCCAATTGTAATCTAGAAAGGCTCATTCTACACTCCAAAAAGAAGCCACCTTCTTTGAATCTATATAGATGTGTTAATAGATCGAAATTTCTAGATTGATCAATTGGTCAATAATGCCTCTTGTTCAGGTGGTGGAAACCTTAGGTCAAAAGAGGGTGTATCCTTCTCCCTAATTCCTTAAATTCATCAGAATCATTAAATAAAAGGTTTGCATACCATTCACTATCCAAGCCAAGTGGCATATCAAATTTAAAGAGGGAGGATGGAAACCATAGGCAATCATAATCCCTGTACCACTGCAGATATTGAGTTTAGTGGAGGGGAGGCATTTTCACTTACGATTTAAGTTTTATTATGACTTCAAGCACCATCAGGATAATGCAGCCCGATTATTTCAAATCTCCACTAGGTTGTGGTTGTCTATGATTCACCCATGAGCTTAGTCTTGACCCAGAAATGCCTCTTCTCAGCCTGTGTCTGATGTTTACCTAGAAGCATCCCTTCTCAGCCTTGGCAGCAGTGGAGATTAGTCACTTGGTTATAGCCTTTTCCCTTGTGTTTTATGGCATCAAATTAGTGTTGGGATTTAAGTGGTTCTCAATGGCGAAAAAGTATTTTAAAAAAGAGAAATTGAAATTTGTTTTTGTAGTCTCTCTAGAGGTTGGAATGCATGGAAAACAATGTCCTGACTGTTACCCTTTGTATGAGATTATGGACATATATCACGTCTTACAAAGACAAGTGGCCCTTATAGTAGACAATAGGACTTCTATTTTCTCTGCTATAGGTAGAATTCATGCTCAGAGGAAAAATTCATGCTCAGAGGAAAAATCATACCAATGAAGTTTGCAATCATAATGGAGGCTCTGTCATGATATAAGAGGAAAATTGAAATTTAGAGGCAGAGTGCTATGTGTTATATCACCAGGTTTCAAGTTTGGCTAGGAGTTCTCAGTCAGCCATCTCCAACTTCAGAATGTCTATTGGCTCAGGTAGTGAAGAAACCAATGAGGACCATTCTATTCACCATTAGCCCTAAGATGTTGGTATGGACCGGGATTCCTGGCGTTCCCATCTAGAACAAGAGGAAGCATTCATCAAGCATGTTTTTAATCAATTGCAGGTTTTATCATGTTTTGAAAAATTGTCTGGTTTTAAGCGTCTTTTATAGGTTTACAACAGTAGAATATTTTGGACATCCTATGTAAGGGATAGTAATGTCTCATTTATAGTTAATTGTTTAACTCTTTTTACAATTCCTGAACTATACACCATGAGAGAGTCCTTCCTCTTATTGTATTATTTTGTTCTGAGTAACACTACAGTAACTTTCAAATATAAAAAAAACTATTCGTTTTCGTTTTAAAAAACAAACGATGGAATGTTAAGCTGCCTGCTAAGGTTCTATTTTCTATGGGAACTTGTCTAAAAGGATTGAGGTTGGCTATAAGTCGGGCTCAATTTTGGTAGAGTAAATCGACACCCAACAAACCTCTCAAATAAGATGAACAATTCTTCCATTTGTGATGCAAGTCCTCGAGACTTGTTTGTTGATGCATTAAAAGAAAGAAGAAGAACATGAGGATGGATTCATGCATGTCAAATGTTTGACAAAATGCCTGAACGACGTTTGAGAAAAATAGGTGAAATTAACAGAAATGGAAACATGCAAATGGGGAGATGATACAAATTAAATTACCTCGATTCATGTAGAACCAGGGAATGCTGAAAATGGTAGAAAATATTGCGATCCCTACAAACATGTTTTTTTCTCGCTATTGTACCTATAGTACTATAAGTGGGAGGAAATCCCTTTGTATCCTTCTGCTGCTCCATTTCCACCACCCATAGGTGGTATTAAAAATATTTGATAGCCAATTGTCGAGTACTTGCAGCATAAATCCCCTAGAATTCTTCTTTCATAGTCGTTAGGCAGATCAAAGACATCATTAATTTCGAGGAAAATATTCAAGTTCTTCATATGGACTTCACCCACATGGCATCCTTCTTGGACCATAGTCAAAACTGATTCCAATATCAACACAGAATGTTGCTGAAGCCCACAAAAATGTGTTTGAGAGAGATGGACGATGCCCTCACGCAAGCCAAAGAACTCATCCATCGCATCAATCAGTAGCAAGCCATGTTTCAATTATTGTATTCTCTGCAACCCCAAGCCCAAGCTCTCAAGAGAATGTAGAACATGGGTGGGATTATTGCAAATAAATTCCAAACACCACCGACACTATTGAAAATCAATTTCAAACGCTAAAACTTCAGAAGCATGGAAGATAAGTTTCAATCACCTCTTTCAAGAACTTTTAGGTAATTTTCAAATTCTTGCCCATACCGAGGAGATTATGTCCACTGCAATGCCTGAGTCCTCCTCCAACTTGTCTATAAGAGTTAAAAAAAAAGTATTATAGGTTTAAATCTTTGTTAAGTGTTACCAAAATCTAGTTAATGTTTTAGGGAAAATACTAAAAAATACTTATTTGTTTTGGGTTGGTTTTAGTTAAAAATTGTTTGGCTGGGATTTAATTTTTATTTTTTTTAGAATATTTGGACCTTATAAATTTTTACTTTGGGATACCCCTCGGATTCAATAAGTAAACCAAAATGAGAGGATTTGTTGCTAAGGTGATTGTTTCCACATCAATAACTATTGTATTTAACTCGAACATTTTAATAAAGCTAGTGATATCCTTTCACATCCTTAAATTGTAGCACCCCAAGACATCTATTTTCCATCATGTATGAGAATTAAAGTAAATCCAAATATATCATAAATTAGGGCATATAATATACTATCCTAACAATATCTTCTAAAAAAAAAATTTATTGGAATAAGCCGAAAATGGCCCAAGCAAGTATCGAATTATCCTCATGAAAGAGAAAAGTAATAGAAAAATATATTACCAATGGAAGAAAGTGCTTTTAAGACTTCAAACAAAACTAAGGTAGGGGTGTTAACATACCAAGATTCTAAGAATTCCCAAACCATTTTCTCATTAGATTGGCTAGCCTTATATTGAATTGACACAATTAAAATGACTAACATAAATGACTAATTTGTATTATTGAAGTACTTTTTAAGTAGTCATACTTTTGTTCCTAAAGTAAATTAGTCGTTCATGTTATTCATTTTTAGTTGCATTACTTATTATATAGTCATATATTTTAACCCAAGACTAAATTAGTCATTTATGTTAGTCGTTTTTAGTTGGGTCACTTAAGATTGCTCATTTTTGGTACTATTTCACTTGGAAAAGTTGTGGTGACTAACATTTTTAGTCATATGGTAGTTAATTTCATCATTTTCTACTAGTGTAATATAGCAAGGTATCATCATTGTGATCACATCTAACAAAACAAAAAGATTGTAATATAAAATCATCACCACACATCCTCAAATTAATATAAATTTCATGTCAAATAACTTCTATCACATATACATATATCTAAAGCACATTAAATGAACATATCTGACATGACCTAACAATATACACATCAACACCAACTTATAAATTAAGTATATAAACATGAACAAAAAAATGCACCCCATCTATATAAATACAAATAAGTAAAATAACTACATCATGAATTCAAATAAGTGTAATCAATATCGAATACAACAGACGTAGTAGTGCCTGTAGCCTAGTCTATAGTAGAAGGCAATGGATGGTTAACTACTACCTAATCAAGTACATCTATCGAAATCAATTGAGGTGAAGGACTAAGAGGTGGCTGTTTTTCAGTAAAAGGACATGGATGGTCTATAGCAGAAGGTGGATGGTCTTCTTTGTTAGGAGAAACATACGGCACATCATCTAGATCTAGAATCTTAACATTATCAGGCTACTAATGAGTAGTCGTACTACCAAAAGGATCACCGACACCCTAACAACCATGATCCAATGGGGCGGCACGACCACTAGAAGCATCATCATCACCATCCTCATCATCATGATCATTATCATCAGCCTCATCATCATGATAACCATTATCACCCTCATCATCATCATCATCATGACCACCCTCATCATTTGATGGATGTGTTGCTGCATGATGCCCTATAACCCTCATCATTGTCAGTGCCCTACTAGCTCCGATAACATGTTGCATAAGAGACATCAAATCTTGCGGATAGGTCCTCTAGAGATCCACAAACATTAGATTTGTGCTAATATCTCAAGGCCTCATAGGGAGGACTTGTTGTTGAACCAAAACTCTAACCAATCTATCACAACAGTCCATCCAACATTGCATAGTAGGCCTCTGTTCCCCCCCCCCCCCCGCTCTGATGCCCACACCCCCCTCAGAATGTGCCTTGCCCTCACCCTCTTGGGCCTTTCCCATCTCCTCATCTCCTTCGACATCTGATGGGGGAGGACGTATGTATGCATCGAATATGCAATGTCTACAAAATATATAGTACAGAAAAATAATTAGACAATTTCATTAAACAATTTATTAAAACAAGTTAAATAATGTGCTAGAATAAATTTTATTCTAATTAATTAAAATAATAAAATGAAACTAGATTAATTTTAATAAAACACTAATAATACCTCTATCGTTTAGAGGCTCATCCATTGTGAATAATACTTTGGGACACCCTCTCCTATCAATCCCCGCGTATGGATACCCCAACATGAAAAACACATGCCTAGTAGCTCTAGTGCCTCCTCTAAAATCTTGGTTGGAAACTCCAGCATGCCCCTCTTAGGCATCATCTTCCCCTACATGCACATTCAAGCCTCATTGACTAGCCTAGGAGGGCAACAATCAAATCTAGGCATCATCTCCAAAATCCTCTCAAAAAATAAACAAAAAACTTGGAAGAAAAAGGGAAGGTCTCCCTCCCATGTCTCGACAACGAACGACATCTATATAAAGTTGTGCAAAATTGCCTTAAAAAAATGGCAGACCATGTGATGCAATGTGGTACCTGAATGAAAGAATCAATATAATACAAAAGAGGGTAACTAATACACTTCCCATCACCATAATAATTTGAAATGGTGTTGACTAATAATGAGATGCACCTATCATTCTCTGTAGCAAAAGAAGATATATGTAGTTGTCCACCATGACCTAAAAATATGATGGATGGACTGCATGAGGCCTGACATATCTCAGAGTGTATGCAAGATGACTCTTAGCTGCAACACCATCAAGTACATCAGGGAACTAGGGGAAATCCTACCCTCTCCTAGATAGGCCAGTGATAAAGTATATATCCTCCTGAGTGGGCCTATACCAAAACTCAAGACTGACATGGAAATATTGTTGTTGGACATTCCATTAGCAAATAAGATGTTCCAATAAGACCGAGTGCACCTTCATGGATGTACCCTCCTTATAGTACTTGAGGAGGCATACATTCCTCAAGAGCACTCGGGTCGCTGCAATAATAGGGCAAGGGTATAAATCCCTCTCCCTCTCTTTGGCCTGCCATAGCGATACCATATTGTATGGCTTTGCCTCCTACTCCTATTATTTTTGTTGCTCCATCCACTGATGTCTCTACTACATGATCGACATATAAAACACATCAGCCTCATACATAAAATACAATTTTTATTATTATTAAATGAAACATGTATTTATAACTATGGAAACATAACTTTCAAAAAAAAAAAATAGTGCGCTCAAAACATAGTAATGCACCATGTCTAGTGTGCTTTCAAATTTAATCGCATCGGTAATGGTGTGAACATAAGTATGACGCACCACCGACGTTTTATAAATTTCACTTTTCATAGTAGTGTGGCATACTTTTGCATTGGTGCTCATGCCAAATCTTTCCTAGTGCATTTATATTTATAAAGCTCACTACCACAACGACAGTGCATTATGTTCATGCATCGAAACATGGTGCACCCTATAAATTTACTTTAAAAAAAATCGCAAAAAAATGATGAATTCAAACTAATTTGGAATTCTAATCCACTAAAAACTTAAATTAGAGAGAAACATAGATATTACCTAGACATTTGGTCATCTAGGAGGCATTGTGGACATGTAATGGAGAAAAACAAATTTTCATATCATTTGAAAAAATTGGAAACCCAAGCAGTGAGCACAGTACTAAAAGGTGGTGAACAAGAGAAGCATTCACATTAGGGCGCTTGCATGTGGCAAGAGTGGCACAAGTGCTTCAAAGCTATACTGCACTATAGATGTTATAAAATAAAATTATGGTCGAGAGGGTTTTTTCTTATTTAACCCTCCTTTTGTATGTGTCTCAAAGTGCACCAGGGTAGGCTATATCCAAAAGTACCATGTTTTTTTATTTAAAATTATTATGATGCTTTATCAAGATGCATCAAGGCTTTACATTACTCATAATGCATCGGTGTTGTGGTTTTACAATAGCACCAGGTTTATATTAAAAGTTAGAAATCATTTATTGGTACACTTTATACAATGCCTCGGGGCATTGTTATGCATTTACCAAACTGGGATGTCATTTTCAAATAGCACTGGTACGTTTTACTATATGAAGGATTCTGGTGCTAGCGAATATTCCAGCACTACTGCGTTAGGGTATTTAGCGCACTGTGGTTTTTATTTTTCAAAAAAACAATAATCTACAATGCACCATGTTATATGCAGCTTTGGTGTGTGTATTGATAAGAAAGCACCAATGCTCTTGAGTAATCTAGATGCACCATAAAATAAACATCTAATAAAATATTTTCCTACCAACCTCTGCTACAAATGAATTTTTGGGATTTTTTTTAGGGTCCTCCGCAAAAACCTCCGCTAGAAGGTATTTTCCTTGTAGTGGCACAAGTACGTTCATTGATGAGGCTAATATTTGTCTTGTAATTTTTGGGAGAAAACCATGAATTAAGTTGAGTCCTTTTACGCATGCACAACGTGGCTTTCATAACTCAGACTTACGGCTTGTTTGTGGATACATATTTTCTTTATTTTGAGGGTGAATTCATGAATTAAATCTCCCCTAGCTCATACCTTTAAAAAATATGTTAATACTTGAGACCTATGTTCAATTTCCCAATCAAAGGCTCATGAATTCCTCTTCAAAGAAACGACTTAATGCTAATCTATGGAAGTGATCTAAAATCACCTAATACTATGTGAATTTTTGAAGTTCTAACGTGAAGTAAATTATGAAAGGGGTTTGGGCTTGAAAAATGGTTTCGCTAAAATTATATTACATACCAATATATGGGATTCATTGGGGTTAATGTTTTCCAATATTTCACTACTTGTTGAAAACCCTACCCCATCTATATTTTGTTGAAAATAAAACCTTAAGAACTCACTTGGCCTAGAGTAATCACCCATTTCTAATATATTTGGGATTTGCATTATTTGTTGCAAGGGTTTGTTAGGCCTTTGGTTTGATTGTTGCAGGTGATAATGTACCCTACAATGTTACATAATGAACTCTAAAATGTGATGAACATAATGTAAGTAAGTTTTAATATTTTTTTGATATCAGACTTTTGTGATCCATATTGATTCTTTGAAATTGACTTTCGGATTAATCACATCATCAATATTTGTTGGTTGACATTTCAAACCCTCTAATGTGGTTCATCATCAGGACCAAGATGAAAAAATCAATATATCCTTAGGAATAAATAACAGAGATGCATCTTGTTCCAGAACTAGCCGTTAAAAATATAATTTATTTTAATCAACAAAGGAACGTTAAAGGAGATTTTAGTTGAATATAAAATATTAAACATAATTCAGTAAAAGTAAAAAATATAATAATGTTAAAGGGAGAGATTAGGTCAATATTTAATAAAATATGGAATTGACTAGTCAATATATAAGTAAAAGTTAAAAATAAAAATGAGGGTAAATTTATAAATAAAATAGTGGAAGAATAAATGCCATTAATAAAAAATTATTATATTATATATTAATTTAAGGGAAAAAGGGACCAAAAATTATAATTTTATAATATTCTTGTTGTAAATAGTTTTCCAGATCCATCACATTTATGAAAACGTCGTATATCAACATTTCAAACCAATAACTGTGGTTCATCTTCAGGATAATAACACAACTCAATATGATCAATCGTGATGCAATAATAGCTTGCAAGAATAGAGAAGCATGTTAGCATACTTGTGCAATTATACCCTTACAAATTCCATGTAAACAACTGTGTCATGGATACCAAAAGCTAAACATTGTTCGATTTAGAGAAAATATTTGGATACATTTGCTGAATCTCTAGTTTCATGAACATGACCTAAAATGAGACAATGTGATGGATCAAGTTTGCATGGATTGAAGAATGGTTGATTTAAAATTGAATGAAATTTTTGTCACTCGATGGAAGATCATCTACAATAAAAGCATTCAAAATTGGAAAGTTCAAAGAGAGATGTAACCAAATTTAGTCTTCTATGGATATCATCATGAGGTTATTGTTGTTAATTTAAATATATTGAAGTATTGGTGGTAATGTTGTTGGTTCTAGCATTGTATTCCTAAGTTATGTGGATCAATGTGACTTAATAAAATATGTGATACCTTGTCATGTAGTTTCTCATGACATATTATGAACCCTTATTGAGATGATGAGGGTTTCATTATGATAAGAAGAGCTATTTCTAAGTGTGAGAATTTTTTTTTTATCATTGTTGGTTATTGAACTAGGTTATGATAGTATTGGAGACTGGCAGAGACACATTGCGCAGGGATATTGAGAGCGTTTTGTTTTTACTTGGATGTGGATGGTGCTTTCTAGTTATTATTAAATCATGATGATGTGGTTGAATGTTTGATAATAGTACTGGAGAATATGTTGATCAAGATAATATTTTGGCAATCAATGACAACTACCTAGAGACAAATGCATACAACAATCACTAGTACATGTAACGTTAATTGTTGACGAATTTTGGTTTCTCCAAGTTTCATTATCACTCTACATATTTGTCAGTAAGGATTCATTGTTAACAGTATTTTTTTTATTTAGAAGTAAGGGTCGTGTTAGCACCCAAACATATGATAGTTCCTAATTTTTTTGGCAGTTAATGTTGTTAAGGTCCTAACATCTTCACAGTGCACATTTAAGTAGAGGATTTTGGAAGAACTATTGGTTGCAATTATATATTTTGATCTATAGCAAGGGTTTATGCAGAAGTTGATTAAGGGAAATGGACCTAATAGTATACTAAACAGGTTTATGTTGTTGACAATGGTTGGTGCAAGGATATATGGATATGTCCTAAAAGTTACAAATGTCTATGTGAAGTTACTGACACTTTTGTGACCAAAGATATGAAAGAGGGTTTGTAAATTTTGTGCAAAACCAAAACAAGGGTATGTTGCATGCATTGTTGAGAACATTGATTTGTAAAGAAATTTTTTAGACATCTATAAATGACACATTCTGAGACTACATTAATAGAATCTATCCTACGTGAGTAGTGAAGCTTTCAGTATTGTTTGGATCATGTAAATAAGTAGCTAAAGTTTGACATTGCATATGTATTGGTTGGATTGATTGCAGAATTTTCCTTGATAAAATATGACTTGAAAATTTGACATTACATTTGTATTTCTTACTGAAGTGTATGATAGCATGCTAGTGTTTGATGCACATAGGTAACTTTAGCAGAGTTTATATTACAAATTTTTACGATTGATGATATATTGAGTCAGGAGAGAGTGACAGTTGAGGAACTGATTGTAATGAAAGGTAACAATGAAGTGTAGCAAGAGTGGTATTGAATTGTGGTAGGAGAGAAGTGTAGCAGTAGAGGAGGAAACTTGTGATAGTATCATATGCAGAGCATATTCTAGATAGGTCATTGTCACAGGTACAGGAGCCCAAAATTATTTAGCTAGCATTAGCTTCCATCTAGCACTTGCTGGTAAAACCCTTGGAGTGTTTTATACTTCCTTCCAACTCATCTAGAAAATTGTTTGTAAACCATACATAATGAAGCTTGTTTACTGAAATATGTTATATATTGATTATATGATGTGATGATGTTTTATGTTTGTTTTATGATCTAAATGTTTAAAATAATAAACTAACTAATTGAGTAAAAATAAGGGAAATACCAATTCACCTCCTTCTCAATATTTCCAACTATTGGTATCAGAGGGGGTTCTTTGGATGCTTAATCGCTTGAAGGAAAATATGTAGCCAGTAGTTGATTAGTGAGGAGCATGTAGTTGAAGATAAGATGGCATCTTATTTCAAATAAGTTTCATCTCTCAAACATCAAATTACTAAGGATGAAAAAAGAATAAATGATGATAAGGAGTTTATATAACACTCTCAGTTCATAATTCAAATATCTAAAGAGATATAGTGAGCAAGATGATTCTAAATAGTGTTGAGCTCTTAGTGAAATAAACAAGCTAAGAACAGAAATTGTATTGTAGAAGGAGCAAATGAAAATGCTAGCAAAGGATTGTGAACTTGATGAAGAAAATAAGTCAGTGGACCATCTCAAAAGCTTGCTCCAAGACGAAAACAATAGAGAAATTACCTTTAAAAATGATCTCAATGAAAAGCCAAATAAATGGAATAAGTAAGATAAATAACCAGGCAACCAAATCAAAACCTTGAAGACGGAACTTTAAGAAGACAAAAGGATTGACAAAGTCATAAGAAGTAAAATGAAGTAAAAGAAAGAGGATTGCATGAAACATGAATAGTAAATCATCACCTTGATAGCAGAATTGGACAATCTTAATAAAAGATTGAGGAGCTCGCTGGTATTGGATGACATTCTAAATTTCCAAATGTCACAACTTATCAAGACAAGTATTGGATATGTTGTCAAGTCCTCATCTTGCAATGATGAATATTCCAAAATGAAGAGAAGTCACATGACAAATATGGAAAGAAGCCTCATGAAGAGAAGCTTCATACCAAAGATGAAGAGAAGCCCAAAGTCAAATTTCAGCATAATTCAACCAACATAGAGGGCTGGAAGACCAATGCCTCAATAAATCAAGTCGATGCATTCAAGATGCCAAATCATAGAATATCATTCAATAGTGGAGTGGAGAAAATCCTTGGATATCCTCAAGGGAAAGACACATTTAGGAGATCATAACCATATACCCCCAGGCATGCGGGCACATTCTATGGTTATTGATATGCATGTTCTAACTATGGACATAAAGCTAGATATTGTAGAGAATATAGCAAGAGTAATGATAGAGAGTTTTACTAAAACCCTAGAGGTATATTTGTCGGAAGACAAGACAAAGTGCCACATGCCCATGATAACAGAAGTTTCAACACATTTTCTATGGTGTTCAGGCTAGATGTAGAGTTCTACTTATGTCACAAATTTGGCCATTTTGTATGAGATTCTAGAAGCAACTTGAAGTGGACCTCACGAAACCAGGAAGGAAAGACATTCACCTAGGAAGAGGAAAAGACAACTAGGGTCTGGCAGAGAATACATGTTTCACAATGAATTCACACACAACTGGAATACATGTTGTAGCACAAGAGTGTGTTATCAGGGGTGGCATGTTTAATGGAAGAAATTATGCAATAGGGAAGCACATTGTCAGGGAGAGCCTGTGTAATGGAAGAGATGACACAACAAGAAAGCATATTGTCGAGAAGAGCCACATCAAATGAATATTTCATCAATGAAAACGATTTATCAGCCACCATCTTCCATTGGTGTCAAAGGGAGAGAAAATCTTAGAAGAGAAGAAGAATCAAGTTTATAAAAGCTTACGTAACATGCCAAGTAATGATAGGTGTGTTGGCATCAATGACAAAGGGGAATATTTTTAAATATTTTATCATTAATATCAAAGAAAGAGTAGGATGTCAAAGGGGGTGTATGATATCATCATTGATGTCCTCGGTATGTTGGCATGCATGTAGGAGATGATGCATTGATAAAACCCTAGCTCTAGGGTTTGGATTCCCTAGGCAGAGAAGATACCTCGAACTTGTTAAATATTTTGAAGCATACCAATGAAGTCTCCTTGGAGACCATCATCATTGGATTCTCTTCATTATATTGATTCTAGTGATATGTGTAAAAAATTTTGGGCCCTCACGGTTTGAGAGATATGCCGAGTCAAAGTCAGTACACCCTCATTGCTGTCAAAAACCCCAAAAAGTGAGATGATGTGACAGTCAAGTAATTTTATGGAAAATTTTGTTTTGGAGGATTTAAAAATCCAATAAATAAGAAGTTTGTTATTTATGTGAAGGATCATAACTTAAAATTAACCTACTAATTGACCTCATATCAAAGAAAGTTCTTGGCTCCAAGTAAAAATTTAAATACAAATTTAAATAAGTCAAAAAATTGGAGGGAATGTTTTGGCTCTAGTAATTTTAATTTTTGAATTTAAAATTCCCTCCAAATTCCTAAGTTAGCTACCCTACATGACAACAATCCAAAAATATGTAAAGTAATTTATTTCTCACTCAAAGCATGAATTAAAATGGCAATATGGTGAAAGGAAGTTATGAACAGTGTAAACTTTGAAATGGGAACTGATACTGTTACCTGTTTCGTAGAGATAGCAAAAAGTGACCTGATTTTGAAAAGTGGTGATGCAGAACACACGTTTTTTTTAGAGCATAGTTTTTGGCACTTTAATTTTTTTTTATGTATATTATGTTTTAGAATGGTAGTGATTTTCATGTTGATTTTAAAAAGCGAGTATTCTGCATCAGTATTCTGCATCACACCCTTTTTTTAAAAGACCTATTTTTTGACTTTAAATTTTCTAATGTATGAAATGTAAATAATTATTTTCTAAATTTGATAGTTTTTGAAGTGGTCATTTTCTTCATATTTTCTTTTTTTTTTTTAATTTTAATTTTAATTTTTTTTTGTAGTGAGGTTTTTATTGTTTTGCATTTTTCAATTAAAAAGTCGATATTTTGAATTTTAGATAATCTACATATTTATACATCCTTAATTAATTTTTCAATCCACTTTCTAAAAAACAATATTTTTTTAACAATGGACATAAAAATAACCATTTTTAACATAAATATAACAAAAAAAACTACATGTTTTGATAATTTTTTGCTAGAATTGACATGTCAAAATCACAATTTTTATACGAAAATTTTAACTAAAAATGGTTAAATAATAGTTTTTTTATTAATTTCATGTAAAAAAAATAATAATAATCACTTTTTTTTCAAAAAATAATCATTAACTTAAAAATCAATGCGAAAATCACATATTACAAATATTGAATGCATAACAACCTTAATTGATTGATTATTCTTCTCATAAAATGTCAAAGTCAAAACATTGCAAAGCTTGATTTCCAAGCATAACTTAAATTTAATCAACAATGTCATGTAATCCAAACTCTTTGTCCTCTAGAGTTTCATCATTGTCTTCTACCACAATATTTTCTACTTCCTTTTGCTCATTTTCCTTTTCTAATGGATCTTCGATGTTTGCAAATATCCCAATGTATGTCTTTCCAAACATTCCATGTAATGGTGGTTGGGGTTCCTTTGCCTTTTTTGCCACACGTGATTCACTAAAGTCCCCTTTCTTCAACCCAATTTCTTGCATTGCATCTGGAAGAAATTGAAGAGCATTAATTCTTTGCTGAATGAAATTGCACTGTAATGGATCTTTCTCAATTGTAATGCAATTTCTTCCTTTTTGAAGGCAGCATGCTAGTGTTGTACCTAATTATCAAGCACAAAAGAAATAATGAAGTAAATTAGTACAATGACATATTAATTAAAAAAATAACATATTGAAATTCAATTCCATATAATAAAACTTACCTGAGCTAGAAAATAAATCCAGAACCCAATCTCCTTCACTTGAACATATGTCTATAAGATAGTTAATCAATAATTGTGGTTTTTGATAAATGTTAACTATCTCTCCTTTTGTTTCTTTGTCTTCATATGTTAGTTTTCTCACAACAACATCACAAGTCAGTATTTGGCTATGAATCTTTCCGTCCACCCGATTAAAAATCATAGACATATGGCTATCATCTTTTGCCCAACTATCAATATGAATGAACTCACAGTCATTTATAAATTGTTGATCTTCATTGTTAAGAAGATTTGACTTTTTCCTTAAACATGAAATAGTAAAAGTTCAAGTAACTTGTACATAAATGAATTTTTCAACATTAATAAAATATACATTTTAAACGTCTTACCATGTAAGTTGCATCCTTGAATTTGTTTTCCCCTTGAAGCTTGACAATATCATTGCCAATTGTGTGTCTAAATGAAATGTCACAAATCTCCATAATGGTGATGACATCACTTCTACAAATCCCGCAACCACTTTATTAAAAGCTTGATAAGTATAAGGGTCACTATCATAGTAAATGTTTTGAATATTAAAACCATGGGGAATATCTGCAATAACTAGGGCAAAATCTCTTTTTGGTATGAGTTTAGAAATGTCTTCACAGTCACCTTGTATTACTTGATATTGAATAGTGTCTAGCCTATTCCAAATGAAATGATTAAGAATTGGATCAAGTTCAACATTCTTAATACATTTCTTCCTCAGTATTTCGATCTTTATTTTTTCAATAAAATTCTTGAAACTGTCTAGTGCTCCATTATCTTCCTTCCTCATCTTTTATAAAATAAACAAATATATCTGTAAGTTATAAATTAAAAATAGTACACAGATGAATAAAAATGAATGTATAAATCAGGATACATTTTTAAATGCAAGATAAAAATCTTTTAATGTTGATGTAGAACTTGAATCTGGATAGTTGCGTACAACATCATCCCAACTATATTCATTCAACAATCTAACCATTTGTTCTTGAATTTTCATGTAAACTTTGTGACTGCATAGATAAAGTAAGAAAAAGTTAATATAATGATATGTATAACAAATACTACCAAGAACAACATGTTTTATTTAAAAGATAACTATAATCTAGAAATAAATAAAAATAATTCAGCAAACTTACTTTTGAAATTCTTCAGAAATTTTCTCCAATGATAATTCCCCTAACCTCACACGAGATAATATTGTTTTGACAATTTTTTCATCTTTCACTCCTTGCATCGCCCTCCAAGGCGTGATAGTCATATCGTCTAGAAGTTGTTTCAGTTCAGGAGCTGATTTACTGTTGCTACATATCAATGGCTTAGACTTTTTGACCCTCTCGTTTTTAATGCCAATGTCTTCCCACATGCTAAAAATCTCATCAATCAACTTCCAAACATCTC
The DNA here is from genome assembly GCA_031772625.1 of Pinus tabuliformis. Classification (NCBI taxonomy): domain Eukaryota; kingdom Viridiplantae; phylum Streptophyta; class Pinopsida; order Pinales; family Pinaceae; genus Pinus; species Pinus tabuliformis. Next base: position 393,091,536 of record CM062805.1, read on the forward strand.
TAGTTCTAAATGCCAATTGGAAAATGTTATAAAAACCTCTGAATAAATCACTATTTTTGTTTCCATTTCCAACTTTTGAATTGGTTTTCTCTTCAATTTGATAGCCTATTTCCATACAACATTCCTTTTAGAAATCTACAGTAACATTTATCCTATCCCCACCACATTTTTCTTGAAATTCACCATGAATAAATCTAACCCTTTGGATGAAAGTCATAGACATCCTATATTCATTATCTGAATTATGATCCCATGCCACTAACTTTGCTTCTGTTTCATTTAAACCAACATAAATGATACATTTCATTGTTTCAAAACGTGGGTTATTAGGATATTCCTCCATCAATTGTCTTTGAGCTTCTATAGAATGGTTCCCCCCAAGCACATAATAATTGTATTCAAAACATTTTGACTTATCAAATGCTTCTTTTTTGGGAACTTGAAGTGGATCAACAAGAAGCACATAACTAACCACATGAGCATATGGATTGTACCTCATCAATGTCTTCAAGTTGTGAACATGCAGATGATGTGGCTTTCTGACATGATATTGACATTTTCCTTCACTTGCCTTATAGGTTTGTCTGACATTAAGCTAAAATGTACGACCACCATCAATTGAGTTTCTCTTTGTCAAATTCTGTCGAATATTTGTTTTGTTTTAATAATGCCATCATCTAAATTAGCTCCTAGTGTAATGATTTCTCTGCTTTCTTTTGAAGTTTCACTAGGTTCTTGACTGCTGGTAATGACTACTTCAAAATCTTCAACTTTACTTTTCTTCGTCATAACATTCTCAACAGATTTATTCTTGGGAATTCTTACTTTTGGTCTTTTACAACTTTTCTCAGTTCCAATGTCATCTTCAGTAATGGCAACATATGCTTCACTGTCAATTTCAACTTCATCGTCCTCAAAAGTAACTTATTTACCCTTGCAAGATTTATCTACCAGAGGCCTTTCTTTCTGATTCTTTGGATGTAGTTTTGTAGCATCATCAATTACTACATTTTGCTTGTTTTCCATATCTTCTTCTGACATTGAGTAAAAACTGTTGACAACTTTCATGATATCATGCTCTATGAAATGAATGCCTCCCAACCTAATTGAACAACTTTCGACAAAATTCTGCCAAACAAAATATCATATGTCAATCAAAAAAAAGTTAAAAAAATATAGCAAGACACTTTCAAGAATGCAAAATACAAATATAAATAACAATACTTACGATGTTTTGTGTCATCTCAATTACGATTTGTTTACACAACTTTGTAGATACCTCTCTCGTGTCATACAATGAATATGATAGTTGGTATTTAATTCTTTCATGTGACTTGGGAGCTTTTGTAAGTACGTAAACAACTTCAGTGTTCAGTACCGAACACATATCTATGACTCTTCCCATCACCTCAAAATTTCCATTATCAGTCGGTATATCAATATATAGATATATATTCATATTTTTTATTTCTTTTTCTTTCACATACCAGACTCTTGATGGAAATTTCACCTCTTTTGAATTCTTCCAGTTTGAAATTATCTTCTTATCACATGAGGCACTTAAAAGATTTGTAGCCATGAGCTCAGGTGGAGTTTGTTCACCAATGCTTTTTGAAGATGCACCTTTAAGAGTCTTTGGTCCAGAAAGATTCACAGAAATTTTCTTTGATACCATTTTCCTGGAAAATAGAAACACATAAATCAGTAAATAACAAAAATATATTAACTTAAATTAACAACGAAAATATATCATAAATTTTTTATTTGTATAATTAGAATCGCCCAGACACCCCTAACGGGTGGGTGGGCGAGTCGGTGGGCGGGCGAGAGGTCAGGTGAGGGACAACGGGGTGGGGTGGGCAACCAGGCGGGTGAGGGCGGGCGGGGTCAGTGAGCGGGATGGGTGGGTGTGGGCAAGACGGGTAAGCGAGTGTGTGTGGGAGTGAGTGTGTGGGGGTGCTACACCCAGACCCCTTCCACCCCCACGCGCCCATGCCGACCCTCTTCCCTCACACCCACCCACCTCTCCCCCATCCCTCTCGCTCCCCCTCATCCACATGCCCTCCTCGCCACCCTCTCCACCCACGTGCCCCCACCTCCCCCCAAACGCGCGCTCCCTTCACCCACCCTCTCGCACCCTGCCCCTCCCTCTCACCCCCCCTCACACTCCCCACCTCCACCCCACCCCCACCCATGACCCCCTCCCGCCACCCCCTACCCCGACCCCCCCCTCGCCCACGACCCTTCCCCTCTGCCTACCCCCCCCTCTCACTCCACCCTGACCACCCCACCCACAACCTCTCCCCACCCCCCCCACCCCTGCCCACAACCCCCCCCTCACACTCCCCACCCTGACCCGCCCCTTGCCCACGACCCTTCCCCTCCCCCTACCACCCCCCTCACACTCCCCCCACGCCCGCCCCCTCACACTCCCTGCCCCCTCTCCCCCCTCCACCCACACCCTCCCCCCACCCACGACCCCTCCCACCCCCCCCCCCCGACACTCCCCCCCGCCCCTCCTCACACTCCCCCTCCCTCACCTCGCCCCCCTCCCCACCCCCTCTCCCCCCTCCGCTCCCCTCCCCGCCCCTCCCACGGCCTTCCCTGCCCCTCCCTCCCCCCGCCATCCAGAGCCCCTCCCCACCCACTCTCCCCCTCCCCTCCCACCCCTCCTCCCCACCCCACCGCCCACGGCCCCTCCCCTCCCCCTCTCCACCCCCCTCCCCTCCCACAGCCTCCCCCGTCCTCCTCGGTGGCCCGCCCCCGCACCTGACCAGCGGCTGAGCGATTGCCGAAATCACCCGACTGCCGGTCAAGTGAGGGGGTGCACCGTCGGCCGTGCCCCCTACCCTTGCCCACGACCACCCTCCCCCCCCCCCTCCCCCCACACTCCCCACCCTGACCCCCCCCCCTTGCCCATGAGCCTTCCCCTCCCCCTAACCCCCCCCCCCCCTTACACTCCCCCCATGTCCACCCCCTCACACTCTGCACCCCCTCTCCCCCCTCCACCCACACCCTCCCCTCACACTCCCACCTTGCCCCCCCTCACACTCCCCCTCCCTCGCCTCGCCCCCCTCCCCACCCCCTCCACTCCCCTCCCCACCCCTCCCACAGCCTCCCCCGCTCCTCCCTCCCCACACCGCACACAGCCCCTCTCCCCCCCCCCGCCACACACGGCCCCTCCCCACCCCCTCTCCCCCCTCCCCCCCTCGCCCCTCCTCCCTGCCCTACCTCCCACGACCCCTCCCCTCCCCCTCTTTGCCCGCCCTCGCCAACAACCCGCCCCCCCACCCAACCAGAAGCTGCGTGATTCTGAGAATCGCATGGCCATCGGTCAAGCGGGGGGGTGGCCTGCCGACGAGGGCGAGGGAGGCCATCGGAGGGGCGGGGGAGGTCGTGGGAGGGGAGGGGGGTAAAGACGGGGTGGGGAGGGGCGGGAGGAGAGGGAGGGAGGGAGGGAGGGGATGGGAGAAGGGGTGGGAAGGGACCATGGGTGGCGGGGGAGACCGTGGGAGGGGATAGGGGGTGGGGAGGGGCCGTGGGTGGCAGGGGTAGGGAGGGGTGAGGGAGGCCGTGGGAGGGGAGTGGAGGGGGTGAGGGAGGAGAAGGGGGGAGGGAGGTGAGGCGAGGGGTCATGTGAAGGGGGGAGATGGTGTAGGGAGTGGGGCGAAGCAAGGGAGGGCGAGTGTGAGGGGGGTGGGGGGGGAGTGAGAGAGGGGGCATGGGGGGAGTGTGCGGGGGTTAGGGGCAAGGGAGGGGTTGGTGGGTGGGGCAGAGGGAGTGTGAGGGGGGGCATGGGGGGAGTGTGAGGGGGGGCATGGGGGGAGTGTGAGGGGGGGCTAGGGGGAAGGGAGGGGTCATGGAACGGGGGGCGGGGGGAGAGGGGGTGGGGAGTGTGAGGGGGGGCCAGGGGAGGAGGGCACGGGGAGGGAGGAGGGCCCAGTGGGGAAGGGTGTGGGGAGGTCGTGGGAGCAGTGGAGGGTTGGTGCGGGGGGAAGGGGTGGGGTGAGGAGAGCAGGGGTGGGAGGGGAGTGGGAGGGTCGGTGAGGTGGGCAGAAGGGCGAGCGTGAGGCGGTGGGGAGGGTGGCCGCGTGGGGAGGGCACGTGAGGTGAGGGGGTGGATGACAGGGAGGGCGTGCGAGTGAGGGGGCTAGTGCGAGTAGGGATGGGAGTGTTAATGAGTCATGTGGGGATGTGGAGGGGGGTAAGGAGGCAGGGGCATGGGGTGTGGTTGAAGGGGGTCAGAGTGTCGAGAGTGGGGGATTAGTGATAGGGGGCAAGTCGAGCTGTGGTGTCCACCTCGGAAGCTTGCCTGCCCGTCGCCGGGGGTTGGGCAATTCTGAGAATCACCCAACCCCCGCAACAGGCAGGAGAGTGCCGGGGTGGGCGCCGCAGCCCTCACACCCCACCCCCCCACGCCCTCACACCCCGCCCGACCTCCCCACCCACCACCCGACACCACGGCAGCCCACCCACGACTATTGGGCGATTGAGTTTGATCGGGCCCACCATGCTCAGGCTGGACGTAATTGTTATTTTGGCTCAGAAAAATTATTAATTTAAAAAAAAAATCTTCTTCATTAAATTAATTTAATATGAAAATTTTCAAAGAAAAAAAATTAACTTACCTTTCAATTGCGAGAATTCTTCGTTGAATATGTTGTTGATAGCAATATAGCTACTCCACAAATTCTTGAGTCTTTCAATGAACTTCAGAAGACCTGGATGTGACGTGAGTAATAGTGATAATGAAATTTAATATATAAGTGAAATTACAGAGATGTTTTACCATACGGTTAATGTGGAATAATTTGTTTTAAAATATTATAAAGCGAATATTGTAGAATTGTTTTACAACGGGTTGAATGTGGGATTAATTTGTTTTAGAATGTATTATAAAAATAAAAATAAAAATTCAATTCTTTAGTAAATATTATATACTTTAGCTATTAAAATAATTAATGTAGAAGTTGTAGTTTACAATTTTAATTTTAGTGATTTATTTCATAAAAAAAAAATAGTTTACATTTGTCAATAAATTGTAGAATAAAATAATGAAGGTAAATAAATCTAACAAATTTTTTGGAGGGAAATATTTTTGTGAAAATTTTTGGAGGGAAATATTTTTGTGAAAATTTTTGGAGGGAAATATTTTCGCGAAATTTTTTGGAGGGAAATATTTTCGCGAAACTTTTTGGAGAGAATAATTTTGGAGGAAAAATTTCATTCTTTAAGCTATATAATATCCTTAGGAGACTCTCCATTTGTATCATTCAACTTCTTCTATTTGAAAGGGATGGATTGTTCTGATAGTGAAGTTTCGATTTATACACCATCAACATCTTCATCACGTAACAACTCTATTCATATTGATAAATATAGCGAGAATTCTTCCACTTAGTCCTCATTCTAAGGACTATGAGAGCAGCACTAATAAAAGAGAAGATGGAGAATTTCAAATAAATAAAGAGTCACATATTCCACTTAGTCCTAATTCTAAGGACTATGAAAGTAGCGGTGATGAAGAGCATGATGGTGAAGTTCAAAACAATGGAGTTTCATGATGTCCACTTAGTCCTAATTCTGAGGACTATGAGAGTAGAAGTTTTGAAGAGCATGATGGTGAAGTTCAAAAGAATGGAGTGTCACGGTGTCCACTTTGTCCTAATTTTGAGGACTATGAGAGCAGCAGTTTTGAAGAGCATGATGGCGAATTTCAAAAGAACACAGTGTCACGGTGTCCACTTAGTCCTAATTCTAAGGACTATGAGAGAAGCAGTGATGAAGAGCGTGATAACGAATTTCAAAAGAATGGAGTGTCAAAGTGTCCACTTAGTCCTAATTCTAAGAACTATGAGAGCAACAGTGATGAAGAGCATGATGATGAATTTCAAAAGTATGGAGTGTCACGGTGTCCAGTTAGTCCTAATTCTAAGGACTATGTGAGCAGCAGTGATGAAGAGCGGGATGATTAATTTCAAAAGATTGGAGTGTCATGGTGTCCACTTAGTCCTAATTCTAAGGACTATGAGAGCAACAGTTATGAAGAGCGTGATGATTACTTTCAAAAGAATGGAGTGTCACAATGTCCTCTTACTCCTAATTCTAAGGACTATGAGAGTAGCAGTGATGAAGGACAGGATGACACACTTAGTTCTAATTCTAATGAGTATAAAGGTAGTAGTGACAAAGGACAGGATGTAGCATCTTCAATAAGTAAACGAACACATTTTCGACATAGTCCTAATTCTATGGACTATGAGAGTAGCACTGACAATGCACGAGGAAGAATATCCATTAAACATCGAGTCAAATTTTCCATTCAGTCCAAATTCTAAGGACTATGATAGTAGCACTGAAGAAGGGGAAGATGAAGAATATCCTCCAAGTCAATATTTGAAAAGCAGAGTTGATCATAGTGTGGATAACATTCCTCTTAATGATGATGAAAATCCTTATACAAATGATGATCTAATGATGGAGATGTTGCCAAGAAATATTGTATCGAGTAGAAGCAGACCTTTTCGTATCAATGCAAGTTGTTCTAGTTATACAAGGGGTAGAGCAGAATATCCAATGAGGAGAAGTTCTATCTGCGCTCTCATTTCAAGTGAATGTTGCCAAAAAAATTACTTGAAACATATGGATTTCACATTTGCATTAGAAAGCAGGAAGAGATATCCGTCAATGAATAAAAGCATGCAAAATTCATATTAAGTTGGGTGCATGCAATCTACATTATCAGGTTAAGATTATCATATTAGGAATTTATTTATGTGTAGAAAAGCTTTCAAAATGTTGCATTTTATTGGGAATTTTCGTCTCTCGAGAATTCAAGAAAATTTGGAAAAGGATCCCACATTTTATTCAGAAGTACGTCATAAAAGATAGTTTGGGCCATTATCAAATACTGCAATGTCATGGATGAAAGTTTTCTTTTCAAAGCATGGAGAGTGTATGCCAAATAGAGAGACAATACATATTCCAGATAATTTTTCAGGACAAGAAATCTACAACTTATACAAAGAATATGCAGAAGGTGCTGAGGGACATGGCCGGTATATTACATCTCAATATTTTGTGAAGGTATGGAAGAAGGAATTCAACAATGTCTATATTCCTAAGAAGACAAGGATGGGGATTTGCAGTACATGTGCTTCTCTTAAATCAAAAAGGGAAAAATGTGAAGGCTCAGAAAGAGGTAAGCATTCCATAACTTTAACTTTTAAAATTATATAGTCATCAACTATGAAAACATATTTCTTAATGAATTTCTTTTATGTTGTGTAGATTTAATTGTCAAAGAACTTCAGGAGCATCACGAGCAAGGATAATTTTAGGGGCGAATGTTTGCCCTTTGGCCAAATTAAGGGGTTTTAAATTTTTAGTGGGCGAATATTTTGTATCATAGTACATTTTCACAAATCACGTCAAATAGCCCACCTTATTTTAAGGGAGAGGGTAAAAAAGGTAAATTTAGCCCTTGAAATTAGGACTTACAACCTTCCATTCGCCCATTTTCAAGAATGGGTTTTATTTAAGTGAATCCATTCGCCCATTTTCAAGAATAGGTTTTATTTAAGTAAATCCTATGGGCCAAATACCATATTTATAAAAGAGGTATGGTAAATTAATAAAAATATAAATAAATGAGAGGTATGGTAAATAAATAAAACATTTTTTATATTTACTCCATAAGTCACCTTATATACATGTAAGGGTGTAAACAAATAAAAATATAAGTAAAGTGGAGGTATGGTAAATAAATAAAACGTCTTTTTATACTTACTCAAAAGGTATGGTAAATAAATAAAAATATAAATAAACTAGACGTATCGTAAATAAATAAAACCTCTTTTTATATTTAGTCCATAACCCTCCTTCTATTTATGAAGGAGGTTTTATTTAAGTGAATCCTATGGGCCAAATACCATATTTGTAAAAGAGGTATGGTAAATTAATAAAAATATAAATAAACGAGAGGTATGGTAAACAGATAAAACATTTTTTTATATTTACTCCATAAGTCACCTTATATTTACGAACACTCAAAAAATGGGTTATATTTAGGTGAAACCTATGGCCAAAATACTATGGGACAAATACCATGGACTAGATTGTTATTAATACCATGCAAAAAAGCATTATTAACCCTAATATTAGAATTAATAAAAATAAAAATGGCACATCGTATTGACCCATGGTATTCACCAAAATGGCACATGGTATCGACCCATGGTATTCACCTAGAATGTAGCCTATTTAAATGGGGGAATTAAACCAACATGTAGCCTATGCTAAGATTCACTAGGACTTTACAAAGTTTTATTATTTAGTGAAAGACTCGCCAAGATCTTACAAGATTTTATAATTGAGTAAAATATTTGCCATGCCTCGTGAGAGATTCGCCAAAAAATTATATATACATATTATATTATTGATAAAATCGCCTTCCATTTTTCCTATATACCATGGAGATTCGCCCATTTATTATATTTATAAATTTAGGCGGGGTTCTTAAAATTTTCCCTGATCACGAACAACAAACAAACGAAAGGAAGAAGTTGTACAAGCATCGAAATAAGTGTTATGATAATTTGAATAAATATCTAGGTTTGATAATTGGTGGTATGGACTAGAAGAAAACACTTTTACCACATTTTGTTCACACACCCAAAAATTTCCAGGAGGAAAATTTTATTCAGTTTCACTTGGTCGGTTGTATGGTCTTCAATGGGAAAATGTTGCCAACGGTGTACTTCACAGTGCCAAATATTCATAATGATGCAAATCTGACCATAACCATAATTCATGATGTGATTTCTCATTGGTTTGGTAATCTTCCTAAAGTTTTGTATCTACAATTGGACAACGCTTGCCGTGAAAACAAAAATCAGGTTGTTTTTGGATATCTAAACATGCTTGTTGAATTGAGAATTTTTCAAAAGGTAAAGGTTGGTTTCCTTCTTGTTGGGCACACTCATGACCATATTGATCAGATGTCCAGTCGTTTTTCAGTCACATTGAGGAGGAAGGAAGTTGGGAGCTTGCCATCACTAATTGAATGTATTAAGAAATCATACATGCCAGAGCCTACTTTTGATGTGTTGGAAGAAACTGTTGACATGCGAAGGTTTATTCTGGGATCATATGGTGAGGGGAAATGCATTGAACAACTTAATGACATTAGCTTCCAACATCAATTTCGTATCAAAAAAATTGATGGGAAAACACTAATATGGGGCAAGAAGTATTCAACTACTACAGAATGGGCACCGTCATTAGGTTTGCAATTTTTGAAGTTCATTCTAGATCATCCAATATTTGCATCAAAAATATTGTTATTACAATCAATTGGTGAAGTTTAGAATGCATGCAGATAGAATAGAGATATAAATTATTCTGATTTCCTGGAAGAAATTAAAAAATGTAGTAGATATACATATGAGTACTTTGACATTGATGATTCAGTTTGGTGGGAGTCATTTTTCAATAATCAAAGTGATATCATTTCAACAATAAAAAATGAAGATATACCTTTAAAAAATCCATTTGTTTGGCCACAAAATGTGTCGAATGAACATGAGGAAGTAAACATTGTTGAACAGCAACAATCTCAAGGTATTATTAATTCTTCACAGGAAACAGAAAGAGAGATGTATATTAGTTCTAGAAGATCTCGTGCACAACATGAAGCCATGGAAGACCTTTATAGGGGTTCAGTATAGGATATTAAGGAGGGTTGCATGATTGCAGTGCTAGCAGATGGAGATCCCAATGGCTATCCATTTTGGGTTGCTAAAGTTATAAAGGTCTTTACTAAAAATGAGGATGTTACAAGTGTTGAAGTACATTGGTATGCCATAAATACACACCCATTCAATGGTGTGTATAAGCCAGAGATGGTAGTTGACAAAAAAATGGTGGAAAGAGAAAAAGAAAGGGTACAAATATAAATCGCCGCCGCACAAACATATTAAAATTGGAGGATGTTGACATACTTGTTTATGACTTCAATTCAACAAAGGGAGGAACTCTTCGCTTCAAGATGATAGAGATTCCGAGAAGGTTGTTACCAGAAGCTACAATGTTGACATGGGAGTCTGCTAAAACCAGTCGTAGATCTAGAAGAATTTTGAAACCTGAAATGTTGGGCATGCATGTGGACTCAGATGGGGCACTAGTTGATGAAAGAGAAGAATATGGAACATCTTCGTCAGCATCCAGTCACTCATCTGAAGATGTTAATTCTAATGGTGTGCAAGAAAATATGAGTGATTTTGAATAATTGTTTAAAATAGTTTATATAACTGATGTATGCATCGTATCTTCAAATAAAATTAATGTTTTCGATATGGTGTTAAATGAGAAGTTATGAGGCATTTTTATGTTGTTGGATGATATGTCTTAATTATGATAAATTTTATTGTTTAAGATACCTACAATGCAATATTAAATTAGAGATATAATGTATGTTTTATTCAATATACAAATAATGACTTTTGAATTCATTTAGTGATGTAATTTTTTCATAATGTCACGTTTTTTAATTTATAGTTGAAAAAATTTCAATTTATTTTGTATCTAGCATGTCATGGTTGAAAACATGTTGAATTTATACTTAGGAAAGAAAAATGATATTCTACCAAAAACATTAATATGTTTTTGTCCTCATAAACAACTTTGTTTGACATATAAAAATTTGGTTTTACTAGCATTCTTTTATAAATTTTGAAAATTGACCCTAAAAATAAAAATCATTGTTCCAGTAGCATCACTTTCATTTTGAAGCTATATTTTGCATGAAAATTTCATAGTAAATTTCGTAGTCACTGTCATTTTTAAAACATGTTCAAAATTGACGCCTAAAAAATAAAACATCATTCCAGTATACACACTTTTCATTTTTAGCACTATTTTTGATGTTTTTTTGGGGTTTTTTTTGACAAAGTTGCCATTTTGAGTTTATAGTTCTCGTTTCAAAGTTTACATTGTTTATGTGATTCTCTACGGCCTATATCTATCATGCCCAGCTAAAGAATAGGTCGAATTTGGAGGTGGTTTTTGGACCAGTTTCATTTTTTTTAAGGTTTCCTCTATGGGTTTAAAGCAACCAACTTTGGCCCAATATAAGGTCTCTTTGACATAGGAGCTGAGGATAGAAATTGTGCATTTATGGTCATATAATCTAAGTTTGGGCTTCATCCCATAAACCTAAATGGCACAAGTTTGTTCACTAATGAGGGTGAGTTTTGTCTTCTAATTTTTGTGAGAAAACCATGAGTTGATCTTAGTCATTTTAGGCTTGCAAAACATGGTTTTCATAACTCAGGATTAGGGTTTTTTTGTGGACTCATATTGCACTATATTGAGTGTGACTTCATAAATTGAATCTTCCCCAGCTCATACCTTTCAAGATAGTGATTCAACCTAAGACATATTTTTGGTTTCCCAATCAAAGGCTCACGTATTCCTCTCCAAATAAATTAAATTAACGGTGATCTATAGAAGCACTCAAAAATCTCCTGTGGTTATGCAAATTTTTGAAGATTTGACGTGAAGGAAATTCTAAAAGGGTTTTGGTTTTGAAAAAGGCTTTCAATAAAATTGTTTTGTAGATCACTATATGGGATTCGTTGGGGTTAATTTTTTTTTGGATTTCACTACTTATTGAAAACCCTACCTCATCTATATTTTGTTGAAAATAAAACCTTAAGAACTAACTTGACCTGGAGCAGTCACACCTTTCTAAGATATTTAGTATTTGGGTTATTAGTTACAAGGGTTCATCGGGTCTTTGGTTTTATTTTTTCAGTTGTCATATGTACCCTATAGTATTACACAATAAACTTTGTAATGAGTTGAACATAGTGTATGCAAGTTGTAATATTCCCTAAGGACATATACATAGATTACAGCACAGCTCAATATGATCAATTGTGATGCAATGACAACTTGAAAGAATAGAGAGGCACGTTAGCATACCTATGTGATTATACCCTTGAAAATGCTATGTAAACAAGAGTTAAATGATACCAAAATATAAACAATGTGTGATTCAAAGAAAATGTTTGGATACATTTGTTGAATCCCATGTTCTTGAACATGACTTGAAATGAGACAACGTAATGGATCATGTGTGTGACCATGGACTGAAAAATGGTGATTTGAAACTTAATGAAATTTTTATCACTTGATGGAAGATAATCTACATAAAAGTGTTCATAATTGGAAAGGTCAAAGAGAGATATAACTTAATTTAGTCTTTTGTGTGATATTGTCATGAGGCTATTGTTAATTTGAATAGCTTGAAGAGTTTGTGGTAATGTTATTGTTGGCTCCAAAATTGTATGAATTTTTGGGTGGTATATATGTTATGTTAATGATCCTACATTTACTTGTAAATCCAAGAGTTCATAAACTTCGAGGCATGACACTAGAAATGTCAAAGAGATCCACTAGGAACCTACAAATCAAATTCTAATCTAACTTGCACATCAATCTCTTTGCAACATCATGCAAACAACAATTAATTTGAATCATACACTTAAGGGAAAATTTATAAAACATAAACACTAATCCTTCTTATATAGTTCTTGCAAACACTCCTACATTTTATTCGTGAAAACCCTAAGCTACTGATGAACTAGAAAACTAGGTCATCAACTCCTAAAATCACTTTGCAAACAAATCAAAATATTGATTTGATATATAGATCATACAAGAAGATAAGCTCCAATAATCCAAAGGATTTCAATTTCAAGCTTGAATATTAATAAAAATCTTTGGTAAACTTCTTGTACTAAACTTTATTCCACTCAGTGCAAGCACAAAATTAAAATCATCCAACCTGCCATACAATCAAGAAACTAGAATTATGACTTAAAATTTCTCCTAATGCTATTGTATCAGTAAGATAAACAATCACGGGTATCATCTTGGTGAGCACTCTTCTTATGTGAAAATAAGAATAGTTTCACTCAATTTTGTGTTTCTCTCAAAATCCCAAAGCACATTTCAACAAATGAATACTGGAAAGGATACTACAATCGTCTAAGAAAAGAGGTACATAAAACCAAATGCAATATTTCCTGTAACCTGCAAGATAAAAAAAAACTATTCATGTACTGAACATGTAGTTGGGCTTATCATTCATTCAATTCGTTGTGAAAATGGCCAATGCATAAACTTTGAGAAATGATTTATTAACGGTGATTGGAATTATCAATTTGGGTGAATCAAAAGGCATATGCACATACCCTATTTTATATATGAATTCTTGATAAACAAAATGTCATCATGAGGTTGATATAAGCACTGATTTATTTCACCAATTTCAAACGATGACAGGGGATTCCAGAGTTTTTAAATGGTATTTATAATTTAAGACCTACTATGGCTTAGGGAAAATATGAGTCTATCTCAAATGTATCAATATCTTATCACAATAGATAAAATATTCAATGAAGCCAAAATCTCAAAATAACCAACATCTAGATGTTTGAACAGAAACCCTTCTCAGCAAATACATCAGAGTATCATTATAATATCATAAGCCTCTTAGCGACACACAGTTAGATAGACAAAGTTTTTTAAAGGAAATAATTATGATTCCAAACAATAATTGATCACATATTAAAGTGTTACGCATAATGTTCTTAAAGGAACATCAATCAATCACAGGTTAAAATGTTATGCATAAGAAGAGAAAAGAGTATAGAAATTGGTACATGGATATTTTTCTAAGATAAATCACAATAATAATGTACTTAAATATAAATCAAACATGCAACATTATTAGATCTATATACCACGTGATAAATAGACAACTAGAGAGGTGTCAAGGCTCGAATCCTTAGCCTAGTTTTATATGACTTTTTACAATACATCAGGGTTATATCGAGCCAATCCATTACAACAACATGAATAGGACATAAAAATGATATGCCATCAATAGAGACCTGGTAAAACCATGATCCAAGAGAGGAGATTGAGTCTAGTAGTGAAAAGACTGTTTCGGCAAATGACCCCCTTTTCGTAGCCTAAAACCGTTAGTGAGAGAGAAGTGTGATTTGACTAACAACTAACTCCATAAAAATATCAAACAAGGTTCATACTTCTAGGTAACAATTGGCCTTCTTGGAAAATTTGAATAAGTGAAGTGGTTCATGCTTTCCTTGACTTGACTGTGGGATCTCCAAGAAGTGCAGGAACTGCACAATTTTGATTCATGGTTTTTTTAATGATCATAACCCTTATAAAACATTTACAAATGAGGAAATTTGACTAAAAATAGTAAGGACATTCAACTTCTCAATTATTATACATGATTATTCCAAAAAGGAGGTGATAGTGCTAAATAATGGTTCCAAAATTAGTAAAACAGAGGGGTTGAAATAAGATATCATGGGAAATGAAATGTATTAAATATAACAATTTTGGGGCCTAACATCTCCCCCATGCCGATCATATTGCATTTACTCATGCAAGAAAATCCATCATTGTACTACTCCTCCCTTGAAAAAAACCAGATTTGAAACTTCTATAGGTGACCTTGCACTTGCAATAATTCCTACAACGTTTTTAGACAAATATGCCTATACTAGATATGGCTGCTCTAAAAAGGGAGATACATTATGGTCTATTGAGGTTGGATTATTTATTTATTAATATTGATCCCAAGAAATTATGACACCAGGAAAACCATAAGAACGCTAAATTGTAAGGATAGTGTCATCATGAAATATTCAGCCATCAAAATTTCCACAAGCATTTTGGAAGAAGTATTAATTAGTAGTTTTTCACCTTAATAACCCGATGATAAATATAAGTGGAATAATTATATTTAAAAGAAGAAAAATAAAGATGAAACCCTCCAAATATTACCATCTTACCATTATCCAATCATATAGTTGAATCTCTTCTTATTTGGGAAAAGTGAATCACCTTCACTAAGGGCCCACGTCCATGAAAACCTTCTTATTCGCGAAATATAGAACTCCAAAGCACATTACTAGAAGGATCACAAATCCATTCTCAGAGAGATATGATAATGAGTTCAGGGAAAGACAAAGATGACCAAGAAAATCATAGTGTAAGATTAATTTTAATACCATAGGTATGGCCACTATTGCCAGCAGTGTTAATTTTCAGATTGCCCTATGTTGTATCAATTAATTTAGCCCAATTCCATGGTTCAATTAGAAATGTTTCCAATTAAAATTAGTCTTTCCATTAATCAAAAATAATTGAAGATAGAACAATAAATACAATTACAAAGGATACAATCAACACATAATAAGAGACACCATATTTGGTCAAAGACCAGGGGAAAACTCCACTAGGGGGAAAACCCTTTGAAATTATTCTTATATTAAATTTTCATAAAATGTTCAGCAAAGAGTACAGTGAGCCCAATACAATATCATCAGTGATACAACCTAATAACATTCAAAAACAAGTTTCCAGTGTTAGATTATATTAAAGACAGCTTCTCCAGTCTTCAGTCAACTATAGATAACTTCGGTCAATGGTCAACTACAATCAAACCCCCAGTCGCATGCATGAGGGTTGTGAGAGAGATTATAGGATCGCAGTCGCTCACTTGATGCATTTGTGCTAGCGACTATAGTCAAAACTACTCTGTGATAAGCCTGCGGCTATATCCCAGAAACCCTAGATCAGTTGTGAGCGCCAAACCCTTAAATCTCAGACCTTTTCAAACTTCCTTTATCAACCTTGTCTTGGACCTGTGTGAATCGATCAATGATAAGAGAATAATATTCTTGGTGATGATTTCAAAATGAGATCTAGATCTCTTGTATTTATAGGCTTCCATGGGTGTCCAACAATGTCCATTTGATGTTGAGGTCGGCCTATCAAAATGTTCATGTGTGGGTACATAAATTCAAAATACAACTTCTTCTTGTACAAACCAGGTGATATCTAGGTCGATTTTGGTCCTATTGAAAAGAGGAATTAAATTACATCATCATCTCCATCATATCAATTGTCCAAGGTATAATTTTACCACATTTTCATATTTTAACAAGCAAGTGTATATAGCCTAGACAGGGATGCCTTTTAATCCAATGAAATCCATGTTTCCCATCTATTAAATATAGATTCAGATTCAATTAAAAGCATTTACATTGGTTTATAAATTAACTAAAGGTCATTGTCCTCGATTGGTAACCAACTAATGGTAGTGCCATTCACAATAAATAACAAGAATGTTGGGCATGGAGTCCCCCCATAGCAAGTTTTGGGGATCAAAGCCCAAGTTTTGGTCAAAGATGTTGTAAAACTCCGTGAATTGCGGGCACGGAGCACAAGGTGTACAATTGAGTCATAAGGTTGTTTGCCCTAAACATTGTATTGTAAATTAGTGTAAATTCAGCCTACCCATGGTCTATGGACCATGGGATTGTATAAATAGAGCGAGGCTCTAAGTTGTAAAGAGAGGGATGGATAGAGAGAGTAGCAAAGGAATGGTTCGAGCGTAGAGTAGAATTCTAAGTGTCTTGGGTTGTAGTAGTAGGAAGAGGCTCTACAACTGAGTGCGCAGAGGCCTAGTAGAGTCCACAGCTGAGTGCGCAGACCCCTGTAGTTGAGTGCGTAGGGTGGTGTCAAGTTTGTAAGCAAGATTGAAGATTAATAAAAGAGAATTTGATTCATATTCCTATGTATTTGTTGTGCATTATCTTCTTTATTTTTGTATTCATTTATATATTGCGCGCACCATTATGATTGTTAAATATGTTGTAATAACCATAAATCTTACACACACAAGTTAAGTAATTGGTTAATTAGCAAGGATCTTGGGTATTATATGGGTTGCGCCCTAAGTAGGGCTGTGCGGAAGCCGCACCACAGGTTGCAAAGGGATCACAAGTGCGCATAGTGACAGGTCAGACCGTGGACCTCCAAAAGCCCATCAGACATCCCAAGGGTGCGGAAACCTGGTTCTAGCACCCTCCCATACTACTTCGGGTGAGACCTCAGTCTGCGCTCTGTGGACTATTACTGAAAGGGCCAGTAGTACCAGGATTTGCTTGGCTAAATCACCTCCAAACCTCGATCAGGCCCCACTAAACCAACAAATGGTTCCATTACTGGGACCGGGATCTGCAAAAAGGATGTCTGATGTCGTGCCACTAGAACCCTACAAAGAAAGAAATTGAAGAGTGGTTAGACAAGAAGATTCATGAGTTTGTGGCACAGGAAAACAGATATCCGTGAGTATCTAAGGAACAGTGATTGGATCGCTACTTGTACACTAAAATTCATGAAATTTTCTTTGCATCTTTTCCATATGAGTAGTATGAGTGGATTGCAAAGTTAGAAGACAGCCAGGGAAGGTGTAGGCTTGACAAGCCAATAGTGTGGACTCTAGAACTAGTGCGTAGTCTAGAAGCCTTGGAAGAGAAGATAGTGTGAGCTATGGGCCACTGGCTCAACCAAATAATAGGAGGATTTATCACTGAGTTCATAGTAGAAACGACCGTGAGCTACAACGAGGCAGAGTGACGCTTTCTCAAGGGACCGCGAGGTAAGTATGTTAAATCTTTGAACACTTGGATTAAGATGCTATTGTGTGAAAAGTGGGTTATGCAAATAAATTAATGTATGGGACTACACGGAGCGGAAAGATCTACAGAAGTGGAAGTAGTGAAGAATTAGAAAACAGTCCCCTAATTTCATCCTCATGGGAGAGCGAGGACGAGCTTGCGAAGGTTTCTCCGACAAGCGTGGTCAATTTGATAAGGAAACAAATTACGCGTTTACCACCTCCAACCACACCACCACTCGCTTCACCCCCTCACCTCCATCTGCACCCACGCCACCTCTGCTACCTCCATAGTTTAGTATGGAGAGTGTGATTAAACTACCAGTATTCAGAGGAGTAGGGAATGAAGATCCGAACCAATTCTAGTTCATAGTAAGAGCAGTATGGGAAGCACAGGGCGTCGTGGATGATAATATCAAAAAGGCTACACTGGTGAGCACATTGCAGGATCGTGCATTAACGTGGTATATCAAGCATTCTAACGACCACCCAAACCCAGGAATTGTAGAGATCTAGACCGTGTTGAATAGGGAATTTAGCAGGCCAAAATCAAAGATGCAATCAACCATCGGGTTTAAAGAGATTGCAATGCTCCTGGGCGAGACCCCCTAGGATCTGGACCAAAGGCTGAAGAGTACGATCCGCGAGGCCAATATGACATTAATGAATGCAGAGCATCGTGCATGGTTTGTGGCCTCACTTATGCCACACTTAAGGACGACGATGTCATAGCAAAAAATTTCCACCCAGGCCGAAGCATTGGAGATGGAAATGAGGTTGCATGAGACCCCTATACAAGACCCTGGATTGGGAGTCCAATAGATCCATGTGCAGCTACAAACTCTGTGCCTAGAAATGCATAGTTTGAAACAAGATAAGGCACCTCGGCCAGAGGTGTGTGAGGAAGTATGATGCATAAAATGCAAGGGCTATGGCCACGATAAAGATCATTGTCCAGTGTTCGCGAACTACTTGGCAAGAGGAGGGCCAATGCCATTAAGACCGGAGGCACAGGCAAGGCCAAGCATGGCGTCTGCATTATGCTGTGTGATCTACTGGATAGGAGGAAAACATACCATGGATAATTGTCATCTGTTGCAAAAGTATATGCAGACATCCCAGTAGTTTTTTTGTAATTTTTGCAGGTCGGCAGGCCATGACGAATGCACCTACTGAAGCTATGAACTAATTATGGATTGGACTCCTACCTACATGGTACAGGTCGAAATGCAAGCCCTCAACGCAAATACAGGGATGGCGTGTGCTGGGTTTCAGGGGCGTGGTCGGGGTCGAGGTGGAAAGGGACCAGGAAGGGGTCGCGACCAGATAATTTGTTACAATTGCGAAGGGCCAAGGAATTATGCCCATGATTGTACGAACCCGACTAGGATATCATGTTGTTACTGTAATTAGTTTGATCATGAGGCAGAATATTTTCCTTCGCTGATAGTGAAGATGCATGAAAAGGGGGTACTCTAGCCCCCTCTGACCCAGAATTTACAAATGATGAGGTCTAAACCATGCGAAGAAGACCAAAATGTAAACATGATGCTCAAAAGTGGTGTGACAATGGGAGATGATAAAGGGAAGCATCCATAAGAAAGCACATGGGTTCATAAGGCTCCTACAAATGAACCCAAGTTTGATTTAGAACGCGTGAAGGAGACATTCATGGAAGCTAAGAAGAGCTTCATAGAGGCCTCCACTTCAGGTAGTAAGGATCAACTAGAACTAAGGATGGATCCATCAATGCTCACTACCTTTCTGAAGACATGCATGAAACTATTACGTGACAGTAAGGCAATCAAACGGCTACAAGAACCTATCACTAGGTGTGCAGGATCAGGAGAACCACGCGTGGTATGAAAACTGGGAAAGCATGTATTGCACACAGGAAGGGAGATGAGGTTGACTACGCAAATAGGTGAGTACGAAATGGATCAGGTAATCCAGGACCTGGGTTCAGATATGAATGTACTACCAAAGAAAACATGGGAATGCATGGGCAGACTCGCATTACGCTAGTCCCCTATTTAGTTGTGGATGGTGAACCAACAAAAGATTCTTCCCATGGGAATATTGCAAGGGGTGATAGTTGATATTGAAGGTGAAAACACGTAGGCGGATTTTGAGGTGATAAAGACTGTTGATGATAGAAATCCCTATCTTGCGCTACTAGGAATAGATTGGGCTACCGATATGAACGGAGTCATAAATATGAAGAAGAACAAAATGACCTTTGAGAAAAAGTCACTACGGGTGGTAGTACCGCTAGACCCAGCTGAAGGAGCATGATACACTGAACTGATGCACGATGATGATGGTAATGACGATCTCGACTGTATCTACAAGTTAACTCACAAGAAGAGGATTGGGTGAATCTAACTGTAGATGGAAGGATTTCGTGGGAGCGCGAAAGCTCCTGCACTTCGAATTCAAACGAAGAGATAGAGTGACGGCAAAATCAGTTGCACGAAGTAACAACACTAAATTGCAACATGATGATCAAATCATTGAGTTTCATAACAACAAAGGCAAGGGAGCTGCCAACATATGATGAATCGTCGAAGATGGATGAATTTTTGAACAAATTCAAAAGTGTAGTACCAAAGCAGAAGTGGTTTGATGCGTTGAAGTGGGCACTACGTGCAACACCTGCACGATGGTGGGGTATGCATCAAGGAACTTTTGAAGACTAGTGCGGATGCAGAAGGATGACGCATCTACGTTTTGGAAAACCCTAGCTTCGAATTAAAGCCAATCAATTGGGGTGGAACAACTTGCATGCCCACCTTTTCCAATGGGCACAGAAATATGTTGTACAGTTTGTACAAGCACACACCACCCCCAAAATAGAGAATCAAAACAAACCAAAACAGTAGGAAGGGCAATGCGCGTTACCAATTCTCCACAATGAGGCATTTGATAGGGTGCGCAGAGTACTGAACAATGTTCTGTTGTGGCCACAATTATGACCCCATCAAAACATGCACTGATAGCATGTTTTCAATGGGTCCCCTATAAATCTAGTCCTTCATCTCTCTGAATGATCTATTTCATCCCAATGATCTTAACTCTGTGGAGAGCCAAATCTTCCATTCACCAATGGGTAAAGCCCTTTAACCAATCCCTTGCTTAAGCCCTTCATTCCTATGTTTACCGGGATTTGTTTAACCCCTCAAAACCCTCATCACATCATTGATCTGTTATAATCCTTGTACAAATAAAACCCTTCACAAAACACATACCATAAGGGTCGAACCCGAAGGCATTATAAACCACAATATATATATATGTTGGGTCTGAAAGCCCGTCACATATCACAATCGGCCTAAGTCCAAGGTTTATATATGTATATGGTGTGCCCCTGGCCTCCAGACCTGATGGCACTATGAACTGCATTGTATACATTATCGGGTCCGGCCCCCAATTGCATATCGCATATCGTTGAAACCCGGGCCTTATACATAACACATGTAGCAATATAGCGGACCCACCATCCTATCAAATACAATTTATATATTTTTGGGTCCGAAGCCTTATCGCATATCACGATCGGTGGAGCCCTAGGCTTGCGCATATTGCGATATGTGATAGGCTAGACCCGGTGACATTTATAGACTCCAACATATAATATTTGAGGTTTAGCTCGGGTGATTGGGGCAGGATTTCCTGTGTTTTCGTATGTTTTCCAAATTTTCCCAAGTTACAAAGGATCAGGTTTTCAATGAAAAAAGTGGGCCTGTGGAGTCCCGATAGCGCAATTGCGCATCGAGGTGGTGGAAGGCATGGGTCCTATGACCTAAGAAGGGGCCGATACCCGATAGAGATGAAAGGAAGCCCTCAAAAATTGTGCCAAGCCTATGGATTGAGCAGGAAATTATATGTTGTCTATGTATCAGGCATAAATCCTTTTCACACTTGTTCCATAGTTTTATAAAATGAATGAAGGCAGCATTATGTTTGATTGAGCATTTTTGTTCTATTTCTCACAATCATGAAGCTAATAATTGCTATCTCTATAGGTGAGAAGTAAAGGACACAGGAGGGGATTCGAAGAGCCATGTATGCCTACGTTTAAGGGTCTGGCTGCAAGTGTTCCGAGTCGGGAGCCCACGCACTACCTGTGCATTCCGTAAGCAAAGTTGTACCGGTCTTCATTATGGGGAGGCAACACACAATCACCCTTTTTGCCAACATCTGTTCTCTTCCTCGGGAAAGGAATCAATCCAGCCACTATGCTTTCTACCTGCCAACAGTCATGCTGAAGATCCTACCTCTATACTCGATTTGCATATCTGAAACAATGGGAAGCTGAAGAGGCAGGGTAGACCTAGTGTCAGGATTGTGTGCATAAATATTACCTTCGAAGAGGAGAAAGGGCTTTTTGATTTTGGAGAAGAACAATGTTGCTTTATTGTGAAGTAGGAGGACTATTTTTGAGGGAACAAGGAGCCATTAGTTTCAGACTCATTGTATTGTTTTGGATTAGAGTGTTGTTACTGGCATGAATGTAAATGTGGTTTATATTTATGCATATTCATGACTTACAGTTCACTATTAGTATGTTTAAATTCAAAGTGATTCAGTTTCATGGTTAACTTATGAATGGTCTCTAATTTGAAACTAAATTAAACATTAGTTGCAGTTTTAATTCCATAGAAGAATGCGGATTCCTATATGAGTGATTGGATTGCAATTTAGCTTTAATACAGTCTTGTCCAGCTATGAATTCAGTGATTGGTTCATTTGGACTTGAATCAATGCATGATGTTTAACCTTCTTTATCACGCTCCTGCTGAACATATATATGATTTTTAAACCTCTGTATCATGCTTTTGCAGGATAGATTAGAGTAGCTAGGACTAGATTAGAGTAGTTAGAAGTAGTATAGATAAGATTTAATACATAGAGGTTAGCTATTTCATTTTTTTGATTTAATTGAAGTCTTCCTCCCGGAAGAAATCTTTCGACATGTTCAACCAGTTTACGAGGTCCCTTAAAACCTGTTGGAGCTAGCCAATCCAAACGAAAGTAGATCTAATTTGCGCTTGTGATCGGGTTAGTTCCCCTTGTTGGCATAGTGCACAATTGCCATGTCAAAAAATTAGCGCTAGAAGGAGGGCCTAAACCGCCATCCCCAGCTTTTTAAGATTTCATCTATAAGTGCCACGCATGGATTCAAAAGGATTAATGTATGGATCGTAAATGTCGGAGAGGTCCTGCCACACATTTGAAAGAACCTCATTTTGAAGAAACAGAGACCCCTCTAAGTCATGTTTCTGTGTCACCTAAGGAAGAGAGACTATGGGAGTATCCTGTCACTCAGGAACGACCAGTCAGAACACTTACTCGGGCCTATGCTCATTCCCTCTCTTAGCTTCCCATCTTTCACTCTTTACCTCTGAAAACTAAGAGAAATCCAAGGATATTTACCCTGAGTGAAGATATATATGTAGCCACTTCTCTCGAAGATATTGTGCTAGAATCCTTGCACAGTATCGACACCCCTTGGGAAGAAATTCCTGAGCATTCCCCTTCTAAAGGTAACTCCTCGCTTGATTTTGAGAATCCTAATGGAGAAGTCTCCAACCAAAACTTCCCTGTCCATAATATGGCCAACGTTCCTCCTCTAGGTGGGAATCAGCCCCCACCTCCTCCTCTGGGTAGGAATCAGCCTCCACCTCCTTCTCCGAGTGGGAATCAACCTCCAACTCCTCCAGGAGCACTCCCTCCCTAGATTGCACAAGATGCTATAGCGGTACCTGGGCAACATCATCCCTTACCCAAAAATACAGAAAGAGTGTTACCCAATTTCGACCCTGAGCAGGGAGATACCACTGATAACCATATTTTCTCTTTCTTCCAAGCCTTGCGTAGGTTGGGGGTCACTGATGAAGATGTGGTGTGCCGCCTATTCTCTTTTACTTTGACTAGTGCAGTGTCCACATGGTATTTTAGCTTGAGAATAGGGTCAATCACCTCTTGGGATTCTTTTTAGCGAGTCTTTTTAGACAAGTTTGGTGATGACAAAACACCTACGACCTTAGTTTTAGAACTATCCCATCTGAAAATGGAAACCAAGGAGAAGGTTAAGGATTTTAACATTCGGTTCAACACCTTGTTCAACAAGATCCCAGTCACTGCTAGACCTACTGAAGAGGTGCTAATGGAATTCTATATCTCTACTCTCCCTGTCCCTACAGCGATGTGGGTTAAAAGGAGTAATGTGCAAACCTTACAAGGTGCTATCAATGAAGCGGTGAAAGTTGAAAATGAAATGATCAGCCTCATAGCATTCCACCCTACAACTGGAGAAAAGAAAGCCTCTCAGACATCCAAGAAGAATAATGGAAATGATAACAAAGGGGCTGAAACTAAAGACAAGGACACCACGGATGTGGAAGGGTTGCATCAGATCATTAAGAAACTTATGAACACAGTCATTTATATGAGAAGGAATGATGGAGAGAGTACTAGTGTAAGGAAGGAGATTATGATAAGAAAAAATCTTTCAAACCTTTCTATCAAAAGAAAATAGAAGGTGGTCAGGATCAGCTTGCATTGCCTACTCCACCTAATGAAGGGGCTTTAAACACAGAAGAATTGGCTCTGATTGGATCGCTCCTCAACAAAGAAGAACCCATACTAGAGCTTGAACCCGAACAAGGAGACGAGGAGATACCAAGTAGAAGAACCCTCAGATGAGGAAACCCATATTAATGTGTTGTGGGATTTCCATAATGATGAGAATGACGAAGAGGAAGATAACACTACAGAAATCAAGGCTAATGAAATCCACACGTGCAGTAAAGGGTCGCTTCTAGGTGTGACAAAGCCCTTAAACCGAACAAAGCAATATGTTCACCCTATGAAAGCATCCACTCCCAGAGTTCTTGTCGAGAAGAGTAGGCCTGGAAGTCAATCCAAGAATACCCCTGTTGCAAGTCACCAAGAGAAAGAAAATGCATCTCTCATTGCAACAAAGGCTATTCAACATGGTAAACTCCCACTTAAAAATGGAAAAACAAGTATGTTTACTCTGCCCTATCCTGTTTATAACATTGATTATAGTATTGTGGATGATATCAAGAAGTCTAGGGCCAATATCACATATTTTGACTTGTTAAAATTAACGCAGCAAAGAGATTTGTTGCTAAAAGCTATGAATGAGTAGAACTACAAAACCCCCACCACCTCAAGCACCCAAACCAAGAAGCCAATGTCCAAACCTATTAGCACCACTAGTGCAGCCCAAATACCATCATCTATGGAGGCCACATTATCTAAAATGAATCCAAAACCCCAAGATGTCAGCGTAGCCATGACAGGGAGGAAATCGAAATCTATGACTCCACCGTCCCTCATTATGTTTGAAATTTTCAACATGGACATCCACAATTCCTTGGTAGATTCTAGAACCTCTTCCACTGTCATGCCTTATGCTATGCTAAAAGACTTCAAGCCATACCTGAAAAAATTGGAACTTGAATCATGCAACTAGATAGGACAAATGTGATAGTGATTGGAGAATTGAAGGATGTGTTGATTCAGATGACTGCTAAACCATAGTACGCATAGGTCATTGATATAGCGGTAGTTGATATACCTGAGGCCTATGGAATGCTGCTTAGTAGGGACTGGTCAACAAAATTGAACGATCACTTCTCGACTGATTGGTCCCATCTCTTGTTGCCTCAGAAGGAAAAGGGTGATATGCTGAGAGTCGATAGGGAAAGATACATGAAGTATGTGGTAACATAAATAAATGGTCCCAATGAACCTATAATGTTTACCAACTCCATCCTTGGCAACTATAATTTCAATGTTTATACTACAAAAACTTGTTTTGGAGAGTTTCATGCAGAAACCATTGAAGAAACTTTGACTCACACACAATTGGAAATTCCCTCCCATAATCCAACTGATGAGCTATCCTATATTATAGTAGATGATAGGACTAACTTCTTAGATAATAGTTCAATTAATGTAACATTAGATGTAATATTCTGGACACTCTATTTTGATGGCTCTAATTGCCTTGAAGGTGCAGGTGCTAGAAGTATTTTCGTTGACCTACAAGGGAGCCAACATCTATTGGCCAGCCGGTTGGAGTTCGCATGCACCAACAACATAGTAGAATATGAAGGCCAACTGCAAGACCTGAAGAAAGCCATTGGTATGAATGTGAAAAATCTTAAAGCTTTTGGCAACTCACAGATAATCATAGATCAGGTAAGGAAAAGGATACATTGCAATTCTCCACACCTGTTAGGTACCAGCATGAGGTATGGGACTTAATTGATAGTTTTGATTCCTTTAATATTACATATATACCTCGAGGCCAAAACCAAGATGTTGATCTAATGGCTAATATGGTTGCTAAACTTTTGCATAATTTTAGATTGAAGAAAAATAAATGTTCTGTTGAATTGATTTTCAGACCATATGTGCCTGATAACATCTCAAATTGGCAGGTTTTTGAAGATGATGAGAAAATCCTTGAGTTCCTGCACTGCGAGAAGACATTCAAGAGTGCAGTCATTGATGAAAAGGACTATGATAAGCTTATGAATGAAAGGGAAGATGAGGAAAAGGATCATCCAAATGTGATTCCAAAATCAGTGGTTAGGATGGAGCACTTGTATGACTTGCATGATAAATTCAAGAAACCGACTAACTAAAAAAAACACAGCTCATCCGTGAAGTATGAAACTGTCAACCTTGGGACCAAAAAGGACCCAAAAAATGTCAATCTGGGCCTGGGGTGCTCTCCGCAAGAAAAGGCTACATTTGTCAAACTATTTAAAGATTACAAGGACGTCTGTGCATGGACATATGAAGACCTAAAGACCTTTGATACTAGTATTATGTAGCATGTGATCCCTTTGGAAAAGGAGGCCAAGCCCTACCAACAAAAGTTGTGTAATATGCATCAAGCCTAGAACCATTGGTGAAGAAAGAGTTGAACAAGATGTTGGATGCTAAAATCATATTCCCGGTCAGACACACTCGCTAGGTAGCTAATCTTGTGCCAGTAAGAAAGAAAAATGGTGACATCATGTTTTGTATTGATTTCAAAAACCTGAACAAAGCGTCTCAAAAGGATAACTATCCTATCCCTTCTATCGAACACATCCTTTAGTGTGTTTTTGGGTCTAAAATGTTGTCCCTATTAGATGGATTTTTAGGATATAATCAGTTACTGGTATCTCATGGGGATCAGCTTAAGACAGCCTTCAACACCAAATGGGGCACCTACGCATACCATAAAATGCCTTTTGGGCTCATTAACGTGGGTGCCACATTCCAGAGAGCTATGGACATAGCCTTCCAAGGGTTGATGAACATATCGGTAGTGGTGTACATGGATGACATCACTGTGTATTCATATCACAGGAGGGATCACATTTATTACCTAAGGCAGATTTTCGAAAGATGCCGAAGGTATGGAATTTCATTGAATCCCAAGAAGAGAATCTTTGCAGCCATAGAGGGGAAACTACTGGGTCATATCCTTTCTAAAGATGGGATTGTGATTGATCCTGAAAGAATACAAACCATCATGAGAATATAGCCCCATGCCAATAAAAAATCCATGCAATCTTTCTTCGAGAGGATTAATTTCATTAGAAAATTCGTCTCAGGCTTCACCGAAATAGTATTCCCCTTGCAGCTGATGATGAAGAAAGACATTGTGTATAAATGGAGTGATGAAGCCAAGGAAGCATTTCGGCGAATCAAGGAAGCCATTGCTAAAGCTCCTGCACTAGTTAGCCCTGATTTTGGCAAAGGATTCTTCTTATACACCTTTTATTCCAACCTTTCATATGCTGCAATTCTCACTCAAAAAAATGATGATGGTGATGAAGTCCCCATTTCCTAAATGAGTTCAAATCTCTAAGGAGCGGAACTGAATTACCCAGACTTGGAGAAACAGGGCTATGCAATTTTCAAGGCCATTAAACATTTACGCCCTTACTTACTAAAGGCCAAGACCAAAGTCATCATGCCCCATCCTGCTATAAGAGCCCTCTTCGTGCAAAATGAAATGGATGAATAAAGAGGGAACTGGATAACTGCCCTTCAAACGTTCAACCTAGAGATAAAGCTGACATAGATAATTCGAAGGCAGGGACTTTACAGGCTGGTGGCAGAAGCCTTAGTGGACCAAAAGGAGGCATCTGAAGAATCAGGAATGTTGTGCATGCAATATGCACAAATGGAACTTAGGGAGGAGCTCTTATGGAGTAATGAAGTTCTGATGTATGAGAGAGAAGCATTGGAAACCTTTTTTGACCCTGAGTCGTGGTACCAAAACATACGCTTCTATCTAGTGCGGGGTTTGTGTCCTGAACACATGGATGCATCATAGAGGAGAGCACTCAGATTGAAATCCAGTCTGTATCATTTGGCTGACAGCATCTTATATAGAAAAAATCATGTTGGAATCTAGCTGAGATGTTTGGAGAAAGATAATGTCAACCATGTATTGAAAGAAATGCATGACGGCCCAGCAGGTGCTCACTATGGCGGAGAGACCACTACCCACAAAATATTGACAGCCAGATATTATTGGACTACAATGTTCAAAGACTCACATGCCTATGCTTTCAAATGCAAGGTGTGCTAAACCACTGCAGGACGGGAGAGAAAGCCCATTGTTCCCCTCAAGCCTGTCATGATCCATCGACCATTCTAGTAATGGGGCCTAGATGTCATAGGCGAGATCACTCCAAACTCCTCACAATAGCACAAGTATATACTCATAGCGACCGATTACTTCACCAGATGGACTAAATCTATCTCACTCCGGAAGGTGAACAAAGATGAGGTAATATCATTCATTGAGAAGTTCATTATCAACAGGTATGGCAACCCTAACATTCTCATTTTTTATAACGCTTATTACTTTTCATCTCTGAGACTGATTTAGTTTTCCATTGATAAGTCAATCCACATAAAATATGCAACAAACTATTACCCCCAGGGAAACAGAGTTGTAGAGTCTTCCAAAAAGAACCTTATCCACATAATCCACTAGTCGGTCGCTGATAACTAGAGGAACTGGCACAACGCCTTCACAAATGCCCTTTAGGCCGATAGGGTCACCCTGAAAGTGGCCTTAGGAAATGCCCCATACTTCCTCGTCTATGGATAGGAAGCCATCTTGCCCCCAAATGTTGCTCTTCCATTCTTACAGCTCTCCCAAGCTTCAAGGGGAACCCCTTCAGCCCTACTTTAAGAAAGGATCAACCAACCGATGAAGTTGGAGAAATTAAGGGATAGAGCCAGAAGTAAATTCAAAAATCACCTACTGATTGTAAAAGAATGGTTTGATCATCATCTGGTGGGAGATAAAGATTTCCAAGTAGGGGAGCTAGTCCTTAAATGGGACAAGCTGAGTGAGACAAAGGGTAAACACACAAAATTCCAACACCTATGGCTGGGCCCATTCCAAGTTGTTGAAAAAATTGGTCAAGGGACTTACAGGTTGAAAACGTTACAAGGAGAGACTGAAAATATCCCTATTAATGGCCAGAATTTGAAGAGATACTTCCAGTAGCCACCGCGTTGGTGGTTTCCTCTCGAGTAGGTTAGACTTCATTTCATTTTGTTGTTAGTTTAGTTGTATTTTGTGTCCTTTCCTTTGTTTTCTACCAAGTCTATTTTCCTGCTGTTTTGAATTACATTCCTTTTCAGCTAGCTGATCGTAGTCCTCCAGTCCCGTTCTACCTTTCAGATTTTGCCTCATTCACTACTCTTTGCCTTTCCATTCCTCATTAGCTTGTTGATGATTTTGTTGTTCCTGAATCCATCATTTCCCCGCAAATAAAAAAAACCTTCTATCAGCCCATGAGCACTTGAGAATCAGCAGTGGAATGCAAATCAAAACCCCTCATTGGCATCTATTGGGGACTATGTGAGATATGTTGATAACTTGGATATCTGGAGCATGTAGGTGCATCTTTATAAAGCTAAAAATGTGTAACTACAGCTGGACTTGCATGGAGGAACGCTGGATTTTTGAATAAATCCCACTCAGACCTAGCCTATGCTTGCTTGTAAGGTTTATAATCATTCTCCATTGGCCCCATCCACCACACTAAATGGTACAATACCTGTTACTCACAAGTAAACCTCCTTCCATGGGCTAAGCTCACTATCTCATACCTTGTGGCAAATATAATTTTTCTCTAGCCCTTGTGCTTGAAACTGGAAGGACTTATCTAAAAAGAATGAAATGTCAAGTCCTTGTGCCAATCTAGAAGGAAAGGTTGTTTGCGAAGCCGGTTAGAGTAAGGACTGTTGCTGGGCTCAGAGTACCGGTTGACACAACAAGCCCAACATTGATTAAGTGGTTTAAAAATATGGTATGATCCATGACTGCACCCCATTCAATCAA
Organism: Pinus tabuliformis; assembly: GCA_031772625.1. Lineage (NCBI taxonomy): Eukaryota > Viridiplantae > Streptophyta > Pinopsida > Pinales > Pinaceae > Pinus > Pinus tabuliformis. Next base: position 393,121,511 of record CM062805.1, read on the forward strand.
TGAAAATATAGCACTGAAATTCTCATATAAAGTGCAAGAAAAACATGTCTACATCAAGATTTATGAGCAATAAAGAGTTGAGGTACACACCTAAACAGGTATGGACAGACAAGTGATGACCCCAAAGGGATTTTGAAAGGGGGAAATAGGTAAAGGAATGTCAATAAACCCCATAATACTACCATTGGAGAATACTTGTCAAAATCATATCAGTAAGTAGAAGCTATTTGTATCTATCCCACCTAAAGCAGTTAATGTTTAAGTGGAACCCATGTTTGTCCATCTATATAGTTTGCATTTCAAGTTTATCTTAACATCCTGATGTTTTATTGATCTGAAGTTTATTTGGAAACAGAGATAACTGGTTCATCCAACGGTTCGCCATTTGTTGTGGCCACAACTATCACCCCATCAAAACATGCTCTAAAAGCATGTTTTCAATGGGTGCCCTATAAATCTCGTCCTTCATCTCTCCAAATGATCTGTTTCATCCCAGTGATTTTAACTCTATGGAGAGCCAGATCTTCCATTCACAAATGGGTAAAGCCCTTTAACCAATCCCTCGTTTAAGCCCTTCATTCCTATGTTTATCGGGATTTTTTTAACCCCTCAAAACCCTCATTGCATCATTGATCCGTTATAATCCCTGTACAAAGAAAACCCTTTGCAAAACACATGCCATAAGGGCCAGACCATAAGGCATTATAAACCACAATATATATATATATATATATATATATATATATATATATATAGATATATATATATATATATATGTCGGGTCTGAAAGCTCATCGCATATCGCAATCGGCCTAAGTCCAAGGTTTATATGTATATGGCATGCCTGTGGCTTCCAGACCTAACAACACTATGAACCGCATTGTATACATTATTGGGTCCGGAACCCAATCACATATCGCATATCGGCAAAACCTGGGCCTTATACATAACAAGCACAGCAATATATCGGACCCACCAAGCTATCAAATACAATTTATATATTTTCGGGTCCGAAGCCTTATCGCATATCGTGATCGGTGGAGCCCTAGGCTTGTGCATATTGTGATATGCGATAAGCCAAACCCGATGACGTTTATATACTCCAGCATATAGTATTTGAGGTCCGGCTTGTGCGATTGGGGCAGGATTTCTTGCGTTTTCGTATGTTTTCCAAATTTTATGAAGTTACAAAGGATCAGGTTTTCAGTGAAAAAAGCGAGCCTGTGGAGTCCCGATAGTGCAATTGTGCATCAAGGCGGTGGAATGCATGGGTCCTATGACCTGAGAAGGGCCCGATACCTGATTGCGATGAAATGAAGCCCTCGAAAACTGTGTCAAGCCTATAGGTTGAGCGGGAAATTATATGTTGTTTGTGTATCAAGTGTAAATCCTTTTCACACTTGTTCCATAGTTTTATAAAATGAATGAAGGTAGTGTTACGTTTGATTGAGCATTTTTGTTCTATCACTCACAATCATGAAGCTAATAATTGCTATCTCTGCAGGTGAGAATTAAATGATGCAGGAGGGGATTCGAAGAGCCATGTATGTAGAAGCGTTGCATTTAAGGGTCTGGCTGCAAGCATTCTAGGTCAGGAGCCCACGCATTTCCTATGCATTCCATAAGTAGAGTTGTCCCGGTCTTCATTATGGGTAGGCAACACATAGTCACCCATTTTGCCAACATCTGTTCTCTTCCTTGGGAAATGAATCAATCTGGCCATTATACTTTCTACCTACCAGCTGTTAGCCTCCTGTTGCGACAGGTGTTCATTTTTCGTGATTGACATTTTACATGCCAAATATGTCATACTTTGCATACGGCAATGTTCCATATTTCCAAAAGAGACCAAAGAGCAAGCCATGAAGTGTGCTAGTCCAAATGCCACTGTTGAGTTCCAAATTTTGGTGACTTAACCATTTTTAAAAGAATGTTCTATAAAAGGGAAGGCCAAACAGCTTAATCTTGGCCTCCCTAGGTTTCAATTTCCTGTTTTAGAAAATAGAAAATGATATATGTCCAAACAGCTTAATCTTGGCAGATCTGTAGATAGGTAGAGAATCAAAGGAGCCCAACCACTTAATCTGGGCCCTTGGCAGAAATAAGTATAGACTTAGATAGGAGAATAGAAAAAAGGAAAAATTACAAAGCTGGGTCTACAAGTCTAAGTGCACCCACCAAAAGAAGAAAAAATGTTAGGAAAGCAGGCTGGATAGGCAGTTTTCGAGGTTGCAGAATGATGATCCATGATCAATTTTGTGTTTCTAAGTGTTATATCTTTTCAGATCACAGTCAGGATGCAGTTTTTTCATCTGGAGGAACTCAAACTGGACATAACTAACTCCCCTCTCTTCTTATTCCCCAAATCACTCACTAATTTTCCCAAAGAGTTAAAGATCTGCTTGAGCCCCTTAGTCTCATCATGTTCCATAACATTGGCCTTGGTGAAGATGTGCCTCACTCAAGGATTTCCATTCTTCTTTTACAAAGTTCTATTTCCCCAAAAATAGCCTAAGGTTCCTTACCTTAGCGCTTTCTCATCATCTTCATATTAACCACTAACTCTATTATGTAAATCCCTATCTGTTTTTCCCTTCCCCTACTAAATCTATGTTGATAACTCCCTTATGTACATACCTCACCTCATAGCACTATAGCTATGTATTTTTCAATTCTGGGACACAGTAGTCCACCTGGGACTATTGTGAACCCATCCATGTCATGAAACGGGGATTGGTCTAAACCTCTGGTTAGACCAAGAACCTTTACCCACCTCGTTGTCCTCAAAACCCTATAATTTTACCCCTCCACATTCATTTGCACAAAGATAATGTTTAAAGTGTTATTAAACATTAAATTTTGTTTTCCCCTGCTTGTATAAACCCACAAAACCAAAGTATAAACCCTCCCCGCGGCGTTTATGAAGATCCAAATATTCGCGCGCTCGTCCATTATTCCCCCGCTGATTCACCTGTTCCGTCCACCGTCGGATCGGGCCCTCCCCATCCGACAGCTCTCGGCGATTTTGGAGGCACCCCGCTGCTCGGCTGTTAGCTTCCGATGGCAAGGCGGTTTCTCCGCCGTACAAACGAAACTTGTCCACTTTCTATTGCATTGGAAGGGCGCTGACGGATACTGCCCTTGTACAGAAAGCGGTCCGATGAAACCGCTTTCCGCCTTCTGTATACGCGCCCCATGTCACTTATCTAGTTCTACGTGTCTGCCTCGTCACCGCGCCATGTTACCTGCACAACATCAGCCTCCTGCCGAGTCACCACTGCCACGTCATCCACCGTACATGTTGACGTCACCCTGCTGACATCATCCTGCCACATCATCCACCGTACCATGGTCCCACCCGCTGACGTCATCATCAATTTTGAGGCAAAAGGCGAAAATCGTGCTTAGGAAGCCTGGATTCAAATTCCGAGGCAGTTTTTCATGCATGATTAGCGCCTAGCGCTAATCGAGCATGGCTACGGGAAAAGGGACGAAGTGGAGAGCCCCTCATTGTGTAGCCCCCAGCAAGCCCAAAAGGCGCTGAATGACCCGTTTTTCTCCGCGAGGCATGCAGAAAGGATCAAAAGATAGTCCTAAAGGAAATAGAGGGCCAAACAGCGGCCATTAAGTTTTGATTTGACCCACAGTGAAAGAGAGAACCGACCCGATTCATTCGTCAAAGAGTATCAGAGGAAGGATGAAGCGGCAAAGAGTATCAGTTAAATTTTTTAATGAAAATCTTCAGTTCCCAAAGCAGGTCAACATTGAATGGCCTCCAACAAAGTCAAATCAGGAGGTGGAAGCCCATCCCAGCTCTCAAATCACAGTTAAAGCACTTAAAGCCACCGAACTACAATGGAGCAAAAGTCCATGCACAGTTATTGCAGAAGCACTGCACCAAGCCACAAAGGACAACACATTAATTCAGTTTTGATACGGCTGCCCTCAGTGCAGCCCATAGATATTTTCTTACATTTATTTCTGATAGGTTTAGGTTAAAGTAATATTTTACTTTCAGACCTGTTTAGGTCACAACTGTAATAAACAAATTTTGGAGAATTTTTCCTATATATACCACCCTCCGTATTGTTTCAAGGGTTGGTCGATTGATAACTTTTCATTAGAGACTCGCACTGTATGTCTGAGACTTTTTTTATTAAAGATTGCTGAAGAGATTGGAGGAATGACTGTCTGATGGGTTGTTAATGGTCTCTAGAGACTGAATGATGGAATTCTTGTGCTGCAACATGAATCAATAAGTGCTTCTTACCTCTGTTTTCATTTTTCACCATCTAAATAGCAAAAAGAAAGATTAGCTTAGAACTTGTTTAACTGCACTCTAGGCTCAATTTCTGTTGTTTCTTTATGCTTTCATCTAAAATGAATTGGGCATGAATATGAATTCCCCGTGGCTCATATTTACCCTAATTCACATGTGTTTGATAGTTATCTAGGGATTCTTTACTGCCCTTAGATAGAGCTCATTCGCCCTTCTGTGTTAAGCTGACTGAGAGATTCTTAATTGCATCTCCTTCCTTAGCATTCTTTCGATCCTTTAGACTTTGAAAATTGTTCCGTGTGCAGCTACCTTGCTCCTTATTCCTCCTGTGACCAAGAAAATGCACCAACAGTCTTACTCCTTGACTCCATGCCCAATGGTTTGAAACTTTCACACTATACCTGCCTCTTTACCTAAAAACATCAATCTTCCCACCAAAACACAAACGAAACCCCAAAACTCAATAGCTAGCCGAAAATCATCATCAACAGAGCTAAATCAGAAAGAGAGAGCCCTCTCTGATTGCAGGTGGGCTAGAACCTGTAGTCCAAAGTTGGTTTGTGGTTACCTCGGCCGTATCCCTTTACTCCAACCTGGGGGACAACCTGAGTGATAACACCAGCAGTCACGTTGAAGATCCTACTTCTGTACTCGATTTGCATATCTGAAACAGTGAGAAGATGAAGACGCAGGGTAGACCTAGAGGGAGGACTGTGTGCATAAATATTACCTCCGAAGAGGAGAAAGGGATTTTTTTATTTTGGAGAATAACAATGTTGCTATATTGTGAATGAGGAGGACTATTTTTGAGGGAAGAAGGAGCCATTAGTTTCAAACTCATTGCATTGTTTTGGATCAGTGTTTTTACTGGAATGAATGTAAATGTGATTTATATTTATGCATATTGATGACTTACAGTTCACTATTAGTCTTGTTAAATTGAATGTGATTCAATTTCTTGGTTAACTTGTGAATGGTCTCTGATTTGAAACTAAATTAAACATCAACTGCAGTTTTAATTCCATAGAAGAATGTGGATTCCTATATGAGTGATTGGATTGCAATTTAGCTTTCATACAGTCTTGTCTAGCTATGAATTCATTGATTGATTCATTTGGACTTGAATCTATGCATGATGTTTAACCTTCTTTATCACTCTCCTACTGAACATATATATGATGTTTAAACCTCTGTATCATTCTCTTGCAGGATAGATTAGAGTAGCTAGGACTAGATTAGAGTAGTTAGAAGTAGTATAGATAGGATTTAATACATAGAGGTTATTTGTTTCATTTTGTTGATTTAATTGAAGTCTTCCTCCCGGAAGCAATCTTTTGACATATTCAAGCAGTTTACAAGTTCCCTTAAAACCCATCGGAGCTAGCCAATCCAAACGAAAGCAGGTCTAATTGGGGCTTGTGATTGGGTTAGTTCCCCTAGTTGGCATAGTGCACATTTTCCATGTCAACAAGTTCACTAGATGAGACGAACTGATTGGAGCTACGCATGCCAGTGGTTCGATGGGCCTATAGGACCATGTACAAAAACCTGAGCGTGAAGATGATTCCAAAGGTGTGAAATAGAGTAGAAACTACAATTTATGAAGGGAATACCAAAAGGAATCCACACGTAATAGCTCCCGCAGTTATGACAGCGTGCGAAGACCAGGACGAAGGAATCACACAGCTACACGAGGACAACCATGAAAGGATTCAGGAAGCCATCCAATGAGGGAACCTTAGGCTTTGCGAACTTGAAGAAGATCGGATATGATTAAGGAATAAAAGCATGTTAATGAATGCTGAGATCAAAAGACTGGAAAACGAGGTCACGCAAGCATGTCTCATTCATAAACCAAGGATGACAAGGCGAGATACGGATGATCATACCACTATGTTAGACAATTTTCACTGAGAATTTATGACTCTGCTACCATGGTTGAGACCGAACCTTACCAAATGCAGTAACAAGGGGAGCGCACCACATGAGGTAGAACGCGTTGTGCCAACTGTCACGAGGGCAATTGAGGAGTGGTCACGAACTAGACTAGAAGTTAAATTGGAGTCTCGCACAGATGGTGCGACCACTTGACTAGTCGTAGGGAGCACAGCCTTAGCGCTCCAGACAGTTGAAAGAGAGCACGAGACTCTAAAAGAGCCTACTTGGGAACTACGCGGTGAGGGAGGTAAGCAGAGAATCAACAAGGTACAAGGTTCACACCCATGCACGAAGGGCTCCCCTACCGCGCAGGTCAACCGGGAAGTAACCATTGACATCACTGTTCATGATGAGATGTCCAATTTAAGGCAAAAGGGAGTGAGCGGCGGGCAATTAAGACACAAATTAAGGGCTAGATTTGGGACGATTTGCCACCAAGAATGTATTAATGACTCAAAAGTGGGTGGAACGATCAAATTCAAATTCAAAAGATGCTATAAAACTCCAAGGACTAACCACAAGACAAAACTTGGTTGTTTGGTATTTGAGCAGTTGCAGAGTATTGAGCGCCGAGCAATATTACCATATTTGAGTACTGGTGAGCCCCAGTATTGCAGAAATAAGGCTACAACTCCTGGAACTCCCTTCTTTAATTTTATCAACCCGGTAGTTCGTAACAAACTTGGAAGCGACGGTGCTATATGCACAAGTACTAGCTCTTGCCGCAGCTGTCACTGGATCAGCTAGCACAAGTCCGCTAGGAGCTTAAGCCAACTTCTATGAGCTCTCAGAAGAAGATTTTTAACTGATGGATGAAAGCTAACTCAAAGGAGGCTAATCTACTTGCAGAAAGAAACTGAAAGCAGAAAGGAAATGTAAACCCTAGCAAACCCTAGCTTTAGCAGCTAGCCCTACTGATGCGAAAAAGAGGATGAAAGCTACTGAAAGAGATGCCATTGATTTCTAGGAAGGTAAAATGCATGTGTCTAAGTTATCACTCTTTGAAGAAAACATCTTTCTTTTTTTTTGAATAAGTTGTTAAAATTATCATGCATGTGCTTTTAACTATTTTTTATTGTGTAGAGGTGGATTGGCAAGAGGAAATGCTTGGAGGAGGTCGGGAAGGTTCAAAGAGGGCCTAAGGGGTCCCTAACACCCTTCTAGAGAGTTTCACAGAGTTTGGCTATCAAGAAACCTCATTCGTGAGCTTCTACAGGAAGTTTGCAGGGGTTCTACAGGATGTTCTAGAATTTCTACAGGATGTTCTGTAATTTTCTACAGGATGTTCCGAAAAGTGGATTTTGGAGGGTTGATGGAGGAAAAATGGTGGGAAAGTGGAAATGGAGGTTGGATAATGATTTTAAGGGGTTTAGGACCTGGCGCATGAGGCTAAGGAGCGATTGGATTTGGTTCAAGGATGGAGGAAGCAATGATGCACGAGAATGTAGAAATTAGGGCAAGGTGGGAAAAGTATGGCAAATGAAGGGTAGGAATCATGGATTAAGGGTTGGAGTAGATTATCTGATGGAGGAAAGGTAGATAGAGAGGTAATACAGGTGATATGCACACAATTTTCTAAAACTGACCAAACAAAGACTATGCAAACCTAAGATCTAGCTATCTTGACCTAATTTGACCTAAATAACAGCAAGGAAAAATGAACAGCAGTTTATTTGCAATGAAATAATGTGAAATTCTATGCAAACTAAGAAATAAAGACTATAAACATGTAACCAACTTCTGCAAATAAAAATCGAACACTAATGATTGCATGGCGAAGCAAAGAAAGTGTTTTTGTTGGCAGCAAGGTCACCTTGATCCCAGCTCCTGATCCCACTGAGGGAGAGGTGAAATCAGAGGTGCTTGATGGCCTTTTTCTAAAGATCTTCCCTGTTATTAACCTATCAAATCAATCTGAACATGAAAAGCTATTTTAATCATCAAAAACAACCTAAATAACAAAACAAGATTTAAATCTAAATAGCAGATTTTATTCTAAGAATGCAGCAAAGACACATGAAAGTAAACAAAGGAGGTACTGGGCACTTGAGATGGGCCCAACCCCAAGAGCTACAACCTCCTAAGAGAGATTTAGAGCTGGTGCAAATCTAGATTCATCTTTATTGAGCAAGAAAAGAAGAGTTACATCAAAAACTGTCCACAAGGGAAAGCTTGAAAATGTGCTGAAATGCAAAGCTAATCTATTGACTAAAATCGAACTACAAACTAGCTAACTTCTGCCTAAAAAGTGACTAACTTAAATGAGGCCCTAAGCCCTCTTATTTATACAAATTGAGGACCCCAACAGCCCTCCTAAACTTTAGGAACTCAGCTGCCAAAACTTGTAGTTAGTAGCACTTTTACTAGCACTTGCTCGGCTGCCCTTGTGATAATTGATTTGGTGGCCCTTGAACTCCGAGCTGATGGTGAAGAATTTGAGGTAATGGCCCATAAATGAAGGGGAAACCTTCCTACAAATCCTCTCCCTTGTTCTTCCATGAATTTGGCTGCCAAGTGCTCATTAAAACCTTTGATTTTGTCTCAAAATTGACTAAAAATCTGCACAAAACACCCATTAGACTTGTTGGCATAATGACTAACCCAATTCACTCTATTAGCATAAATATAATCAAATACATGCAATAAACTAATGAGAATGGTGGATTAAGTCAAATTAGGAGGTTGAATGAGCCCATATAATTATCCATTTTTGGGGCTCATCATCACCCCCCTACTGAAAGTGTTGCTCATCCTCTGAGCAACCAATCTATCTCCTCATCTTTGATGGCCCTAGTGGCCTCCCTATCATGCCAAGCTTCTGAAGTGATGTCATCTTCTCGGTCATGAAGCCATGCTTTTCTCTTTGCTTCTTCCTGCTACCTGTGCTCCTTTTCCTAGAGAATTCTCAGCTTCCTGTAGAACTGTCTCAGCATCCTGTAAAGAGGCCTTTGTGTCCAACATTTTCATTCTTTCTCTGCAGGTGGATGTCTTCGGGCTTCCCCATTGATAAGTGATGGCTGCCTTGGAGGGGGACCTCTCCCTTGGTGTGGTAGGGGTATCGACAATGGTGATTGGTTCTTTGGATGGTGGTTGGGGTCTGCCAGTTTTAATTCTTACACTTCTTCTTGCCTTAAAGTACAGGGGAGGCTCCCTCTTTCGCTTTTCCTTCTGCTTGGGGGATGTGCTTAGGGTGGCCAGCATAGCTGCTACCTCCCTAGCTAAAATCTCGGCCGATTTATCCTTCTGCTGCCCTTTCCCCAGACTTCCTGTAGAAAGTCCTATAGTGGCCATTTTCTGGCTTCCTGTAGAAGTAGTTTTCTGGCTTCCTGTAGAAACAGTCTGCTGGCTTCCTGTAGAACCAGTTTTCCCTGATTTGGCTTGCTTGGCTGGGGGTGCCTTCTCTTTGACTTGTGTTGTGGTTGCCTTGGGTGTGCCTTTACTTGTTTGTACTTTTTCAGTCCTCTCTACCCGGGTTTGCAACCGCTTCTCCCTTGGCATTTGTGTTTTTACTCCACCCACAGCTTTGGCCTCAGTAGCTTGTCCTTTTTCTTTCTTTTCCTCTAGCTTTTCCTATTGCTTTACCTGTGGCTTTTCCTGTGGTGGTTTGCCTTGGGTTTCCTTACCCCTGGCTTTCTCTTCTGCCTCAATGTGCTCCCTTTCCTCACTGTTGGATGAAGTGAGTTCCTCGGCCAGAATTCGGATATAATGCTCTGTTTTGGCTTGTGCTCTGATCAGAAGGGGAATTCTGTGTATGGTTTCCTCCCCAGAACTTTGAAGACAGTATCCCTCAGGTGTATATATTCCACTTTGCACCAAATCCCTGGTTAGAATGTTGTTGCTACCCAAAACTCGACTGTCAAAAGGGAATTAGGCTCTCATAGACAGAGTGCAAAGCTTAATTTCTATCCCCAACCTCATAAAAGTCACATTCTTTATGCACAGGTTAGCCCTTACAGCGGTTTGTTGTTATAATGGGGAGAGTTTGTTAATAGGAACCATGGAGGTGAATATGACGCAACACCATTTAAAAGAAATTTTGTGTATCATATAAGCAAAACCACCATTATTGACCCATAGGCAGATTTGCTTCTAATTCTCCTACTCCAGACAGTTTAATTCACTGCCTTTTGAAATATCATGTAGGAGAATGATGTTTTTCGAGCCTACCTCTTTCGGGACTCCCAATTTGTCGAAGAAAAATCCAGGCTTTTCTACTTTGGAAGGCTTTGTTGTACTTTCCTGTAGAACGCCCCTGCGCCTCTGAGTGAGCCCAATACGCTGGAGAATTGTGAACCAGGGCGCAAAGCTCAATGGAGGATGACAGGTTAATCATTTTGTGGAAGCAGAGGATGCATACTTCAGTGGAAAATGTTGCAAGTGCAAGTTAACAGCAATTTGTGAGTTTCAGCCGAGCGTTCATTAATTGCTGCATGATTTGTGGTGAGGTGGCAAAAATGTGCGCTGGCTTTATTCGAACTGCAGTGATGTTATGAACTGCATGTTCTCTTCTATCTGTTAATCATTTGATGTCCTACGCATTGGAGTTCAACACGTCTACCACTACCTGTGTTTTTCAAATTTCACGTGAACGACTATACATGTATGCTGCGTGATTTTTGCCTGGAAGAGTGCAATCGAATCTGGCTAGCTTCCTGGCCGAATCCCACAATCTCATTCGTTCATGCAGTGCTTAGATTAGATTCATGCAATAGAGGAATGAGTTTTAGTCACATACCTGGAAGTCGAATGTGGCTGTCGTGAGGTGTTGTGGCCTTTCATTTGCTGCATGCATTGGTTTTTGTGGTTTCATGAGGGATTGGTGGCTAATTCATGGCTATTTTTTCTTATGCAGGTATCCTCTGGCCGGATCCATGCTGTAGGAGCTGGCTTCACGTTCAGATCTGCACCCTCAAGCTGCTGCTGCTGAATTTTCACAGGACCGAAACTTGTTTTCGCCATTGCTCCCGAACGATAGACCGGATCGATCTAAAACTTGTTGATCATGTTCCTATCATCATTATGCACTTCCCATAGCAAAATTACGATCAATGGATGTAGAGATTTCGAAAAAAATGGAAAATGGCTGAATATTTCAGAGATCAATTTCTCTGAAACCGTGCATCGGAATTGGCTGAAACTGCTTGGGTAGGCTACTATCACACATATGCATCTCCCCATGAAACAGGTTTTGAAACAGATACACGGATAGGGAGAAAATGCAAAAAAGGCTTGAGGTGATGGACGCTGATTTCTTGGAAACCATGCACCGGAAGTGGCTGAAACTGCTCAGGCATGTTTCTATCATCCCTGTACAACTCCTTGTGAAATTCTTTTGCAAATGGATGCACGATTTTCAAGCTAGGAAAAAAACAAATTTCAGCACTAGGTATTTTTGCTTCAAGGCATTCTGCAGTTTTGCATGGTAAAAGAATTGAGCTCGGGGTATAATGCAGACTTGGAATTCATTGATGCATAGTCTAGATGGAGCTTGGACAGGTAGAGTGTGCGAGACTTCGTTGCTTGACTTGTCACTTAAGAATTCTTGCTGTCAATCTAAGGCAAACAAGGTTTCTTGTATGACCGTCCAAGAACACATAACTAGGTGGCTGCAATGGAGGTGGAAAGAGATGGAATAGGGTGCCACATGGTGTTGGATTGCATAAAGGTGTGGCTGTAGGCCTAACAAGGTGATCCCAACCATAAGATTCCCTTTCAAAATTGAATTTGGCTCGTCCGAAGGTTCTATAGGATGTTTCCTGTAGAAATTCAAAACTTCCTGTAGAAGCGCCTGGAACTTCCTGTAGAAAGCCCAGAACTTCCTGTAGAAATCCTAATCTTGACCTAAATGTGACCAAATCCTAGGAGAGGTGAGTGGCCATGGAGGGAGTGTCTGAAGGGATGTCCTGGAGCCTGGTACAGACTTCTTTCCTCGTTTTGCGCGCCCCTCTTTTCCTGCAAAGTATTCACTGCAACCTGCAATTTTTCACAGAGATTAGTTCTGCTTTCTTTTTTCCTTTTTTTCTCTTTTTTCTTTTTGCTTTTTTTTTGAAAACAACTAGGGCACCTCATGGAGGTTTTCACCATAATTGCCTGCCCTGGGTGCCTCCAAGGGAGGTTTTCACCCAGGGATCTTATTCTCTTTTTCTTTTCTCTTTTTTCTTCTTTTTTTTTCCAACCCATTGACCGCCTCATGGAGGTTTTCGATCAGTGAGCCAATCTGAGGCGCCTACGAGGAGATTTTCACCTTAGATTTTTCCTCTTATTTTCATTTTTTTCATTTTTCCTTTTTTTTTCTTTTTTTTCTTTTTTCTCTACCCTACCCTACTTGAGAAACAAAATTCTTTTCAAGTGTAAGAATACTTCCAATGGAGCCATGTGCACATCGAGATTAGAGACAAAATGATGTGGAGGCTTGAGATGCATGCTTTGACAGCTATCCGGATTTCAGAGACCCAATGATCTAACTTTGAAGGGGTCAAACATAGCTGAGGAAGTGAGTATTGTTGCAACTTAGTGATTGTCTAGAACCATATCTCAATATAGCTCTGATATCCTTGGTCCTTTGGCTGATCTAGATCATTCTTCATGTCACCTTCTATCATGACCCTCACATCTTCCTCTTTTTGTTGAGTTTTCTCTTGAATGCATGGAGGATTTGATGGTAACCATGAGGGAACTCCCTCGATCTCTAATTCCGATGTCTTGTCTTCATCAAGTGCAACCCATGGTTCTTTGATCTCCTCTTTTGAATCTTCTTTTGCTGGATGTGGTCCTTCAATGCTTTCAAGATAATCTCTTTTTTGCAATACTCTTCCTGAGCTATGGTGAATATCATTGAGCTCAAGAGGAGTCATTTGGACATTTTGTACCTCAGCTTTGCAATTGGGTTGAGCTATTCCAATGTGTGGGTTTGGAAATGGTGGTATGGGTAGTTGAGTGGGGATGTATATTTGAGATGGATGTGGATGGGGTTGTGGTTGGGCAGGTGGTGGAGTAGGAGGCGATGGTTGCGGTTGAGCAGGTGGTGGAGGCAAAGGAGTGGGAGGAGAGTTGTACTGGGGCCTCCACCTTTGATGAGGTGCATTCCACTGAGGCTGTGGCTGAGCATAAGAATGAAATGAATGAGCAGCTAGTTGGGCATAATATGGAGATGGATCTGACCAAGGATGGGGTGTGGACCAGGAAGGATGAGCAAGGGGACCCCAAGAAGGCATGGAAGTGGCTGGATAGAGGTCGTAATAGGTCTGGGAAGTCCCTTGCATTCCCTGCTTGTGAGGTATGGGTCCTTTTGCCCTCTAATATGCAGCTTTAAGTCCAGGCAAGGAAAGGCACTGATTCATAGGATGGTATTCTTCACATATGAAACACACTTCTAGGGAGTGAATTAGACATTCATTCCTAGGATGCTTTCTAGTGCATCTGGGACAAAAGATGGCCAAAGCCCTCTTGGCTTCCTCTTGCTTCCTTGGATCTGCAAGGTATCCAATTGCATGGCAAGAAACTACCTCGTATCAATCTTGAAATATTCCATCTGATTTTCAAATTCATTTTTGGACAAGGTACTGCTCCCAACATTTCTGCTTGTATCCATTTGCTCCAGAGGAATGTTTTCTTCTTCTTCTTCCCTTGAGGTTCTTCAAATATGTCTTGCTATCCACCTAAGGGTTCTTTAATCACAGCCATTGAAGAAGAGAGAAGGTTGGATGTGTGAAGCAGTGGGGGTGTTGTGCAATCATTTTTCTGAATTATCTCTACTCCTACAAGGCATGAAATGAAATCTTTTTGGTTGATTTTTGTTTTTTTTCTACTTCTACCTGCAAAACTGAAATAGATTGAACTACAACTAACTATCTTGCTGAAATGAAAATGCGGAATTGAAATGAAAGTAGGAAAGGACTAATCTATTTTGCTCAAATGAAATTGCAGGAATGAAATGCTAGTCTACGCTTGCAGAATTGAAATTGCGGAATTGAAATGCTAATCTATGAAAGCGGGAAATGCTAATCTACTTTTGCAGAAACGAAATTGCATAATGGAAATGAAATAAACTACTTAGCAGAAGGTTGTAGTGGAAAATAGAAGAAAAGCAGCAATCACCAATACTCTGACGCTTCCCCGGCAACGGCGCCAAAAAGAGTGGTGAGCCCCAGTATTGCAGCAATAATGCTACAACTCCTGGAACTCCCTTCTTTAATTTTATCAACCCGGTAGTTCGTAACAAACTTGGAAGCGACGGTGCTATATGCACAAGTACTAGCTCTTGCCACAACTATCACTGGATCAGCTGGCACAAGTCCGCTAGGACCTTAAGCCAACTTCTATGAGCTCTCAAAAGAAGCTTTTTACCTGATGGATGAAAGCTAACTCAAAGGAGGCTAATCTACTTACAGAAAGAAACTAAAAGCAGAAAGGAAATGCAAACCCTAGCAAACCCTAGTTTTACCATCTAGCCCTACTGATGCAAAAAATAGGATGCAAGCTACTAAAAGAGATGCCATTTATTTCTAGGAAGGTAAAATGCATGTGTCTAAGTTATCACTATCTGAAGAAAACATCTTTTTGTATTTTTGGATAAGTTGTTAGAATTATCATGCATGTGCTTTTAGCTATTTTTGACTGTGCAAAGGTGGATTGGCGAGAGGAAATGCTTGGGGGAGGTCGGGAAGGTTTAGAGAGGGCCTAAGGGGTCCCTAACACCCTTCCAGAGAATTTCACAGAGTTTGGCTATCAAGAAACCTCATTCGTGAGCTTCTACAGGAAGTTTGCAGGGGTTCTACAGGATGTTCTGGAATTTCTATAGGATGTTGTGTAATTTTCTACAGGATGTTACGAAAGGTGGATTTTGGAGGGTTGATGGAGGAAAAATGGTGGGAAAGTGGAAATAGAGGTTTGATAATGATGTTAAGGGGTTTGGGACCTGGCGCATGAGGCTAAGGAGCGATTGGATTTGGTTCAAGGATGGAGGAAGCGATGATGCACGAGAATGTAGAAATTAGGGCAAGGTGGGAAAAGTATGGCAAATGAAGGGTAGGAATCATGGATTAAGGGTTGGAGCAGATTATCTGATGGAGGAAAGGTAGATAGAGAGGTAATACAGGTGATCTGCACACAATTTTCTAAAACTGACCAAACAAAGACTATGCAAACCCAAGATCTAGCTATCTTGACCTAATTTGACCTAAATAGCAGTAAGGAAAAATGAACAGCAGTTTATTTGCAACGAAATAATGTGAAATTCTATGCAAACTAAGCAATCAAGACTCTGAACATGTAACCAACTTCTGCAAATAAAAATCGAACACTAATGTTTGCATGGCGAAGCAAAGAAAGTGTTTTTGTTGGCAGCAAGGTCACCTTGATCCCAACTCCGGATCCCACTGAGGGAGATGTGAAATCAAAGGTGCTTGATGGCCTTTTTTTGAATATCTTCCCTGTTATTAACCTACCAAATCAATCTAAACATGAAAAGCTATTTTAGTCATCAAAAACAACCTAAATAACAAAACAAGATTTAAATCTAAATAGCAGATTTTGTTCTAAGAATGCAACAAAGACACATGAAAGTAAACAAAGGAGGTACTGGGCACTTGAGATGGGCCCAACCCCAAGAGCTACAGCCTCTTAAGAGAGATTTAGAGCTGGTGCAAAGCTAGATTCATCTTTATTGAACAAGAAAAGAAGAGTTACATCAAAAACTGTCCACAAGGGAAAGCTTGAAAATGTGTTGAAATGAAAAGCTAATCTATTGACTAAAATTGAACTACAAACTAGTTAAATTCTTCCTAAAAAGTGACTAACTGAAATGAGGCCCTAATCCCTCTTATTTATACAAATTGAGGACCCCAACAGCCCTCCTGAACTTTAGTAACTCGACTGCCAAAACTTGTAGTTAACAACACTTTTACTAGCGCTTGCTTGGCTGCCCTTGTGGTAATTGATTTCGTGGCCCTTGAACTCCGAGATGATAGTGGAGAATTCGAGGTAAGGGCCCATAAATGAAGGGGACACCTTCCTACAAATCCTCTCCCTTGTTCTTCCACGAATTTGGCTGCCAAGTGCTCATTTAAACCTTTGATTTTGTCTCAAAATTGACTAAAAATCTGCACAAAGCACCCATTAAACTTGTTGGCATAATGACTACCCCAATTCATTCTATTAGCACAAATATAATCAAAGACATGAAATAAACTAATGAGAATGGTGGATTAATTCAAATTAGGAGTTTGAATGATCCCATATAATTATCGATTTTTAGGGCTCATCAAGTACGCGACAAAACATATCCTGTGCAAACACGATCACTGCTACCAAGCCAGGTGTGAAATTTTCCGAAGATACCGCTGAGGAGCCTAGAGATGTGGCAATTGCACTAGAAGTTCCAAAATCACCATGGATGACACGGCCGAAGAAAGATAAATAGACTATGGGACTGGTCTGCGTGTCCCCAAGAAACCCACGATTCGGCAAGATATCAATGGAAGAAAAAGGCAAGGTCGTCACCATTGAATCAAACAAAGAGGAGGACGACTTACAAGCTCTAATTGATGAAATAGAGGAGCAAGACGACGTGGAGGAGGACATCTATTATAGGATAAAATGACCTCCTCATCAACTCAGAGGTGAAAGACAGCATGACTGAAGCAAAGACCACAATTGCAGGCCTTGATTCCACACTAACGCTCCCTGCACACTAATAACCTACTTTATAAAGATTGTTACCAAGCATAGAGGAGCGTTAGCCACCCTTCTAACTCAAGTTGTTAGAAAAAGGGGAGCATTAGTGAAACTAAGAGATGTTCAGTGGGTCAAGCCAACGAATATGCTCACAAATATCTAGATATTTATCCCTAAATTTGCTCAAGAAAAGTAGGGAAAGTCCCAAAAATCGAATTATTTCGGGAAATTCCAATCTGAGAATGAAGGCAAATGGGAAAAAGCTTGAAAACAGGGCAGGTTTATGGCTTTTTCCCTAATGAAATCTAGGAGGAGCTTGGCAGCCATAACTCGATTGCTACATAAGCAGTGAGAAGGCCATTGTGAAAAGGGTC
Organism: Pinus tabuliformis; assembly: GCA_031772625.1. NCBI lineage: Eukaryota > Viridiplantae > Streptophyta > Pinopsida > Pinales > Pinaceae > Pinus > Pinus tabuliformis. The sequence goes on from CM062805.1 coordinate 393,138,776, forward strand.
AGAGCATTTGAAAGGATAGCCCATTAAGATGTTGTGAACCGCCATATACTTGAAGAAGCGAGTTGAAAGAGAGAGAGAGAGAGGAAGAAGGGGCAAGGGAAGGCTGATTCAACGGATGGTTGTAATCACTCTTCCATTATAAATACAGAACTGCAATTGTGTTTCCTATTGCATAGTGTCGGTAACATTGTTCATTTAGTTGTTCATTTTGATACTTGTCGAGTTGAGTAGTTTAAGTTGTATACAAATATATTTTCATTGTGCATTCTTATATTAGTTTTCTAGATTGTATGTTGTGATTGTGTTTGCCTTTCCTTTGTGTAGGAATTATCTTGGAGCCAGCTTTGGAGGAATTCTTCTTGGCTGCATTGAGATCTCCAAACAAATCTAGAAGGAGATTTGAGGTAAACACTCTTTCCATACTTGGTTAACTGATATGTGATAGATGAACATGTGTATAACTAGGTAGCTTCTGCATATAATCTTGTAGTTTGTCAAAGGTCCCGGGAAGGCCTTTGAGGGTAGTTTTCATTCTCCATACACTGTGCATTTTACCCCATAGCAGAATTGGCGACTCCGCTGGGGACTATACATCTAGTTCCCGGTTTACCTGGACTCCTCTCAGTCCTTCTCTTTCTTCTAAGAGCTCCCTCCTTATTCAAATCCTTTTCTGATCCACCAACTATCTTGTTACATTCTACTAGTTTGAATTCTCCTCAGAAACTGATCCTAAAGGCCCTCTGTTTGAGCAATTTCCCTCACTAACGTAGGTTACCAAGCTAAACAAAGCTTTATAAAGCAATATGCCTGTGTACAGGGAGCGTTAGTGGACCAACTAACTCTCTGCTTACAATGAAACAAAGCGTTAGTCTCCCATTTCCATGATTTCCAGTAGTGTCTGTGGACCAAAAGGGGGGGAAATTTTCTCATGGGTTGAAGTAAGATCTGCAACTATATTATGTTAGCAAATTTGGTGTCTTTTTAGGAAAAAGTTTTAGTTTTTCTCTCTTAAAATACATTTTTTTGGAAAGAAAGACTGATAAATTGTATTCATCCTTCTGTCAAAATAGTTGTAAGTTGCTTCATTTTGGTTTTCAGTAGTTGTTAGGAAATATTGGAAAAAGAATATTTTGGTTATGCAAGTGTTGAATGGCTTTAGATGCACAGATGAATCTATGAATATGTGAAAAGATGAATATGTAGAATAAGACTTGTTTGCATAAAAATTGAAAATTTTTTCAGAGCATTGTTCTGCATGATTTATTGAGTCAAGAGTCTCACCATATTAATACGTTAACACCCCTACCGAAGACAAATAATCAAGTACACTTAAAATTTACATTAAAATCAATCAGTTACTCTTTTGAGAAAACCAACATTAGCTAGGCTAGGATCTTGGGATAAGCATGTGAGTGAACTTCCCAAGGTTGAAAACCAAAACTAGTGTCGTTAACGAGTGAAAAATTCTTTTGCAGTCATATTACCAGGACCACTCCACTAACAACAGAGTGAAATACGAGACAACATTGGACTGTAATTGAAGGTAGCCCGCCTTCTCTTACAAATCCTTTGGGCATTCTATGTACTGGGGGTCCCTTCGCAGATTTTGGAACTCAGTCAGGGACTCAAGTTTCCTGCCCACACAACATGTTGTCTACGACTATGTCCCCCCTTGGTAATGTTTTTGATTTGAGGTATCTCTAGTGGCCAAAACTTCTAGGTACTTACACAAGGTGACTGGGACGGGCTGTCCTGGTAACTAACATGGACGGAGCTACTCTATCTTCAGTTTTTGGGAGGGTGCTCGTCTTCATGAGAGTACTTGGCCCCTCAATCTAAGGTTCTGTCAAAGCTCTAGAGTAACCATAATCGTACATTTGGTCATCCTTCTCTATTATTCATTGAGATATTGGGTTTCATCTCCAGTGATCGGTGCTTATCAGATGAGGTACTTTCCCTCTGTTTGTTGATTGAATATATTTAGTGTATTTTTATTTTTAGGTACCTGAGTGCTATCATTTTTGAGACTTTAAAGAATATCACATTAAAATTTATTAAATAAAACTTAAACAGTCACCGTGGCTACATCCGGCCCTTGTTGTCACTTCAGACGATTATCAGGACTTCCTCCACTCATTGTAGAAGATCCGCCGAGTTCCACTGACTCAGATTCCTCATCTTCGAGGAATTAGTCTCCTAAATCTCACACGAGATCTATATGGATGACCAACGATTCAAGTTTTTTGGAGGATTTCTTCCTCACTTTAACACTCCGCTCACAAATCCGTCGGACCCTATCATGGTTCCCGTGGTACCTGTACTTCCTTCTTCATTAGGTGGAACTTTCCCATCTATCCAGTTGACGACTCACGGATTGTGGAATTTTAGAGATACTATTGGTCCTATACCACTTCCCCAGTAGGAAGTCATCACAAAACCAGTAATGTGGAATCTCGCTATCTCGTTTGTCCCAGGTACGACAACTCACAAAACACGCTCTATAAATGGAACCCAGCAGATGCCAGGTTCCACTCCCATGGTGCCACAATGCATACCTTCGACAAGTGCCACATACAGTGCTCCATATAACATTCAATGTAGCACTATGGGCACAGTTCTCATTTACCAACAACACGGTCAGTCGCCAATGTACAGTTCCAACCCCCAGATTCAAATATCTGGGGGGTTACCAATATTCACATGTCGGTAGGGAATGTTACAGTTCCCCCTCCGTTCTTAGGCATGCATGGACAATTGCTAATGACATGAGTGTTCCCTCTATCAATCAAATCCAAATGGTTAGTTCTGTGTTGGTCAGGAATCCACAAGGGGCTCCCAACCAATCCATGGGGTCACCCTACTCATAGACTCAAATGAGTCAAGGGGGCACCGCTTATACTAGGGGCAATTTCATACCCCAGAATCAAAATCCTCATGGAAGTCCACTCTACAACATTATGCTGCAAAGCAACTACTACACTACGCAACCCATGTACACCATGGGGAACCAAATGATGGGAGGAGCACAGAGCTCCTCAGGTCATCTGTCATCACCATGGTCTGAGTCAGGGGCACCTAACTCTCTACCTTTTTTGGAAACGTTGGATATTCCCGACTTATACAAGCTAATAGACGACCCCATCTACCACAACTTACAATGGTCGTCGATCCCGCATAAAATACCAATGGACATACCAAAGTTCAATGGAAAATAAGGGGAGGATCCGGGAACCCATATCACCACCTACCATCTCTGGTGTGTTTCTAACTTTATGGTGGATGATAGTATCCGGTTACGTCTTTTTCCCCGCACCCTCATTGGAAATGCCGTGAAATGGTATATCGAGTTACCACACGTGTCAGTAAATACCTTTGACGCTTTAGCGATGGAGTTCCTAAAGCACTTTTAGTTACCTATCTGCTATGAGACTAGGACAGAGCTCCTTACTTCATTTCGTTGGGATACCGCCACCCACATCTCTAATCATGTTCATGAATGGAGACGTAGGCGGAGGTTAGTCAAAGCTCCCATCCCTGATTTTCTCTTAACGGACTGGTTCTGTAAGTCCTTACTCCCACAAACCGCTAGAGATGTCGCTTTAGGTGGTGCAGTCATAGAAGACCAATCCATACGTCGTGCCCAACACTTAGATTTGATTTATTCGCACTCTGGCACTCTTTACAACATAATCCCCCATGCTTCTGGTAACCCCAATGCTTCCACCACTCAGCACCTTGGAGTGCACATCGACAGGATTGTCGGCGCAACCTCTGGGTCGCTGTAAAACAACTCAGTGGTTCCATTGCCAAGCTGGCAGTGGACCCCTCTACCAAAGTGACTGCTCTTCCTGCCACTGCGATAAACTCTGTGCAGTCTACACAAAAATTTGGTGGCAAGAACAAGAAGAATAAGAACAAGACCGCTCCTTCTGAAGAGCAGTCATCCAAGCATCCCAACCCGAAACAGAAGGCCACTGCGCCTACTGATGAGGAAAAGGATAAAGGTACCAGATATCCATGCAAACTCTGTGCTAAAGACCACGTAACTTGGCATTGTTCATGTCTTCAAGAATGCACAAATTACCTTGCCAAAATGGATTCTGGTAAGGTACCTGTTGTCCTTAGAAATCCTTTTCCTACTCAACAGCAACAAAATCTCATTGCCAACCAACCGCAACCCATGCTAGGGGGCAACGATGATTCGCAACATCCTTCAGCTGGTGAAGGATCTTCTACCGTTTACACATTTGAAACGGTATAACTCACCATAAGAGCCAAATCTTATGGAGCTCCTATCACTACTGCAGTAGAACCATCCTTAGGTCAAAACCCATCGCTACCCAACGATCTTCATATCGAAAGGCCAGTTGAGGACTTTGTAATTCGACCCCCCAAGGGGGCACTTCAATGCACAACGAACAATACATCTACACGTGCCGCCCAACACTATAATATCGTAGAGGATTTTGCGCAAGCGCTGTCAGCTATGTCAGCGCTCGAAGTATTACAAACATGACCTAGCCAATGGAAAGCTTTTCTTTCGGCTATCAGAGGTATTGACCCTATGGATTCCATGCTTGCTATTTTCGACATGGACAAGTGTAAACCTCCCCTTTCCCACCAGCTTGCATTTTAGGTGCATATCACTTCAAAGGTAAAGGTATACACAGAACTGTCATCGATGAAGGTGCTTCAACCTGCATCATGTCGGCTTCATGTTGGCTTGCCCTGGGTTCCCCAACCCTATCCCCGCCGTCGAACTCCCTTAAAGCTTTCGACAGCCACACCTTTATCCCAAAAGGATACCTAGCCAGTTTTCCCATCACATTGTATGGGAAAACAATAACGGTGGACGTAGAAGTCATGGACAAGAAACTCGACTATAATCTGTTGCTAGGTTGCAGTTGGACATATGCCATGACAGCCATCGTATCCACTGTCTTTCATATCATCCTATTTCCATTGGATGGAAAGGTCATTACAGTGGATCAGCTGTATTTCTACACCCCCGATTATTCACCATTACCAGGTGGCTCTATACCCTAGTAGGAGGTGGAACTAACACTTATGTTAGTATAGGTACTAGTCTACTGAAGGCTTCTTCCCTTATGGGCTTTTTTCCTATTCAACTGCTCAGGTTTCACAATCGGTCAACATGCTTTCATCAATTCCTCATGAACTGATTAATCCCTGGATCCTAATGGCTCCTTCAGACCTTGACACATTGGGAGACCAGATTGTAGAAATTTTTAATAATAAACACTTATTCATAGAGATTATCCCGATTATACACTCTTGTGGAATACATGCACCATACATAATCTCCTCTATGTTGATCACCAATTTAGCAGCATCAAAAACAATGAAACATCAATCACATGCGTAGATTAACACAGTATGTAACCCGAGGAAAGCATACAGCTAAAAACCCCACACTATATGTATATTATAATGATTAAGAACATGTAACAATACATAGTACAATACTCCTCACAAGTATTCAGTACTATCTCCACCTGTTACACACAAAACTAGCTCAGATCTGAACAATCACAGCTCAAATATCCTCCAATGCTTTTCTTGCCTCCACTGTGCAATCCTACAAGAGAATGAATGAGAATGGCTGATCCAAACTCCTATTTACCTTGGCTGATCCAAAATCACATGAGCACAGGCTATAATTCCTTGGTATTGGCCCACACTGCGCAGTCCTCATTGGCATAACTCAATCGATGCATGTGCAAAATCTCATGCACAACTGATAGTCACAACTCACCCTTTCAATTACCTCTAACACCTGTCTCTGTTGAAATGTCCATGCACTGAGTTAACTAATGTATTTTTTAGTTGCTTTATGAGTTAATAATTAGTGAATTAATTAATATTTCATTTACACAACTCATCACTAGTGTATTCTTTAGTTAGAATAAATACAACTAGTTCAACTAAGTCAAACTGAACACAACTCCATCAAATCCACATCTAACTCCACAGAACTCACATGCATGAGTTCTAACTGAAGTCCTCCATGCAATAGCTCAACTAACACATAAGAAACCACGTGATTCCTTTTGTCAGCTACATGTGCCACATCCGTAGCTCAAACTGAAGTGCTCCACGAGAATAAGATAATGTTTAGAGTCCAAATATTACTAAGGGATAATAATATTTGACTGTTTCTATTTTTAGCCTGGCAGTCTAAAAATAGACTCTTATCACTCCACTGCAAACCAAAAAATAGAATTCCATTTATTTTTCCCAACATGACCAATCATCCATAAACAGAATCCTGCAACTCATAGACCATGATCCATATGTCTAAAAATAGACTTTGCACCAAAAATAGCTGCGGACCCACTTAGTGAAGGCAACTCCTTTCCACTAAGATCCATCATCTTGTTGCATTTTCAACACTCCCTCTCAACAAGGTATGGATTATCTGCAACCCCTATCCTACAACTCTTGAATGTTCTGCATGCAACACATTTTCCCGGTCCACTTGCTCCAACAACACTTGAAACAAAAACACTCCCAACTGACCAATCCGTTGGGCTAGGAACATATTATGATGCTTAAGCTCTACCTGCTGCTAACAAGTGCTCCCTCTCTGACATCTGTGCTACTGCAACATCTCCATGCATCTCGCACCATTGCACACCTCTCTGTGCCCCCTAGCACTGCGCAAAACACTTGTGCCTCTTGCATTGCTGCAGCCTGCTAGCTATGCACTGTCCTGGGATTCCCTACACTTTCGCTCTCTCTGTCGCTCCATCCGCATCTCTCTCTACCCAATCAGTCAGTTCCTACTACTCCACATCCGAGCTCCCATAGCAAGGTCTCATCCAAGAGGTTGGGTACCTCAAGGATCCTGCCCCTCCTCCTTGGGACGATCAATCCACATCACCCCACCTCGTACCTGGAGGTATGGCTGCATGCGATCCCTCTGCCAACTTGGCTTGAAGTTTCCCCCTACTGGAGGTCTCTGCATGAGCATATGTTTCTACTCGATCGCCTCTCAGCTTCCCTTGTTGTGGTTGCTCCACAACCTCCTGAAGCTGCTGCACCAATCGTGGCTCCTCCACAATCGTCTAAGACTTCTTCTGGCTATGCATGTTGAGAGGTAATATATGCTCCCTCTCAACCACCAAGTCTCCATCAGTTGCCTCGCTTCTCAAGGCTTTGCATGCATCTTGAACCTCAAGAGCATACAGGTTCTTGACCCGTGAACCAATCTGCTTCACTTGTCTAGTGATGATGTGTCTAAGGAAAACCTTTTCCTTGCTGAAGACTACATCATAGCCTCTATCTTCCAGTATCGCGATCGACACCAAGTTTCTCTTCCGTCCTGGTACATACTTGACATCGGTCAAGGTAAGGCGATCTCCATGCTCCCTCTAAAAAATAACAGTGCCTACACCTGAGACACTATACTTCTCATCATTACCCATCACTATGAGTGTCTGGAGATATTTCTCCTCCAAAGTACTGAAAAAACTCTTGTCACCGGTCATGTGGAAAGAACCTCCACTGTCAAGAAACCAACCACTTCCCACCATGGATGAAACCATGCATGCAAAGAGTGTGAAATTGAACTCAAACTGTGAAGCAAGTGCCTCACCTTCAGATCCTTCCGCGGATCCCTTCTTTGATTTCTTCTTTGGGAAATTAGTAGCATAATGGCCCAACTCATGACAACGAAAGCATCTCACCTTCGACTTGTCAACCTTCTTCCCATCATTGGAAGAACTGGATTCCGAAAGAGAACCCTTCTCCTTCCCCTTCTTTGCTTTGGCAGCCAAAGTGCAATTTTCTTCGTCAGATGCCTTTGATGAAGATCCGTCCCTGGTATTCCACTTGATCTCATCTTGCACAAGATCCGACCAAAGTCTCTCCCATCCTGGCAATTTCTCCTGACCATTGACAGAGTCCTGATAGGAATGCCAACTCTTCGAAAGACCAAGGAGAGCCAAGCTCACCAAGTCCTCATCATCGAAACACTTGAAACAACAACACTTGAAACAAAAAGACTCCCAACTGACCACTCCGTTGGGCTAGGAACATATTATGATGCTAAAGCTCTACCTGCTGCTGACAAGTGCTCCCTCTCTGACATCTGCGCTACTGCAACATCTCCATGCATCTCGCACCATTGCACACCTCTCTGTGCCACCTAGCACTGTGCAAAACACTTGTGCCTCTCGCATTGCTGCAACCTGCTAGTTATGCGTTGTCCTGGGATTCCCTACACTATCACTCTCTCTGTCACTCCATCCGCATCTATCTCTACCCAATCAATCAGTTCCTACTACTCCATCAGGGCTCCCATAGCAAGGTCTCATCCAAGAGGTTGGGTACCTCAAGGATCCTGCCCCTCCTCCTTGGGACGATCAATCCACATCACCCCACCTCCTACCTGGAGGTATGGCTGCATGTGATCCCTATACCCACCTGGCTTGAAGTTTCCCCCTACTAGAGGTCTCTGCATGAGTAGATGTCTCTACTCAATCTCCTCTCTGTTTCCCTTGTTGTGGCTGCTCCACAACCTCCATAAGCTGTTGCACCAATCGTGGCTCCTCCACAATCGTCTAAGACATTTTCTAGCTCTGCATGTTGAGAGGTAATATACGCTCCCTCTCAACCGCCAAGTCTCCATCAGTTGCCTTGCTGCTCAAGACTTTGCATGCATCTTGAACCGCAAGAGCATACAAGTTCTTGACCTGTGAACCAATCTGCTTCACCTGTCTAGTGATGATGTGTCTAAGGAAAACCTTTCCCTTACTGAAGACTACATCATAGCCTCTGTCTTCCAGCATCGCGATCGACACCAAGTTTCTCTTCCGTCCTGGTACATACTTGACATCGGTCAAGGTAAGGCGATCTCCATGCTCCCTCTGAAAAATAACAGTGCCTACACCTGAGACACTATACTTCTAATCATTACCTATCACTATGAGTATCTGGAGATATTTCTCCTCTAAAGTACTGAACAAACTCTTGTCACCGGTCATGTGGAAAGAACCTCCACTGTCAAGAAACCAACCACTTCCCACCATGGATGAAACCATGCATGCAAAGAGTGTGAAATTGAACTCAAACTGTGAAGCAAGTGCCTCACCTTCAGATCCTTCCGCGGATCCCTTCTTTGATTTCTTCTTTGGGAAATTAGTAGCATAATGGCCCAACTCATGACAATGAAAGCATCTCACCTTCGACTTGTCAACCTTCTTCCCATCATTGGAAGAACTGGATTTGGAAAGAGAACCCTTCTCCTTCCCCTTCTTTTCTTTGGCAGCCAAAGCACAATTTTCTTCATCAGATGCCTTTGATGAAGATCCGTCCCTGGTATTCCACTTGATCTCATCTTGCACAAGATCCGACCAAAGTCTCTCCCATCCTGGCAATTTCTCCCGACCATTGACAGAGTCCTGATAGGAATGCCAACTCTTCGGAAGACCAAGGAGAGCCAAGCTCACCAAGTCCTCATCATCGATAGTCACCCGCACACTTCCCAGCTCATCTCGGCATTGGGTGAACTTCATGAGATACTTGGGCATACTGTCTCCATTCTTACACTTAATGTTTCTGAGTTTATCCTTGAGCGCCATTCCACCAGCTCAAAACTCAACCGCTTCTGATCTAAAATTCATGAGAACAAAGTATTTCTCGTATAGAGATTGACTGTATGGGCTTTTACCGGATATCTCACCTTCCAAAGGAAGGATGAAACCAGAAGCTACCTGGCCCGATTACAGACTCTACCTGAAGAAATAAAATGTAAACACTTTCTGAATAATAGATCTGATGATCAATCCCGCTTTGATATCCTGTAGAACTTTTTCTACAAATCAACCAGCTCTGATACCATGTAGAAATTTTGAATAATAAACACTTATTCACAGAGATTATCCCGATTATACACTATTGCGGAATACATGCACAATACATAATCTCCTCTACGTTGATCATCAATTTAGCAGCATCAAAAACAATGAAACATCAATCGCATGTGCACATTAACACAGTACGTAACCCGGGGAAAGAATACAGCTGAAAACCCCACACTATCTGCATATTATAATGATTGAGAACATGTAACAATACATAGTACAATACTCCTCACAAGTACTCAGTACTATCTCCACCTGTTACACACAAAACTAGCTCAGATCCGAACAATCACAGCTCAAATCTCCTCCACTGCTTTTCCTGCCTCCACTGTGCAATCCTGCAAGAGAATGAATGAGAATGGCTGATCCAAACTCCTATTTACCTTGGCTGATCCAAAATCACATGAGCACAGGCTATAATTCCTTGGTATTGGCCCACACTGCGCAGTCCTCATTGGCATAACTAAATCCATGCATGTGCGAAATCTCATGCACAACTGATAGTCACAACTCACCCTTTCACTTACCTCTAATAACTATCTATGTTGAAATGTCCATGCACTAAGTTAACTGATGTATTCTTTAGTTGCTTTATGAGTTAATAATTAGTGAATTAATTAATATTTAATTCACACAACTCATCACTAGTGTATTCTTTAGTTAGAATAAATACAACTAGTTCAACTAAGTCAAACTGAACACAACTCCATCAACTCCACATCCAACTCCACAGAACTCACATGCATGAGTTCTAACTGAAGTCCTCCATGCAATAGCTCAACTAACACATAAGAAACCACGTGATTCCTTTTGTCAGGTGCATGTGCTACATCCGTAGCTCGAACTGAAGTGCTCCAAGAGAATAAGATAATGTTTAGAGTCCAAATATTACTAAGGGCTAATAATATTTGACTGTTTCTATTTTTAGCCTGGCAGTCTAAAAATAGACTCTGATCACTCCGCTGTGAACCAAAAAAAAGAAGTCCATCTATTTTTCCCAACATGACCAATCATCCATAAACAGAATCCTGCAACTCATAGACCATGATCCATATGTCTAAAAATAGACTTTGCACCAAAAATAGCTGCAGACCCACTTAGTGAAGGCAACTCCTTTCCACTAAGATCCATCATCTTGTTGCATTTTCAACACTCCCTCTCAAACAGATATGGATTATCTACAACCCCTATCCTGCAACTCTGGAATGTTCTGCATGCAACACATTTGCTCGGTCCACTTGCTCCAACAACACTTGAAACAAAAACACTCCCAACTGACCACTCCGTTGGGCTAGGAACATATTATGATGCTGAAGCTCTACCTGCTGCTGACAAGTGCTCCCTCTCTGACATCTGCGCTACTGCAACATCTCCATGCATCTCGCACCATTGCACACCTCTCTGTGCCACCTAGCACTGTGCAAAACACTTGTGCCTCTCGCATTGCTGCAACCTGCTAGTTATGCGTTGTCCTGGGATTCCCTACACTATCACTCTCTCTTTCACTCCATCCGCATCTATCTCTACCCAATCAATCAGTTCCTGCTACTCCATCGGGGCTCCCATAGCAAGGTCTCATCCAAGAGGTTGGGTACCTCAAGGATCCTGCCCCTCCTCCTTGGGATGATCAATCCACATCACCCCACCTCCTACCTGGAGGTATGTGTTGTGGGGAAAAGTATCCAACACGGAATGACCCTATCCCACTCTGAGGGTGATAGTTCCTTAGCAACAGTCAAAGCAAAGCTATCTAAGATTACTTCTTTATGACATGCAAAAGAGGAAAGGAAGAGATCCACTTACCGATGTCTTGCGCAAATGGTCGATCCAATCTTCTCTCTTTGCTGCTTGCTCCCAGCTCCTTGTCTTCTCACGGGCCCAGCTACACAAGATCCTGCAACAAGACGAGAAAAGGTAACTACAAGAAGCATGCATTCATAATTGATTCAAGGATTAGCATAAATCAAATACGCAAGTAAAACAACACATCATTGAAACACATGCGAATAGAAGAACCTCAAATGCTTTATTAATGGAAGAAAGTAAGGTTCAGGCGGTGATACAACCATAAGAGGTCCAATCCAGCATCACCTTCCCGACGGAAAGAAATCTCCTCTTCACCTCCCTCAAGCAATCACCCAATACTCTCAACTGTATACCAACAGCAATTCTTTGCACAAAATTCCGCCCTCCAGATCCCATGGGATGAGATCCTTATATAGAGTTTTGGAGTGAAGATAAGTCAGCTTGATGTGTGACTGTTGTCCTCTTCAACCCCAGTTGTTCTTTAGTTCTTGAGTCCACTCGGAGATTCTACCTTCCACTTGGAGTTTTAGAACCTCTTTACTCATCATTAGGCGAATCTTCTGATCCAAGTGTCAATTTGGAAGCTTCCTGGGCACTGACACATTGAGGAAAGATTCCTCCACATGTACAAACTCGCTCAGCGCAGGTAGCCTTTGATGAAGTTGACATTCAGCGCAGGTACACCATGGAGCAGTTGACATTCAGCGCAGATGCCCAGTGGAGCAGCTGCTTTGATCCAAAATTGACCTGTTTTTGAGTGTTTTTCAGTGGAGAACTGATCTGAAGTGTTGTGGTTTGCTGACCTTGTTCCTCTAGGGGTAGGAACAACATGTTTAGGGACTTTGGATCCCTCAGATTATTGACATTTCATGCTCCATGCTGTAAGGCACAAAAATGTCTATAACAGTTGCCCCCTAAAGTATGAGATCGTTTATCGGGTGAAATGCTTTATTAGGAGGATCCGAAGTTCATTCAATCGTCGAGAGGTGACCTGTAACAAAATACAATACAATACATTATTTTTCATACTGCTTTCATGATCTAGCAGATGCGGGCATTTCCCATGCTCAGCTTTATAAATACATTTTCTGTACATAAACAGACGATCGTCTGATAGTAGACTGATAATTCTCTGCTTAAATTATCATCCTTTTAGTAGGATGATCATTTGCTGCACATGTCAATGTCTTTTATCTCCTGAATATATATCGCAGCCCGGATGGATGAAACTAGATCCGGGGTCTTCAAACTTGTTCGATCTTCACTCTAAGTACAGGTCGATCCATGTGAGAATTTCTTGGAGTCGAACATGGAAAGACATCGCTTGATTACCAGTCAATAATGTAAAATGTTAACAAGCGCGAGAGGAATCACCGATAATGATGATGACCCTCAAGGTACTACAGCACAATTCACGTGGCATGAATATAGGATCTGACGTCGAACACCACGCAAAGTCTCCCGGTCGAAGGTCATTAATGTATACCTGTCGCCGGAAGTGAGAAACTTGCCATTGAGGCATGCAAGCTTCAAAGTACTGAGGGGGTGTTCCTAGATCAACTTCTTGGATGATGAGCTGATGTCGACAAGAAGCGATCTGTCAAAGGAGGGCCTTAATGAATCCCACATCAGTGACACGGAACGGAGCTAGTAATTGTGATGATGGTGAAAACGATCTGTGAAATATGATTCAGGGTGGCGGTCATGAAAGGATGAAAGATGATGTATGGTAGTGGATGGGACCCGGTTGACACTCTCTGAATGACATCTCTTGAACATATAACGACACTGATGTGATGGATTGGTAGCATTACCCCAAATGTGGATGGTATGGCGAGACCATGGTGAAGGGACCGGTGAATGAAAACAACCCAACCCGATGTTTTTACGGAGGCAAAAGTGTCATGTTCAAGAGCGACTTGCTACCATTAAGCTTTGAGGTTCTCCCAATTTTTCCCCAGTCATTTCTGACCAGTACCTCTTTATTTTTGTCAAGCTTGAGGAGGATAACATATGCTTGTTCTATAACCTGCCCTTCGGGCAAGCCCATCGCTATGTTTTAACGAGCCTAGCGATAGGGAAACTCGTTCTCGTCTAAAGACAAGTTTGTCGCTATTCAATATTTTTAACGAGCATAGCGACAAAGACAACTCGGTCCTTTTCATTTTTAGAGAGTCTAAAAAGGGTACATAAAGTTAACTCCAGAGGTCCTTTTTCGTCATCTAATCCCTTAAGTCCGAAAAAGTATAAAACAATACAGAAGGGATGAATGTTCGATATCTTTATCGAGCCGAACTAGACAAGCGCTCGATCTTTTTGTGCAATAATCCCTCAGGTCCAAAAAGATTAAAATCTAGAGGAGGGATAGCTCTTCCGGTCCTTTTAACGAGATGGAAGGCCAAAACTCGGCAAACTTTTCATTCTTTTTACGAGTTAGTGAAAAGAGCTCAAAGAAGACTCGTATTTTGAGGAACGAGTGATAAACAGGGATAGCAGCAGATTCCAGGTACAGGTTGGAATTTTCCAATCACGGCAGTGTCACAAGGATGGCTAGGTGGAATCACTCTTCACAGCTGTTCCTCAAAATAGGTAAACAATCAAGTGGATGTGAATGATCGGCCAAATGAAAAGTGGAGGTGACGGTGCACAAACACGACCAAGGCTTTTATGGCTGATGAATTTATGGTCTCAAATGGTTATTTACCGGTTCATTTTTTCTTGATGAGCTTGAACTCTGGGGGAAGCTTGCTCACATGTGCATTTATTTTTTAACGAGCGTGAACTCTTGCTAAAACTGCTCGGTTTTGCGTTTATTTTTTAACGAGCATGAACTTCACCAAAACTGCTCGTGTTGCGTTTATTTTTTAACGAGCATGAACTTTGCCAAAACTGCTCGTTTTATAAGATCAAACTCATATTTTACCATGACTAGTCTTTTCTTTTTCAGAGATAGTACTGTATCATCAATTGCTGCAACAAACTTAGTTAGAAATAGATATCATGAGGTAAAAATGCTAATATTTCACTTTGAACTACGTAAAAAGCAATTAAAAGATGTTTTTACCTCTCATTTTACCATTTCATTTGCATTTGGCTTGTTGGAGCTTTGGAGGTGCCTCTTCCTTTTGATTTTTCACCAGCTGATTTCGGGAGATTCTGTGGACGATTCTCAGCACCGTTTGGACCAGGTAGGAGCTAAACCTTAGCTCTCCCTTTTCATGGTTTCATTTTCCAGTTTTGTGCCTATTTTCTTGCCCCCATCAGCCCCTGGGGTTTCATTAGGGCGCTCTGCCATCAGCGCAGGTGCCTCATTCGAAACCTGCGTTGGGGTTCAAGCTTTTTAAGGGCATTTTGTCCCTCAACGCAGGTGGGACCCTTTTCTACCTGCGTTGGGCGCAGAAAAGCTTCTTTGTTGCACAATTTTTCATGGAAATTTTGCCATTTTCTCACCAAGTCAGGGATCTTACTCCTCCTCTTGTTTGTTTTGCAGAGTTTATTGGAGCAGAATGACTCTTACATGGAGAGAACGAGAGCATGAAGAGGAGGACATGATTGCCCTCCATGATCCTGTTACGGTGAACGCGCTGCAGAACTGTGGCTTGCTAAAATTCTTCCGCATTTCTAGCATGAGGGCACAGATACTTTTACTGCAGTACCTGCTTGATGCTTGGGATCCTGTTAACCAAGTGTTCCAGATTAGGGGCAAGTCCATCCCCTTGACCATAGTGGACATTTACTTCTTGACTGGGTTGTCAAGGCGGGGTGCCCCCATTTCTTTGTCCGGTTCGGCCCGAGGGAGTGATTCTGTGAGAGACTATGTCCGTTAGTATTGTAGGGAAGGATCCCAGCCGAGCAGAGACGGCAAGGTTACTATCCGTGAGATCACTGACAGGTCTCTCAGGTCTATTCTGTACACGATTTGTAGGATGGCTGGTAGTGCATCCCCTCATGTTGCAAACAGGTCTTATGTGCAGCATGCCCTGGAGTGTCTTCAGCCAAAAATTTTTAACTGGTGTGATGCAGTACTGGTTCAGATGAAAAGCCAGTTGACCAAAGTAAAGGACGGGAAGCTGAAGAATTTTGGTTTTGGTTCAGTTCTGACTGCCTTCGCTTTGGAGAAGATACCACTGATGCAACCTCAGTACATTGCACTCGACTTGCCTTCTCCCACTGAGCCACGCATGCAGAGGTGGGTTGACCACATGTCCAGACATGCAGGTCAATCTCAGATTACCTTTACTGCTCAGATTACCTTTACTGACACCTTTTTTAGGTGGTTCGAGCAACAGGATATGGCCTTTTCCGAGTATCCATATATTGGTATGGATTTCCGAGGTGATCCGGATTTGGTGCTACCGGATGGCGAGCAGTGGGGCGATCTTGGTAAAATCTTGACCTTATCACTGTTTACTGTTTCTTTATTCATAATGTCCTTGTGCTTTACTCTATCAAGACTCTAATCAAACTCATGTGTGCATGCAGATGTTGGTCCTGTCCGTCCAGCAGTTCGTCCGAGAGCTCCGGCCGCTGCCCCAGTAGGGGAGGCTCCTGGGAGAGCTATTCTCCGTGACCTTGACTTGGCCGAGACTCTTGCAGCTGTGCAGGAACAAGTCGAGGGTCTTACCCTTGGGATTCCGTATGTACGGATCGACGAGTTGCCTCTACGATTGCAGCGACATACTGCTGGTGTTCCTAGACGATGGACTCGTCTTCTGCGCATGATTGCACAGGCCGTGGCATGTTATCATGAGCATCATTAGGCTAGGGTGCCCCCCAGCCGTTTTTTGAGTTTTGGGGTCATATGACCGATTTTGTCTTGGTTACAGAACATTACATGTAAACCGTAAACAGTTATATATATTTTTGATTTTCGGGTTTTATTCCAGTTTTTATGTGATCCATGTATGAAACATCGACGATGCTTCTCTTTTTATCAATTTTGCAAATGTCTATCTAACACATAGTTTGCTAATGAGTCGGTTAATGTGTTTAAGTTTCTGGAAATGTGTTGATATTGGATAAAATCAAACTGTCTTTCCAAGATTTTAACTCTTAGGAACTTGCGATAAATAGCTGGATTTCGGATAGAGTAGGTACCATTGAGTTGCAGTACCACAAGCTGTGAGTCTAACCTAACGACTAGCCGGCGTATGCCATGGGTGATGGCATCAGAGAGGAGCTCTATCAACGCGCTATACTCAGCGATGTTATTCGTTGATTGACCAATACATACCCCCCTGAAACTCACTAACTCGCCGCTTGGGTCAAAAATGGCCCATGCTGCAGAGGATAGGTTCCTCGAACTACGACTCGCTCCGTCGGCATATCCAACCCACGGTTCCAATGGATTTGACATCTGCAATAAGTGTAAAAAAGGGCGGATTACTTAAACCGAAACAAACGCTCTAGAGAAAACAAAAATGTAACAAAAGCATACATGTTACTATTAGGCATAGTAACGCTTAAGGTACAACCCGTTGCGGGGTTGCGCCAGTGGAATCCCGTCATAATCTACCAACTCGTAGGCTCCTTTTGCTAATACACTCTTAACAATATAAGGGCCCATCCATAAGGACTTAAATTTCCCAGCTCCCAATTTATCGGATTCTTGGTCATAAAGCAAGACCAAATCACCTTCCGAGAAGACACGAGGTTTGACATTTTTGTCGAACTGCGACTTGACTCGTTTCTTATGGGCTTCGTTAGCCAAAGCGGCATCACGACGGGTTTCATCCAACTGGATTAATTCCAAGAAACGAGCCTCTTCTTCCGAAGTTCCGGGGAGGAGATCAATTGCGAGTTTAAGGGACGAAATTTCACACTGGATTGGTAGGATCGCCTCCAGGCCATACACCGGTTGAAACGGTGTGAACCCAGTGGCATTCCTTACCGATGTTCGGTAGGCCCATAAAGCCGAGTACAGGATCAAATGCCATCTTCTTTTGTGAACCCCCACCATCCTTTGCAGCATGCGCTTCAGGACTTTGTTGATTGCTTCAACTTGTCCGTTAGCTTGCGGATAGTATGGAGTAGAGCTGTCGTGAGACAATCCTAGTTTGGCAGTTAATTCAACCATCATGTGATTGCAAAAATGCGATCCATGATCTGTTACTATGGCCTGTGGCACGCCGAATCTGGCGACTACATGATTAAAAAAGAATAGGGCTGTTGTTTCACCAGTGTTATCCAATGTAGGCATCGCCTCGGCCCATTTGGTAAAATAGTCAACTGCGACTATAATATACCCATGCCCCCCGGTCGAGGTGGGGTTACATTGCATGAAATCGATGCCCCACTTGGAAAAATGCCCCACAGCTATTATTGGCTGTAAAGGAGCGGGGGGTCTTCTGGTTTTGCTATCAAAAATCTGACATGCGTGGCAACTTCTAACTGCGGTTATGCAATCTTTGAACATGGTTGGCCAGAAGTATCCTGCTCGTAAGATTCTTTGTACTGTAGCATATCCAGATTGATGCCCCCCACAGGTGCCTGAATGACATTCATTCAGGGCTTTTTCAGCCTCTTCATGGGTGAGACACCTTCTCAGAACCGTATCGACACCACGACGGTAAAGCGTATCACCGACGATCATGTAGTCTTTTGCTTGGTATCGAATGCGTTTTTGTTCTGAGTGGGAGGTGTTTGGCCAAAACTTTTGGGTTTGGAGATAAACTATTATACCTCCATACCACTCATCACTTGCTGATATCAGAAACAAACTTTCGTCCACGATCGATTCTTTGGATGTTTCATCGTTGGACGATGATGGGAGATCGCATAATAATTCTACGAAAACTAAAGCTTTCTTTGATTTGGATTTCACAAATTCCAGATCAAACTCTTGAAGGATATCTATCCACTTTGAATATTTGCCCCCAAGCAACTGTCGCGACAGTATATAAGTCATGGGGTTGCAATCTGACAATACGGTGGTCTTCCTCAAGAGGACATAATGCCGAAATCTTTGTATCGCTTGAACAGCAGCAAGTGCTAGCTTTTCAACATGAGAATATTTACTTTCTGTATCATTTAAGTTTTTACTTAAATAATATATAGGGTGTTCAATTCCGTCGACTTCTTGAACTAAAACCATTGCAATGGTCGTATCTGCTGCAGCCAGATACAGGTTAAAGTCTCTTTGATAGTCCGGGGCGTACATTAATGATGCTTTTACTAGCGCTTCTTTCAGAGCATCAAAGGAAGCTTGCGCAACCTGGTCCCAGACGAAAGGTACATCCTTTTTCAAGAGACGGGTATAACCTTTAGCAAGTTCTGCGTAATTTGGAATGAACCTCCTCAGAAAGTTTTCTTTCCCTTGGAGTTTCTGAATCTGAAGCAAGTTCGAAGGTGGGGGAAAATTAATGATTGCCTGCACCTTGCAAGGGTCGAGACGAATCCCATCCTTTAAGACTATAAAGCCAAGTAAACGACCAGAACCGATGCAAAACACACATTTGTGCGGATTGAGTCTTATCTTGTAGTGTCGGCAACGTAGAAATATCGCTCTTAAATGTTGCGGATGATCAGTCCGCTTCTGCGAATGAGCCGGAAGATCGTCGAGATAAGGTTGAACGATGTTCTTGATGTCATGGAAAGCATAATTCATTGCTCTGAAACGTCGCTCCTGCGTTCTTTAAACCAAAGGGTAATTTTCGATAAGCGAATGTGCCCCACGGACAAATAAATGCAGTCTTTGACTGGTCCTGTGGGCGGATATTAATTTGATTATATCTGGAAAATCTGTCCATAAAAGAAAAGATTTCACATCCGGCGCATTCATCAATTATCTGGTCGATGAAGGGTGTAGGGTAGTTGTCCTTTGGACAAGCTTGATTCACATCCCTATAGTCGACGCACACTCGTATTGTTCCCTGTTTTTTCATCATGGGGACAATATTCGATACCCAGTCGGTCAGAGGAACCGGATAGACGAAACCAGCATGGAGGAGTTTTTCAACTTCTGCCTTAATGGCAGCGGCTTTCTTGGGGTGCACCTGCCGAAGCTGTTGTCTTACTGGTTTGACATCAGGATACATCTTAATTTCATGTTCAGCGATACTCGAGTCAATGCCTGGCATTTCATCATACGACCAAGCAAAGACATCTCTAAATTTGCGGAAAAGAGCTTTATATATTTCTTGTTCTGAAGGGGAACAACCTTTGCCGACATAAATATTCTCTACAATGTCTGTTTTGGTCGAGATATTTATGGCTATAGTCTCTTCTATATTGGATAGGTTTCTCTCGGAATCCACCGTATTTACAGTATTTGTTAGGAATTCAAATACTGAAGGGTGATATAGGTCGCCTTGAGTATCTTCCTGAGGAAGGGAACGATGGTGGTTATCATCCCATGGTGCCCCCTCAATCAACATTGACTGCAGGATTCCTTCGTCACTTGCATGCACTCGTGACCAAGGATCCAAAGGGGTACCACATTCTCCTGACCTGTCTACCCAAACGCTTGACGAGCGTTGATTTGGGCTCACCTCCCATGCCTGAAACATTGATTGCTACAATATTTCGATTGGGCTCGGGTGCAATACCATTGCACGATCCATGATGACTTTGTCTTCTGCGACTTTCATGGAAGATATCATGTTGCAGGTTGCTACCAATGGTACATTTCCTATGTACATAGGATTCGGTAGCGAGAAAGTCCCCATCATCATGGGGTCCTTCAATAGGCCTACTCCGATATCTTGGATTGAATGGTCGTTCTCATGGATCATGGGAATGCTTCCCGTAACTTGTGAACCATTAAGGAGGAAGTTCTGTTGGTCGACGACCGTAATCCCTCCTTTAAACGGGAATGCGATCTTCGTAAAATAAGTCGACACGACAGCTGCCATGGCATAAATCCATGGTCTTCCCAGTAGGATGTTGTAATCCAGATTTCCATCTATGACTTCAACATCAATCTCTACTGTTTTTCCACCTAGTTCAACCTTCAAGTTACTTAGAATACCGTAAGGGGTATATGTCCTACCGTTGAATGCTTTTAGTGTTGTCGACGATCTTGACAAGGTTGGCGACCCTAATGTTTTCCAGCAACTCATCGACATAATACATGTAGATGCCACCTCATCAATAATTGTTCGATGAACAGTTTTGTTGAGGGCTTTCACTTGAATAAGGAAAGCTAGTTGAGCTGGTAACTGAGGGTCATATCCTTTGTGATCAAAAGACACAAGATTGGAATCCTTAGGATCCACCCCCCCTATTGCCGATAACAACGCTTGCCTTTAGGATGGACAATTTTGTAGTACCTCTAGAGTCGACATAGCGGATGGCGATTGGGCCAAATCTTCTACTATGTTATAATGCTGCGCCGCTCTGGCGCGAGGATTAAAGGTCAACTTGTGTACTACACCCTTAGGCGGTTTTATTGTTAACTCTGGCATTATGGGTGGGACAACTTCTGTCGAAGTCGTTGTCGAACTACTAGGTTGATCTTTACCTTTTTCGTTTGACAGTTGCGGATTCCCGTAATCTTTGTTCTTTGTCAAAATCAAAGCATCATTCTGCTGCTTGGAGATCGATAACATTAGCACTTGTGACGGGGAAGCATTTCCACTATCAACCATATTTTGACCTGGACTGGGAAATGGATCTGTTAACACAGCTGGGTTCTTTGGACTTTTAAAGAATCTCTTGAGCTCAGCTTTGTATGGACAATCTGTTGTCTTGTGATCTTCGTCACATATCATACAGGGCCATTTCTTTTTCCCTTTCTCAGGAGGGTTTGAAGAAGTTTTTTCAGGTGACTGATCGTCCTGTTGCTTCTTCTTCCCTTTGTTTTGCTTCTTCTTGCTTCCTGGTTGATTGGTTTCTTTGCCTTTATCTGCTGATATGGCATTTACTTCCGAAGCAAGAATTTCTTCATGGGCATTTTGATCTGAAGTCTTACGGGCTTTCTGGGATGAAGCCTTTTTCGATTTCGCGCTTGCAGTGCCAATCACGCCATCTCCGGCATGAGAGTCAATATTCGATTTAGGAGGTGGAGGAATTGAAAATTCAGGTCTAGGGGCGTCAGGTATCTTGTCGTAGAGCGTGCCAGACTGAGTATATACTAAGTCTAAATATTGAGCACGAGCGATGACTTGCTCCTCTGTTACGACTCCCCCCTTGGCCACATCTTCCATTATAGCCGGAAGTAATGACTTTATAAACCATTCAGCTAATAGCTGATCAGGAACGTATGTTTTCACCATCCTACGACGGCGACGCCACTCATGTATATGATCTGATATGTGAGTAGCTGTCGTCTGTTTGAAGTTGGTCAGTATCTCGGTTCCTGTTTCATACCTGATTGGCAATTGAAAATGGGTTAAGAAAGTCGTGGCTAAGGAGCTGAAATTGTCGAAAGAGGCTCTTGGCAATTCTATATACCATTTGGCCACCGGACTTGTCAATGTCCTCTGGAAGAGGCGAAGTCTTATCGAATCATCGTTTAGAGTGTTCGACGAACACCACAGATGAAAAGTCATGACGTGATTCGACGGGTCTTCACCTGGATTTCCATTGAATTTAGGAATGTCGGAGGGAAGTTTGTGAGGAATCGCTGGCCACCAAGGGGCATAAGCAATCGGATCGTTCGTCAACCGATGTAAATCGGGTAACTCTAGAGTTGCCACGAATGGCAGCTGTTGACTCAGATTAGGCGAAGCGTACCCAGGATACGATGGGATCGCCTGAGCAGTTGGTCTTTGCATACCGGCATAATGTAATTGATGCTGGTATGATTGATACGGTTGGTGGACCACCCCACTGTAAAGTGGTTGGTTTAGACCGTTTTGGATATACGGTTGTCCACTGTTCGCAAAAATCTGCTGCTCGGTACCTTGGTACACTTGCTGGAATTGCGGTTGTTGATACTGCACCAACCATGGTTGTGACACCATGGGTTGTTGTGCTATACTAACCACTGGACCAAGATGAGGGGTAATGGTACCCGTTTGTGCTTGTGCCGCCCCGTCAGCTGGCGATTGTGGTTGAGTCGCAGGGTCAAAGGGCTGTTGCATTACAACCTGAGGAAACTGAGGTTGACATACAACAGGCATCGTTTGAACTTGCGACACAGTTACAATCGCTGGTGTCGTCGGGATGTTCGTCACAGGCATTTGTTGTTGCATAGAATACACAACTCTTAGTTGCTGGGGTAGCATAGGTATCCAACCACTTGTAGTTATTCTAGTATAACCTGAATACGGTTGTGAACTCCCGTATGGGTAACCTCCCGGAGGGGGTAACGAAAAAGCATACTGCCCCCCATACGGTGGCGGTCCGGAACTGAAAGGATTTATCAAACCTTGAGGACCGGATTGCCCAAACTGATTTCCGAAAGGATCAATTTGTTGAGTTCCAACATAGGAGTTACCGGGTATTATCCCGGGAGAACAAACAGGAACAGACCATACTGTCGTCATGGCCCCCGAAGGGGTTCTCTCTAGCTGTTGAGAGCTGGGAACAGATGGTATGCCGACGAACATTGTCGGTGTGACTGGAGGGGGTTCTGCCGTCGCTGTGTCATTTGGCACAGTCCTAGATGTTGACGGTTGTTCAGACATTTTGAGTCTATCCAGTAGATTGCCTAGTGATCCTCCAGGAACCTCCCTGGGTGATAGGCTAGCTTCCGATGCAGAAGGAAATAGAGTGATCCCTGCTCCAAAACGGGTTGGAGTAGTTGCTTGCGGATCTTCTACAATTTCCTCTATTGCGATCAGACCAGGTGGAAGGGGAAGACCGTCAGGTCCGTAAAATATTTCTGGTGCCGAAGAAGGGGTTGTTTCGACAGCGACAGTTGTTTGAGGAGCAAGACCCTCTGAACCGAGCACCGATGGAACCGATTCAGTAACACAAGCATTTGCTCTCAGACTAGGATCAGTGTTACCGTCCTTCTGGGGATGTTGAACTTCTTCAATAGGGGCAGGGTTTCCAGAAATGTTTGGAGTAACCGAAACCTCAGATGTCGTTGGAACACTTGTTCTAACTGTGACAGGAGATTTGGAACCAGTTGAACGAGTCCGCTTTGCCCGGGTTGTTTTCGATTCCGGAGACAAAGACTGTCGACTCGTAAGCCTCTGCGAATGACGGGTCATCGATTGACTTTCTTCCACGATTGTGGATTACTTGATCAACCAACAATACACAGGGTAGAATGTATTTTCGAATTGAATTAATTTTAGACGCTTTTAAGACACAACTTGCTTTTTCACTTTTTAAGAGTCGAGAAAAAGCTAAAGATGACTCTAGTCTCCTTCGATGTATTAACGAGCCCGAAGTGACTGTTACACTAAGAAATGTCACCATGACTATTTACAGTTAGTATGGCTCAATCAATAGTCATGCTACCCTCTTAGGCAAGTCTTATGCCTCTGTTATCCATCTCAAACTCAAAAAAGAGAGAAAGTCTTGTAAAAAATGTGTTCATCTCTGGGGACGCAGGTTCTCTCAAGCCTTACCTGCGGGGATGCTCACAATGTTCACAAAGACTGCGTCCTTGGACGCTCTGTATGTTAAGGGACAGGTGCGTCCTTCTGTAAAAGGCAAAATGCGCAAGTTTCATCTTAAAAAAGTTACTTGTGGTTACTTCTAGAACTTTCTAGAGGTCGGTTTGATGAAATGGATGCGCCTCCAGTTGGTTCATGTATCCCTATTAAGGAGGAACTTATCCGATCAATAAGGGAGATATCCCACCCAAAGAGGGGGATTATCCCATTGATGGTGGACCTGAATAACCTCTTTACAGCACTATAAATAAAGGCATTGAGCCAGAGGGAGAGGAGGTTAGAGCTATACATTTTCTTTGGGTAAATGTTGCAGGAATTAGGACTCCCATTTAGAACCTTGTGAGGAGAGATTGTCTTTGCTTGATTCTACTTGGAAGTGGGTGAGCTTTGTCAAAGTAGAGGAAAACCCTTGATGGACCCTGGGAGGAACTTGCACGACACCAAGGCCAGGTTGTAAGAGTTTCTTTGTTTCGTTATTAATACAAACTGGTTTATTTTTCTCAATAGCTTGTGTTAATGAGTTATTTCATGTGTTCCTTGGTCTGCATGTTGAATATATGTTTTATTATATGAAATGCAAGTGCTTGGTAATTGTTTGATTGTTTGTGGTTGCAGGAATTGATGTGAAGGAGGAGCTCATCCGGATCGGCAAGGACGGACTACAACAACAGCGTTTTGGAATAAGGTAAGCCTAAACACTTGTAGTTTTCATGTTTTAAAAGGTATATTTAGAGAAAGATCACTCCATTTTGTCTTGTTTGTCGCTAGAGAATTTAGACTCCTAGGGAGGTCAGTTGTGTCCGCACAAACGACTTTTTCCGCCACGACAAATTGGCGACTCCGCTGGGGAATCCATTAATGTGAAAGTCTTTTCCTTTGTGTGAACTTTGCTCTGAGAAAATCATTTTTATTTTCTGGTTTTTGACTGTGAGAATTAGTATTTGGGTGGCTTAGCTTTAGATTTAGTTAGATTTGGTTTTTCTTAACTTTTCTAGAAGGACGCACCCTCTGAGTACTGCACAGTGCGTCTTTGGACGCGCTGTTGTCGTCTGCACAGAGCGGGCCCGCGCCTGTTCTAATGGGTTGCCTGCGTCTTCCTGTAAAATTTAGGAAAACTCCATTTTTGCTTTAATTTCTTTAGATTTTGGTTTTTCTTAGTGTTTTCTGCCCAGATCCTTTAGTACCCTGTCAAAAATTTTCACCTGAACTTGTTTCATTAGCATTCCTGCTTTTAGCTTTCATCAATTGGGTGTTTTGAGTCTCTTTTTTGAGAAATTCTTAATTTGATTTCCTTTGGTCATTACTTGGAGGTTTCTCTCAGTCTTTTCACAATTTTGCATCTTTTTGCTTTTGTTTTTGCAAAAAAATTTCCCCCTCATTCGCCGGGGGGGCCTAAATTGTGTATGAGTGTTAATCGCCTTTGAGTGTTTTTATGTTTTGATCTTTGGAACTCTCACCCAATTTTCTCGACTTGCACTTGATTGGTTCTTAGATTACATTAGAATCATCTTGTGTTTGAGAATTCTCTTGCATTTGCATAATTAGAGTTCTCAGTTTCAGAATATGAATGAAAAATGTGCATAGATTACATTTGCATACTTTTCATGTGAATTGTGCATAGATTACAATTGCATAGTTTACATTCTAAAAAATCAATCGTAGATTTAGATCAGCTTTCTTTGATTTGAATTTACACAAAAATAAAAATAAAAATTGGTTTGGAATTGATTTGCATTAGTTTTTCTTGATGAAATTAGTGCATTAGAGAATTTGTTAAATTTTCTCTTAATGATCAATTTTTTGCATTGTTGGAAGTGAATGGAAACTCTCTCCTGACTCTAGTTAGGATTCATCGAATTGAAAGGATTGCATTATCATATTCGATTGCATTCAGTTGAGTCGGGTCATAACACCATTGGTTTCATCTCCATTTACCCATTTGAGTAATAACAGCCTTAATAACACAGCGCTTAATTAAAATTCATCTAGTAATTTTTACATTTCTAGGGCTCTGAAACACCAACATAGCTTAGGCTAGGGTCTTGGAGTAGGTAAGTACTTAACTCTCCAAGACTACAAAACCAAACAGATAGTTTATCTTGAGTAGAATAAATCCAATTGTTTCAATTGCACTCTGGGAAAGCTCCTCTTAAAGGAGAAGCACGAGCTCGTGTCCGAACCAGTGAGGGGATCATTCCCCCCTCATTGGGAACGACGCCAGACAGTACGTATTATAAACGGTAAACCTCGGATTAACCATTGTCGAGGAGCCAGGGGTCACTTATCGGTAAACCTTGGATTACTGTCAAGGAACCGGTAAGGGGATTGAGCTTGCTACTCTGCCCTTGCGTGCTGTCGGAGTTTAGACTGTTCCCCCAGGTGTACTTGTGGCCGTTGGTAACCTTAGTGACCATAATCTTTAGGATTCTACCCAAGGTGACGGTGGAGGGAAGATCCCACTGTACCTGGAGCAGACGTCGGTTATACTCACTTGGATTTTCCGGGGGGTTCACTTCACTCGAGACGGTTAAAGTGGAGGAACTTGGTCTGGTCTATTCATTAAGCAGGTTGCCGGGGTAACTGTTCCACCCACCACTTCTGTACTGAATTCGGCGATGTTGGGTTTCATCACCAACTAGTGTTTTCGGTCCTGAAGGCTACTGTTTGTGTGTGGTTTGACTCCTAGATTTGATAGCGCGTGTTAATTTGTTTGTTTTTACTTTTAGAGACCATAGGTGTGAATTGTGAATTTTAATTGTTAGGTGTGAATTGTGAATTGTTAATTTTAGTTATAAATTGTTAATAAAATTCACTGAAGTTGAATATAATGGCAAATGCTCCAGAATTTATCAACCTAGGAACCCCTCCTAACGAGAATCCTAGTACTTTTCCTTACTTTGGAAATGTTGGTCCTCCTTATATGGCTACTTTGTCATTACCTGGATTTACAATAGGTTTACCGATATGGTTATTTTCAACTTCGTTGGCCCAAAGTACTCCAATTGTTCCACCTCAACCGGATGCTTCACCTTCACAGAGTTCACCATCTCAACATAACCAACTTTCTGTTGACCCTTTACCTTCTTCGCCTAATTTTTCTTCCTCCATTTCTTCCTCTTCGCCTGGTAAAAGTCTTGATGCTAGTAACCAGGAGGTTAAGAAGAAGAAGAAAGGGAAGAAGAAGAAGAAGAAGAAGAAGCAAGATAAGAAAGAAGTCAACCAACCAACCATGGCTGTAAGTGTTAGTTGTGTTGAGGAAAATTCCGACATGCATCGTAAACCAAAATACCCTTGCAGGCTTTGTAAGGGTGACCACTTCCTTGTCAATTGTCCTGGTATTCCAAAGGTCTTGGAAGTATGGTCAGAAAAATCTCATCAACTTTCCGTTGATCCATCAACCAGTGATAGTCAGGTTCCTGGGAAAAAAGGTAAAGTTAGGTTTCCTTGTAAGTTATGCAAAGGGAGTCATCAAACTCACATTTTCCCTCACATGGATGAAGCCTCAACATTGTTGGAAAACCTTCCTGTTCCACAGCAAGAATTTCCAACTGGTTACCATAAACTTTCTCCCAACCTACCGTCAACTGACGGAGTGATTGATCTAAATTCAAGTACAGTCGATCATACTCTCCCATTGGAGAGTGAAACTCATGTCACTCAGGTTGATGATCCATTAGTTGATCAAGTGGTCGATTCAATTTCACATTCGGTCGATCACACTCTCCTTTTCGAGAGTAAATTT
Organism: Pinus tabuliformis; assembly: GCA_031772625.1. Classification (NCBI taxonomy): domain Eukaryota; kingdom Viridiplantae; phylum Streptophyta; class Pinopsida; order Pinales; family Pinaceae; genus Pinus; species Pinus tabuliformis. The sequence continues at coordinate 393,166,723 of CM062805.1, forward strand.
CATACCGCTGATGTTCTTCTTGTTACATCGGATTCTTCTATGCCGGGGGGAATTTCACTTGTTTCTACAGAACCCCCTCCAAGTACTGAGGTCTTTTCCTTTGATTGGAATAGACTGACAGAACCTCGTCTTCCTTCCTCCATCCCTTTCCAAATCATTGTCAAGGCTGGTAGTAGGGACATACATCGTACTCAGGTAGATGAAGGTGCTTCTGTTAGTATTTTATCCTCAGCTGTTTGGAAAGCTTTGGGTTCCCCTCAGCTTGCGCCTATTACGCAGAATCTGAAAGCTTTTAACAGAACAATTAGTGAACCTTTAGGGATTCTTCCTAAGTTTTCTATTACCTTGGAAGGTAAAACTGTTTGTGTTGATCTTATGGTAGTTCGAGGTCCCTTGGATTTCAATTTACTCCTTGGGCGAGACTATGTTTATGCAATGAAAGCTGTCGTATCGACACTCTTTCGCGTGATGTCTTTCCCTCACAATGGCAGTATTGTGACTGTAGACCAGCTTTCGTTCCCTAGTCTTTTTTCAACTACCAATAATATGACACCCCTAAATGTTCCTGATTCTAAAGTGGTATCTACCCTGCCACGGGTTAATTATGTGGCAACCGGTCCCATGATTTCAGTTACCGATGTAAGTGAGCCTCTCACTGTTTGCTCATCTTCCTTTGATTTAGCTCCGGTAATTGACATGGAAAACTCTATGGGATTACTTGAACACGATGTTCTTATCCCTTTTGAGTCCCTTGACATGTGTTCCTTCCCAAGAAGTATTCTTCCTTCGGATGAAGACCTCTTGGAAGCCATGATCAAGGTGTGTCCATTGACATGTCTTTCCTCCAGTTGGAAGCCATGATCAATGTTACGAGGATAGTTTTTTTTTTTCCTGTATCAACCTCGTTAAAAAATGAAATAGGCTAGCATGAGGACAGTTCTTTTACTGAGTCAACCTCATTAAAAAATGAATCAGCTAGATTTTAGGATACAGGTAGATTGTAGAAAGTAGGATTTTGAGGACAGTTCCTGTTACTGAGTCAACCTCGTTAAAAAATAAATCAGGTATGAGGACAGTTCCTGTTACTGAGTCAACCTCGTTAAAAAACGAATCAGGTATGAGGATAGTTCTTTTCTTGTGTCAACCTCCTTAAAAATGAAACAACTCCCTTTTCAAGTTAAATATTGAAAGTAAACCTTCATTTCATCCAGCCGGTTGAATGCAATGAAGCCTGGGGGACATGTACCTAGCTTTGCATCATTATGCTGGGGGCATGCGAACTTTTTGAGCATAGTTCCTTGTCTTGTGTCAAGCTCGTTAAAAAATGAAACAAGGGTAGGTTAAGTAGGTAGATTGTAGAGAGTAGTCATGAGCATAGTTCCTTGTCTTGTGTCAAGCTCATTAAAAAATGAAACAAGGGTTTTAGAGCACAGTTCCTTGTCTTGTGTCAAGCTCGTTAAAAAATGAATCAAGGTTTTTAGAGTAGAGTTTTGTTAGGTAGATTGTAAAGAGTAGTTATGAGCATAGTTCCTTGTCTTGTGTCAAGCTCGTTAAAAAATGAAACAACTCCCACCAGTCTTTCCAAGATCTTGAAAGTAAAGCTTCATTCCATCCACCTCATTGAATGCAATGAAGCTTGGGGGGCATGTACCTCGTTTTGCGTCATTATGCTGGGGGCATGTAAATTATAACAAGCATAGTTTTTCGTTTCAAGCTTGCGTAATCCGAGCATAGTCCTTTTCCTGTGTCAAGCTCATTAAAAAATGAAACAAATCCTCCTCTACTTGAGTCGAGAGATTGACGAGATCTTATAAATGTTAAGTTTTTAGCTTAGTTATTTCAGTTTTTTGCATAATTTTCTTACAGTTTTAGGTCACGTCTTTCAAATGATCTCGTTCTTGAACCTTCATTTCATCCACCGTACTTGAATGAAATGAAGCCGGGGGGCATGCGCTCTAGCAGTTACGCTTAGGGGGCATCAAGCACAGTTTTCTCTCTGTTTCAAGCTTGTGTAAAAATGAAACTACTTTGAAGCATAGTTTTTTCTCTGTTTCAAGCTTTTGTAAAAATGAAACCTATCTTGAGTCAATTTTTAGTTATTTTCAAGACTCGTTAAACTCATGAAAATACCGAGATTATTTTGCTATCTTTCATTCTCGTAAAACAAATGAAAATGCCGAGATCTTTCCGTCTTTTCCTATTCGTTAATTAAATTGAAAGTCGGCCATATGAGTACATTTTTATCCCTTTTTCGAACTCGTTAAAACTTACGAAAAAGTGAAACCTTGGAGTTCTCTTTTTAGCCCTTTTCAGACTCTTAAAACATGAAAATATTGCTGAGCGTTTCTTTTACACTCGTTAAAACGAAATTAAAAGACGGTCCCCTTTTAGCTCTTTTCTGACCGCAAAATCAGGAAAATATTGCCGGGTTTTTGTCGTTTCAAACTCGATAAGGAAATAAAACGACGTGTCCTTGATCGCTTTTTACTTTTCAGGTCAACGACACTATTATGAAAGTACTCCTTGGTCGCAAGATCAAGCGGTTCCCCCAGGTATTATTTTATACTTTTTCGGGCTTGAGGGACACAAATGTACGAAAAAGTTCAACGTGGAGTCTCCTTTAGTTTTTTCAGACTCTCTAAAATTGAAAAACGCCGAGTTTCTCCTATACTGGGCTCGTTAAACATTTCACAGTAAAGGACCTGTTCAATTACAAACAGGAACGAACCACTCCTTCCTAGGGTTCGAATCAAAACTAGGTTGGACTCATCCGAAGGATGAGCTTATAATCAAGCATATGTTATCCTCCTCAAGCTTGTTAAAAATAAAGAGGTACTTGCCAGAAATGGTGGGGGAAAAGAGAGAAGAATGAACCTGTTTGTTACCTTTTGTCTCAAAAGAAACTTTATTACCACTCTTGAACACGACACTTTTTCATTCACCTGGGTTGGGAAATCTTTTACCTCACAGTTGATCAAACCACTTTGAAAGTCTTTAACCGGGTTCCGGGGATTAACTTTGAGTTATTCGTCACCAAGCCATCTGTCGTGTCGTTATGTGTTCAAGAGGTCTGCAAGCAAAACTTTCATCTGCAAAATACTTGTCATTCATTTGACCATCCCTGAGTCAGTCCTTACAGCAACATTTCTTCAACTTGAACAATGATTTCGTGTTGCGGGCTTGCCTGAAACGGGTCGCTTTCTATCGACATCGACACATTATCTAGAAAGATGACTTAGGAATCGACAGTACCTTGAAGTCTGCATGCATCAATGGCAGGTTTCTCGCCTTTGACGTCAGTTTACATCATTGACTTTCGATCAAAGGATTCCGTGAAGTGTTCAACATCAAAACATCTATTCACATTTCACGGGTTGTGCTTGGTACTTTGAGAACCATTGACATTACTGGTGGTCTCTCTCACGCTTGTTAACAGTTTACATCATCGACTGGTAATCAAGTGGTTTCTAACATGTTCGACATCAAATCATTTAATCACATGGCTAGAATCGTACCAATTCGGGAAATAGAAGTGAAGACCCTGGATCTAGTTTCTACCATCCAGGCTGCGAGGAGTTTTGTATTCATTATCTATGTAGACTAATCATAAACAGATGGTTGCGTCCATACTGTGTCTACAAAAGTCTATAAAAATGATGTACTGCAAGATCATTCCTGTATCAGAGTAGTTAGTCCATTAGTTAAAGTTTTGAATCTGAGTATGGGAATGCCTACCTCAGTGATGATATAATCTTATACATGTATTTTGTGTTGAAAATTGCGGGTTCCAACCAGGTCATCCACAAGACAATCCTTGAAATGATAAAGCGCTTCACCGTTCCTAGAATTACAAAACCCTAATCTATTCCAGGCTTCGCACTTTAGGGGGCAATCTGTTACACTAAAAAATGTCACCATGACTATTTACAGTTAGTATGGCTCAATCAATAGTCATGCTACCCTCTTAGGCAAGTCTTATGCCTCTGCTATCCATCTCAAACTCAAAAAAGAGAGAAAGTCTTGTAAAAAATGTGTTTATCTCTGGGGACGCAGGTTCTCTCAAGCCTTACCTGCGGGGACGCTCACAATGTTCACAAAGACTGCGTCCTTGGACGCTCTGTATGTTAAGGGACAGGTGCGTCCTTCTGTAAAAGGCAAAATGTGCAAGTTTCATCTTAAAAAAGTTACTTGTGGTTACTTCTAGAACTTTCTAGAGGTCGGTTTGATGAAATGGATGCGCCTCCAGTTGGTTCATGTATCCCTATTAAGGAGGAACTTATCCCATCAATAAGGGAGCTATCCCACCCAAAGAGGGGGATTATCCCATTGATGGTGGACCTGAATAACCTCTTTACAGCACTATAAATAAAGGCATTGAGCCAGAGGGAGAGGAGGTTGGAGCTATACATTTTCTTTGGGTAAATGTTGCAGGAATTAGGACTCCCATTTAGAACCTTGTGAGGAGAGATTGTCTTTGCTTGATTCTACTTGGAAGTGGGTGAGCTTTGTCAAAGTAGAGGAAAACCCTTGATGGACCCTGGGAGGAACTTGCACGACACCAAGGCCAGGTTGTAAGAGTTTCTTTGTTTCTTTATTAATACAAACTGGTTTATTTTTCTCAATAGCTTGTGTTAATGAGTTATTTCATGTGTTCCTTGGTCTGCATGTTGAATATATGTTTTATTATATGAAATGCAAGTGCTTGGTAATTGTTTGATTGTTTGTGGTTGCAGGAATTGATGTGAAGGAGGAGCTCATCCGGATCGGCAAGGACGGACTACAACAACAGCGTTTTGGAATAAGGTAAGCCTAAACACTTGTAGTTTTCATGTTTTAAAGGGTATATTTAGAGAAAGATCACTCCATTTTGTCTTGTTTGTCGCTAGAGAATTTAGACTCCTAGGGAGGTCAGTTGTGTCCACACAAACGACTTTTTCCGCCACGACAGTGACAAATGCTCGGATGGACTTTTTCAGTTATAGAGTTTGAAAAAGGCCAAAAGAAACTACTCTAGAGTTCTAGGCAGAGGGTGTGCCAAACCTTTCGCGAAACCACAGAATAAGTTTTACGGTACGAGTGGTCGATCTTCGTGAATGCTGTGTTCACTGCATCGCGATCAGTAGGGCGGCCGACACAGCTTCCTATGGATAAAGGCTTTTTTCCTATAGGGGTCTCCCAATATACGCGACGGTACGCGGGAGCACAAGTCTGTATTAGTGCTATCATCCCTCAGGAGGAATCACCCACCTTCGTAGAGATCGACAGTCACTATGTTTAACGACGCCGGAACACGTCTCTACCTAGACCTCTACTGTGTTTCGTTATGTTTCAAAGCGTTGTTATGTAAATTCAGTTCGTTTTAGGTTGATCTTGCTTAGCAGTTTGCCTTTATGGATCACCACGTGATGTATGATACAACTCCTAAATGCAGTCTAAGAATGATAAGCAAGCTTTTTCAATTCTTTCAACTTATGAAAATCTTAACTACTGAGGGAAAAGAAAGACATCATCTTTTCAAACAGATCATAGAGCACACACTGATGCACTTTTCCTAAATCGACATGCAAACTGTCAAAATGCACATGCACAATGCAAGTATTTCTTTTCTTCTTCCTTAATGTTGATATATTACAAAAAGAAAGCTGTTGTATGATTTCGAATTCAATTTCAAGCGAAAGCAAACAAGTTTTTGTCCAATAATCAAAAGAACACCTTAAGATTCACTCGTTTCAACACAAGAAATACTGAAATTCGAACCATATAACGAAAGCAAATGCTCAAGCAGCTATGAACAACAATAAACTAGCTCTTAGAATCACAACGACACTTTATCACATGTCTAGATCTAAGAGGCCACAGCAAGACTAGTTCACTTTCGCTATGGGAAACTGTGAATGAAAGTAAGAACTACAATAAGAACAATCACGGTTTCTTCACACAACTGAGGCGGAATGATGGCAAAGAAAGATAGTTTCAGATGGGTATACAGGTTGACAACAGGCTGCAAAAACAATACTGAAAACTGGGCAACAGAAAGCAGGGAACCCCAGTTGCACAATGCAAAACTGGTTCAGCGCAGGTAGGACACTGTCAGTTTGACATTCAGCGCAGGTAGCCCCTTCGGGACCTGCGTTGTAGCGCAGGTAGCCTTCACTGCAGCTGCACTAAAGAGAAAACTCTCGTCTCTCTTTGGTTCCGGGTCACAGATTGCTCAAAAATCAACTGTTTTAGGCCAAATCAGAGGCTATCAACCGGGTATACACTAGAGGATGATTAAAGGAAGATGAACACTATCACAAAGAGCTAATAAGAGTCCTTGTGGATCAGCTCTTCAAATCATAAACATGCCCAGAACTGAGCTAGAGTAGCTGCCCTCTACTTTGCCTTCGAAGGATTCGAATGCAGTTCGATTCGGTACTCCCTTTGTTTAGGAAATGAATAGCAAGAAACACAAGCTACCAACAAGACACGCTCCCCAGTGGAGTCGCCAGTCTGTTGTGGGGAAAATTATCCAACACGGAATGACCCTATCCCACTCTAAGGGTGATAGTTCCTTAGCAACAGTCAAAGCAAAGCTATCTAAGATTACTTCTTTATGACATGCAAAAGAGGAAAGGAAGAGATCCACTTACCGATGTCTTGCGCAAATGGTCGATCCAATATTCTCTCTTTGCTGCTTGCTCCCAGCTCCTTGTCTTCTCACGGGCCCAGCTACACAAGATCCTACAACAAGACGAGAAAAGGAAACTACAAGAAGCATGCATTCATAATTGATTCAAGGATTGGCATAAATCAAATACGCAAGTAAAACAACACATCATTGAAACACATGCGAATAGAAGAACCTCAAATGCTTTATTAATGGAAGAAAGTAAGGTTCAGGCGGTGATACAACCATAAGAGGTCCAATCCAGCATCACCTTCCCGACGGAAAGAAATCTCCTCTTCACCTCCCTCAAGCAATCACCCAATACTCTCAACTGTAAACCAACAACAATTCTTTGCACAAAATTCCGCCCTCCAGATCCCATGGGATGAGATCCTTATATAGAGTTTTGGAGTGAAGATAAGTCAGCTTGATGTGTGACTGTTGTCCTCTTCAACCCCAGTTGTTCTTTAGTTCTTGAGTCCACTCGGAGATTCTACCTTCCACTTGGAGTTTTAGAACCTCTTTACTCATCATTAGGCGAATCTTCTGATCCAAGTGTCAATTTGGAAGCTTCCTGGGCACTGACACATTGAGGAAAGATTCCTCCACATGTCTAAACTCGCTCAGCGCAGGTAGCCTTTGATGAAGTTGACATTCAGCGCAGGTACACCATGGAGCAGTTGACATTCAGTGCAGATGCCCAGTGGAGTAGCTTCTTTGATCCAAAATTGACCTGTTTTTGAGTGTTTTTCAGTGGAGAACTGATCTGAAGTGCTGTGGTTTGCTGACCTTGTTCCTCTAGGGGTAGGAACAACATGTTTAGGGACTTTGGATCCCTCAGATTATTGACATTTCATGCTCTATGCTGTAAGGCACAAAAATGTCTATAACAGTATGGCTGCATGTGATCCCTATACCCACCTGGCTTGAAGTTTCCCCCTACTAGAGGTCTCTGCATGAGTAGATGTCTCTACTTGATCTCCTCTCTGTTTCCCTTGTTGTGGCTGCTCCACAACCTCCATAAGCTGCTGCACCAATCGTGGCTCCTCCACAATCGTCTAAGACTTTTTCTAGCTCTGCATGTTGAGAGGTAATATACGCTCCCTCTCAACCACCAAGTCTCCATCAGTTGCCTCGCTGCTCAAGACTTTGCATGCATCTTGAACCTCAAGAGCATACAAGTTCTTGACCTGTGAACCAATCTGCTTCACCTGTCTAGTGATGATGTGTCTAAGGAAAACCTTTCCCTTACTGAAGACTACATCATAGCCTCTGTCTTCCAGCATCGCGATCGACACCAAGTTTCTCTTCCGTCCTGGTACATACTTGACATCGGTCAAGGTAAGGCGATCTCCATGCTCCCTCTGAAAAATAACAGTGCCTACACCTGAGACACTATACTTCTAATCATTACCTATCACTATGAGTATCTGGAGATATTTCTCCTCTAAAGTACTGAACAAACTCTTGTCACCGGTCATGTGGAAAGAACCTCCACTGTCAAGAAACCAACCACTTCCCACCATGGATGAAACCATGCATGCAAAGAGTGTGAAATTGAACTCAAACTGTGAAGCAAGTGCCTCACCTTCAGATCCTTTCGCGGATCCCTTCTTTGATTTCTTCTTTGGGAAATTAGTAGCATAATGGCCCAACTCATGACAACGAAAGCATCTCACCTTCGACTTGTCAACCTTCTTCCCATCATTGGAAGAACTGGATTCAGAAAGAGAACCCTTCTCCTTCCCCTTCTTTGCTTTAGCAGCCAAAGCGCAATTTTCTTCATCAGATGCCTTTGATGAAGATCTTTCCCTGGTATTCCGCCCGATCTCATCTCGCACAAGATCCGACCAAAGTCTCTCCCATCCTGGCAATTTCTCCCAACCATTGACAGAGTCCTGATAGGAATGCCAACTCTTCAGAAGACCAAGGAGAGCCAAGCTCACCAATTCCTCATCATCGACAGTCACCCCCACACTTCCTAGCTTATCTTGACATTGGGTGAACTTTGTGAGATGCTTGGGCATACTGTTTCCATTCTTACACTTAATGTTTCTGAGTTTATCCTTGAGCGCCATTCCACCAGCTCAAAACTCAACCGCTTCTGATCTAAAATTCGTGAGAACAAAGTATTTCTTGTATAGAGATTGACTGTATGGGCTTTTACCGGATATCTCACCTTCCAAAGGAAGGATGAATCCAGAAGCTACCTGGACCGATTACAGACTCTACCTGAAGAAATAAAATGTAAACACTTTCTGAATAATAGATCTGATGATCAATCCTGCTTTGATATCCTGTAGAAAGTTTTCTACAAATCAACCAGCTCTGATACCATGTAGAAATTTTGAATAATAAACACTTATTCACAGAGATTATCCCGATTATACACTATTGCGGAATACATGCACAATACATAATTTCCTCTACGTTGATCACCAATTTAGCAGCATCAAAAACAATGAAACATCAATCGCATGCGCACATTAACACAATATGTAACCCAGGGAAAGCATACATCTGAAAACCCCACACTATCTGTATATTATAAGGATTGAGAACATGTAACAATACATAGTACAATACTCCTCGCAAGTACTCAGTACTATATCCACCTGTTACACACAAAACTAGCTCAAATCCGAACAATCACAGCTCAAATCTCCTCCACTACTTTTCCTGCCTCCACTGCGCAATCCTACAAGAGAATGAATGAGAATGGCTGATCCAAACTCCTATTTACCTTGGCTGATCCAAAATCACGTGAGCACAGGCTATAATTCCTTGGTATTGGCCCATACTACGCAGTCCTCATCGGCATAACTAAATCTATGCATGTGCAAAATCTCATGCACAACTGATCGTCACAACTCACCCTTTAACACATATTTCATTAAATTTGGAAGTATTCTATTACAAGGCCTCCAACAACATTCTTTTTTTTTGTAAATTTCCATATTAAATTGATTCAACATTAAAATAATTTGCAAGTAATTTCTAACCAATTAGAGATCATGAATAGGTCAAACATGGTGTTGTTATGTATAATAGTATCAATACACAATAGGAGTGCGAAATCAAACTCTTAGAAGAAATTGATTTAAGTTAAATCATATTCGTATGTCAAACATCCAATCAAGATATTATAGTTATGGATAACATGCTAGATTTATCGATGTTTAAATTTTATGTCTCACAACTCTAACCCTGTTTCCCCCAACCTACAAGGGATTTGTTGATTGAATGATGGTGATGTGAGGATCTTCCTGTAAATGACAAGGATAGGTGTCCCTTGCATTGCATTGAAACTAGTCTATTAAAAACTTAGTAAAATGTTCTTGTGCTCAATTTCCTACGGCCCCTTTGTGCATTTATGAAGCACTAATGAGGGGGTCATCATTCATCTTCATAGAATGCAGGCATATACTATAAAGGTTATACATTGTTGATCTACGTATTTCAAGAAGGTTAGGCACCATTGGTCTATCTCCACTCAAATCCAAGTACATCAAATGAGAGTTCTTAAATTGGTAGTCAGGTCATTCCATTATGATGGACAGTGTCACAAAATGAAGTAAACAAGAAACTTTAGTGGTGAATTCTTATAAGTAGTGGAGGCAGGGGTTTTCAAATATTAGCACAATTGATGGTCGTGTGGATATTGATCTCTCCTTGTAAACATTGTCAAAACCAATAATAGTCTCGATGTAAATTTAGTGTCAACCAATAGTATGGAAAACCGGCATGATTGACCATTACTTTCACTAAGAAGAGAAAATGATAAGCATTTTTAATGGGGAAGAAATAAATGTGAAACGTAACTCATGTATTTTAGCTGAAATTTATATAAGTCCCCGTGTTCTTTAATTATTAAATACTTAATATAAATACTTCTAAATTATCATTAAGATATTGATTTTGAAGATTAAATGTGTATTAAAAGGCATTCATCTATGACATTGGATTTTTCATGTAGCATGAATAAACCACTTAAAGCTAATTATCAATTAATCTTAAATAGTTTTGTATAAGATATATCTTTACCTGCATTAATAGATTTATTTCAAAACTAAATTACATTTTTAAACTTGTATGAATACATATAACTAAATAAAATTCAATAAATAACTTCCGACTCTTATTGGATTCTATGAGATTATTTTAAGTACAAATAGTTTATTTAAGATTTGAAATTTACAAAATGTTAATATTGATGGTGAAAGCATGTCATATGGTGTAAAAAGTTTAAAGGCATCCATTTATGGCCCATCTGTTGAATGAGCTTAAATAGTCTACTTAATGCTCATGATGAATTCTTTAATCCATGTTTTATTAGAAAATTCATTTTCTTATATGGTTTTTATTATAGAAATAACAATTTCACATTTGTACATTCATATTAAACCACATGATATTTAAATAGAAATTTAATTAGTCATTAAAACTATTGAGATGAGGTGTCCCTTGCATTGCATTGAAACTAGTCTATTAAAACCTTAGTAAAATGTTCTTGTGCTCAATTTCCTACGGCCCCTTTGTTAGTCATCTCATCTCATCTCATTTAATTAAATTAATCCATGATAGTATCTAATCAAACCTTCATAAGCCACTTATCAATTGTTATCCTCATATATATGTTTTTTTAAGAAATGCAAAATTATTTACAATATAATTCTATCTAAAGAATTACATATCACATTTATGCACTCATATTAGTGCATTTTATATGTAAACAATGAATAACTAACTTTGTGCCTTATTGATTTTCAATATGATATGATTGCAGTTACAACCATTAATTGATTTAAGCATATAAATTTATGAAAACTATCAATTGAGAAATCACATATCTTATGATTCAAAAAGATCAAATAATTTACCTATGGCACATTTCTCGTTAACCTTAATAGTGAATAATGCATTGTGAATGGTGAATAATGCACATAACATTTATCAAGTAAATTGTTATAATTTCTTTAGTAAGAATAGCACCTTTGTTTGCAAGGAGTTCTATTTGAAAACTTATATTTCACATTTATATATGATTATTTATACATATAATTAAACATAAGTCATCAAAAAAATCATTATAAGATGGTTCATATAAGATAATTTGAATGGCAAACAATTCATTTAAGAACACGCGCGCGCACACACACATCTTAGAAAAAAATCAATACAGCAGTCATTGCAAAAACATTTATAAATAATAAGAAATAAACATATTAATATAATTGGCAATTTCCATCTATTTCAAAAAATATAAAATCATACAAATTGATTCAACAAAAACTATGTCCAAAATGTATTGAAAATTTGGAATGTACTTTTCAACAAATTTATAAAAGAAATTATCTCCATGAACTACAATGAAGTACATGTTCTATTGAACATTCGAATGTACTCATGTTTTTGTTTGATACGATGAAGTGTCTTAAGAAAGGGGAATAAAACTTGCATAAGCCACGTATCTTGCTCTTTTCCTGTATACGATTTTATCAAGATGTGGTTTGATCGATATCCCATGAATTGAGAAGTATGCTTTTCTTTATCTATTAGCAATACATTTGATTCTTCATAATTATCTCCATATTGGCACCACACATCAATCAACTTTTTCTCATAAAATTGTCTTGTTCTCCCTGCTTCCAATTTTGTTTGCAAATGACAATGAGATCTGTCCCATGCAAATTTAAAGTCCTCTATATCAATATTTGATTTTTCAAGTACTTTTCGGATGTACTTGTCAGTGACATTTAATGTCCATATTGTGGTATCATAATTTCTTAAGCAATATTTTAATACTTTTGAATAAAAAGGCCTTAAAAAATAGGACCTATCACCAAACTACCAGTCTGTTTCTCTTTGAATATGAAAATCTTGTTCATCTTTGGTGTATGATTGGAAGAATACTCCTTCCATTTCGAATATCAACAACATCTTTTGACTTGTAGTAATTCCCATCTGCATTTGCACTGCAACCACATGTATGATATTAACATATCTCCACATCAACACTTCATTGCTTAAGGACATAAAAACCTATCATTTTAAAAATGATGTTAATATTTATTATGAACAGTTTCCATTTCTATGCAAAGGAAATTTTACAATGAGTTCAAAGTATCACAAAATACAAATACAATTGCTCCATTAAAATGAAAAAACAAATAATATGTTTACTTTATACATACAACCCAATACCTTTATTTAATTTGTATGGAACAAAAGTATTATAAGAAAGCATTGACCCACTATTTAGATCATTAATTTTAAGATTTATAATGATTTATATAATTGCAATTGAAAAATATAATTATAATGGTCTAGCGCAACTAAACAAACTAATTTTTTTTTAATTTTCACATACAATATAACACAATTTTTAAATTTCAAACCTGATTAATTATATGTTAATTTATAGAGTTTCTACCTTAGTTTTTTTTTTGTGCTTCTTTTAGTGCAAATTGTATGTTTATTGTTGGTGTTACATACAACTTAATATAATTTTTCAACTTATATGGAATAAATAGGGTTATAACAATGCAATGGGTCATCCTTCAAATTACTAATTTCTAAGAGGTATAACAATAACTTAAACCGCATTTAAAGCAAATAATTGTAATGATCTAATTAAAACAAATAGAACAATTACCTATTAATTTTACATACAATGTAATCCATTGTAAAACAAAAAATATAGACTGGGAAATTTTGATATGAAAACATTAAATGACCATTCATCTCACCAAAAATAAATAAAATAAAAATATTTGATTTTTAGAAATGACAAACCAAATCAACAATTCTTTTATTAGTGTTGTGAAATAAAAGTAATCAATCATGATTTCATACATATAACATCATGATATAGACATATGTAATCTTAAGGTACTTCTAAATATAATTGGACATCCTTCAAAATAACTCGCACATACGTAGCCTTGTTGAGTTTATGCAATATTCTCCATAGCTCATGGATCAACCAATTATCCCCTTGATTTGCTCCAATGAATGGAGGGGCAAGAATCACATTTTCTTTTGGATTCTCTTTCACTCTCTCAATTAAACAATAAACTATAATAGTAGTGGTTGCATCATATTGGTTATGCATTTCCCACACTTTTTTCAATGATTTAGTGTGTATAACTTTCGTTGAATTGTCAATGACCTTATGTCCCTTTTGTGGCTTACAGTCTGAAGCAGTCCACTTAAACAGAAATTTATCTTGTAATCTTTTTGAAACCAACTTTTTTAGAAATCTTGTTGTGCTTTATTTCAAAGCTGTCATCCAAATTGCAATGTCAAGAGATTCATTTTTGAAACACATTTCAAAAAATGATTTTGCATGTGGATGAATCCAAAATAGTTTTTTCTCTATTGTGTAATCAGCATCAACTCCCATTTTCTCAATATGCCCTTTGTTTGTTGCTTCATCATCAATGCTATGATAAAAAATGTCCTTTGAATTAATTTAATTAAATGAGATGAGATCCATGATAGTATCTAATCAAACCTTGATAACACACTTATCAATCATTATCCTCATATATATGTTTTTTTGAGAAATGCAAAATTATTTACAATATAATTTTATCTAAAGAATTGCACATCACATTTATGCACTCATATTAGTGCATTTTATATGTAAACAATGAATAACTAACTTTGTGCCTTATTGATTTTCAATATGATATGATTGCAGTTACAACCATTAATTGATTTAAGCATATAAATTTATGAAAACTATCAATTGAGAAATCACATATCTTATGATTCAAAAAGATCAAATCATTTACCTATGGCACATTTCTCATTAACCTTAATAGTGAATAATGCATTGTGAATAGTGAATAATGCACATAACATTTATCAAGTAAATTGTTATAATTTCTTTAGTAAGAATAGCACCTTTGTTTGCAAGGAGTTCTATTTGAAAACTTATATTTCACATTTATATATGATTATTGATACATATAATTAAACATAAGTCATCAAAAAAATCATTATAAGATGGTTCATATAAGATAATTTGAATGGCAAACAATTCATTTAAGAACACGCGCGCGCACACACACATCTTAGAAAAAAATCGATACAACAGTCATTGCAAAAACATTTATAAATAATAAGAAATAAACATATTAATATAATTGGCAATTTCCATCTATTTCAAAAAATATAAAATCATACAAATTGATTCAACAAAAACTATGTCCAAAATGTATTGAAAATTTGGAATGTACTTTTCAACAAATTTTTAAAAGAAATTATCTCCATGAACTACAATGAAGTACATGTTCTATTGAACATTCGAATGTACTCATGTTTTTGTTTGATACGATGAAGTGTCTTAAGAAAGGGGAATAAAACTTGCATAAGCCACGTATCTTGCTCTTTTCCTGTATACGATTTTATCAAGATGTGGTTTGATCGATATCCCATGAATTGAGAAGTATGCTTTTCTGTATCTATTAGCAATACATTTGATTCTTCATAATTATCTCCATATTGGCACCACACATCAATCAACTTTTTCTCATAAAATTGTCTTGTTCTCCTTGCTTCCAATTTTGTTTGCAAATGACAATGAGATCTGTCCCATGCAAATTTAAAGTCCTCTATATCAATATTTGATTTTTCAAGTACTTTTCGGATGTACTTGTCAGTGACATTTAATGTCCATATTGCGACATCATAATTTCTTAAGCAATATTTTAATACTTTTGAATAAAAAGGCCTTAAAAAATATGACCTATCACCAAACTGCCAGTCTGGTTCTCTTTGAATATGAAAATCTTGTTCATCTTTGGTGTATGATTGGAAGAATACTCCTTCCATTTCGAATATCAACAACATCTTTTGACTTGTAGTAATTCCCATCTGCATTTGCACTGCAACCACATGTATGATATTAACATATCTCCACTTCAACACTTCATTGCTTAAGGACATAAAAACCTATCATTTTAAAAATGATGTTAATATTTATTATGAACAGTTTCCATTTGTATGCAAAGGCAATTTTACAATGAGTTCAAAGTATCACAAAATACAAATACAATTGCTCCATTAAAATGAACAAACAAATAATATGTTTACTTTATACATACAACCTAATACCTTTATTTAATTTGTATGGAACAAAAGTATTATAAGAAAGCATTGACCCACCATTTAGATCATTAATTTTAAGACTTATAATGATTTATATAATTGCAATTGAAAAATATAATTATAATGGTCTAGCGCAACTAAACAAACTAATTTTTTATTAATTTTCACATACAATATAACACAATTTTTAAATTTCAAACCTGATTAATTATATGTTAATTTATAGAGTTTCTACCTTAGTTTTTTTTTGTGCTTCTTTTAGTGCAAATTGTATGTTTATTGTTGGTGTTACATACAACTTAATATAATTTTTCAACTTATATGGAATAAATAGGGTTATAAGAATGCAATGGGTCATCCTTCAAATTACTAATTTCTAAGAGGTATAACAATAACTTAAACCGCATTTAAAGCAAATAATTGTAATGATCTAATTAAAACAAATAGAACAATTACCTATTAATTTTACATACAATGTAATCCATTGTAAAACAAAAAATATAGACTGGGAAATTTTGATATGAAAACATTAAATGACCATTCATCTCACCAAAAATAAATAAAATAAAAATATTTGATTTTTAGAAATGACAAACCAAATCAACAATTCTTTTATTAGTGTTGTGAAATAAAAGTAATCAATCATGATGTCATACATATAACATCATGATATAGACATATGTAATCTTAAGGTACTTCTAAATATAATTGGACATCCTTCAAAATAGCTCGCACATCCGTAGCCTTGTTGAGTTTATGCAATATTCTCCATAGCTCATGGATCAACCAATTATCCCCTTGATTTGCTCCAATGAATGGAGGGGCAAGAATCACATTTTCTTTTGGATTCTCTTTCACTCTCTCAATTAAACAATCAACTATAATAGTATTGGTTGCATCATATTGGGTATGCATTTCCCACACTTTTTTCAATGATTTAGTGTGTATAACTTTCGTTGAATTGTCAATGACCTTATGTCCCTTTTGTGGCTTACAGTCTGAAGCAGTCCACTTAAACAGAAATTTATCTTGTAATGTTTCTGAAACCAACTTTTTTAGAAATCTTGTTGTGCTTTGTTTCAAAGCTGTCGTCCAAATTGCAATGTCAAGAGATTCATTTTTGAAACACATTTCAAAAAATGATTTTGCATGTGGATGAATCCAAAATAGTTTTTTCTCTATTGTGTAATCAGCATCAGCTCCCATTTTCTCAATATGCCCTTTGTTTGTTGCTTCATCATCAATGCTATGATAAAAAATGTCCTTTAGTTCAAAAATAACTAGTTTCTTTTCAGTTATTTTGGCTGCAACACAATGGAAAATAATATAGTCAAACCATTTTATTCATGTTACAAAAATTACTAAAAAAATTGTTGAAACAATACACTTACCTTGAGTGGTTTTTTCAATATTTATAGATGAAACAATAAGTTCTTTTATCATCTGGACAGGACCTGGAGTAAACATATTAAACCTTCAATCAAATACCGATTGTACTTCTATTTAAACCTTCAATCAAATACCAATACCAAGAAAAACATTAGTAATGCAACCTTTAAAAAGGAACACACACACACACACACACCTTAAACATTATTTTGATTGTTAATTTTACCCTTTTTATTTGTTCCTATAATAAAAATATACAACATTATGGTAGTTACAAGTATTTGAGTTTGAAGAATAATAAGATAAACAAGAAGACAAGTTATAAGTATCTGATATGACATTATCTTCATATTTCTAACGTTGGACCTCATCATCATCTTGGTTAGCTTTATTTGTTTCCAAATTAAACATTTAAAATATTTTGAATTGTGAAAATGAATAGAATCATTAAATAACAAGGAAAACAAGTGGACAAATTATAAGTACCTGATGTTATATTTGGTTCTTGGTTGTAGTTTTTTGGGACAATACCTTGGTCATTATATTCATTCTCTTTATTTCCAACTATAATCAACATATGAAATGGATATGAATCACAAAAAAAAATAAAAATAGAATAATAATAAAATAAAAAAAGATAGAGATACAATGATTAATACCCATTTCTATCTCCATCGTTCCATGGTCATTGTCTTGATTAATTTCATTCATCTCATAATTCCCTATAATAGTCATCCAAAAATATTATGAATATGGAAATTAAATAAATTGAAAAATTATCAAGAGAAAAAACTAAACAAATTATGTACCTGTGTTGATAACTTCTTCCTCTCCTCCTTCTCCTCCTATTTCCATCTCCATACTTTTTTCAACAATATAAGCACTATGTTGATTAATTTGTTTCTTCCCACTTTCATCATTCTCTGTTTTAGAATCTCCATCATTAGTCATTTTAGTAAACACTTTGACAATTAAGAAATATGAAAAAAATAGTATCCAATGTATTATAAGAAAATAAAGAAATGAATTGTAGTACCTGAATTCTCCAAGAAGTTAATGGGTACTGGATTTGATAGTTGAAAAGATTTGTAATGATTTAACATGATTGTCCTTTGTGACTCTGTTTGCACAACACATGAAATTCTTCTTCCATATGTACAACAGGCCTTGATAAAAAATTTCCCCGCATAAAGAGAAATAACCACTTTTGCATCACTACATTGTTGGTGCTTTTCCACTAAATCCATCCAAAAATCATAATCTCTCTCATTTTCATCAAATGTGTCTTCAAATGTGTGAGAGTATTTTATAGCCTCCAAAATTTTTAATTCTGAAGTATAGAAATGTATAGTAAGAACTATATCATAACTATAATTGTTTTGGCAATTATATTCATAAATGCCACTAGTAATTTTATAATTGAACTTGGATTTCTTTATCGAAATTTCCAAAGACTGGCGTATATCATTACAAAACCAAAGTTCTACTAAGAGAACTGTAGTAAAGTCATTCAACTCATTTTTTTCGATAAGAAATCGAAAAAATTCAATGTAATACCCCTTGTTGAATTTTTCTTTTTTCAAAGCTAGTGTGTCCAAAACAACAAGGTCAGTGTGTAAAAATGGTTGCAACTGACATGGAAAAGAGTGCAAAAGTGTTGACAAAAGATCAGGGCCTCCAAAATGACAACCAAATTCAAAATTGTTATCAACCTGTTGAACACTTGTTGATCCATTTATCATTCTGTCAAGGACTCCACATGCTTGCTGAGAAAGGGACTCTATCTTTGTATTACGTGTTCCTTTGACATAAGTAGACCCCTCCACCGTGTTGCAAAAATTGGTGAATATGATATCATTAATTTCATAATGCTCAAGAATGTTGAATGTGGTAAGAGTCATCTCATTCAAGTTCTGATCATGACTTTGACAATATGTAACCATTGCATCCAATATTGTTCTGTTGGTTTTCAATTTAGAACAATAATCTTTTATTTTTATGGCATTTGTTGGATGATTAATTGGAATAGAAAACCAAATGGTTCCATCCAATAGCTTATCTGCTACTGAAGCAATTTCTTCCATGGTTAATCCCTGAAGGGGCCGAAAAGTAGCTGCTG
The DNA here is from genome assembly GCA_031772625.1 of Pinus tabuliformis. Classification (NCBI taxonomy): domain Eukaryota; kingdom Viridiplantae; phylum Streptophyta; class Pinopsida; order Pinales; family Pinaceae; genus Pinus; species Pinus tabuliformis. The sequence continues at coordinate 393,185,997 of CM062805.1, forward strand.
TCAAACTGTGTAGACTATTTTTCTTGTAGTTCTCAAAATCAGGCTGGCTTGGAGAACACTTTAATGTGCCTAGTTGGTAACAGTTAAAAACAGTGTCCCATTTATCCCAAATAGGTTCATCAAGATATAAGAGAATTTTTTTATCAGAAAAATTTGTAATTGGACAATCGAAGAATGAGCACAACATTTCATCATCAACCTGATAAAATAATAAATATAAACTAATAAGAATCCAATGTAAAAATGAAACTAAATAAGGTGTTATAATCTAATGTGAAATCATCATAAATATCAGAAAATATGACTTATATTATCGGCTTTAGTAATTTATCTACAATAAAATTAGATACAATAATAAAATTTAAATGTAAAAATAATTAAAATTACATACCTTGTCTTCAGCCGTCTTAGAGCATCCAATCCTCCTTTTCTTTAATTTGTCATTGGCAATTAAGAAATGCCTTGCCGAGCGCACACAATCAATAAATGGAGTTTTATAAAATACCTTATTTGCAGAATTTAATTGACAACAAATGCGGATCACCTCAGTGGGTTCAACTGATGGATGCAAGAATCGAGCATTACGTTTTTTATATTTTTTTTCGCTTCTGTTGATACATTATATTTAGGATTTGTTAAAATTTCTTTCGCTGCTTGAATGGTATGTTGACCATCAACTATCCAAAAATTGATATTCTTAGAATTTAGATCTGTCTCATTTATAATTTTGATAGAGTTGACCAAAGGATCAGGCTCATTGATGTCAAATGGAATCAGAAGAGCATCAGGTAATGAGGTTTGAAATTTTTCTAGGAATGATTTCACTAATACTTGAACATTTAAATCATCTCGTGATCTTAATTTGAACACCTTAGGAGCTTCTTTACATCTTTCAACAGGCACTTTTCTATTAAAGGAGTTTGAAAATAGATAGCAATGCTTGAAAGCTTCATGAATCTCATCACATTGGTTTGCAAGGTTAGTTGTCTCAAATTCAACTTTCCTAGTTTTTTGAAATTCTGTAGTGGGCTTGAAATCACTTTCTTTTATATTCTCCTCCAAATCTGATAAATATACTCTTCTCAAAGCAAGTAATTGAGAATCAATTTTATCATCTGGTATTTTATCAAAAAATTTACCCTTTTGTTGTAAATGAAGAAGTACAGATGATGTTTTTTTACTTCTTACATAACGATATCTCAGAACAGTGGTGATGCGTTTTAAAAGATCTGCACAACTATTTAGTCCAGATTTAGAGAAGCTCTCAAAGCTATCCAACTTGAACATTGAATTTTTTATCGTATTTGTTGAATCAGTACTTGAAGCTTCAATCAAATCTGGTCTAAAATTTGTATACTCCACTTGACATGAAATTAATTTTACCTCATTTTCTTTAATCATTTCCACTTGAAAGTCAATGTCATTTTCATTGCAAGCATAGCAATTAATTATTATTCCTAATATCTCTGGTTCGTTTCCGTCTATTGATCCAAATAGGTACATATCAGGAAACATATTCATGGGAGTTTCTATTTGGATGTACCAATCTTGCACGAATTCATATTTATTATTTGTATTGTATTTTTTAATCATTTCAAAAGTAGAAGTTGAAGGTGTTATTGATATTGCCTTTTGAGTTGAATAACTTTTCTTTTTCTTAAGTGATTGTTGTAACATTTCATTTGCTTTTGGGCCAACCAATTCTGCAAATAATAGCAAAAAAAATATTTGCATTAATCAAAATGAAAATATAATTTCAAATATTGTCACATAATGTTCTTATAAATACTGAAAAACCACCTAATCTAACCATTTCCAAGATAGTGTACATAAAATATAAAACCACCATACCAGTTGAAGGAGGCAATGTTTGTACATCACTTTTTTTTTGTCTTTTCTTCACTACTTTACTTTGAATTTCAGGCACACCAGATTCCGCAGTTTCTAAAAAAAAAAATTATGGAATACATGAAATACTAAATATTATTAAACAACCTTATAATATATGATTTCCATTTACATGCACAATAATAAACGAGTACATATGCTATGCAAGTTTACTATATGACACCAAAAGTTATCACCTAGGTAAAACTGATAAGAAAAGAAACCACATAATCCAACCATTTCAAAAAGAGTACAAAAAATATAAAACCACCATACCAGTTGAAGGGGGCATCATTTGTAGGTCACTTGTTTTTCTTTTTGTCTTCGCTACTTTACTTCGAATTTCAAGCCCACCAGTTTCCACGGTTTCTAGAAAGAAAAATTTAATGGAAGACATGAAATAACAAATAGTATTAAACAACCTTATAATACATGATTTTCATTTACACGCACAATAATAAATGAGTACATATGTTATGCAAGTTTAGTATATGACACCAAAAGTTATCACATATTTAAAATTTCTTGGAAAAAAATACCCATGTTAGTATGGGTTGTCCCCATTAAAACCCCAATCCTAAGGCTATTTCCATGGGTTTTATTAATCAACAACCAGTTATTAACACAATGTCTAACAATTTTAACAAAGTATAAATTAAAATTGTCATACCAATTAAAGAATTTGGTGTCGTGTTTCTTGAACTTCCTTTTTCCTTGGATGCTTCCTTTGAATTCTCACTAGCTTCATAGTCCATGGTATCTGAAAATAAAGTAAAAAAATTGTTATCACAATTTCGAATTATTGAAGAAAATATGAATTTATAAATACTACAACTATTCGCATAATTATATGTGTAACAAAATGAACAAGAACAATAACAATTGTATAACTCACAATAATAGCTAATCAAGGTTAGAAAAAGGGCACCTCGAAATAATTTTTTATATTATTTTAATCGTGAATATAGGAAAGCAAATATCTACTAGGTTTCCTTCCAGCACAAGCATAAGAACATTTCCAAAAGACATTACATTGTGAATAAACAAAAAAAAATTGTATAGACCAAAATAACAACATATATACACAAAATTTATCTCTTATAGTCATGTATATTCTTAGTTTGCTTTAGATGAAATAATAGCAAAACACAATGAAAGAACATTAACTATGGCAATCATTATATTTTCTTCTAGATCTTTGTCTAGCACAAAGACAAACACATACCAACTTTGCAAGGTGAAATAAATTTAGAATGTGATATAATTACTTCTAACATGAACAAAAGCATATTGCATTTGCATCCTAGATTTATTTCTATTACAAACGCATGGATATTGTCAAAAAAAACATTGTAAGGTGAAAGAAATCTAGCATGTGCTAGAATTATTTTTAGCACGAACACATTCATATTTCCAAGAAAAACATTGCAAAACAAAATAAATATAGCACAAGCTAGATTTCCTTATACCACAAACCACAAACATATTGTCATTAAAATATTGCAAGGAAAGGAAATGAAACCCATGCTAGACTATATTCTATCGCATACAAGAAGATTGCCAACAACAACATTGTATTGTAAAGCAAAAACATAAACACAATGTCAATAAAGTCATTGGAATAATAATATTTCTTGGGACATTTGACCTTGCCTTTTAGAGACTATGAAGTTTTAGTCCATGCCTACGTAGACTATTGTTACAATATAAAAAAATTTAAACCTTGAAACGATTAGAAGGCCCTTCATATGGAATATGTGGTCTAAGAATGGGATAGTGTACAAAGATTTCCTCCTATAAAAAATACAAGAACGTTGCAAATAACAACATTACAAGGTGAAAGAAATATAATTCATACTATAATTCCTTCTAATGCGAAATTAATCACATAACAACATTGTAGGGTGAGAAAAATTTACTCAAAATTACATTTACTTATAACAAACATATAAATATCTCCAATGACAACACTACACGACAAAAAAAATTTAGCACAAGCTAGATTTTCTTTTAGCCTAAACAAAAACATGTTAGCATTAACAACATTGCAATGTAAAATAAAATCTAACATGTGTTAGATTTCATTTTAGTGCAAACTCGAGCACATAGAAACATTGTAGAGTGAGAAGTCTATCAAGTGCTAGATTTATGTCTACCACAAATACAAGCACGTTGCCAACAACAACATGGTAGAGTATAAGAATTCTAGATTGTGTTAAATTTTCTTCCAACACAAACACAAACACATTTTAATTTGAAAGAAATTTAACACATGTTATATTTCCTTTAAACGCAAACACAAGAACATAACAACATTGTAAGACTAAACAAGTTTATTGTGTGCTAGATTAACAACATTGCAATTTAAAATAAAATCTAACATGTGTTAGATTTTCTTTTAGCGCAAACTTGAGCACATAGAAACATTGTAGAGTTTCCTTTAAACGCAAACACAAGAACATAACAACATTGTAAGACTAAACAAGTTTATTGTGTGCTAGATTAACAACATTGCAATTTAAAATAAAATCTAACATGTGTTAGATTTTCTTTTAGCGCAAACTTGAGCACATAGAAACATTGTAGAGTGATAAATCTAGCAAGTGCTAGATTTATGTCTACCACAAATAAAAGCACATTGCTGACAACAACATTGTAGAGTATAAGAAATCTAGCTTGTGTTAAATGTTCTTCCAACACAAACACAAGGACATTTAAATTTGAAAGAAATCTAACACATGCTATATTTCCTTCTAGCACAAACACAAGAACATAACAACATTGTAGGACTAAATAAGTCTATAATGTGTGCTAGATTAACAACATTGCAATGTAAAATAAAATCTAACATGTGTTAGATTTCCTTTTAGCACAAATTGGAGCACATAGAAACATTGTAGAGTGAGAAATCTAGCAAGTGCTAGATTTCTGTCTAGCACAAATACAAGCATGTTGCCAACAACAACATTGTAGAGTATAAGAAATCTAGCTTGTGTTAAATTTTCTTCCAACACAAACACAAGCACATTTAAATTTGAAAGAATTCTAACACATGCTATATTTCCTTCTAGCACAAACACAAGAACATAACAACATATTAGGACTAAATAAGTCTAATGTGTGCTAGATTAACAACATTGCAATGTAAAAGAAAATCCAACATGTGTTAGATTTCCTTTTAGCACAAACTCAAGCACATAGAAACATTGTAGAGTGAGAAATATAGCAAGTGCTAAATTTATGTCTACCACAAATAAAAACATGTTGCCAACAACAACCTTGTAGAGTATAAGAAATCTCGCTTGTGTTGAATTTTCTTCCAACACAAACACAAGCAAATTTAAATTTGAAAGAAATATAAAACATGTTATATTTCCTTCTAGCACAAACGCAAGAACATAACAACATTTTAGGACTAAATAAGTCTAACGTTTGCTAGATTAACAACATTGCAATGTATAAGAAAATCTAACATGTGTTAGATTTCCTTTTAGCACAAACTCAAGCACATAGAAATATTCTAGAGTGAGAAATATAGCAACTGCTAGATTTATGTCTAACACAAATGCAAGCACGTTGCCAACAACAACATTGTAGAGCGAGAAATCTAACATGTGCTACATTTATGTCTACCACAAATACAAGCACGTTGCCGACAACAACGTTGTAGAGTATAAGACTTCTAGATTGTGTTAAATTTTCTTCCAACACAAACTCAAGCACAATTTAATTTGAAAGAAATCTAACACATGTTATATTTCCTTCAAGCACAAACACAAGAACATAACAACATTGTAGGACTAAATAAGTCTAATGTGTGCTATATTAACAACGTTGCAATGTAAAAGAAAATCTAACATGTGTTAGATTTCCTTTTAGCGCAAATTCGAGCGGATAGAAACATTGTAGAGTGAGAAATCTAGCAAGTGCTAGATTTATGTATACCACAAATCTATCCTACCATCGAAAGCGGAAACAAAATCTATCCTACCATCTCAAGCTTTGGATAGAAAGCTTGGTAAAAGAGATGGATTTGGTCTGGGATAAGTCTCTCTATAAGGAAAAGAGGTCCTCTACATGGAGCTGGCAGAAGGGAGTTACCTAAAAATCTATCACGAGTTATCTAGAAACTCCATACGAAAACATCACATGTGTTTTCTTATCAAAGGATGGGCTTCCTCTCATAAACCAATAATTCATTGCTTCCCTGTATCCCTTGCAAAGGCTCTATCTTTTGACCCCGTTGTATAAAAGGCTCTTTCACCCACTGTTGATAATATCGGCGATTCGAAAATATTGCGATATTTTTGGCAAAACGATATATCGCCGAGAAAATATCGCGATATTTTTTTGTGTTGAAAATATCGCGATATTTCCAAAATATCGGCTATGTTTAAAATTATGAAAAAAAAATTATTTTTTATGCTTGCCGATATTTTGTTGATATTTTCGCCGATATTGCCAATAAGATGTTTTCTGGACCCTTGCCGATATTTTGCCAATACCAATATTTTCAACACTGCTTTCACCTACCCTGTTGATCATATGCTCCAAGTACAAACTCAAAATAATATATGGAAGACACATTATCCTCATGCATGGGAGACATAACATATACGTTTTCTTGGAGAGTTTCTTTCCATGTCATTCTTACATTCTTCCTCATGCTGAAAGAACATATCTCATTCTTACATTCTTCCTCATGCTAAAAGAACGCATGCCTCCATAGTTGGAATTCAATAAAACCAACCTAAGAAGCCAATGATCTTGAAATATGTGTGATTTTGTGCCAAGATAGAGGTGTCGTGGCATAAGTGGAAGGAAGGAATTTTTCTAAATTTGAAGACAGAGTTTAGTAAAAAACATAAAATCTCATTACGCACTAGTTTAAATCAATGTTCACTGCAAATAAGATAAGGTGTCCTTCAAATCACATTATAAACTAGTCTGAATCATCACTGCATTGAGCCATGGTATACGAATTGTAAGGATACCCAAAGAGTAGCAGTAGCTAAAATTTTTTATGCCAACACTATGGAACTAGAGGGAATGGATTCAATGGAGATCAAGACCTTACGTTGTGTTTTTCTGAGTGGAAGAAGTCCCTAGAAATTAAAATTTTCCTGGAGATAGGGACAAGCAACTAATAACAAACGGAAGCACTAATAATGTATCAAGGAGTCAGGTTCCTGAAGGACATTGTGCAAAGGGATGTAGTTATTGTTGAGGACTCCAACATAATCACAAGATCACTGAAGCAGTTCCCTCCTCCTAAGCCCTGGCATGCATCTATCATAAAATGGTCCTGCTACTCAATGCATTTAAATAAGTCCACTATTTTCAGGTTAGAAAAAGATTCAACTCCCAAGTCAATCAGATGGCTAAGCAAGCAATTTCAGTTGAGGACTCCAACACAATCACAAGATCACTGAAGCAGGAAAGAGCTCCTTCCTCTTAAGCCCTGGCATGCATCTATCATAAAATGGTCCTGCTACTCAATGTATTTAAATAAGTCCACTATTTTCAGGTTAGAAAAAGATTCAACTCCCAAGTCAATCAAATGGCTAAGCAAGCAGTTTCAAAAGACAAAGGAACTCTCTGAGTATGTATCAAGGGGGGGGGGGAATCCCTCTACACCTCAATAACATCATCAATAAAAAGTCCCAAGGAGAGGAAGCATGAAAGGTGGCACTCTCTACCCAAATTGTGATACATGGAAACAAAAGGAGTTTGGCTCACCAGATAAGAAGGCACAGGGACAGTTTGCTAACAGAGAGTTTGATAACCGGGACAGTTTGATCATATGTTCCAAGTACAAACTCAAAATACTAATGGAAGATAGGTGATCCTCATGCATTGGAGACATAACATATACGTTTTCTTGGAGAGGCCTGAGACTAAAGCATAGCGTGACATTCTTTTTTATTACAGATTTCCTTGACAACACGTTAGCATTCTTTTTACTTGCAGATTTCCACAAGCTTGGGGTCCTCTGGAAATTCTTCTGGAGTACTAGCTTCTGGGTTATGATCTTCCAGTGATTTTTTTTCTTTTTTTAATTATTTGTGTTTATTATTATTATCTTCTCACTAAACGTCTTGGTAGGCTAAAATTTCACCTCATCCCACTCTAAAGTAGAATGATTTAAAGAAAATGATTTGTTGATATTCCTACCTGGGAACAAAACTGGCAGTTAAGTTCTCATATTTGGTTGCTCCTAGGATTAATCATTACATCATAGGTGTGCATAGGTTATACATTAGAAGATATATACAGTCATGTATATCCCTTATCACTGGGAAGTGCAAATGTCATAATTCAACGGAGCACATGCTGTACTACCGTTAAGGTGCATTACAAAACACGAAGTACAAGTTTGATACATCTTTGAAGTCAAGTCCACTAGGAACTAGGAACTATGTCTGATCAATGAGATTTCTGTAGGTCTAACAAATCCACAGTTGTGAATAATTATTCCCTACAAATACATGCCCAGGTGGACAAAGTTGCAATGGATCTTGAGCATTTTGTTAGCTACTTGAGCACTGAAGAGGTGCCTTTTGCATAATGAGTAGGGTCCCGGCTGATGATCATCAACTTTGCTACTTGTGCCATCCCAATGCTCAAGACAAGGCTTTGAGTAGTGACAAAGTACAAGTCAGTGAGTGTGAGAAATAAGGGAGAGGTGCTAAGTTTGGCTATGCCACTGCCACAACTACATCTAGTAGAGCATACTTTGGATGAAAAGGTACCCTGCATCCTCTTGGGGTTATCTAATATGTGGTGACCTCAGGATGATGGTAATGAAGGATGGAACTTCCAGTGATATTTATGTTTCCCAATGTTTTGGGATGGCCTTCAAAGCTAATCAATGATGACCCTCCCTGTTCTACTACGGTGCAGGTGTTCAGGTGCCATATCATTTATTGTTCATTGTTTTGTTGATGTGACTCACCCTTCAAGGTTTTAATTATGTTGATGGCTATACTGGACTTTGGGCCAAGGGTCTATTTTGTTCATAACTTCATATTTCAGTTGGATCTAGGCATTTAGTGCATAGGGGATTTTTAATGTTGCTCCTATGTTGACATTATGGTGGTGGTCCATCTATTCAAGCCACACATTCACACAATGGGTAGTGGATGATGGATCTAGTGGGCAGGTTTGGGTTTGTTGGAGGGTTACATGTTTGAGGCGGCATTTAACTGGAGGGAGGAAGATGGATAAAATCAAAATCTGTGACCAAGTTCCTGGTGCAGACAGGGAACCTTGGAGGGGCTGTTAAACCAATCTTTGTACGAGGAAGAAGGGAGGCAGCCCTGTGCCCCCAACATGGCTGACATAGAGGGGATCAGAATATATGCAGAAAAGACAGAAGTCAAAGGCCAAGGAGAAAGTAGATGAACCGAGTAGACTGCATCAGATCTTTATAGGGGGTGCTCAGCACAAGCTACTGCACCTGTTCAAGTGAACCCAATCATATTAACTGCAAAAAAGGATTTGAATAAAAGAGAGAAGCATCTTTATGTTGTCTGCCTCCAGAAGCAACAAAAGAAAATATTAGAGTGTGATAGGAGAGGGTATTTTCATTTGAGTGCAATGCTTAATAAAACTTAGACGACCATTTTTTTCCTGAAATGCAATAAAGAGAAGCATTAAAACTTACTACACTGGAATTTGGCACAAGAGACGAATAAGCTCGAACAGGATAATAGGATAATGATTAAAACACAGTTAACAGACTTATAAACATTTATCAAATACCATCACACAATTGGCATGGTTAATATCAGCAAAAGGCACGGCTATTAGTGCAGCAACGATGAAGCATTTGGCACACGAAGAATACAGCAATGCAGCAGCTAGATATAGTATTTGAAAATGAAAAATAGAAGATACTAGAATGCCATAGTTGACATTGTAACATAGTGCTTGGCACAGTTAAGAAAGAAAATAAACATAGTTAGAAAAGGCTACTGATTGCAGCAAAGTAGGCACTTAGACATAGCGAATTCAGATGTCCCATTTGTGGTTTGATATTCCTTTTTTTGCTCTGCATAATGAATTTCCGGGAGGAAACCCACTGGGTACTTCCCCTCTAAATGCAAATGCAAATCAAACCAATCAAACAGTCTAAATGCAAATGCACATGCATGTATTTGTTTTCGGCTTTCTTAGTATGTGAATGATAAAAAGAAAGCTAATGCGCAAATCTGAATTACTTTTCAAGCAACAGTTACTAACAAGTTTCTTTTCAAAATAAAAAATGAAGACAATCACAACACTTTACGATTCGGAAATGAATACTTGCTTTCGACACTAGAAAAACTACAAATTCATACCAAATACAATAGTAACAGGGTAATTGACTATCAAGAGCAACCAAACTCTCTCCTATGACTGAAAACGACACTTGCGACACTTTCAAATCAAGAAACGACAATACAATTACGTTACTTTTTGCAAAGGAGAACTGAAAATGACTCAACAAATACACAAAAACATTTACAGTTCTTTTGCACAATGGAGGCGGAATATCAGCAAGGAAAGGGGTTTCAAACAGAGATATACTGATTACAAACAACAAAACTCATGAATAGAACTGAAAAGAATGAACACAGAAACCAAAACTGAGGAACAATGCCTAGTCTGATCAGCGCACCTGTAACACAGTGAACTTGAAATGCAGCGCACCTACTACACTCGGGAAGTGCGCTGAATTTCAGATTCACAGAACAGAGCCTGCGCTGGGCCAGAGACGAGACTTTGCTTGGGTTCCAGGTCACAGTTTGCAGTTCAGTTCAGGGGTTTTGGCCGAGCAAATGGTAATCAGTAAACCAACAATCAGGGGTAGATCTAAGGAGGTTATTGGAGCTACCACAGGGGCAATTAGAGAGTTTGTAAATCAGTTGTTTAATTCATAAACAAATCCCGGAGATTGACTGAAGCGGCATTTATCTACTTTGCATTTGCATAGCAAATGCAGTTCGAAAGCTACCTGGCTCGACTTCAGACTCCGTCTGTAAGTTTATAAAATAAACAACAAGGAAGATAAACAAACAACCTAGTCGCTCCCCAGCGGAGTCGCCATTTTGTTACAGGGAAAAGTGTCTACACAGAACTTCTTATCCCACTAAGGTGTGGTAGCTACCTTAGAAACAAACAAAGTAAAGCTACTTTCGTTTTTCCTTTATGAAATATAGATGAGAGAAGAACAAAGGAGACCAACCTCTATCTTGCGCTTATCTCCTAATTCGATTCCTCTCTCTCCTGATAGTCCTTCGCTACTTGCTTCCTAGAGAAGGATACTAAGAGCAAGGCTTAATGTGCAAAGGTGGTGGTACGCAAAACAAAGAAAGGAAAAATAAGATCGAGGGGATAAACAGAAATGTCTCCTCTCGTTTATATATTTTGTTGATTTGAAAAAAAGCTTACTCATTTTCATTCTTCTTCCTCGTTTGTTTGTTGTCCCATTTTCCGTTGTTGTTGACTTCTTTCTCTTTGAAACCAGCCCATTTCTTTAGCTCTTTATGTCCTCATCCATTCTCTTTCAAAATGTTTCGATTAAAGGTTTGCTCCATGAATTTCACATAAACTCGTCATCGATATCTATTGATCTTCACCATTTGAGTCTCAGCAGGACCATTTTTGTCTCTGATACCTATTGCCATGGTTCTTTCATACCTTCAAAGGAGAAGCAGCTTCAACATGCACAACCATGAGAAAAGCACTGGGAAAAGATGAAGAAGACAATGGAGATGTAGGACAGCAAAAATCTCTCTATTTCTAATTGATTAATTGCAAATAAATGATAGTCTCAAAGTGTGGTAATTGAGAGGACAACTGCCTCCAGAGTAAGTTCATTTTTTCCCTTTTTGAATGTAACATGGCATATTAAGGTTTAGGAATCCCCTGATAGGAAAGTATCTTTGAATTTAACACAACATATTAAGGTTTATGAATTCCCTGATTGGAAAGTACTACTAACGAACACTTAAAAATGGAATTACCATACGCTGCGATATCCATGATGGTTGGATCACCAAGAAACTAGTACTGTTATGCAGCATGGATGGACTGTTAAATTTGAAGACAGAGTATGGTTGGATCACCAAGAAACTAGTACTGTTATGCAGCATGGATGGATTGTTAAATTTGAAGACAGAGTATAGTAAGAAACATGAAATCTCATTATGCACTAGTTTAAATCAATGTTCACTGCAAATGAGATAAGGTGTCCTTCAAATCACATTATGCACTTGTCTGAATCATCACTACTTTGACCCATTGCTAACAGACAGTTTGATAACAGAGACAGTTTGCTAACAGGGACAGTTTGATCATATGTTCCAAGTACAAACTCAAAATACTAATGGAAGACAGGTGATCCTCATGCATTGGAGACATAACATATACGTTTTCATAGACGTTATCTGTTCACAACTAAAAATTCATTCCCTATGGGCCTTTCCACTATACGTGATTAATTAGCTTTACAAAAAACCCCTTTTCCAATCTATCTACTACCTGAGGTTATATAACCTTATCTTCTTCAAAAAAATCCTTACTTTATAACATAAGGGACATGATAGGAAGACTTCAAAAAGAAGTCTGTAGAATCTTTCATCACACCGTCAAGAACTTGTAAATATTTATGGCAACAGGGGACAAAGTCAAAGTCCCCTTTGATAACTCATTCGCTGAAGTATTGAGTTCATGAAGAATGTCCCTGAAAGAATATTTGTCAAAGTCTGTTGAAGTGTTGAGTTCGTGAAGAATGTTCATGAAAGAATTTCATTTAAAAGATATAATTGAGTTATAAAAGTCCACCAACAAATGACATAGATTTATATTTATTAATTGATGCTTTCCTATTGGCCTAATCAATACAAGGTTGGAATCACTCATGATCTGCAACTTCTTAACACCTCTAAGCATAACAACCTCAATAAGTTTTCTTAGGGAAGTAAAATATGCTTGGTTAGTTGATCCTCTATCGAGAGAATATTGAATATGGAAATAGTGATCAGGAATGAGAAAAAGAACAACACATACCCCACAAATGCAGGGATGGTCTTAACTAACACCATAAATAAATAAACTCAAAATCCAAAGCTATCATTACTGATAGCTTAGGCTTCCTTGTGGGTATATCCTCCAACCTTTAATGCGCTAGATATAATAGAGCCAACAGTAATAGAAATAAGAATGTCCTTGTCTTGAAAAATGCTATAGTTCTTTGTTTACCAAATACCATATATGAATAACACTACAAGAGCTTCAAAGCATTTAAGAAACTTATTAAAGAACCAAACTTATGCACATTCCATCAAAATAACATAGGACCAAGGAACCTTTGGCTTGAGCTCAATGAAAAATTTAAATAGGATTTGAACAATATAACGACAAGAGATAAACAAATGATGAACATTTTCCTCATTGTTTTTGCACAACAGACATTGATGAGGCCCAACCTAACCTATTTTAATTCCACTTGCCCGAGTGAGAAGTTAATTTGATAAAGCTAACTACAATGTAATTATAATTTCCAAAGGAAAATGCAGTTATCATAATAAATCCCACTACCACTCACTTCTCTTGAAAATTGAGATTCCATAATTACCTTATACCTTGTTTAATAGTGAAATCACTTCTACTAACTTTTTGACACCAAATTGGAACATCTTTTATATCATCTTTAAGATTTCCTTGATCTTAGGCTTGACATTCTGGGTTATGATCTTCCAGTGATTTTTTTTTTAATTATTTGTGTTTATTATTATTATCTTCTCACTGAAAGTCTTGGTAGGCTAAAATTTCACCTCTTCCCACTTTGAAGTAAAATGAATGATAGTCTCGAAGTGTGGTAATTGAAAGGACAACTGCCTTCAGAGTAAGTTCATTTTTTCCCTTTTTGAATGTAACATGGCATATTAAGGTTTAGGAATCCCCTGATTTGAAAGTATCTTTGAATTTAACACAACATATTAAGGTTTAGGAATTCCCTGATTGGAAAGTACTACTAACAAACACTTAAAAATGGAATTACCATAAGCTGCAATATCCATGATGGTTGGATCACCAAGAACTAGTACTGTTATGCAGCATGGATGGACTGTTAAATTTGAAGACAGAGTATGGTTGGATCACCAAGAAACTGGTACTGTTATGCAGCATGGATGGACTGTTAATTTGAAGACAGAGTATAGTAAGAAACATGAAATCTCATTACGCACTAGTTTAAATCAATGTTCACTGCAAATGAGATAAGGTGTCCTTCAAATCACATTATACACTTGTCTGAATCATCACTGCATTGAGCCACGGTATACGAATTGTAGGGATACCCAAAGAGCAGGCAGTAGCTAAAATTATTTATGCCAACACTATGGAACTAGAGGGAATGGATTCAATGGAGATCAAGACCTTACGTTGTGTTTTTCTAAGTGGAAGAGGTCCATAGAAATTAAAATTTTCCTGCAGATAGGGACAAGCAACTAATAACAAGCGGAAGCACTAACAAATGCATCAAGGAGTCAGGTTTCTGAAGGACACCTCGAACTGATGATCTATATCAGTGTATGTCAAACAAAAAATAAATTCAGACCACTTATAAAATTCACATCTTATGATAAATAAATGTCTTATCAACCAAAACAGAGCTTATAAATGCAGAGCTTATAAAACAGAGCATTTATCAACCAAAATTAAGACATCACGTCTGTAAAATGCCAGTCATTGTACAATTGTTCTCTGCTTAAAAAAGTACCATACGAGTATTCCAAACAAAAACTGTGGGGATTTTTGTTCTATATCAATAACATCGTCTAGTCCAATTGGCGAAAATGCTAGTTGGTTTTGTCCTAAGCTATGTGGCCTCAACTAAACAGGTTATCAAGAGCAAAATGTTGGACTTATGGTTGAATCAACCTTCACAACAAAGACACAGTGAATTATTTCATTCGACTTATGTCTCGATTTGTAGATGGAAATGCAGTTTGTGTGGAGAACTAGTGTAGTAAGGGTATCTTAGATGCTAGGGATAGGTCACTAAAAGAACCACCAATTTGTATCTTTTCTGGACGTAATCTGGGTATCTCTCATCTCAAGCGTTCTTGTGGTAATATGCTATTGAAAATAAGAAGACTTGTGGTAATATGCCATTGAAAATACACCAATTTGTATCTGTTCTGGACGTAATCTGGGTATCCCTCATCTCAAGCGTTCTTGTGGTAATATGCCATTGAAAATAATAAGACGTCCTAACATTTCTACCCAGAAAGTGCATGGTGAAGATGTTTCGGAAGCGATAAAGGTTTTTCTGCTTATCAATGTACTTCAAAGAACTTCAAGGCAAGACAAAATGATGTCAAGTAGCTGGAACAATCTTAAAGAGGACGAGGATATGGAAACAACAAAATGTAAATTTATTTTATTCCTATCAGAATGATATGTCAAGTAGCTTGTATTTTTCAATCTTGTAGAGGACAACTGCCTCCAGAGTAAGTTCATTTTTTCCCTTTTTGAACGTAACATGGCATATTAAGGTTTAGGAATCCCCTGATAGGAAAGTATCTTTGAATTTAACACAACATATTAAGGTTTAGGAATTCCCTGATTGGAAAGTACTACTAACGAACACTTAAAAATAGAATTACCATACGCTGCGATATCCATGATGGTTGGATCACCAAGAAACTAGTACTGTTATGCAGCATGGATGGACTGTTAAATTTGAAGACAGAGTATGGTTGGATCACCAAGAAACTAGTAATGTTATGCAGCATGGATGGACTGTTAAATTTAAATGGATGGACGTGATTAATTAGCTTTACAAAAAACCCCTTTTCCAATCTATCTACTACCTGAGGTTATATAAGATCTACATCAAGATCTTGGAAATAAGATGGCCTAATTCATAGGTTGATGTAGATCATTGAAGTGACTGTCCTAAGCAAAGAACATGTTAATCAAAATTTAACATGGTATCAGAGCTCAGGTGAGGACAAGCCCAAGTAAGAGAAAAAACAATCACTTAGAAGTTTGTTGATAAGAATTCATGATCACCTTCTTCTGGAAATCTGAAGGTGGAAGTTGCAGTTCTCTGAAGCAAGAACCCTTACTCAATACTTTGAACAATTCGAGATCCTTCAACTCTGCTGTCTTCAAATCCTGAACTTACTATTTGTATCATCGAGTCTAAAGCAGAATCCTAAGTAAATTGAAGGGCATTCATTAGCTATTGTCATACTGGATTATTTCAAGGACCAAGGGATATATTTTCAGCCTTAGTTATGAACCTAATTTCAAGCATGGATCCATTTCAGATCTCTGAATCATCCTTGGACCAGGACAAAGCCATTACAGCTGTGAGCAAATTCTGAAGCAAGTCATGAAAATCAATATTAGAGTTATTCACTTGGCTTGATATTATTCTGGAAATTTGCCTCAATAGAAAAATTTAGATTTCTTAATAGCTTACATTTATATGCCTGCGGTCCTATTGATGTCACTTAGGTGAGACAATGGCTGAAACATTGAGGCTCAGAATTATGGTATCGATTAGCCCTTAATTACGACAGAATTCCGAAGCAGTCCTTATTGTAAATGAGTCAGAAACATGATCACCTTCTTCTGGAAATCTGAAGGTGGAAGTTGCAGTTCTCTGAAGCAAGAACCCTTACTCAATACTTTGAACAATTCGAGATCCTTCAACTCTGCTGTCTTCAAATCCTGAACTTACTATTTGTATCATCAAGTCTAAAGCAGAATCCTAAGTAAATTGAAGGGCATTCATTAGCTATTGTCATACTGGATTATTTCAAGGACCAAGGGATATATTTTCAGCCTTAGTTATGAACCTAATTTCAAGCATGGATCCATTTCAGATCTCTGAATCATCCTTGGACCAGGACAAAGCCATTACAGCTGTGAGCAAATTCTGAAGCAAGTCATGAAAATCAATATTAGAGTTATTCACTTGGCTTGATATTATTCTGGAAATTTGCCTCAATAGAAAACTTTAGATTTCTTAATAGCTTACATTTATATGCCTGCGGTCCTATTGATGTCACTTAGGTGAGACAATGGCTGAAACATTGAGGCTCAGAATTATGGTATCGATTAGCCCTTAATTACGACAGACTTCCGAAGCAGTCCTTATTGTAAATGAGTCAGAAACATGATCACCTTCTTCTGGAAATCTGAAGGTGGAAGTTGCAGTTCTCTTAAGCAAGAACCCTTACTCAATACTTTGAACAATTCGAGATCCTTTAACTCTGCTGTCTTCAAATCCTGAACTTTACTATTTGTATCATCAAGTCTGAAGCAGAATCCTAAGTAAATTGAAGGGCATTCATTAGCTATTGTCATACTGGATTATTTCAAGGACCAAGGGATATATTTTCAGCCTTAGTTATGAACCTAATTTCATGCATGGATCCATTTCAGATCTCTGAATCATCCTTGGACCAGGACAAAGCCATTACAGCCGTGAGCAAATTCTGAAGCAAGTCATGAAAATCAATATTAGAGTTATTCACTTGGCTTGATATTATTCTGGAAATTTGCCTCAATAGAAAACTTTAGATTTCTTAATAGCTTACATTTATATGCCTGCGGTCCTATTGATGTCACTTAGGTGAGACAATGGCTGAAACATTGAGGCTCAGAATTATGGTATCGATTAGCCCTTAATTAAGACAGACTTCCGAAGAAGTCGTTATTGTAAATGAGTCAGAAACATGATCACCTTCTTCTAGAAATCTGAAGGTGGAAGTTGCAGTTCTTTGAAGCAAGAACCCTTACTCAATAACTGGAGCTACACCCAATTAACCTATGGTTTGATAATTGGCTAAATTTGATATATTTTTGTAAGATAGTTCTCTCATGGGGAGTGGGTACAGCAGATGGAGAATTACGTTAGATCAAGTCAGAAATGTGAGAGTAAATAGCCATCAGAGAAAAATCTATGGGAGACAACTTTTTCGTGTATGTAGAGAAGGATACTAAGAGCAAAGCTTAATGTGTAAAGGTGGTGGTACGCAAAACTCTGCAAATGGACGTCATTTGTCAAAATTGATTCTAAATGTGAATATGTTTTCTACTATGCCTGCGATTGTCAACTCTTTTTGTGCCTTTGTGTAAGAAAGGTTGAATTTTTATTTTGTATGAGCACAATGATGACTCGGAACTCTGTCTTGTGTGTCAGTGTCTGATCTATGGAAAAAGATAAATATAGATTTTAATCACTCTTGAATAGACTGTAAATTTTTTTTGGCATTGCATGATGTTGAAAATAGTTAGGTGGACAGATCCTAGCTGGTGTAGAGTCCCCCTGAGGGTCCACTCAAGCTCACTACTATGTTATTGCTAATTCACTAATTTTTTTGAAGCAGCACTAGCAGTTCTAGTTCCAGTAGTATATCTAGTAGTATACCTAAGAGCATATATATGCATACGTAGCAGCAGAACAAACAGAGTAAGTATATGAACCTTGAACCAAGCTAGCATCATGATCAGCCTCTGTTAAGGAAATATCTCCACGTGTTGTGGGGGTCTCACCACACCAAACGCATCTTATAGACCCTTGTCATGACCAGGTTAGCCCTGTAACTTCACTGCCTTCTAACGTGTTTGGAGGTTGTTGTTACCACTAGATATTGGTTTCATTCATTGTTCACAGGTAGCAAACTTTCACTGCCATATTTTGTTGAGAAATATCAGGAGCCCTGAAGGAGGAGGTTAGGGTCAAGCCTTGCCTCCATGTACTCAATCATCCTTTTCATATGGTTGATATTTTGGGGTAGAAACATGGTTTCTACCTGCCTAGAACTGCATATGGGTTGTATCAATGGTGGAAATATTCAAAAAATCTTCATTTCCTCTGTTTATCACTTTGTCATGTAGGGAAACAGAGTACAGGAATATGGGTTAGTCTGACTCGTAACTGTAAAGTTGTTGAGTCTCGTAACTCCTAAACACCAACCCTTTTATAGGGTAATATTTTCTAGAGAAGAGAAATCATCCTTTTCATTAAGAAAGAGGAGTACATTTACATATATATGACCCAAAAAAACCTCAAAGGTATGGACATCACCAATGCCAACAACAACATCCATCACAAAATTAACTAACAGGGACCAAAAATGGACATGAAAAAAACATCTATAAACTTTGTAGAAGATGGATAAAATTACTAAAAAAGATAAAAACCCGGATAGTATGGAACATTAAAATCCTAGTTACAAACAAGAATAACCAGTTCAAACAAAAATATTTTATTCATAAGATGACAAAAAGGATAGAATTTCTTGACATATCAAAAGAAGTGAGCCAACTGAAGATCACTGGGGATATGAACATATCCCCTTCTCAATAATTGTAAGCCTCCTGGTTCTTCAAATAAAAAGTGGCCTTCCTCCACCCGTAGATATTTTTTGGACATATAGTCCGCATGTTGGTTACATTCCCTCAAAATATGCTAGAATAATAGATTATGAAAGAGACCCTTAAGAATTTAAATATGTTACATCTAGTGCTTGAGGGAAAGAACCTTAAAATTCCCCTTCTCCATTATCCAGTCCATCACACACTTGGAATCTCCATAAATCTGACAGGAGATAATGTTCAATGATGTTTCAATATATAAAAGGGCCCAAACTACAGAAACCTCTGCCTTGGTATTAGACTCTGAACCAATATTCAACCAAATATGATAAGACCCATTTCTAGGGAGGAAACTGATGGCACCCCCTCCACATACACCTAAATGATATGCATCATCAAAGAAACCTACATTTATAGATAGAGGACTATGAGGGAAGCATAAGGAGTGACTACGAGGAGGATTCAAAGGCTTGAAATACAGAGAAGAAACCCATAATATGAGGCAGGATGTCAGAGATCTCTGCTTTCAAAGATATGTTTATTCTGAACCTTCTAGACACCCCAAGCGATGAAGATAGGAAAGGATTTACAATTACCCATGTTTTTCTCACATAAGAAAAGGAAATGGTCAATATGATACATTGGAACAAGGTCCAAAATATTGAGGGTTGCAGTCCAAAGTTCCATGGAAAAATCACACAGAAAAAATAAGTGATTGACATATTCAAAGTCCTTTGAATAGAGGATACATATATTTGGCCTAGATAATCCTTTGCACAATAGAGGGTCCCATGTTTATATCTAATTCTCTAAATCCAACCATATGAATAATTTCATTTTTGGAGCAATAAGCCAGTCCTGGAACTTATTATACCACCAATTTACCATGGGAAGGGAAGAACATGCTGATATAGAATTATAGGCATGGCAAGAAGTTATTTTCCCAAATGAGGTGTTCCAAGCACAAGCAATTGAACCATCCTCCTATGATAAGATTAGACCTTTGAGAATAAGATTCTTAACAAAATTGTCCCATTCATATGCTAGAAGACCATGTAGACCCAATTCAGAAGCACATTTCCACCTGATAATAAAAGACTGCAATGAGGAAGACAAGAAAGGATGACACAATATATAAACAACCCAGAATTTGAGATGAAATATGAGCTTTGGAAATAATTAGTAGAAGGGAGATCCCCTAATAGAAGGAGCTCCAGATGTTATTAACAAACAGGGTTTATGTTTTGCAGGTCAGGCATTGTGCTATTGAACAAAATCTATGGCCATTTTGACGACTTATGATGGGACTTACAGTTCAGTCTTTCCACTACTTGTAAGCATGGATAATTTTCCCTAGTAGTATACCTAAGAGCATATATATGCATACGTAGCAGCAGAACAAACAAAGTATATGAACCTTGAACCAAGCTAGCATCATGATCAGCCTCTGTTAAGGAAATATCTCCACGTGTTGTGGGGGTCTCACCACACAAAACGCATCTTAGAGACCCTTGTCATGACCAGGTTAGCCCTGTCACTTCACTGCCTTCTAACGTGTTTGGAGGTTGTTGTTACCACTAGATATTGGTTTCATTCATTGTTCACAGGTAGCAAACTTTCACTGCCATATTTTGTTGAGAAATATCAGGAGCCCTGAAGGAGGAGGGTAGGGTCAAGCCTTGCCTCCATGTACTCGATCATCCTTTTCATATGGTTGATCTTTTGGGGTAGAAACATGGTTTCTACCTGCCTAGAACTGCATATGGGTTGTATCAATGGTGGAAATATTCAAAAAATCTTCATTTCCTCTGTTTATCACTTTGTCATGTAGGAAAACAGAGTACAGGAATATGGGTTAGTCTGACTCGTAACTGTAAAGTTGCTGAGTCTCAATTGTGATTATGTGATCTTGGAAGGTTTTGAGAGTATATAAACTCTTCTCAATGTATGTCCTTTCCTTGCAAGACTTGGAGAGGGGGATATAGAGTCTTCTTATTGGAATGCAGAGGTTGTTTGACTTTGTATAGTTGCTTATTATCTAATCATATGAAGAAAAAATAGAGTTACAAGAATACAAGTTTAAATGCCAGGCCTTCTTCTACTTATGTTTTGGAGAACACATATCACCTGATCGTTCTAAACAACAAAACACAATAGCCAAACTCATTCCTATACCTCTTTAATTTTTCTCCTTTCCAAATAGGCTGAATGATCCTAAATTCAGTGGCAAAGTACCAGCCTTCTCTTCATGCAATCTCAAAACAACTCTGAGGGCCAACCTACCTTCATTGGATGAACGAAAAGGTATTAGCACATCTATTTAGGGTGCATCTTTATGTGCATTTGTGGCTTCTTCAGCACAAGCGTACACCATAGAGATGATTCAGTTTTGTGCTTGTGCTGAGGTGAGAAATGGCATTTTATGAACAATGTTGCTCAGTGTTCCTTGAACAGAGTTTATATTGTTATAATCCTTGTGCAATTCAGTACTAGTTTGGAGAATTGATGGCTATTTAATATTTGTACAGGTCATGCTCAGAGGCTATTTTGCTTTGAAAAGAGTTGAATATCCATCTACAGATTTATTGTATCCATTTCCATTTGGAATCAATAAACCATTAAAAAGTTTTTTCACTGCCTTTGGAAGTAATAAATACCCTATTGATATTCATTTTTATCTCTAGTATATCAGCATTATTTATGGAGGAACAGAAAAAGGGACTGATGTAGTATGGTCGGATGTGTGCCAGCATTTGCTTAATTATAATTTATCATTTATATTCCCAGAATGACAGTCTGCAACTTGGTAAAACCCTGAAGTTGGACCAATGAACTAATTACGCTGGTGAATTGGGGTCTCTGAATTATTTTTGTTGTCTTCGGAAGCAATTAACAATCTATTTATTTCGATATTTATCTATATTATATGAACATCGTATATAGAAAGACCAGTCTAATTAGTTCATATTATTGGACCCGTCTAATATGTTTGTGGCAGTTTTCAGTTATAATTTAGTTTTCAGCATGGCACTACTGCTGTGTGCAATTCAGTACTAGTTTGGAGAATTGATGGCTTGGACTTTCCTTGATTGGATATGCTATGCCAATAGCAATTTGGCATGTTCTATGATGATTAAGGCTAGATGTAAGAATAATTAATTAACATTATTTCATGCAAAAGCAAATCTTCCCACAATCGTATTTAGGGAGGGCTAACCAAATTCATTTGAGTAGTGAATTTCCTTTAAAGCAGTCAAGGTAGTGATTGTACCGTGATTCAAATAGTTGAAAGACATTTATTTATCATAAGATGTGAATGGAAATCATATGAAGAAATAATACTAGTATTCATGCTATCATAAAGGTGAATCCAATTTACCTCATTGGACGAGAAAATAATTGTTCTTTTGACAACTAAGTTGAGCCATCTTCACCCAAGCTTGTAAGGGCACAGTCTATGGATTCCTATCATAGCTAATTATAGGTGCCCATGCAGTAGTTGCATGAATAGTTAAAGAATTCCTCTTCCTCTTTGATCTACTCCCTATTGACAGTCCATGAAACAACGATGCTGATCATTTAATTTCTGCAAGGTGGAAGAAACAAAATACCAAACCCAGGTAGTGGAATTACTTCCTTGCCATTCTCATTTTTTTTCTTGGAGGCCTTTGAAAGATGACATGGTTCCTTTATTGAGACTACCAAATGAAGAAGAGGTAGACTCTTCTTGACATCATTAACAACATGTGCTATCTATTTTCTAGACTGTAAGTTATCATAGACATTCTCCTGTCTCCCCTCTACCTCCTGGCCAAAAGGTTTTCTTGCTTCTCATAAAGACAAACACATATAACTAGATAGACAGATAGTTCGAACAGAAATTTCCTTAATGTATTTTGTAAAGTTTAAAGCGAGTTTTCCCATATCTATCTTCTCCATGAACATGTGGACAATCATTCATGCACTAGATTTTTAAAAGGAAATGTAGACAACAAACCTCTAACAAATCCACATGAAGTCAATGCTGAGGGACAATTTTGGGGCATGGAAAAGGTGCACTCACAGGGATTAAATCACAGTGAAGAGAGGCTCCTTCGCTGTCCCAAAAGAAGGTTCTTCATCACAGCAAGGAGGCAACATGATGATGACAGCATTGTGATTGAAACTATTCCTGAGGACTGTTTATAAGGTTGGTAATCTACAGTCATATTATATTAATGAAATCTGTCCTAGACCAAAGTTCAAATCAGTACACTCAGATTGAGTCAAGTCCTTATACGACTTATACTACTGCATTGACAGTATTTGTTGACTGAAGATCAGAGGCCAGACTTGCTGCTAGGCTAGACCACAGGACATAGCTAGCAGCAAAGGTATTGACTTGAAAGCGTGACAATGGTGGAGCTGCACCTCTAGGTCATGGATTGGTAACTGGCAAAAAAAATAAATTCAGACCACTTCAGTCCAATCCTAAAAAAAACTTATTGTAGGCAAACAAATTTGCAACTAACCAACCAATGTGAAATGAATTTTCAATGAAATTATCAAATGTACTACACAAATTGATGATATATATATATACGAAAAACAGAGCATTTATCAACCAAATTAAGACATCACGTCTGTAAAATGCCAGTCATTGCACAATTGTTCTCTATTTAAAAAAGTGAGTACAATGAGGAGTACCTGTATTTTTCATGAACTCTAGCTTCCAAAAGAGGATATTCTGAACTGCACTTGTAAATTTCAGCAGTTGTTCACAAAATCGTGCATGGAAGTAAGTTTAACAGTGCAGTTGTGGCGGGAACAATCCTGAGATCAGAACTGCTCTATTTATACTGAGTGATGATCTAATCAGACCAGATGATGTGGAGGGGTCAACGGTTAGTTTATTATGAGAAACTTTATTCTTACTAACATTTACTCACAAAATCGTGCATGTATTTGCTGACAAAATAGTGCAGTAGATGCAGGTTGGTATTTGGAATGGAATTGTAAGTAAAATTTCCATTTTTTATTTTTTATTTTTTAATATCAAATAAGCAATTTAGAAATTACTAAAAGAAAAAAAATTAGAGATTTTTCCTTATTTCAAATAAGGAACTAGTTCAAATAAAGAATTTAGTGGTTATTAAAAAAGCTAAAAGTACAGTTTTTTCTTTATTTCACATAAGGAATTTAAGAATTTATTAATTACTCCCTATCTCTATTTTTCTAGCAATATATACTTGTCTTATATAAAACCTCAAGTAATAGGCTTGGTAACACCCCTGAAATAATATTTTCTCTCATTTATTAAATATTTTGTATTTCCACTTTTTAACTTGAGTCACAAAGAAATAATAAATCTAGTTAATATGCTAATATTGAGGACAAGTTTGACATGGCATATAGGTTAGTTGGGGCTTTTTGCACATTTAGGTGATGGGGAGCACTATTTGCCATTATTATAAACCAAAGTAATATAGATGTTGTATGGGTGTTAATGTGAGGATAATTTTGCCCCTAGACAAGGATGGGTATGTTTGGGGCCTTGGACATCATCTAAGGAGAAACACCATTATTATCCCAGGGCATACGAGTGGTTTTGGTTGGTTAAGTAATAGTACAGACTGTGCACATGGTACAAAACCACCTCCCAGTGCCCCTAAGGTGAACGATTGGCCTAGTGGTGCTCATCGCCAACATCAAGGTTTCTTGTTGGTGGCTAGTGTCCTACTTACTAATGTCTACTACCCAATATTGTGACATTTTGATAGATCGATGTACCAACAACTAATACATTGCATTAGTGTTGGTTGACCTTGAGGTGTCCTTGATACAGTTAGCTCGAAATTTGACCTAGACTTGATGGACTATAGTCCCCAACCATGGAGTGAGAGTCCTTGAACCCCCTATCTAGATGAGCTAATGGATAATGTAGGATGATATGCTAATATCGAGGACATTGAGCTTGACATGGCATGTAGGTTAGTTGGGGCTTTTTGCACATTTAGGTGATGGGGAGCACTATTTGCCATCATTATAAACCAAAGGAATATAGATGTTGTATGGGTATTAATGTGAGGATAATTTTGCCCCTGGACAAGGATGGCTTTGTTTGGGGCCTTGGACATCATCTAAGGAGAAACACCATTATCATCCTAGGGCGTACGAGTGGTTTTGGTTGGTTTAGTAATAATACAGACTGTGCACATGGTACAAAAACACCTCCCAGTGCCTCTAAGATGAACGGTTGGCCTAGTGGTGCTCATCGCCAACATCAAGGTTTCTTGTTGGTGGCTAGTGTCCTACTTACTAATGTCTACTACCCAATATTGTGACATTTTGATAGGTTGATGTACCAACAACTAATACATTGCATTAGTGTTGGTTGACCTTGAGGTGTCCTTCATACAATTAGCCCAGAATTTGACCTAGACTTGATGGACTATAGTCCCCAACCATGGAGTGAGAGTCCTTGAACCCCCTATCTAGATGAGCTAATGGATAATGTAGGACGATATGCTAATATCGAGGACAAGCTTGACATGGCATGTAATAATATTTGATTATCATCCTAGGGCCTACGACTGGTTTTGGTTGGTTTAGTAATAATATAGACTATGCACATGGTACAAAACCACCTCTGAGTGCCTCTAAGGTGAATGGTTGGCCTAGTGGTGCTCATCGCCAACATCAAGTTTTCTTGTTGGTGGCTAGTGTCCTACTTACTAATGTCTACTACCTAATATTGTGACATTTTGATTGGTCGATGTACCAACAACTAATGCATTGCATTAGTGTAGGTTGACCTTGTTAAGGTGTCTTTCATATAGTTAGCCTGAAATTTGACCTCTCGATGGACTATAGTCCCCAACCATGGAGTGAGAGTCCTTGAACCCTCTATCTTCATGAGCTAAATTATGGATAATGTAGGATGATATGTTAATATCGAGGACATGTTTGACATTTTGATAGGTCGATGTACCAACAACTAATACATTGCATTAGTGTTGGTTGACCTTGAGGTGTCCTTGATACAGTTAGCTCGAACTTGGACCTAGACTTGATGGACTATAGTCCCCAACCATGGAGTGAGAGTCCTTTAACCCCCTATCTAGATGAGCTAATGGATAATGTAGGATGATATGCTAATATCGAGGACAAGCTTGACATGGCATGTAGGTTAGTTGGGGCGTTTTGCACATTTAGGTGATGGGGAGCACTATTTGCCATCATTATAAACCAAAGGAATATAGATGTTGTATGGGTGTTAATGTGAGGATAATTTTTCCCCTAGACAAGGATGGCTTTGTTTGGGGCCTTGGACATCATCTAAAGAGAAACACCATTATCATCCCAGGGCATACAAGTGGTTTTGGTTGGTTAAGTGATAATAAAGACTGTGCACATGGTACAAAACCACCTCCCAGTGCCCCTAAGGTGAACGGTTGGCCTAGTGGTGCTCATCGCCAACATCAAGGTTTCTTGTTGGTGGCTAGTGTCCTACTTACTAATGTCTACTACCCAATATTGTGACATTTTGATAGGTCGATGTGCCAACAACTAATACATTGCATTAGTGTTGGTTGACCTTGACATGTCCATGATACAGTTAGCCCGAAATTTGACCTAGACTTGATGGACTATAGTCCCCAACCATGGAGTGAGAGTCCTTGAACCCCCTATCTAGATGAGCTAATGGATAATGTAGGACGATATGCTAATATCGAGGACATTGAGCTTGACATGGCATGTAGGTTAGTTGGGGCTTTTTGCACATTTAGGTGATGGGGAGCACTATTTGCCATCATTATAAACCAAAGGAATATAGATGTTGTATGGGTATTAATGTGAGGATAATTTTGCCCCTAGACAAGGATGGCTTTGTTTGGGGCCTTGGACATCATCTAAAGAGAAACACCATTATCATCCCAGGGCATACAAGTGGTTTTGGTTGGTTAAGTGATAATAAAGACTGTGCACATGGTACAAAACCACCTCCCAGTGCCCCTAAGGTGAACGGTTGGCCTAGTGGTGCTCATCGCCAACATCAAGGTTTCTTGTTGGTGGCTAGTGTCCTACTTACTAATGTCTACTACCCAATATTGTGACATTTTGATAGGTCGATGTGCCAACAACTAATACATTGCATTAGTGTTGGTTGACCTTGACATGTCCATGATACAGTTAGCCCGAAATTTGACCTAGACTTGATGGACTATAGTCCCCAACCATGGAGTGAGAGTCCTTGAACCCCCTATCTAGATGAGCTAATGGATAATGTAGGACGATATGCTAATATCGAGGACATTGAGCTTGACATGGAATGTAGGTTAGTTGGGGCTTTTTGCACATTTAGGTGATGGGGAGCACTATTTGCCATCATTATAAACCAAAGGAATATAGATGTTGTATGGGTATTAATGTCAGGATAATTTTGCCCATGGACAAGGATGGATTTGTTTTGGGTCTTGGACATCATCTAAGGAGAAACACCATTATCATCCCAGGGCATACGAGTGGTTTTGGTTGGTTTAGTAATAATACAGACTGTGCACATCGTACAAAACCACCTCCCAGTGCCTCTAAGATGAATGGTTGGCCTAGTGGTGCTCATCGGCAACATCAAGGTTTCTTGTTGGTGGCTAGTGTCCTACTTACTATTGTCTACTACCCAATATTGCGAAATTTTGATAGGTCGATGTACCAACAACTAATACATTGCATTAATGTTGGTTGACCTTGACGTGTCCATGATACAATTAGCCCGAAATTTGACCTAGACTTGATGGACTATAGTCCCCAACTATGGAGTGAGAGTCCTTGATCCCTCTATCTCGATGAGCTAATGAATAATGTAGGATGATATGCTAATATCGAGGACAAGTTTGACATGGCAGGCAGGTTAGTTGGGTCTTTTTGCACAATTAGGTGATGGGGAGCACTATTTGGCATCATTATAAACCATAGGTATATAGATGTTGTATGGGTGTTAATATGAGGATAATTTTGCCCCACAAGGATGGCTTTGTTTGGGGCCTTGGACATCATCTAAGGAGAAACAACATTATCATCCCAAGGCGTATGAGTGGTTTTGGTTGGTTTAGTAACCCAACACGACTACCTAAGAATAGTAAATCCTCCTTACTACTGCTGCGTGGTGATCCAGGAAACAAGATCTGGGTTTTTATTGCTTATCGGAGGGAAAGCATTCCTCCACTCAAGGAGTTTTCCTCCTATCCACTTGTACAAACAATAGGCTTGAGTAAGATAATAGGATTAGAAGAAAATCATAGGAAAACATGTGAATAATACGAGAGGTTCAGATTCCAAGACTTTTTTGTAACTTTGTCATCTTCAAAGTTACAAACAACATGTTTGTTAATTGAAGTGATATTTGATTTCAGCGCTTAGTTTAGCTTTCTTCTAAGGTTTTTAAGTTTCCTTGTGTTAACTTGGCCCATTGACCTAGGTGGTCAATATCCCTCTTGTATCATTTATGTTCACATATTTGTTTATGAGCAATTTTTTCTTAAGCTTATCTTAACATTTGTTGATGATAGTTGTAGCACTCTTACATTACTTAGATAGAATTTTTACTTTGAATTTAGTTCATTTCCATTACTATTTTTAATTTTTTTGGTTCATTATGTGTTATTCATTAACCCTACCACATATTGTTTTAATGCATTGGATATGTTCACTTTCCAATTTTCCAACTTCTCATTAGCATCATTGCCATCCAATACCACATTTAGCATATTCACCTTCACATTAGACTGTTTCTTGTAGAAAAATAAGGACACCTGTAGCAGTTTGCAACCCGACTTCCAAGCTTGCCCAAATTCACACGAAACATAAGATAATCCGTGATTCAACGATTTGGGAAACTTTTGAACAGACAGATAATCAGTGATCCGTGTGCTTTGACAATCCGTGATCCGTGTGCTTTGAGAAGCGGATGCACACATTATATCCAATATGGTCGGGGGTATCCTGTAGCATTAACAGGTGAGGCGCATCTGTCAACAACCTTTTCGGACGACCAAGACATTTTTATAAGCTCTGCATTTAATTCCGTTTTTTTTCTGTGAGGCCGATCTTCCATAGTTTTTGCCTAAAACAGGTATGTGTTTAGGCTTTCTGTTTGTTTTATTAAAAAATATCTCTTTGGATAAATTATTATCATATCCTGTTGCCTGTTCAGATTGTTGGGGCTACCTTTAGATTATATCTTTTTGATTTTGCAGACTTTAAACACATATCTACTAAGCATAGGATGATAAAACGTTGCATTTTCTTGGATCGGATTCTAGCTTAGTTATTTCCTCTGCTTTTGGGCATATGTAACGTTAAGTGCATGTTAATGGAATTTGATTACTTGTTTCTTTGTGTTAAGTACATTGATAAGCAGAAAAACCTTTATCGCTTCCGAAACATCTTCACCATGCACTTTCTGGGTAGAAATGTTAGGACTTCTTATTATTTTCAATGGCATATTACCACAAGAACGCTTGAGATGAGGGATACTCAGATTACGTCCAGAACAGATACAAATTGGTGTATTTTCAATGGCATATTACCACAAGTCTTCTTATTTTCAATAGAATATTACCACAAGAACGCTTGAGATGAGAGATACCCAGATTACGTCCAGAAAAGATACAAATTGGTGGTTCTTTCAGTGACCTATCCCTAGCCAGTTTCTCAACAGTAACTTTCACCTTTTTCTCAGGAAGACTAATTTGAGAGGCTTCCATCTTTATACGAAACCACCCTCTTTCTTTTTCATAAATAGAAGATTTTGATATCATTGGGCATGGACTATCTGTTGTAACAAGTCCCAACATAAGTCGTCAAAATGGTCATATATTTTGTTCAATAGCACAATGACTAACCTGCAAAACATAAACCCCGTTTGTTAATAACATCTGGAGCATTAAAAAACACATTTTCCTTCACAATGAAGCAACATAGAAACCCTCAGAATTGAAAATATCCATTCTTACAAGTAGTGGAAAGACTGAACTGTAAGTCCCATCATAAGTCGTCAAAATGGGCATAGATTCTGTTCAATAGGACAATGCCTGACCTGCAAAACATAAACCCCGTTTGTTAATAACATCTGGAGCATTAAAAAACACATTTTCCTTCACAATGAAGCAACATATAAACCCTCAAAATTGAAAATATCCATGCTTACAAGTAGTGGAAAGACTGAACTGTAAGTCCCATCATAAGTCGTCAAAATGGCCATAGATTTTGTTCAATAGCACAATGCCTGACCTGCAAAACATAAACCCGTTTGTTAATAACATCTGGAGCTCCTTCTATTAGGGGATCTCCCTTCTACTAATTATTTCCAAAGCTCATATTTCATCTCAAATTCTGGGCTGTTTATATATTGTGTCATCCTTTCTTGTCTTCCTCATTGCAGTCTTTTATTATCAGGTGGAAATGTGCTTCTGAATTGGGTCTACATGGTCTTCTAGCATATGAATGGGACAATTTTATTAAGAATCTTATTCTTAATGGTCTAATCTTTTTTTTTCTGAGTAAAGACTATTCTATTAGGATTAAAAAGAGAAAAAATATTTACAAAGAGGTTTGAACCTCTGAGGGGGCCGTAGCCTGCCCTCTGTCAAAGAACCATTGCAGGTAGCTTTTTTCCTTCTGTTTACAAAACTGATAATCATAGCCTCAACACTGAACAGAACTATATGGACCAAGACTAAACAGAGCTAAACGCTCCAGAGTGAGCTTCCCTATTACAAAAAATTGTTCTTTACCATAATTACAAAAAAGGAAATCCAAAATTGTACCCTGGAGAATGAACAAATTCATATTGTTGGTATCAGAAGCCATGCACACTAAAAATGACACACGAGATCCAGAAAACCAAAACGGACTTACTGTCCTGTAGCTGAAACCAAAGGTAATTAAACTTGCCGTGGTGCATCCGTAGCATTTTCATTAACCTGATTAGGGGAGCTTGCCCAGGTTACCATCACCTCATCTTCAGCTTCCATCAAGTTGCCTTCTGTAGGAGGCACAAGGTGCAGAACACTGCCAAAGAGGCGCGCTGGCTCACAAACTATGGTCTGTTCTTGAGGAGAGTCCGGCGGAGGGCGAGAAGCCTCCTGTTGACCTTCTTCGTACACCGCAACAAAAACATTGAGGACAGCACCAGCCAAGCTGCTCTGAGAATCACTGGAATTCTGAGAAAGCGACTGTTCCTTGGAAATTTCGTTTGAGCTTGTGAGCTCATCTTCTTCCTCCGAGAAGATGACAGTAATTATAGCTGAGATGAGCGGTCTGTTAAGTCTTCTTTTGAACTTAAACCTTGAGGTATGAAGGGAACTGTTTAGGGAGGGTCCAGAATTGTCTGAGGGCGGAGAGGAAGGTGAAGCAGTAGCTAACGGGGATATACGACGAGGCGCAGAGCTACCACGCCCTCCAGATCCTCCACGGGATCCCGAGTTGCTCCCTCGCCTTGGAATACCCCGACGACGGGCCATAACAGAATACAACAGCGGAATGAGGATGCTAAAGGACTGGGTGTGAGGGAGAAGCAACGTGCTGGGCAATTGTAACCAGATTAAAAACCAGACCTTTGAATGAAAGACCCAGAAGCCCAGCACACATAAGCTAGACTCGGCGTCAAGAAAATACCCAACGACGACTGAGAAAGCCCAGTACCCAACCCAGACACATTTAACAAGGACAAAAACCAAATCCCTTCCCGAAATGAACCAGAGGACTGACTTAAGACACTAGACGCAAATGGAGAAAAAAAACTTAATGCACCCGATGTTGTTTGAAAGAGGCAGAACTATATACTTGAAGTTGACCAAATGGGAGCAGTTATGAGACCAAGGAGGCTTCCAAATTCGCTGTGTTGCACTAAGACTCTGAGACCATGACCACCAGAGGAGACCTCTGCTAGAAAAAACCGGAAACACTACATTGATGCCTGAAAAGACCAGAACAAATGAACCCTGGAGAATGCGCACCATCCTGATAACTTCCATCTGCGTACGAGCTCGGGCCTTCATTAATGCGGATTAATTACCTGCCACGAACCGCCTTACCCTTCTTAATTACTCGCCAGTTGCCGACTCCGCGTGCTCCAGCATTAACACCTCTTAAGGACACCCGCATCCGGGTTTGAGTCTTCCTTCGACTGCATATCACTTGTTACTATAGTATGGAAGGTGGAAAGTTGGTTCTCAGAAGCTATGCAAGATATAGAGCCTTCATAGAATTCCCTTCCACTGTCCACTCCTAAATTAGCAAGAAAGTCTGCCAGTTTGTTCCCTTCCCTTCTGATGTGTTTAAAAGAAATAGCTTGATTGTGAATAAGCCATTGCTGTAGTAGCTCGAGTCGAGTTTCCATTCTCCAGCTGCTACTGACCTTGTGAACCGGGGATCCCTGCAGAAGTTTTAAGGCCATGTTTATGATTATTTGGGAGTCCATGATCCATCAACCTCCTCTAAATGATCCATCAACCTCCTCTAAATACATTATCCCCTACTGTTAAATCAAGAAAAACACTATGAAGTGCTCTTGGATTAGCATGGTTACCTTTGTTGCTTCTTAGCTACATCCTTTGACACAAGGAAAAATAGAACCCCCAAAATAAGACATAGGGGATGTGAAAATATATAAATTTATTTATATATATGAAACAAAAAAATATTAAAATTACAGAAAAATAAGACATGCAGACATAAGGAGCTACATCAAACGCATCTGAACAGATTTTTGAAATTTTTTGGTGCCTTGACTGTTGTATATGTAGGGGTAGCTGGGGCTAGACTGTTTGACACATGTCAAACATGCAAGCTTGCATGACCATGAATCCAGGTGTACAACATGTGGATTTTTGGGGATTTTGATTTGTTGATATCCAACTTTGTATGGCTTTAATAAGAAGACCTTACTCACATGATTTTTCATTATGTGGTTTTTCTCTAGTTGATGATGACATATAAGATGGTTTTGGTTTCAAAACAACTTTGGATTCTTCTACTTACTTAAAAACAATCTTATCTTTAGGTATACAATATGTTGGTTTGACAACAACAAAAAAGTTTCCTTAGATATGTAGAAACCTTCAGAGCCAGTGAATGCTGATTACTGCTGAGTAGAGTGAATGGATTAAAGCTTGCTTTCAAATATGATCTATCCTGCCTAAATGATCCATCAACCTCCTCTAAATACATTATCCCCTACTGTTAAATCAAGAAAAACACTATGAAGTGCTCTTGGATTAGCATGGTTACCTTTGTTGCTTCTTAGCTACATCCTTTGACACAAGGACACATAGAACCCCCAAAATAAGACATAGGGGATGTGAAAATATATAAATTTATTTATATATATGAAATAAAAAAATATTAAAATTACAGAAAAATAAGACATGCAGACATAAGGAGCTACATCAAACGCATCTGAATAGATTTTTGAAATTTTTTGGTGCCTCGACTGTTGTATATGTAGGGGTAGCTGGGGCTAGACTGTTTGACACATGCCAAACATGCAAGCTTGCATGCCCATGAATCCAGGTGTACAACATGTGGATTTTTTGGGATTTTGATTTGTTGATATCCAACTGGCTTTAATGCTGATTACTGCTGAGCAAGCTTTAATCCTTCAGCTTCTAAGTGAGGAAAAGGATAATTAAGAAGAGCCATAAACTACATTGAATGAAGATCAAGAAATCAAGCCTAATATGAAAAAAAAATTAAATAGCCACATAATCAACATGACAAGCATAAATGTTTTGCCTAGATGAAGAATGGTGAAAATACATGGACAAATAATTAAAAACAAGATATTGAAATTGGTTGATCAAGCTCTCTGTCGAGGTTCCATCTAGAAGTTAAGAGTGGGGGTACCACAATAATGACCTGGGTTCAAAACATCATTTTCCCACATTATATGTATGAATTGGCTAGCTTAACAACCCCAACTTTACTTTAAAGTGGGGAGAGAATATGAATATCATGACTTATTTGATGTACACATTGACTGCATTCAAATCAAGTTTTGGGACAAATTTCTAGAATTACTAATGTCACAAGGATATCGGTTCTCTTGTTCTTTGAAAGTGTAAGGTCCTTATATGGTAGAGGGATTTGAGACAGAATATGCATAGAATTTATTTGCTTGTAGGAATGAGTGCGCTTAATGGCACATTGGCGGGGATAAGCACAGAACAGAACTGAGGTTCATGAGATTGAATTGTGAAGATTCCCTTGAAGCTCTTAACTGTGACAAGTCCCTTTCTTACTACCATTCATACTATGCAGTGATATGTTTTCTTGATAATGAAAGCCATCAAAATTGATATAATCATGATTTGAGGCTCTGGTTTATTACAATATGTTGGTTTGACAACAACAAAAAAGTTTCCTTAGATATGTAAAAACCTTCAGAGCCAGTGAATACTGATTACTGCTGAGCAGAGTGTTTAGAAAATGTAAAGAAGTTTCATAATCTTGCAGCAGGGTCTAGAGGATCATCATTTGAACATTTGAAAGTGGCATGATACTTATTTCACAAAGTGTAGCATTAAAGGGTCTCATTGACAACATTGAATACAACAGTGTCATTGCAGTTATTAACCTATTGATTTTTACATATGTCAGAACTGAGGTTGAATAGAGGGTACTTGAAAAATTGGTACAGTGAAGCAGAGCATGTTGATGCTAGGGTTTGTTGCAGCACATTAGTCTACCAATCTATGATACTATCTATAGTTGAGCATCAATCAGATTGGTGGCATTTTGAGTTATGCTTGTGGAACATTTGATCCTTGGTACATATTGGATTCTCTCTAGACTATCTAGATTCTAGAGTATGGAAGATGATGTTAGGAACAATTCTAGAAAGGGCCAGGACTTTAAATCAGGATTACATAAGAAACCCTGACATAATCAAATTTGAAGCAAGCTACTCTAGTAGGTCCTGAAGCAGTTAAAATTTGGTAATAACGGTCTCAATATGAGAAAACTTGAAAGTCTCTTTTCTTTTCAGTTAAGAGAGAACCAGCCCCTTTGTGCAACCCCTATAATCATAAGGAACAGTGATTGAATCCTTGGAAAGCCCAGATTTTGTGATGCTTGAATAAAATGGACCTTCATAAATTGGGTTCTATTCATAGCCTCTGTTCTGTTTATGTTAGGTTCCTTTAAAAAAAAATACAATTACTACACATTAGTGCAAGGATCCAAAAAATCATTGCAACAATTGTGATATTGATGGTTTCATTGGATATAAGTGTTGAAAGCTACATCTAGGGTTGAATCCAAATAAATATAGTTTTTCCAAGAAGAATAACATATTAGATATGGATTCATTCAACCTAATAGAGTGTAGCATGGATGTAAATGAGAAGACTGTCTACACCTCAGTGCAAAAGGAGTTGAATATGAATATCCTTCATAGCAAGGAAGAGAATGAGATGACTAAATTATTCCAGATTAATACTAAAGTAAAAAATACCACGGTGGATGCTCTATTCGATTTTGATTCATTGGAAAAACTCACAGCAAAAAATCAAGTCAACAAGCTT
The DNA here is from genome assembly GCA_031772625.1 of Pinus tabuliformis. Lineage (NCBI taxonomy): Eukaryota > Viridiplantae > Streptophyta > Pinopsida > Pinales > Pinaceae > Pinus > Pinus tabuliformis. Next base: position 393,221,837 of record CM062805.1, read on the forward strand.
GTGTTAGATGTTCATGATTATTTGAACCACTATCCATTGGAATGGGTGAATAGAGATGTAGAGCTCAAATTCACTAAATAGTGTAAGGTCAAGTTTACTATAAGTGCATATTTTATGAAATGGATTTACATATAATACTCCTTGATGTGTGTGGTATTGTTTGGAAGCCCTTACATGTACACAAGGGATTGATCTTCATGATCAGGGAAAACTAGCACTTATTGATCAAGGATGGGGAATTATTTCATCATCAATGTGGAAAAAGGTAAGTAGAAGGTCTCTCTAGTAAGTTCCAACCAAGCCAAAAGTCGATCACTTTTAGTGGAAAATTTGTATTATTTTTCTTGAGAGATAATAAACCAAGGGATGAATTAGTAAAAGGAATCCATAGAGAGATGTAATGAAGAGCAGAAATAATAGTTAGAGGATTTATTGTATGTGTATAGAGAAGTGCTCGAAGAGCCTAAATATTTACCAACTAAAATGGAAGTGGGGCACAAGATACAATTGTTTCCTAATTCCCCATTACCAAATATTGGGTTGTATGGATAGTTTATTTTGGAAGGAGATAAAGTGAAGAAACATTTGCAATAACTACTAGAGTAGGGAGTAATTAGACAAAACACATCATCATATGGGTCACATAGCATCATAGTTCCCAATAAGGATGGGACTTGGTGAATGTGTAACGAATTTACTTTGGAAGGAGATAAAGTTAAGAAACAATTGCAATAACTACTAAAGTAAGGAGTATTTCAACCAAGCACATCATCTTGTGGGTCACTATCATCATCATACCCAACATAAACATAAACAGAACAGAGGCTATTGAGAAAACAGTCATTATCATCATAGCAGTGAAAGTTTGCTACCTGTGAACAATGAATGAAACCAATATCTAGTGGTAACAACAACCTCCAAACACGTTAGAAGGCAGTGAAGTTACAGGGCTAACCTGGTCATGACAAGGGTCTCTAAGATGTGTTTGGTGTGGTGAGACCCCCACAACACGTGGAGATATTTCCTTAACAGAGTTTGATCATGATGCTAGCTTGGTTCAAGGTTCATATACTTACTCTGTTTTTTCTGCTGCTACGTATGCATATATATGCTCTTAGGTATACTACTAGGGAAAATTATCCATGCTTACAAGTAGCGGAAAGACTGAACTGTAAGTCCCATCATAAGTAGTCAAAATGGCCATAGATTTTGTTCAATAGCACAATGCCTGACCTGCAAAACATAAACCCCGTTTGTTAATAACATCTGGAGCTCCTTCTATTAGGGGATCTCCCTTCTACTAATTATTTCCAAAGCTCATATTTCATCTCAAATTCTGGGATATTTATATATTATGTCACCCTTTCTTGTCTTCCTCATTGCAGTCTTTTATTATCAGGTGGAAATGTGCTTCTGAATTGGGTCTACATGGTCTTCTAGCATATGAATGGGACAATTTTGTTAAGAATCTTATTCTCAATGGTCTAATCTTATCATAGGAGGATGGTTCAATTGCTTGTGCTTGGAACACCTCATTTGGGAAAATAACTTCTTGCCATGCCTATAATTCTATATCAGCATGTTCTTCCCTTCCCATGGTAAATTGGTGGTATAATAAGTTCCGGGACTGTCTTATTGCTCCAAAAATGAAATTATTCATATGGTTGGATTTAGAGAATTAGATATAACCATGGGACCCTCTATTGTGCAAAGGATTATCTAGGCAAAATATATGTATCCTCTATTCAAAGGACTTTGAATATGTCCAAAATATATTTCTGTGTGATTTTTCCATGGAACTTTGGAGTGCAACCGTCACGTTATTTAATATTTTGGACCTTGTTCCAATGTATCATATTGACCATTTCCTTTTCTTATGTGAGAAAAACATGGGTAATTATAAATCCTTTCCTATCTTCATCGCTTGGGGTGTCTAGAAGGTTCAGAATAAACATATCTTTGAAAGCAGAGATCTCTGACATCCTGCCTCATATTATGGGTTTCTTCTCTGTATTTCAAGCCTTTGAATCCTCCTCGTAGTCACTCCTTATGCTTCCCTCATAGTCCTCTATCTATAAATGTAGGTTTCTTTGATGATGCATATCATTTAGGTGTATCTGGAGGGGGTGCCATCAGTTTCCTCCCTAGAAATGGGTCTTATCATATTTGGTTGAATATTGGTTTAGAGTCTAATACCAAGGCAGAGGTTTCTATAGTTTGGGCCCTTTTATATATTGAAACATCATTGAACATTATCTCCTGTCAGATTTATGGAGATTCCAAGTGTGTGATGGACTGGATAATGGAGAAGGGTAATTTTAAGGTTCTTTCCCTCAAGCACTAGATGTAACATATTTAAATTCTTAAGGGTCTCTTTCATAATCTACTATTCTAGCATATTTTGAGGGAATGTAACCAACATGTGGACTATATGTTCAAAAAATATCTACGGGTGGAGGAAGGCCACTTTTTATTTGAAGAACCAGGAGGCTTACAATTATTGAGAAGGGGATATGTTCATATCCCCAGTGATCTTCAGTTGGCTCACTTCTTTTGATATGTCAAGAAATTATATCCTTTTTGTCATCTTATGAATAAAATATTTTTGTTTGAACTGGTTATTCTTGTTTGTAACTAGGATTTTAATGTTCCATACTATCCAGGTTTTTATCTTTTTTAGTAATTTTATCCATGTTCTACAAAGTTTAAAGATGTTCTTTTCATGTCCATTTTTGGTCCCTGTTAGTTAATTTTGTGATGGATGTTGTTGTTGGCATTGGTGATGTGCATACCTTTGAGGTTTTTTGGGTCATATATATGTAAATGTACTCCTCTTTCTTAATGAAAAGGATGATTTATCTTCTCTAGAAAATATTACCCTATAAAAGGGTTGGTGTTTAGGAGTTACGAGACTCAGTAATTTTTCAGTTACGAGTCAGACTAACCCATATTCTTGTACTCTGTTTTCCTACATGACAAAGTGATAAATAGAGGAAATGAAGATTTTTTTGAATATTTCCACCATTGATACAACCCATATGCAGTTCTAGGCAGGCAGGTAGAAACCATGTTTCTACCCCAAAAGATCAACCATATGAAAAGGATGATCGAGTACATGGAGGCAAGGCTTAACCCTACCCTCCTCCTTCAGGGCTCCTGATATTTCTCAACAAAATATGGCAGTGAAAGTTTGCTACCTGTGAACAATGAATGAAACCAATATCTAGTGGTAACAACAACCTCCAAACACGTTAGAAGGCAGTGAAGTTACAGGGCTGACCTGGTCATGACAATGGTCTCTAAGATGCGTTTGGTGTGGTGAGACCCCCACAACACATGGAGATATTTCTTTAACAGAGGTTGATCATGATGCTAGCTTGGTTCAAGGTTCATATACTTACTCTGTTTGTTCTGCTGCTACGTATGCATATATATGCTCTTAGGTATACTACTAGATATACTACTGGAACTAGAACTGCTAGTGCTGCTTCAAAAAAAATTAGTGAATTAGCAATAACAAAGTAGTGAGCTTGAGTGGACCCTCAGGGGGACTCTACACTAGCTAGGATCTGTCCAAGTTAGATATCAAGCACACTTTCACAACCCAACACTGGATACTCTACACCAGATAGGATATGTCCAAGTTAGATATCAAGCACACTTTCACAACCCAACACTGGATATTCACTGAGTTTGGAAGGAAATAAACTTTAAAAAGATTGCAAATCTATTTGATTGAGAAATCTTCGGAACAACATGCAGATTTAATTACACTACAACACATTCCTTGCTGAAAAATGATCCTTTAAATAGAACGTAGATCTATCTTATTCCCCACTATTTTCACCATCTTCCCATACACTATCAACAACTCGCAAAACAACAAGGAGATCAATACTTTTGACTTCCAGAGAAATACCACCTACCACATTATCAATAGTTTCAAAAGGGAATCAGTTTCTTTATACCACAGATGGCAAAGTTCCTTTAAGGGGTACTCCTTTGGGGATCCTATTATTAGACTTTGTGGGTGGTCCATTTATTGGAAACACCAAATGAACTCTATCAAACTTGCAATCTGTGCCTCCTCCTTGTAGAGTTATATAATGTGTTGTAGAACCTTTCTCATAATTCAACCTAGCTAGTTGTCTGCCACTGCATTTTTACCTCAAGATATCACTTCTTTGGAAATGGCTCTAAGGTTTGCATAAAATTATGAACCCATAGTTAAATAGGAACCTCCTATATCTCCTAATGACTTCACAGTAATACATGTATCCCATTGGATTGGAAGTACCACCGAATTGTAGGGGCTGGTTGACAGAACTGGATTCCAAAATGTCATTACCTAGTGGAGCCCCAATTTCTGGTAGGCCTTTATCATTAAGTACCTCTATCATATCATGCCATGAGTGAAACTTGATTTGATGTGCTTACCCACCATTACATGGGGGCCTTTTCCAAATTCATATACATTGTTGCAACCCTTTGCTCAGGCACAATCTACTCCACCACTTGTTCCAAAGATTCTTTCATGGTGTCAGTTGTGCCATTAAACTCAATATCTTCTTAAGCTCTGCACTAATCCACCTAACTATTTTCAACATCATGCAATGCCAAAAAAAAATTACAGTCTATTCAAGAGTGATTAAAATCTATATTTATCTTTTTCCATAGATCAGACACTGACACACAAGACAGAGTTTCGAGTCATCATTGTGCTCATACAAAATAAAAATTCAACCTTTCTTACACAAAGGCACAAAAAGAGTTGAAATATGGGCATTTGTTTGGAATTCACTCTATGTGCCACTGTACCCAATTAGTTTTATTGTTATGTTTATCTGGTTTTACTTATAACACTTAAAAAGAGGATGAGAATGGAAACAGTAAAGGAGTAGAGAAACATCTTCCTCTGTGATAACAGCAGCTATGGTGGAATGGTAAACGCTCCTCGCATATTCACACCTTGGAAACCTTATCTCGAAATGAAGCTAGTCCTCACTTGCATTAGAGCAAATCCATTTGAACCTTGTTGGGCCTTGAAAGAGAGATCACATTTCTCCAAACACCTCGTAAACAAATATTCTTGTAAATTTTTTATATTTTTTAATAAAAAATAGCTGAAAAGTAAGATAGGCCCCATATAGTTGACTCAGTAATAAAATTTAATTATTTTTAAATTAGATTTTTTTCATACAAAACATGTCTGCTTGAACAGAACATACTGAAAAGGAAGATAACCCGATAACCCCATATAGTTGACTTAGTAATTAAAATTTTAGGTTTATATGGTATCAAATTCCTCATCAAATTTCTTTCCACATCATCCAGTGGTAAAAAATATATCGAAGAATTCAATATATTTTAATACACAATATATATTTTTTAATTTTTTTACATAAAATTTTATGTTTATCATATCAAATATTTTATATTTATAAGAAAGATTAAGTTTCTAAGAGTTTAATATCTTTTAATATGTAGCATATATTTTTAATAGACAATATATTAAAGGGAAAAATAATAAGATAACTTTTTTGTAAGTTAGTAAAGTTTCAATATATTACTAAATAAACATACAATACAAAAATAGTAGTTGGTTTACCAAACCAGTTGTAGAAGAAGATTCTATTTGTCACACATTTAACTAGACATGCCATTAGATTTTTCTGTCTTTACTTTCCCTTATATAGTTCAAAAAATTTCCCCTTCCCACTACTACTATATGTAGGTCTGCCTATCTGAATAGCTATATAGCTCTGATCTTCAGACCTAAACTTGACAAAATAACTACAATACTACCTATATAACATAACACAAAACTAAACAAAAGATTGGTCGATGCCATGATCAACTAACACAATATTATTTTCTTGGAGTTGTTATCGTCGTTGGCCCCATTGTTGGGTCCTCCACAAGGGTTGTCACTGGAGCCTCTAGGGTTGCCAGTGGACAGCCGCCTGCAGCGCAAGCCTCTCGAACTCGATACTTCCTCAAGCGGGCGAAATCTCCTATCTCTACACCCATCGATATATCCACATTATCGATATAATTTAGATAGATTGAGAAGATTTTGTTAATATCCCCAATTCTGCCAACATGCAATTTCTCTATGTTAACCAAACCCTTGAGAGCCTCTTCAATTCCTTTTAGGCGTTGGTCTATAGATTTTAACTCGATTTCTGTCTCGAGTTGCCTCTTTTTTCTCTACTCTGCTGCCTCTACTTGTAGCTTTTCCACTAGAGTCTTGACATGCCAAGCGGTCTCCAAGGTCTTTTGGTACACAGCCATCTATGTTTTGGATTTCCCTGTGTTGATGATCCAATTTCCTTCCTCCTCTATTCTACCATCAAAGATATCCCTACAATGTCTTCGAACCTCACTCTCCCAGATTTCCACTATATCCTTCCCTTTTGTGTGACTGTTTAGCAACAACCTCCGCTGCTTCCTCCATGCATGTCTGTTTGCAAAACTCAAAGCCCTGAGCATCCGTGGGAACTACCTCTTGGCCTACTAGCATCACTTTAGCTCTTACTCATTGCACTCCCTGATAACTGAATTTCCCTCATAGAAATTACTATCACCAACTCACAATTACACCACCTTTCAGTGTTTTGCCTTATGTCAATGAAGCTTGCTCCCTAGCAATGATTTAAAGATGACACCCCAGATGAGACTTGCCTCGCCGATATTTGAGTACTTTCCCTCTCAATTTTTAGTAACTCTGACCTGCTAGCGATGTTGTTGTTCATTTGTGTGTACTTGTGGACGTCCTTCCTCTCATTTTCCCTTGTCAGCGGCTTGTTCAAAATCATAATCACCCTGACCTTGCTCTTGTATGTTTCCCCTCTTGATTTCGTACCTTCCCACTCCTCTTGCCACATCTCCTATTAATGAGACGATCACACTAACAATCTATTATGGGGGAAATCCTCTCCTTCCCATGATTAACCATCACTCTATCCTTGTATTGCAGACACATACCCCTTCTCATTTCCTAAGTATGTCCATAATGAAGGATTATTTGTTCGTATGAAATGGTAGATCACTGTCCTGATTCGGGCCCACCCCTTCTCTATCAACCTACCTTAATGGCATGGAGTGATCTCTCTCTGCCAACCTTTGGATTTCCTCCTTTAGCTAGCCCTCTGAAAAGTTGCACATCACGTCGGTGAGAAAATGGACATTATCTACCCCTTTATTTTCCACCCTATCCACCAACACATTCGAAAACCACTGAACTAAGGTGAATTCCATGGTTTTCAACACCTCCAGATGTTTTTGAATGCGTTGGATTAATGGGGGCAAGTGCCAGTTCCATGTTACTTTACTTATTTGTGTGCCACATTGTAACTTACGTGTCACTTGAATGATAAGAGGTGCGGTTCCTTGCGACATTGTTGTTGGAATGTGATTGTGTTTGTGATAGAAGTTGTTGGATTTTGTTGGCTTTTGTTTTCCCTACAATGTTATTGTTGCCAATATGCTTTTGTTTGTACTAGAAGTAAATCAATCGTATGCTAGATATCTTCTACACTGCAATGTTATTTTTGGCAATGTGATTGTGTTTGTGCTACAATAAACTCTAGAATGTGTAAGATTTCTTTTACTTTGAAATGTTTTTGTGAGTAATATGCTTCTATTTACGTTAGAAGAAAATTTAGCATGTGGTGGATTTCCTTCTCCTTAGAATATTGTTATTGGCAATGTGTTTGTGTTTGTGCTAGAAGGAAATCTTGCATGTGCTAGATTTATTTGACCATGTAATGTTGCTTCTAGCAATATGCTTATGTTTGTAGTAGAAGGAATGATATTGATTGTTAGCTTTCATTTGAGGAAACAATGTTTCATTACATACAACATGACAACCATAATATTTTTATTTTTGCATTTATATTACTTTTTCGGAAGTTGTGTGTTTTTGGGGAAATATAAAGTCACACTTTACACGGTTCATTATTTTAATTACAAGTTACGATGTAATTGTTGTTACAGAATTGATGCAAGCTACAATGGAAAATATAATTTTGGCAAAAGGGGACTATGTTGATCTCCTTATTAATGATCAAGTCATTGGGCTAGCAAGGGTTGAATCTGCAGAGTCTGGAACTTATTATGTTGGAAAAAAGGTTAATGTTGGTTATGTTGCAATTTTGATAATTGATCTCATTCAACCACATTTGATTGATGATGATGTTAATGAAGGGGACATACATCCATGGAAGATTGTGGATTTGAGACACCACATAGGTAAATCAAAATATTGAAGCATGTGTTATATATTTTTGATACTATAATAAATGTTCTTTTTTTGAGTAAATACTAACATTATTTACATTTGTTTATAGGTACAAATGTTTCTTCTACATTTTCTATTGGAGACAAGGTAAATCTTCTACAACATGGAGTGAAGGTGGGCGAGGGCTCCATATTCAATACAGAGCTTGGGCATAAAGTGCATGGAAAGATGGTAAAGAAAGGATGCATAGTGGTTAAAATTGAAAAGGTGTTAAAACATAATGTTCCTCTACCACATCCAACAGGGTTTGAGCATACACTTGGGGGTGCATTAGAATCTTATGAAATTTGGCCAGAATCAGATTTGGAGCCTCACTGTCATGATCATGCCATAAATATTGCCCAAGATAGGGTTAAATTCATATGTGCAAAGGTTTCTCTTACACATGAATGCATGGGAACAAGCATGTGAATTGCCAAAGGAATGCTAGTTCATGTCTGCAAGGATGACATTGTCGAGGGTGAAACACTAGGTGAAATGGATTTTGGTGTTTTTCTAGAAGAGATAGATGGAAATTGTGAGATATGCAAAATTGGAGATAAGTCTATACATTGTTTGGTTAGATGGCCAATAAATAAGTTGGTGGACAACAAAGGTGTGATATTAAGGGTCAAGGAAAAGTTCAAGGAACCAACCAAAGAAATGGTGATATGGGATGTTATAGAGGACACAAATCCCTTAAACAAATGGGATGGGTACCTTTGTAATGAAAAAGATAGAAACTCAATTGACATGAATGTAACAAGGCCATATAAAAGGATTAAACGAGTTATGGCTACAAAAAAAACTGCAAAATGTCAAACAAAAATAGATGAAGAGAAAGAAATTCGACTTTTGGCAGCAGATGTATGTTGTAGAAAAGATTGTCTTCAACATGTCGATAGGAAGGCCATTGCAGGTGCTAGAAGGGGTATGAGACAAATAAATACAAATGGTATTAGAGAATTTGTCTTGAATTCACTCATGTCAAACACAGTGATGTCAAGCGGCCATGGCCATGGCCATGGCCTACCACCTATTGCTAGAAATGTAAAGGACATGAGATTTAATGGGAATATTATTTGTAAGAAAGCATGGTATAAGATACATAAAATTCCTCAAAGAAAATTCTATAACTACCAGCATTATTTCCAACATGGACAGATCAAAGCTATTCATGGTAACACCAACACATGCAAAGCACGAGCTCACACAGTGGCAGCTATAGAAATATTGCACAAAATTGTAATGGATAATTCAGATTTTTCACCAAATCAAACACGTCAAGTTGGAGAAGATGGAACATCTTCTCCTTTAAGACTGCTTCCTTCGACTTACACACAAAATTCTTTGTTAAAAGAGATCAATGAGGCTCTTCAAAAGCTCAATTACCCATCAATATCACAACCAACAATGAGCAAGATCTGGAATACTAAGTTTCGAGATGTGGCATTTTCAAAGAACACCAACTTCAGTAAATGCAGTGAATGTATTGTGTTGAAAGCACAAATGAAGTCAACAACTACAAAAGAGTTGGAAGAAAAGGCACGAGGTAGGTTGACGAAACATAACAAGATTGTTATGTGTGGAAGATATTGCTACTATGCCCATAGAATTATGTCAGAGCGGTTCCCAAAGGAGTATTTGAGCATTATCCATGATAAAATGGACAAAACAAAGACATCAATCCCAAGGCTACGTGTCAAATCAAAATCTGTTGTAGGAACAAATTTGGGTTTGTCATTGACAGGTATGCTTACACATGGGAATAAGGCGGGAGGTTTTGGTCATTTCTCCTTACCATTTGTCCATATGGGATCACAATTTACTATTACATCCCTTGCAAAGTGCTTAAGGGACCTTGAAGACCCACAAATGGATATGTATGGTGATCTACTTTATGAAAGTGGAATTTCAAGAAACCCACTTACAAATGCATTACTTGACACCTCTATTTACCCAAAATGTCAAGGGTACAAGGATGATTTTATATCTCATGGAAGTTCAAAAAGTCAAAATGTTGATTTTAAACCTCTTCCTCCACATTTGTTGTTACAGTTGGACAATGCAGCAAGTGATAATAAGAATCGCTATCTTTTCATGTTTCTATCACTTTTAACTGCACTTGGTGTCTTCATCACTATTGAGGTTGGGTTCCTGCCTGTGGGGCACACCCATGAAGACATAGATGGAACCTATGGAAGAATGTCTTCCAACCTAAAAAGTAAATATATTTATTCTTTACCTGAAATGATGGATACATATCGCATAATTGAAGAAAATAGAGTGTTTCCACCTACACTTATTGACAAGGTCTATGACTTCAAAAGTTTCCTTACTGGATACATTAAGGAGGGAAAAAATGCACTAGTTGGACATCTTAATGTTCAATACTTCCAATTTCTTATACTCAATGATGTTACAGTACTAAGGTATAAAGAATCAATTAGAGATTCTGAGTGGTCAGAACCAGTTGATTTATGGAATATAGATGATGAAGGTCGACCTATAATTCCCATAGGGAAGCCATCTTTCTTAGCTTCCAAACAGAATGATGTCTATTTAAAAGAACTAAAGGAAGGGATAACATCATACATAAAAATGTGGAAAGACACTATTGGGAATGAGGATTCACCAATTGTTACAGAGGAATGGAAAAATAAAGTGGTGTATTGGGAAAAAGTTCTTGATACATTAGATGGAATCTATAATGATCATAGAATAATAGATGGAAATGATTCATCTTCTGAGGATTTCTGGCCCAAGACAAGGCACATTGTTAATCTTGATCGTAATGCACTCCAAGTAATCTCAAGTATTATGGATGGAGATTTTGATAATGCGATAGATGAACCAATATATGTTGGACCCAAATGCAACAAGCCAAAGCCAACATTCAATCCGATGATTGATGTTGAGAAAGGAAAGATGTTGCTAGTTAGATCAGGAAATGAGGATGCAGGTGACATGATTTGGATGGCAAAATCCATGTCAAATATCTTTAGGGATAATGAAAGTGACAATCTTCATGTAAAGGTTGACTGGTGGAAGCCTATGTCAGGGAAATACAATGGAAAATTTTTAGAGCAATATTGGGTACCAAATCCTGATGACAAAGAACTTGGCTCTATTCCAATTAATACCATAGTGTGGGCATGGATGCCAAAGAAAGAACATTGCAAGAAGACCAAGATAAATAAATATGGTGTAGAAGCCATTCTTGATCTACTTGAGCGATTATCTTAAGAGTAGGTTTATATGATACATAAATGTAATTTCTTTTTGGAGGATCTATTAATATACATTCAGACACATTTTCCCATATTTGTTGTATAAATATTCTCTTCATATTTTTTTTGAAGGAGTTTTATATTATTTAATAGTTCAATGTAATCATGTGTTATACAAATTACATGACAATGCCATAAAATATTTAAGTTTTCCAAGCTTTATTTGACCAGCATGACTTCTCACCATATCAAATATGTGTAATAAAATTCAATAATGCACCTAAAAACATCTTCTAAACTTGTTATATTAAAACAACAGTGGGGTACCTAATTAGTATTATATTTAATATAAACCATTTAAACACTTAATGAATAAATGCTAGATGCTTGATATAATGTTTGAGGTGAGTTTTCCTTAATTTTCCTTATTATAATTGATATAATCAAATTCCCTATTTTGTTGCATGTTAATTTATAAAAAAAAATATTTTGATCATTGAACAACACAACTAGAATTATAAAATATTTCTACTTATAGATTTTGAAGTGGTGCCAACATTATACTAGTATAATTTATTTGTACTCGACTTAGGAAAAGTAGTTAGTGTCAATTTAAAATGGTCAATAATAGTAAGAAAAACAATATTAATATATTGTTAAATAACTTTATAGGTAATATTTTTTTTACACAATCTAGTATTCATGGTCATATTTAATACATAAATATAAATGTTAATGGTAATAGAAATAATGTAAGGAATTTAAGTTTTAGATGAATGTTAATATGTTCTTTTCAATATAGTATCCTTAAACATTACAGGGATAAAAACTAAACATGTGTAATAAATATCTTAATCATTTTTCTCTCTTTCTTGTTGTATTTGAAAATAATCAAATTGTACTACTTTGTTACTATTCTAATTCATGATTGATTTTGATCATTAAAATGATTAGTAATTGAGATGAGAGGCTCATTTTACAGCCCAATATGGGGGGCTGTGTAAGTTTGTCTATCCGTCTGTGCCCGTTTAAAATAAAAATTATGTTCTAAATAGAAAAATATAAAAAAAGAATATTTTGTAAAGTAATTAGAAGTAAAAAAAAATGTGTGAATCAGAGGTTTAAATCTTATAATTTTCAAAAGTAACTATTGAAGATTTATGTTAACTAATTTATGTCAATATCAACTTCATATATATCTATATATATGAAAAAAAAATTCTTATGGTTAAAATTATTATTTGTTCATATATATACTCTATTTAGCATTCAAAAATATAGTTTCAACAATTAAAAATAACACATTGTATCTTTCACTCTAAATGTGTTTGCACTTGAAATTTGATCCCTACATCTGCACTTAAAATGGATCTATGATGGTATATATTGGACACATTACTATGATCATTTGTCATTGAATAACTTTATACTTAATATATAGCTTGCATATTAATATATTATTCATTAAGTAAGCCTCAACCAACTTCGTTTCCTACATAAAATTACAAATAATAAATAAAAATAAATTATATTCAACATTTAATTTGATCCTAAAAAAATATTTTCTCCTTAACTCTAAAATGGTGCAAACTTCTTACAATAGTATGTAATGATGATGGTGATAATAATGATTATCATCCACTAAGACCAAATATGGTATATAAGAAGGTAAAAAGATATTACTAAAAGTTATTTTGAATTTTAAATTGTGCCAACATTGTTTTAGTAATAATCGTAAATCAACATATACATGATATTTACTATATCGGATTATCGGTTAATAATAGTTACACACACATCATTATTTTCATAAAATAACCTTAACAAACTTATCTTTTTAATATAAACCATAAAAATATTAAAATAGATAATGTAAGGAATCCAATATTAATATGTGAAATATTTTCTTTTTCAAGTTTATATAAATTTGTTTTATAAAGTTTATCATGATAATTTTTACACAAAAAATGGTGAATATCTATATAAAAATTAGTGAACTAAGTGGCTTTCTAATTCCTCATTTCGAAAAAATATAATCTAGTTAAAGTTCTAAATAATGGTATATATTGGACACATTACCAAAAATTTCATTTGTCATTAAATAACTTTATACTTAATATATATCTTGCATATTAATCTATTATTCATAAAGCGAGCCTCAATTAACTTCTTTATTAACATAAGTGTACAACTAATAAATAAAAATAAATTATGCTACTACTCACATTCAACATTTAATTTGATCATAAATTTATTTTTCTCCTCAACTCTAAAATGGTGCAAACTTTCTACAATAGTATGTAATTATGATGGTGATAATGATGATTATCATCCACTAAGACCAACTATGGTAAATGAGATAAAAATATATTATTAAAAGTTATTTCGAATTTTATTGTTATGCTGAAAAAGCATTAAAAGAAGTGTTTCAATATCATCATAATTTTGTTTAGTTAAACAATCAAAAAGGTTGGTACCGTCACAAATATATTGAAATTTAATTCTAATACGAGTATAAACTCGATGCTTTGAGGGTTTTTTAATCTTCAACCATAATATAACTAGTGTTGCAAAGGTGATAGACTTTTAAATTGTGCCAACACTGCCTTAGTAATAATCATGACTTTTCACATACATGATATTTACTATATCAGATTATAATTAAATGGATTAACAATAGTAACATATGCATCATTATTTTCATAAAATAACCTTAACAAACTTATTTTTGACTATAAACCATAAAAAATATTAAAATAGATAATGTAAGGAATCCAAGATTAAAATGTGAAATATTTTTTTTAGCAAGTTTATATAAATTTGTTTTATAAAGTTTATCATGATAATTTTTACACAAAAATGGTGAATATCTACATTAAAATTAGTGGATTAAGTGACTTTCTAATTCCTCATTTTGAAAAAACTTAATTTAGTTAAAGTTCTAAATTCTAGATCCACTGAATACTTCCATATTTAATGAAATATGTGTTCTTTCACTTACCTCTAACACCTGCCTCTGTTGAAATGTCCATGCAATGAGTTAACTGATGTATTCTTTAGTTGCTTTATGAGTTAATAATTAGTGAATTAATTAATATTTAATTCACACAACTCATCACTAGTGTATTCTTTAGTTAGACTAAATACAACTAGTTCAACTAAGTCAAACTGAACACAACTCCATCAACTCCACATCCAACTCCACAGAACTCACATGCATGAGTTCTAACTGAAGTCCTCCATGCAATAGCTCAACTAACACATAAGAAACCACGTGATTCCTTTTTTCATCTGCATGTGCCACATCCGTAGCTCGAACTGAAGTTCTCCAAGAGAATAAGATAATGTTTAGAGTCCAAATATTACTAAGGGCTAATAATATTTGACTGTTTCTATTTTTAGCCTAGAAGTCTAAAAATAGACTCTGATCACTCCGCTGTGAACCAAAAAATAGAAGTCCATATATTTTTCCCAACATGACCAATCATCCATAAACAACATCCTGCAACTCATAGACCATGATCCATATGTCTAAAAATAGACTTTGCACCAAAAATAGCCTGCGGTCCCACTTAGTGAAGGCGACTCCTTTCCACTAAGATCCACATCTTGTTGCATTTTCAACACAGATGCCGCTGTCACCAACTGAATCAGCCTACCAAGGAATTGAATCAACATCCACATCTCCAGTCATGTTGGTTATCGTCGATGATAGCACTGCCCTTCCCATAATCGCTCCTCCTTTAGATCCATTCAATCAACTCATGCCTATGGATGAAGCCATTCAAGAAATTATGAGTTCTGGAGAGCAACATTGGGAGGATTGGCACCATCGTGTCCTGATATCTGATTTGGACATGATGCCTCTTCAAATCATATCCTTGACTTACCATAAATTGTTTCCTCACCATACGCGATCATCCAAAATTTGGATGTAGAAGGAAACATGGGCAACACTTCCAGGTCATTGCCCATAGATATTTCAGTCACAACAAGCATCATGGAAGACACCCAGATGTGAGCAGATTGCAGTCCTGAGGAAATTGCAAGCTCCACCTGCCTATATGAGGAATTCCACAATGAATTTGTTTTGTCTCACGACGAAATGCCCAACTTTAATCCATCATTTGTCGCACATGAGATCCAACTTTACAAAGAAGCAAAAAAAAATGGGTGGCCAATCCCTTCCCTAGAAATAGTCATTGAACCCATGCCTAGCCCTACTACCGAAGAAGAATGCCTACTATACCTTAAATAGCTAGATAAAACTCGTCGAGATGTTGATTTGGCACTTGTAGCTCACAAGGAGCGAGTATAATCCCAATTTGTGAAAGAGGTTAGGTTTTGTTCTTTCCAAGAGGGCAACTTCATATCGCTCTATCATCCAAAAGATAACCTCTTGGGGGCATGCACGCTTCAACCCATTTGGTCCTTTTGTCGTAACGAAAGTCCTCCCCCCGGGGGCATATGAACTGCAGGACCGGGAAGGAATCCCACCCAAGCAGCCCAGATATGGACTCTATTTGAAAAAGTATTGTGCCTAGTATTGCACTGGGCATGTGCTTTGTAATTTTATATATTCATAAGTTTTGCTTCCCTTTCTTGATGTGATTGGATTGTTTTGTTATTTAGTGGAGTACTTGTCTCATGCATTCTTCTCGCAATGCAAATGTCGTTGTTTCTCTTAGGATACGTAGGATACACAGATGGTGCCAATCATCACACACGACACATTGCATCAGTTGCTTGGGTCATCTACACGCCTGAGTCAGAACTATTTTGCTCTGGGGGGGTCTTATTGGTACCACCACCAACAATATTGCTGAGTACATGTCTGTCATTTCACTTCTCACGGAAGCATCATCAAGCGGAATCTCCAATCTGGTGGTCAGGTTAGACTCCTAGCTAGTCATTATGCAATTGACAAACCATTATTACGTTCATAATCCAGCCTTGTTACGTAACTATCTAAGATTGCGACTCTTGGAACGTCGATTTGAAATAATCACATATGAGCATGTTCCTCGAGAATTAAATACAGTCGCTGATTTGTTATCTAACTATGTATTGGATTGGCATTTGTCTCATTCTTTCTAGAAGCATGCATGAGAAGTAAAACATTTACTAAAGTTAAAAATTTGCTGCAAAAAACATTTAAAAACATATTTACACCACCAAAATACCAAAAATATATGTATATATATATATGTATATATATATATATATATATATATATATATATATATATATATATATATATATATATATATATATATATCGAAATCCTGTTTTTTACATCAAAATATTCCAAAACTTGGATGACTTAAGTACAAAATGGCTCAAAGCCCAATCTCAAGCACTCATATGGCTATGCCAGAACACCTGCTAAAAAGAGCCTATTGCTCCAAAAAAGCTAAAACCACTCTAGCTACCCTCCGAAGAGGAACCAAAAACCGCTCAGGTACACCAACAGTGTGTCGCTGCATATGAGCGGGAATCTCCCTCATAGGAAGGGGGGGGGGCACCCATAGTTAAACCCTCTAGGTTCCTCAGAACCTCTCAAAGATTGTCGGCATCACCCCCTCCAACAAGTAGTTGGTCGCCTCGTCGCACATAGCAAGGTTCGTCGTCAGGTCGTACTGGTGCCACATCTATGTTAAGCATAAAAGTTTCATGTCAGTTCTTATTTCACCTTCAGAAAACTTTACATATACATTCAAAAGCACAAAAATACTTAAGTACTGTCAAAATTATTCTCACCTTGAGGAACCCAGTTGGTCCTAGGCAGTAGCATCAAGTCTGGGTCACCGATAAAGTCCATGCCTTCATACATTAACAATCACAATTTGGCTACAAAGCCACTGGAAGAAGTCTTCGTCAAAAATGTCCCAGAGCCATCCTCCTCCTATGTGAGGATCAAGTGATGACCAACGACCCTGCATTGGCTCCCTCAAATCAAAGGGACCTAAGCTCATCCGTGGGCACATGACAGGTACCCTCTCAAGGAAAAATGAGACTATGATAGTACCGAACCTAAAACTATGTTGGTACGGGTCTTGCATGCTGTTAATTCTGCCTTCAACTGGCTAAGCACTACTTCACACCAATTGAACATCTGTGGCTGGACACAGTCAACCGCAAGCAATAGTTGGGCCTTTGTTGCTACGTGGGGACTTTTTTACCCCACCAACCGCACAATCAACCATAAAACCGCCCTCATAGACTGAGATCGAATCCTCTCTGTAGGGACTCTGTTGTTGACTACTCCACTCTTAGGGATGCAGTAGATCTCTACCAACTCTGTGGTAGATCGTGGATCTGACCTACCACTGGTGAGGTTTTCTTGTGCCCCACATCACAAAAAACCAGTCAAAAAGTAAATGTCATCCCAGTCAATCATTAGCACCTGATCTCTAATACTAAACACTTGCTCGTGTTCATTCCAACGCTGGATGATCCATCTCAGTAAATCCTCTTGTCCTTTCATCAGCTCTAGCTTTGCATACTTCAATAAACTACACTGGTGCAATGCAAGTATGTGTGCTGGATCATTTTGCATCATCAATTCCTCATTGTCATGGATCTGTTATCTCCATAGGTGAGTCATTTCAGCCTAAAACCTGCACAAAATAACCCAGAAAATAGTTAAAATGGGGAAAAATCACTTAAGTAATCCATGCATGAGGGTTTTCACTGCGCCCTACAACCCTAACGCTACCCCCAGTGTTGCACAAGGAGGATTAACGCCCTCCAGTGGCTCGTATAGAGCGTTTAATGCTCCCTACTGGCCATATGGAGGGTGTCAGTGCGCAAATAAGGCTTTAGGGCACCTCAGATCTACAAAATTACACCCATAAAATTGTTAAGAAAGGTTTATTAAGGCATGGAGCAAGGTTTTAGCTCTCACCTAGGACTGACGGCACGTCGAATGGTTGCCCGGATCTCCTGTAATGGTCCATGGGAAATGTGCTCCTCTTTAGCTCCAGCAAGCTCTCACAAACTTCAAAATAGTGAAAATGATGCATGCGAAAGCTCAAAGCATCTCCTTATATAAATTTGAGATACATGATTTTTTGAAAATCATTAAAGAGGAGGTAGTCCATTCTCCATGATTTTTTATCATTCATGAACTCAGATAATAGGAATTGTTGTTTTTTTATACTTTTTACCGCTTTTGATGAAAGTACTTTCAAGAATGAAAAGCAGTAAAAGCTGCATGCAATTCTCAATAGAGCACTTTCAGGGATATTTTATTGCTCTTTAAAAAATATAAACATCCTGATTTTTTATTGTTGTGCTCGTTAAATCTATACGACAATGGTCAGAGCACTTTTTGTGATATTTTATTGCTCTTAAAAAAATATAAACATCTCCGAGTTTTCATCATTACGCTTGTTGAATACATGCAACGATGCTCTGAGCAACTCTTGTTTATCTTTTCCTAGCTCATAAACTGAAAAGGACCAAAAGAGCATTCGGTTTAGGCACTTTTTCCTCGCTCTTTAAACTAAAAAAATCCTGTGCTAAGTCTTTTGACTCGTTAAACTCAATAAAGATAACCCGAGCATTCTTTTAGGTAGCTTTCTTGCCCGTTAAAAACTGAAAAATCCCGAATTTTTGTTACTAGGATTGTTAAAAATAGATGGCAACAGTAAGAGAACTTTCTTTTTTGGGACAGTTTCTCACTCTTAAATCAAAAAATCCCCGAGTTTTTCCCCTCCTTCAAGCTCGTAAAACTATGCAGAAGGGATGAGCCGTTCTTTTCCCTCTTTTTCTTGCTCACTAAACTAAAAAAGACACCCTAAGTTTTCTTCATTTGACTCATTAAAAATTTTGATGAAGGAATTAAGTTTGTCGTCGCATGACTCATTAAAAATTCACGACGAAAAACGAGTTTAGTCTATCGCCTCTTACTCATAACAAAATGAGGTTGACATCTATTGACAATATGTTTCTCTTTATCCGGGTCCAATAGATTAAATTACGAAAAAGTAACCGATTTGGGTATACTATTAACCTTTTGTCACACCCGGTTAACAACTATGACAAAGGGACCACCATGGAGCCTCTCTTTACGATCTTTTCAGACTCTCTAAATATGAAAAGACCACTAAGTTGTCTATTCTGGACTCTTTAAATTACACAGACAAGATATAGAGTCGTTCTTTTTACGATACTTTTCAGACTCTTAAAACATGAAAAAATCGACGAGTTTTCCTGTTTCGACTCATTAAACTAACCAGATAGGCAAAGAGTCATTCTTTTTGTGATCCTTTTCAGACTCTTTAAACATGAAAAGTTTTATGAGTTTACCTGTCTGGACTCGTTAAACTAATCAGATAGGGAAAGTGGACAATACAACTGTATTTCGTATTAGAAAGCATGGTTTGGCAGCAGTTGTTCCCTTGAACATGGCACTCCCTCAGATAAACCTTCCTTTTGATGGCCTCTCAATATGAACCCTACCATTATATGAGTTTTAGCCTATATACCCTGATGTAATTGCGTCTCTATATTCTAACACTCTATAGTGTTCATGAGTCTAGTTCTGTCTAGTTAAAACCGTTATCGTGCCTTCTATTGTTCCAGGGTTTCCATTTGTTTCCTCTATCAACTGATCATACATATCCTTTCATCATGCCCTCTGTTGTTTAGAACCAAATGCTCCAAAGATTCTTCAAAAAAAAAAATCATTCTTGTCCGATTTCGTGTCGACTGATGTATGACACGTCATTGCCTACCTTTCGACAGGTTTCTTCCTATCGACTTCAACACTCTATCTAGGAAGATAACCCAGAAACACATTCAGTGCCTTGGTACTTGCAGACATTAGTGGCAAGTTACCTTTTGTTTGATCATGGGTTTTCATTATTGGCTCATGGTTAAGCGATTCTACAAGTGTTCGACGACAAAGAAATCTTTCACACTTGCTAGTTTGCACTGTGCATCTTGGAGACCATCACCATTATCGGTGGCCTTCCTTGCATCTGTTAATGGTCTCCATTATTGACTGGTAATCAGATGATTTCGTGCATGTTCAACATCAACACATATTTTCACATGTATCGATCTATGTTGTTCAATGAAGCAGAAATCAATACACTAGGTAGAGGCTTGCATCATTCAGCCTTGTTTCCTCTCCCAATCTACAAATATTGTTCTTTGGAGACAACTATTTCAAGATGATATATTATGACACTGGATCCGCTCTGTGCTTATCGGTGGCGAGCATTGTTATATCCCAGAAGAGAAAATTACTCTTACATAGCTACTAAGAATAGGAATGCCCGACTTAGGACATGATTTTAGCAGTTTATATATATGTCTATGTGCCGTATCAGGTTTTCCTTGCCGCCCGAAACTTCTCTCTCTACAAAATGTTGACAAAAAATTATAGTTTTAGTAAAGTATTTCGGCCATCATCTCTACCTCTGATCTCACACTTTAGGGGGCATCTGCTTGAGGACAAAATGACCTCCTCGTCAACTCAGAGGTGAAAGACAGCATGATTGAAGCAAAGACCACAATTGCAGGCCTTGATTCCACACTAACGCTCCCTGCACACCGCTAACCTGCTTTATAAAGCTTGTTACCAAGCATAGAGGAGCATTAATCACCCTGCTAACTCAAGTTGTTAGACCAGGGGGATCATTAGTGAAACTAAGAGATGTTCAGTGGGTCAAGCCAACAAATATGCTCACAAATATCAAGATATTTATCCCTAAATTTGCTCAAAAAAATCAGGGAAACTCCCAAAAATTGAATTATTTGGGGAAATTCCAATCTAAGAATGAAGGCAAATAGGAAAAATCTAGAAAAGAGGGCAGGTTCGTGGCTTTTGCCCTATCGAACTCTAGGAGGAGCTTGGCAACCCTAACTCGATTGCTACAAAAGCAGTGAGAGGGACATTGTGAAAAGGGTCAGAGCATTTGAAAGGATAGCCCATTAAGCTGTTGTCAACTGTCATATACTTGAAGAAGTGAGCTGAAAGAGAGATAGAGAGAGGAAGAAGGGGCAAGGGAAGGTTGATACAATGAATGGTTGTAATCACTCTTCCATTATAAATATAGAACTGTAGTTGTGTTCCCTACTCCATAGTTTCGGTAACATTATTCATTGATTTGTTCATTTTGATACTTGTCGAGTTGAGTAGTTTAAGTTATATACAAATATATGTTCATTATGCATTCTTATATTAGTTTTCTAGATTTTATGATGTGATTTTGTTTCCCTTTCCTTTGTGCAGGAATTGTCTTGGAGCCGGCTTTGGAGGAGTTCTTCTTGGCTGCATTGAGATCTCCAAACAAATCTAGAAGGAGATTTGAGGTAAACACTCTTTCCATACTTGGTTAACTGATATTTCATAGATGAACATGTGTATAACTTGGTAGCTTCTGCAGATAATATTACGGTCTATCAAAGGTCCCGAGAAGGCCTTTAAGGGTAGTTTTCATTCTCCATACACTGTGCATTTTACCCCATAGCAACATCCCACCAATGCCTTCTGCAGCGAAGTTAACCTCGTACGTCCCTCCGTGGAAAGGGAAAGTTAGGGCACCCAAAGAACTCGAGACCATGAAGAGTGTGCTCCAGACTCTGCTCCTCCCCGACATAATTATTTTTGAAGGTCCGCTCCTAGGTTGGGTTCCTACCCTGAAATTAGAAGATTGGTACTTCGCGGATAGCGAAAAGTTCCCACACCTAGTGATAGAGAGCTTGATGAAGAAAAATTCGGAGGGGCCAGTAATCAGGCTAGAGCTACGAAAATGGTTGCACGGTGAGGAGAAGGCCAGGTTACTTCATCTATGATGGATGCCCCACTTTCACCATGCGCCCATCACCATTTTCATCATTAGGCAGCTACTGTGTCTGGTGCATGATGGGTATCTATGGCTAGAAGAGCCTATTCCCATCATGACAGAGCTTATTCATCAGATTTGTTGGCTTCCCTGTAAGGGAAAGGACCCCGCAATGATGGCGGTCAAAAGCAGTGATTTGGATCTCGCAGAAGCCATGAAAACTAAATACAAGTTAGAAAAGAAGAAGCGAGGCTATACAATTGCGAGTATCAAGGACAAAGGCGTGTGTGTATCCACCCAGCTCCTGGCTAGCATTTTAATGCGAAAGTGTCACGCCAATGAAGTACCAACACCTGTGGTTGTGCTGGCCGAACGGTGCGTGGAGGGGGTCCAGTTCAACTGGGCGGGGTTCCTCTGTGAGGAATTTTTTATAAACTGCAAGGAGGCCCAATAGTAGGGTAAGACCTTCCACTATGCGTGGTTGCTTTTATCCATCTTGTTGATCGCAAGTGAACTACCGAAAGATAGCTAGTTCCTGGATGTCGACCAGGACATACCTAAGGCCGCGAAGTATGCTTCGCTCTGGGCCACTAAGGATGCAAAGCGGATTCACGCCACCAAGGTTTTTTGGGTGCTGATGGAGGCGAGCATCCAGATGTGGATCAATAGAAGACCACGGTTGTCTCCCATAGTGTACGCCACTCTGCAGAGCTTTGTACAACATTTATGTCCAGGCGCAGAAGGATCCGGCAAAGGCATGGACGAAGCTCCCATTCATTGCTACTAACGATGCCATCTTCACGGCGTTGGAAACATGGCCTCCGGAGTGGCGCGCCCCAGACTTGGCAGGAATGGAAAGGGCCGCAGCTCAACAAAGGAAGAAGGACACCAAGTTGTGCATCACGCAGCTGGCTGAAAGGAGGCACCAGGAAAAAGCAGCAGTAGAGGCAGCCGCACAGCAAAAGTTGGATGATGCAGCAGCAGCAGTGCAGACAGTAGAAACAAAAACAGTGCCAACAGAAGAGGGCGAGGAGGTCCATGACATGTCCACAGGGAAGGGGGCTGAGGACATAGACTTGGCCGCAGAGTGCATGGACCCAAAAATCACCTCACAACATTTGAAACGGCCATGCGTCGTTGAGAAACTGGTCCCTAGAAAGAAGGTTAAGGCATCGAAGACGTCTATCGACCCAATCACGCTTACAAAAGGTGATCTTTTTGACATCAGTGAAATGGTTCACGATGTCACTAAGGATGCGCTCCAAGAGGTGATGACGGAGCAAAACACTGTGTTGGGGACGCTAAGCATGCAGTTACAGGAACTAGAGGTGCAAACCCCACAAACAGGAATGATGGCCCTGTATGTCGCAACAAGTACATCAGAGGCAGAACAGATGTTGCGTGCTTGAATGACAGACACTTTCATCTTCCCTGAGGGCCATTAGTAGTAGCGAATGAAGTTGACCCAGCTGCAGTGGGTAAGATTAAAGGACTAGGCTTAAACTTGGCTTCCCTTCCATGAGAAACCATGTACCAGCTACAGGATGGGATCACGTTAGAGCTCCGCGCCAGAGAAGGCTGTGTGCTATAAGTATTAAGTGAACAAAAGATCAATATGGAATAGCTCAACTAGTAGCGTGATGAACTGGTTGCGTAGACTCAAGGACTGGAGTAGGCAGTAGACAATGCTTATAGAAACATCTCAGAATTGGTCATCCCGGCAGATCTACCAGTAGTAGAGCGGATCCACCGGTTGGCAACTGGATTCTACGAGGCAAAGGAGGAAGCAACGAGGGTATAGTTGGACCTCAACCTTCAGATTTCGAAGCTGCGATTAAAGGTGCAGTCTTCTACACCCCCGGAAGTTAGGGAATAATGCATTGGCGTTATTCAAAAAGGGTTGGAAGAAATAAGCCAGGCAATACAGAACTACACTACTATGTTGGAAGAATCCTTCGCAGTCCTCACTTCCTTACAGGAGGACCCCAACATATAGCGCCTGGAAACGGAGGCATGGGAGCTTCAAGTGCAGTATGACAGTGTGCATGGAATGACGCAGACAATTGTCCTGACCTAACGGCTTGAGAAGCTACAAAAGGAAAAGGCGATGAAAGAACAGGTGGATGTCGCGCGGCAGAGAGAGGTAGTCCTTAAAGCATGTGCCCAGCCTTGGATTAATTAGGCCTTCCTCATCACTACGGAAATCGAAGGAAAGCTCGCATAGATGAAGGCAATGCATGCCTTAAGACAAGATTTGCCCCGGACAGTGAGACTTCGGCCAAAAGAATGGAGCAAATCCAGCAGATAGCAGAATAGTGCGTAGTGGACCTACGCGCAGCACAGGATCGGTTGGAGGGTCTCCGTGCCAAGATCGCCACACTAGCAGAGTGACTCAGGACGAGTCATGATCATTGTGTTGGGGGCCTATTGGGCATGGAATCCCCCCACAACAGGTTTTGGGGCTCAAAGCCCAATTTTTGGTCAAAGATGTTGTAAAACTCCACGAATTGCGGGTGCGGAGCGCGAGGTGTACAATTGAGTCATAGGGTTGTCCTCCCTAAACATTGTATTGCAAATTAGTGCAAAGTCGGCCTACCCATGGTCTGCAGACCATGGGGTTGTATAAATAGAGTGAGCCTCTAAGTTTTAAAGAGAGGGATGGATAGAGAGAGTAGCGAATGAATGGTTCGAGCATAGAGTAGAATTCTAAGTGTCTTGGGCTGTAGTAGTCGGAAGAGGCTCTGCAACTAAGTGCACAGAGGCCTAGTAGAGTCCGCAGCTGAGTGCGCAGGGCGGTGTCGAGTTTGTAAGAAAGATTGAAGATTAATAAAAGAGAAGTTGATTGATATTCCTGTGTATTTGTTGTGCATTATCTTCTTTATGTTTGTATTCGTTTATGTATTGCACGCACCGTTATGATTGCTGAATATGTTGTAATAACCATAAATCTTAAACACACAAGTTAAGTAATCAATTAATTAGCAAGGATCTTGGGTATTATACGGGTTGCGCAGAAGCTTCATTTCAGGTCACGAAGGGATCACAAGTGTCTACAGCAACAGGTCAGACCGTGGACCTCCAAAAGCCCATCATACATCCCAAGGGCATGGAAACTTGGTTCTAGAACCCTCCCATACTACTTCAGGTGAGACCTCAGTCTGTGCTCCATGGACTATTTCCTAAAGGGCCAGTAGTACCAGGATTTTCTTGGCTAAATCACCTCTGAACCTGGTTCAAGCCCCATTAAGCCAACAAAGAATGAAAAAGTCAGCTCGTGATGAGACCTCTTGTCTTTCAGATTTTCAACTGAAGGTAATTACCCTATCTTAGTGATCAGTAGCGGTAATGTAATTCTTGTTAGGACCCATGATCATGGTAGTTTGTCTGATAATGAGACCTCCTATCCCTCAATTAATCCTTTTTAAAATAAACTTTGATTATGATCAACCTTAAATAGGTTACTCAATAGGTGTGGATGCAAATCTTGTCCTTAGGAGCATGGGATGGCATGAAACGATTTTAATGACTAATATTTATTAGTTAGTCTTGCTATCCTAAAGACCCATTTTAAAGAAATCATCTCAGATAATGACTAAAATATTCCTCAAATTAATCATGTTAGGGTTCTCAAGGGAGCTCATCAATGTTTTATAGGAGTGGTCCACCATAGGATGATTTTCATCAACACCTTCGAAGAGAAACTTAAAAAGGTTTCTTGGATAGCAACTTGATCAAGTGACTAGGCCAGGGTTATGGTTTTGGGCTTATAAATGGAAAGTATTAAGCATAAAAATGACAAGTCCCCTTGAATGAATCAATGGATGATCAAACAATTATGAAGAGGAACCAACCAATCAATTATTGTCACTTTACAAAATAATGAGGAATTAAGAGTGAATTGCTTCTGACAAGGCTTACCACAAGAGTGAATAATAATAGAAATTTCAATAGGTGTGCCTTAGGGAATTACAATTTCAAGAGTGTTGTTGTAACTATTTTATTTCAAATGGTAGCTTTATACATGACCTCTATACTTTCCTACCATAATTTAAAGAAATGAATATCTTCTTGAAGTGTAGAAGTACTTCCAGTGCAGCCATGTGCATAATATAATGCTAAATATACTCACACTTGGGTTTAAAAAGTAGATTTTAATGCATACCAGAGTATGAGAGACAAGTTTCTTTATCTGATATGGTATCAAGAGTTATCTAATAATGAGGGAATAAGGTGTGATGATAATATTTTTAAACCAAGCTTCATTTGGATCCTTATATTCATGATTCTCCAACTCACACAAGTCTTCTATAGCTTGGTAATCATTGTATTGGAGGCAAAAAAGATCCAGTGAAAGATAATAAAGAAACTCTTCAATCACGGGATCTAATTTTTGTTCCTCAGATTGACTAGGTTGATTAAAATAAATTCTAGGGTTTTGAGCTGCACCAATAGGTTTAAGATAAATTCCAACCATATATTGCTCCTCTAATGGTCTTTGAATTAAGGCTTCCTCCTAGGGTAAATGTTTTGTAGTGATATGGAAAAAATTTCAATTTATTCCTTTCACTGATTTAGAATATGGGACACTACATTCAATAGGGGAGTGAACGGGAAGAACAAGTGCTTTAAATTGTTTTTCAACCTCCTTGTTTGGATTAGGATCTGGGCTACGGTTTGGGGTAGGATTTGAACTAGGATTAAGGCTTGGACTATGATTTGGATTTGGATTAGGATTTGGGTTAGGGTTATACTAGGGTTTGGATTAGGGTTGGTTCTATGGTTTTTATTAGGGTATGAACTAGGGTTAGTTCTAAGGTTTGGATTAGGGCTAAGTCTAGGGTTTAAATTAGGGTATGGACTAGGGTTTGGTCTAAAGTTTGGAATAGTGTTAGGGCTAGGGTATGCGTTAACATCCTATAAATATAGAAGTCCTGTTTTTTTGATAAGTTTTTCATCTCATTGGGATATTATAAAAAATTATTTTCATTTCAAGTTTTCTTAGCTCAAAAGAAATAAGAAATAAAAGGAAAAGAAAAACAGAAAAATAGAAAAAGAAAAGAAAGTAAAAGGGGATAAAAAAATATGTGTGAAATAAAGTAATAAAATAAATTTAAAAAATAAAAAAATATGCCCCTATAGCACGTCAGTCAAAATGCCACTTTCAAATTTATAATAAAGTTTGATTTGTATATATTAATGCATAAACTATAAGTTATATTTTTATTAGCCACATGATATGATATTGTTAGGTCCCTATAATACTAGTGATTCCCCCATTACTATTTTTAATGTATCCCTTATTGTTATTGTTGTGCCCTATTGTCCCCATATTGTTAGTATTGTGCCCCATAGATGCCCACTATTGTTATTTCTATGTCCTTATATTATTATTGTTAGGTCGGCTTGGGTTATATTGTGACCCCTTAGACTGCTATATATAGAAGGGAGGTTTTGTCATTTGTATCATCCAAAAATTGTTCATTTTTTTAATATAAAAGAGGTTTCCCCCTCGAAGAGGCTAATTTCTAAGGCATTGATCTTTCTTTTCTATATTTTTGTGAGCTGGTTTCATAACATTTGGTATCAGAGGTTTGGATTCTAGGGTTTCGCTGCTCCAAACAGGAGATTGTGGAATTTTCACTATAAATGTTTTTATAAGATGTTTCAAAATATAAAACAAAATCCCATTTGACCCGAAATCGCTTTTCACCTCGGGTCCAAATTTCAGACTTTTTCTCGCTATAGTTTTGGAGATATGATCCAAGGAAGTTAGGATTTTTGCAAGAACCTAAATTATATCTCAAACATGTGACCTGGGGAAAATCATCGTAACTTTTTTTCTAAGCACTAGATTGAAATTTCGTAAGAATTTTCAGAAAGAGGACAACCTGCAGTTTTCTGTGTATCAATTTCAGATCCTAAGGTCAAAACAGTGACATGTGACACTTCATACAAGTTTTCCCTACTGATCCAATCTATAATCCAACCATCGTGGGAGATTTGACATAACTCTTGCCTAGAGAATCCAATGTTGATCATACTTGTGCAGTTAGAAAGAGGACTTAGAGGGCTACCGCAGGAAGCAATTTTAGACCTTGGAGATTCGAAATTACAAAGATATAATAGATTCAATATCGAGCTCCTACAAAGTGAAAAAAGGTGTGTAGTTTTTTAAAATTTTTGCATAAGTTTGGTTTGAAAAATTAGTTTGAAGGAATTCAAAGGGCATAGTGAATAATTATTATCATTAATTGATACCCCGAAGAAAGAAAATGGAAACACCTAGTAAGCAATTTAAAAGCTCCAGCATGACTCATGAAGAAGAGGAAGAAATTCAACATGATATATCAAAATTACAAGACCAAGTGCAACAAAATTCACTCTCACAAAAAGTAACAGAATCTAAGATGGATGGTTTAAAGAAAGATGTAGAAGCTAAGATGGATGGTTTAAAAAAGGGTGTGGAAGCTATGATGTATGGTTTAAAGAAGCGTAGAGGCTAAGATGTATGGCATGGAAGCTAAGATGGATGGTTTGGAAGCTAAGATGGATGATTTAAAGGAAGGTGTGGAAGATAAGATGGAAGATTTTAAGACATATTTGAAAAATTTTCTACAAGAAATGCTTACTAATGGTTAAAGGGTAGTCAAGGAAACTCATGATGAGAACAATATAAATGTTAATCATGAATTCATATATGCTAACATTGGATTGAAGACCCACCATGTTCGAAAGATCGATATGAGGAAGTTTGATGTCAAGGATCCTATAACATGGATACTATAGATGGAGCAATATTTTGATCTACATAATGTGAAAAACACACAAAAGGTATGCATTGCAACTTTATATTTGCAACCAAATCAGTTTGTATGGTATTGATGTCTTTGCTCTTGTAAACAAATTGTCACTTGAGCAATGTTTACGGATGAAATGATAGCACATTATGAGGATACAAAAAGAAACACTTTTTTTAGCCAATTGATAAATCTCAAACAAAAGGGTTCAATGATGGAGCACATTGAGGACTTCCAAAAATCGAATATAAGGGAAAAAGATATTCTAGAGGAGCATAGGGTTAATGTGTTCATAGGGACTTTAAAGGATAACATCCAACATGAGGTTCGCCTTTGGGAGTCTGATTCATTTGACAAAAGCATTCAGGTTGGCAAGAAAAATGGAAAGCAAAATTATGGAAACAAGGAAGCTACCACTCACAATTATAAAGATGGAAGTGTTGTTGCCCCTAGCCTTCCGCAACCTACAAGGTTTACACCACAACAATTGGAAGAAAAAAGAGTAAAAGGGCTTTGTTACAGTTGTGATAGCAAATACACTAAAGGTCATAAGTGTGTTGATAAGAAATTAGTTTACGTAGATTGTGAAGAGGAGGAAGAAAAGGAACAAAAAACATCAAAAGAAGAGGATATACACCAGGGAAAAACCCTAGATAAAGAAGAAATGAACCCGACCATATCTTGTAATGCATTGGCTGGAATTACCACTCCTCAAACTATCAAGATAGAAGGTCATATCAAGAAGAAAAGGGTAATAGTATTGATTGATTCAGGTAGTACCCATAATTTTATTCATTGTAAGATAGCCAAGGAATTGAATTGCTTCCTATATCTAGCACCAGAGTGTCAAGTGATGGTTCCAAGTGGAGGCACCATAAATTTCTCTGGAAAGTGCCATAATATCAAGCTATCCATGGGAGAATATGTATTGAATAGCCTAATTCTTTCCATTCCAATGGGTAGTGCTAATGTTGTACTAGCAGTGCAATGGCTACAATCCTTGGGTACAATAGCTTTTAATTTTCAAGATATTTTCATCAACTTTTCTTCAAAAGGAATGGAAGTTGAATTAAGGGGTATCGTGGGGAAACCAGGAAAGATAATCAGCTCTAACGAAATGACAAATCTTCTAAAGAAATAACAACGAGGAATAATTTCCCAATTATGTTTACTAGAGGTTCCAACATCAAAATCATCTATTTCTCCATATCTCCAAAAAGTCTTGGACAACCATTCCAAGTTATTTGAGTCTCCTAAACTCTTGCCACTTATTCATGATCATGATCATGCTATTCATTTGATTCCAGGAAGTTGTTCCTCCAGACATCAGACCTTACATATAACCCTATGCATAAAAGAGTGAAATTGAACGTATGGTTGCAGAAATGCTAGAGGCTGGTATAATTCAGCCTAGTCAAAGTTCTTTCTCTGATCTAGTAGTATTGGTTCAAAAGAAGGATGGATCATGGTGCATGTGTCCAAATTATAGGGAGCTCACCAAGCTCACTATCAAAGATAAATTTCCCATTCCTGTCATTGATGAATTATTGGATCAATTTCATGGATCAATTTACTTCACCAAGTTGGATCTTCGTTTAGGATATTATCAAATCAAAATGAAGACTGAAGACATTCAGAAAATAGTATTTAGAACTCATAAGGGTCATTATGAATTTTTGGTCATGCCTTTTGGCCTTACCAATGCACCTTCTACATTTTAAGGTTTGATGAATTCCATTTTCAAACCCTTCCTTAGAAAATTTTTGTTAGTATTTTTTGATGATATACTAATCTACAACAAGTCTTGGAAGGACCATGTTCAACATGTTGACAGGGTGCTCAAACTATTGGAGGAGAAACAATTATATGAAAAAAGCTCCAAATGTTTCTTTGTAGTACAAGAGGTGGAATATCTAGGTCATATTGTATCTCATGAAGTTGTTAAGGTGGACCCTCGAAAAATTAAAACCATTAAGGAATGGAAAATCCTCACATCCATAAAGTATCTACGAAGATTTCTAGGGTTGACAAGGTATTATCGCAAGTTTGTTAAGAATTATGGGAGAATGGAAGCACCTCTAACAACATTATTAAAGAAAGATGCATTTTCATGGACTCCAGAAGAAACGAAGGCCTTTGAACATCTTAAAGAGGAAATGTGCCAAGCACCGGTCTTAGCTACATCGAACTTCACAAAAACCTTTATTGCGGAATGTGATGCGTCAAGAAATGGAATTGGCAATGTTTTAATGCAAGAATATAGACCCATTGCTTTCGAAAGTCATCCAATCAAAGGAAAGTATTTACACAAAGCTATTTATGATAAGGAAATGTTGGCAATACTACATGCACTTAATAAATAGTGACCCTACCTCATGGGAAGACACTTCAAGGTAAAAGTGGATCATGATAGTCTTAAATACTTTTTAGAACAAAGATTATCTTTAGAAGAGCAGCAAAAATGGGTCACAAAGATGTTGGCCTATGACTTTGAAATCATCTACAAAAAACGGAAGCAAAATCTTATGGCAGATGCACTCTCAAGAAATGATGAGGATGTGGAAGCATTTCTTTGCACCATTTCTATTATCCAACCAGATTGGATAAACGAAGCAAGGGATGAATGGAAAAATGACGAAGAAGTGTGGGCACTCATTCAAAAGTAACAACAAGATCCTAGTACATCTAATACATTTAGCTGGAAAAATGATTCATTATGGTACAAAGATCAGTTATACCTATGTAATAATTCCCAACTCAATCAAAAGATTCTCAGGGAATTGCACACCTCTCCCTTAGAACGGCACTCAGGATTTCTAAAAACATACCACAGGGATAAGAAGGATTTTTTTTGGGATGTCCTCAAATCGGATATTCAAAATTTTGTGGCAGAAT
Organism: Pinus tabuliformis; assembly: GCA_031772625.1. Classification (NCBI taxonomy): domain Eukaryota; kingdom Viridiplantae; phylum Streptophyta; class Pinopsida; order Pinales; family Pinaceae; genus Pinus; species Pinus tabuliformis. The sequence goes on from CM062805.1 coordinate 393,253,839, forward strand.
TTTCATAGGCCAACAGAATAAAGTTGAAACAATTAAGACCCCAGGTCTATTACAACCTTTATCTATTCCAATCCAAAGTTGGGAGGAGGTTTCAATGGATTTTATCACAGGTTCACCCAAGTCCGAAGGAAAGAGTGTTATGATGGTGATAGTTAACAAACTTATCAATTATGCACACTTTTTTGCATTATCTCATCCATTTAAAGTGAATACAGTTTCTACTACATTTATGGAAACAATTCAAAAGCTATATGGAAACCCAAAGATTATTGTAAGCGACAGAGATCCCATTTTCACTAGAAATTTTTAGACATAATTATTTTCTTATCTTGGTACTCAGTTAGCTCATAGCCCATCTTATCATCCTCAATCTGATGGGAAAACTGAGATAGTAAAAAAATGTTTGGAAGGATATCTTCATTGCTTTGTATCTAATAAACATACACAACGGGTCAAATGGTTGCCTCTGGCTGAATGGTAGTATAACACTTCCTTCCATACGGAAACATAAATGACCCCATTTATGGCATTTTATGGATATCATCCACCATCCATCACATCATATTTAAGAGAAAATTCTAAGGTTCAAGCAATGGAAGATCACATTGAGCATTAACAAGTTCTCCAACTTTTAGAGGATAACCTCACTTTGGCATAGAATAGAATGAAATAATAGGTAGATCAACATTGCAACGAAAGAAGTTTTGATGTAGGTGATTGGGTATTCCTATAGCTACAACCATATAAACAAATGTCCCTCAAGAAAGCTAAGAAGGATAATAAATTATCACCAAAGTATTATGGTATGTACAAGGTGTTGCAAAAATATAGGTACTATGGAATACAAATTGGAACTTCTTGCAGCTTCCCGAGTGCACCCAGTTTTCCATGTTTCATGCTTAAAGAAGGTTATAGGTGACAAGCTCCCAGTTCAAACAATATTGCTAGAAATTGATGAGGAAGGAAAAATCATATTGGAACCTGAAGAAGTCACAAAAAGAAGAACTCGATAGCTATGAAATCAATCAATTTCAGAGTATTTCATCAAGTGGAAGAACTTACCCGCTGAAGATTCCACATGGGAGGATGAAAATTTTATATATAAGCATCCATAACTACTCAAGCGTTGAGGACAACACTTGTTTGAAGGAGAGGGGCATGTTAGGTCCCTATAATAATAGTGATTCCCCCATTACTATTGTCATTGTATCCCTTATTGTTATTGTTGTCCCCTATTGTCCCCATATTGTTATTATTGTGCCCCATAAAAGCCCCCTATTGTTATTTCTGTGCCCTTATATTATTATTGTTAGGTCGGCTTTGGTTATATTGTGACCCCTTAGACTGATATATATAGAAGGGAGGTTTTGTCATTTGTATCATCCAAAAATTGTTCATTTGTGTAATGTAAAGGAGGCTTCCCCCTCGAAGGGGCTGATTTCTAAGGCGTTGTTCTTTCTTTTCTATATTTTTGTGAGTTGTTTTCATAATAGATATGTTTTTCATTTTCAAATAACAATCGCACACTAATCAACAATGGTTATGACTCTCGACCAGATCAACGGTGGGAGGAGGATTCCCCCCCCCCTCCCGCACCATCGACGGTTAGCAGAAGGGAAGGGTCTCGAAAATACATTTGAGCGCTTACTTCTCCTATTGATGTGTCAGATCCAGAGCATTTTCAGGGGATCCTCTCCCAAAACCTCTTACCACTCTTACCCCCCCCCCGAAAACCACCTTCTCCTCGTCACCTCCACCCGTCACTCCCACCTATCATTTCTACTTGCCACCTCCATCCATACCCCTTGCGCCACGTGTCCTCCCTTATTCCCTCCATGTCACACCTCCACCTCATCCCTTTTCCACGTCATCCCTCCACCTCATATAACCATTGCAATGTTTAAATTACCTTCCAATTGAACTTTGCACATTTAATTTCTCCAGCTAAATCGATCGTTTTCTGAATTAATGACTCCCACTCCTGAAATGGTAACTATTCCATTACAATACCACACCATTTCCATTATAAAATCACCTCAGGATCTTGCATTCATTTCCTTCTATGCTTTTACAGTTAATGCAGGTCATTATCAAGCCAATCAAAGTGATCAGGCATTGTTTGTCAGCAATTTATTTGCACAATTTCAAAAATTAAGTATTCTCGTAACATGTTCCACTTATTTTTAATTGAAAATGTCCATGCAGAATGGTAAAGGAAATATGATTGAGGAATACCCCATGATTCCTCATATCCTATAACTTGACAAAGGACCCCTAAACAACACCCAGTTCAAAATTATTGAGACTGGGTGTGAGTTCAACCTGTAAGAACTCCATAATTGGGCAAAGTAGAAATACCTTCACCATAACGATGATTTTATTATCTATAAGTCCTTTCTTTGTCAATTCATTTTCCCTCAAACCCATTTCTTCCCTGAATTTTCCACCTGGTGTCACCTCAAATACCTCCCTAGCAAGAAAGAAGTAATTTCCAAAAATGATGAAATCATATTTTCCATTTACCCATACAACATTTTTCAAGCCTTTCAAATAAACCCCCAAGCTTCCCTGCATCCATTTTCCACTGACTCATTGATGGATTTGTACAAAAAACTTACATTTCCCTAGAGAGCCCATATCTTTGAATGTTTTCTCCCTGAAAATGTTGAGTTTCCCAGAACAAATCCCCCATACCCTATTAACATTTTCCCAGAGATGTCAAAGTAGGTAATTTTCATGGTGACTCGACCAGTGGGTTAATGAATTATTTTTAGGATTCTTAAGATTATTCTCAGTGGGACAGAAGCCTTTAGTTTTGTTTAATTAGAGTCAATTCTTGTTTGATGCCATCCATGATCAGTTTATGAAATTCAAAGTTGGAGTGTTTAAATATCAGTCAGTGTTAGTGTATCTTATGTTATATTATCAAGAAAATATATTCAAATTTCAGTTGCAGAAGATGGACGAGCAGGGTAACCCTTTTTCAATTATCCATTGGACTTCACAGTCAGAAGTAATTCAAAGGAGTACACTTATACAATTTTTGTGGACCAATTTCTTCACAATTCCTTATGTTTATTATGGATTGACATTATACCAAGGATGTATCCAGAAATAAATAAATTATTGCACCTCTCAGAACAATCAAAGGTTCAAAAACACAGGCTACAAATTTTCTTGTTTTCAAGAGAAGGGAGAAATAGAAATATACCACAACCAAAACAAATAGTAGAGCTAGTCCTTAGGTGATCCACATTCAAGAAGAATATTCAGAAGAAAGGGATGCACATGACCACACTAATTTTATTTTTACAAGCATTGTTACCACCTCTCTCCCTTATATAGAAGAGACAAATGAGTCTCCTATCTCTTCTACTTCTCAGGCTCTACCATAGCCAAGTATTTCCACTAGGTACAGGGATATTGAATTAAAAAATGAAGCTCTCAAAGCTTATAACTACTCAAACTTGTGAAAACATACTACCACCACTCAACATAGGTTGTTGTCTAGTTTTGATTTAGAGAAAGGGAAGTTTCAAATGGCCTTTTTGGAACCCAAAGTGTCAGGCCCCAGAGGTGCTAAAGATTATAAGGCCACAAATTTTTTAACAGATACCAAACAAGTTCATGCAATGTATCGAATCTATTTGCAGAAGCAGGCAGGTGAGTTGGTTTATTCAACTCTAACTATCTCTTCCATGGCTACTTCGAAATTGCATACTTCATTGAACAACATGCACTCGCATCTCAAGACCGAGAGGATATCCTCTAGGGCCAAAGACACAAGAATTAAAACATTGGAAGAAGTAGTTATTAAACTAGGATATGATCCTAGTGATTTCAAGGCAACAGAGGAGGTGATCAGAATCAAGAATGCAAACATTCAAGCTCTTAGAAAAAGTATCAAACTCCCAACTACAGAATGCCCTCGGACTAAAGAAGTCACTAGTTTGGAGATGGAGAAAGAGGAACTATTTACATTAGTAGTGGAATAGAATACCAAAATACAGAAAATGGAGCAAGACATGGAATCACTACTAAAAGAAAAAGAGAAATGGGAGGCAGTTGGAACAAGAGCAGTAGTGACTTCAATAAGAACATCGACAGCAAGGACTGTAACCCAGCTTACAATAGAGATATCAGTTTCAGATTCCTCAAAAAGGCTAAATCAAGCTTTGGGTGAATTATCATTGATGAGCAAAAAAAAGGATAAATTTTCAGTGGCCCTCACCAAGATAGAGGAAAGTAAGATAAAGGCAAAAAATGCATACTTGGAAGAAGTACAAAAGAACTTCAAACTTATTCAACAAATTCAAAAGTATGAAGACCATTCCATCATTATTCAAATGTTGGCAGAGGTAAAACACAGCATTTGGCACAACATCAATGCCAATGTTACAGACTTGTGGACTTCCATCCAAATTGTTTTTTAGCAAGATGAGTTGGTGCAAAGAGTCAAAGGAGCACTAGATCAAACTAAAGTAGATATTGAGCATAGGCTAGATGAAGCACTGAAGGTTATCAAGATATTGAACTCTAAAACTAGGGAAGAACTTGAAGAGCTCAATATTCAAAACATAATGGAGATAGTGATGGAAGTCAAAAGAGTTTTTACTAAGAAGAATTTAATGGTTCAATTTGAGAACAAGTGTAAAGATATGGAGCTAGAGGTTAAGAGATTCAACATAAGGTTTTGTTTATTGCAGGAAAAAGGAATTCCCATTCTTAGAAACTCTAATGACAAATTGGTCCCATTAGAAAATTACCAAGAAAAATTACGCAACATTGTTGCAGATGTGTCTAAGTTTACAAAAAACAAAAGGAGATATTAGTGGAGAAGCCTTTCTAGAAGGCCTATGGTTTGATTTAAATATACAAAATGAAATTCATCATTGATTTTTTAATAAGAAAACTTTTCAAACTTACATTGAAGTGGATGAAAGGTTTAGGAACATGGTGAATTTTTCAATCCCATGTGAAGAAAGGTGGTACCAATTACTAGAGTTGATCGAGCAAGCATAAACCTAAGATCTACATTTTTGGCACAAAGGCATAAGTGAGGAGATGGAAAAGGGTCATAGTCAGCAACAAATTTCCTTCAATTTTTCAACAGACACCCGAATGTTTCCAAGGCTTCTATTTTTTAGTTATGTTTCAGAAAAATATGTAATTTTGTTAGAATATCAATTTGTAATCAAGTCCTTTTTGGAATCTGTGATTAGTTTAGCATGAAGTCTATAAGTATATTGTAATAAGACTTAACAAGGGTTGGGACTTGTAGGAAGAAAGGAACTATGTATTGATGTAAGTTGTGCATTATACTAAAATTGATCAATTTACAGAAATACAAAGAGTTTTGTTTCAGGATTCCAATGTCAAACAATTGGTGATGTGATTTCTCATGTAAAAATATTTATTTTCTCAATTTTCCATATGTTTTCCCTCTTTATTGTTGGAAGAAGATTAAGGGCTGAATTTTCTTAAGTGTACTTTGCTGTGGCTTGTAAACATTATAAATGTTTTCATTCTAACGTTAAGTAAATAATTCATCTTAGTATGATCTATATTTAATTGAACTTAAATCATATTCATCCTTTCACTCCACAAACATTTTAAAAGATCCAAAACTTTGCCTATACTTCTGTGTTACAACTGCCCTATTATTTTTTGATTGATTACATAAAGGTTCATGACTCCATTCCCAATGGACTTTCCCTGCATTTTCAACCAAACTTTTGGAAAAAAACCATCTTAAACACAATAACTAGCCTAATATCTTAAAGCATAAATCTAAATCAGAAAGAGATATCCTTCTCTGAGGTTGGAAGGGATAGATCCGAGCTTTAAAAGTGGTTTTGTTGTTACCTCTAGGTTTCTCTCTACATCCGAGGGAAATTACGGAGTGATAACATTTTGGTGACCATACTAGGGAAAAAAAACCTTAAATAAACAACATATTTCCCTGGTAAATATTCCTTTCAGAGCTACAAATTTATTTCCTATGGGTGACAGTGAAGTAGATGCTATTAAGGTTGTTTTTCCACCCAAAATTTGTACATATACCTATCTGTAAATAATCTATTTGAAGATCTGGCTCCTAGGAAGATCTACACAAGATCCCACCCAGATCCTAACCCACCTGAAATTGTAAATAATCCTGAGAAGATGATTAGGAAGAAGAGTTTTACAAAGATCCAAGAAAGAAATAATCCTTTGCCAAGAGTTAATTATCTTCCTTAAATTTTCATAAATATTGAGGATATTGAATTTGACTTACCTTTTGAGCAGAGACTTTTCCAAAGCCAATCAGAGAGCTTTGTCCCTAAGACAGTCTTTAATGAAAATATTTTGAAACCTTATATCTCAACACATCAACTTGCCATTTCAGATTCGGATTAGGATGTTATAAAACCATTTTAAAAACTTGAGGATTTGGTGACTAAATTGAATCAATCCACTCAGAAACCATTTACAGATCAATCAACTAATTTTTCTTCTTCTGCCTCATCACCAATCCCTTCAGTGATTTCTCTTTTCGCCACTGTCCCCATTTCATCTACCATCTAGACTCCTTCTATACCAACTTAGCAAGTCATAATCCCACCTTCTTTACCACCTATAACATCCAGTACAACTGCAGTTTCATCATCTACCCATATTCTAGTCATGGAAGCACGTTATGCCCCTCTAACTTTACCAACACAGTTGAATTCCATGCCCTAGACATATGGATAATGTAGACCCCAATTTTATAGCACTGGACCTGTCACGACACAAAAAAAACATAGAAAAGATGATTGATTTCTTAGATTTGGAACAATTTGATGATGATGATGTGAAAATGAGGATCTTTCCACAAAGTTTGTCCGGGAAAGTTAGAAAATGGTTCAGGGGATTTCCATCACATAGTATTGAAAACCTAGAATAATTTCACTGGAGTCTCCTTGCAAGATCAGAATTAAAGAAGAAACATCTTCAGATCATGGTAGAATATGAGTGTCTAATAAGAGCTCCCAAAGAAAAAACTCATGATTATTGCACTATATTTAACAATGTTTACATTTCTATTCAAGCAACAATACGACCTCCACCACGGTTAGATTTAATCCAATTTCCAGATGGATTTGATGTCGATATGGCTTATCAATTAAGAGAGAGAGAAATCTTGCTACCCTATAAGAAATGCAAAGAATTGTTAGTGTAGAAAAAACATTGTTAGCCAAAAGAGAAAAGTTAAAGGCTGAAAGAAGAGTGACTATCAAATAATAACCTTCTTCTTCTTCATCAGATGTAAAGCTAGACACATTATTTAAAATGATGGAAAGGATGAATTTGGCTGATAGGGCTCCACCAAGAGAAACTCAGGGGGGTTATTAGATCAGAAATCCTAATTTTAGAAGGAACCCACCCCAAATTAAATAGAGAGAGAAAATATCCCCATCAAATCAGCAACAAATCAGACCTCCCTTCCGGGAAAATTATGCAGATGAAGAAACTGAGATATTAGAGGACCCAGAAGAGAATCAAATTAATCTATTTGGGGAAGGATAAATAGAGAATATTTCCTTAACCAAGGAGGAACAAGATATGTTCCTGTATCATAGCCAGAAGTCATCCCTGTTGAATCATATGATTATAAAAAGGGATACCAAAATGTTATCATGGAGGTACACAAACAGTACAATTTGAGAAGCAAGAAGACTACAACAAACCCTCCCAAGAAGATTTAGAGTGATGCACCTTCCACTAGCCAGACAAAGGATGACTCTCAAAAGGAGGTTTCTCAAAAACAAGATGTAAGTATCAAAGAAGTAGAAAAATCTCCAACTTCTTTCAGTATTGAAAATGAATTAGCCAAGGTCAAAATTTTTATTCCTTTGACAGAATTGATTAATAAGAATGTATATAGATCTCAAGTCATGAAGGCACTAAAAACAGCGCCGGGAACAAACACATTTAACTTAACTGATGACCATATAGATTATTATTTGGACCTGAAGTTGAAGGGAAGTATTAGGATGGTAATGTTACACCCTTCTATGTCAGTCTAAATATTCATAACTATATTTTACACAATGATATGCTTGATTCTAGTGCTTCATGCAATCTCATGCCTAGAGTCATCATGGAAAAGCTAGGATTATGTATAACAATACCCTATAAATACCTTTACTCTTTTGATTCTAACAAAGTAAAATGACTAGGTCTCATCAGGGATTTATTTGTGACTCTAGCCCAAATCTTAGCAAAGAGTGTGGTTATGGATACTGTAGTGGCTAACATACAACCCAAATATGGAAGGTACCTTGCAGATGGACATGACATATGTGACTATTATTGTATTTGGTCAACAGAGGAGGTTGTACAGAGAAGCATTAATGAAATATATGGTAAGCAGCCAAGACAAATCAAATAACTACCCCCTTTATTTTGTGCATTTATATATGGGTTCCTTCATTCTATACAATGATTTATGTCTAGAAGAAGAAGTGCCAGAGTTGGAAAGTAAATTAAGCAAAAGAGGAGATGTGAAATTAGATACTGGGAAGGAAGATAAAGAGGATGAAGCCCTTTGGAATATGGATTTTGATGGGGCAGTCAGTCAGGAAGGAGAAGGGGAAGGTGTTTGGGTATTAAACTCAAAAACAGGTATAGCTAAGGGATATTCTTAGAAGCTTAATTTTCAATGCACCAATAATATAGCTAAGTATGAAGCACTAATTTTAGGACTACAACTTTCGAAGAGGTCGGGAGAAAAAAGGATTTCTATACATGGTGATTCAAAACTCATCATTAATCAGGTGAAAGGTGAATACTCAACTAAACACTAGTTTAAGGGCCTACAGAAATATTGTCTTAGATTTTCAGCAGTGTTTTCCAGAGTACCAATTGTCTCTGATTCCTACGGGTCAAAATATCCTAGCTGATGCATTGGATACCTCAGCCAATAACTGTAAGATTCCATTCCATCCCAATAGAAAATATGAGATTGAAGTGAAGCACAGACCGGTTGTCCAAGATAATCTTAGATATTGGCCGGTTTTTGGCAGTGATAAACAGGTAGAAACGTTTTCGCAGTTAAAAGATGAATTTGAGAATGTACATATTGATATAGATAACAGTGTAGAGAATGATATATATGAAATAGTGTTGAACCAGATCAGTGAGGAGCCATAAGAACTTGAGGTCCTATAGTTTAAATATAATGTGTTACCAAGAGGTTTGGTGCCACTAGAAGAACTATTTGATTTTAATGATGTAGATAAAAAGCAAAAGATAGAACTTGTAGGAGCAAAAGTTGAAGAATGTAATATAGGTACTAAGGATAATCCAAAGGTTGTAAAATTGTCCAAATCTTTACCTCCTGAAGAAAAACATAATTACATTGATCTATTGAAATAATATTCCGATGTGTTTTCATGGGGATATGAAGATCTAAAGGAATTTGATACCAGCATTATACAACATACCATTCCCATCAAGGAGGAACAAAAACCTTTCAAACAGAAATTAAGGAGGGCGAATCTAGTTCTGTTATCCTTAATAGAAAAAGAGGTTAGAAAACTTTTTAATGCCAAAATCATTTTTCCTTTGAGGTTTTCGAAATGGCTATGAAATTGGTACTGTTGGGCATGGAATCCCCCCACAACATGTTTTGGGGCTCAAAACCCATGTTTTGAGTACTATTGTTGTAAAGACTCCGTGAATTGCGAGCGCGGAGCGCAAATTGTATGTTAGAGTCATAAGGTTGTCTGCCCTAAGTTTTGAATGTAGTGTCAGCCTAACCATGGTCCACGGACCATGGGATTGTATAAATAGAGCGAGGCTCTAAGTTGTAAAGAAGGAAGAAGTAAGTTGACAAATGGATGGAGTCAAGAAGATAATGAGCATAGAATAAAGGTCTAAGTGCTTTGGGTCATAGTAGTAGGAAGAGGCTCTGCAACTGAGTGTGCAGAGGCCTAGTAAATTCCACAGCTAAGTGCGCAGACCCCTGCAGCTGAGTGTGTAGGGTATAGTTAGGTCTGTAACTAGGTAAAGAGATAATAAAGAGAAGTTTGATTCCAAATATTTTGTATATGTTTTGAGTTATTATATGGTTGATATATTTTTCAATTGTATTCTTTTATTCATCACATGCACTGGTATGAATGATGAACATTGTTAAGTATAAATAAACACATACAGATAAGCTAAGTGATCAACTAATATCGGGTTAATAGTAAGGGATTGGGTAATAATGTGGATCAAGCCCCGAGTAGACCTGCGCGAAGGCAGCATCAAAGGCTGCGAGGTACTAATAGGTGCGCATAGAGACATGCGCACAGGGTCAACCACGGACAACCCAAAATCATCAAACATCTCTAGGGTGCGGAAATCATGTTCTAGCACCCTCCCATACTACTTCGGGTGAGACCTCAACTCGCGCTCCGCGACTGTTACCGAAAGGGCTAGTAGTACCGAGATTTGTTTGGCTAAATCAACTTTGAACCTAGGTCAAGCCCCTACAAGCCAACAAATGGTTTCGTTGTCGGGACCGAGATCTACATAAGGGATGTCTGATGTCGTGACACTAGAATCCAACCAAGAAATAAATTGAATGGTGTTTGGACAAGAAGATTCACGAGTTCGCAACGTAGGAAAATAGGAATCCGTGAGTATCTAAGGAATAGTGGTTGGAGCGCTACTTATATATGGAAATCCATGAAATTTTCTTTGCATCCTTTCCTTCTAAGTTGTATGAGTGGATTGTAAAGCTAACAGACAGTCAGGGACGGTGTAGGCTCGACAAACCAATCATGTGGACTCCGGAATTAGTGCACAGGCTAGAAGCGTCAAAAGATAAGATCGCGTAAGTTGTGGACCATTGGCTTAATCGAATTATAGGATGATTTATCACTGAGTTCGCGGTAGATACGACCGTCAGCTACAATGAGGTGGAAAAATGCTTCCTCAAAGGACCGTGAGGTAAGTATATTAAATCATTGAACACTTGGATTAAGATGTTGTTGTGTGAAAAGCGAGTTATGTGAATAAATTAATGTTTGGGACTATGCGAAGTGGGAAGATCTACAAAAATGAAAGTAGTGAATAATTAGAAACTATTCCCTTAATTTGACCCTCACAAGAAAGCGAGGAAGATCTCGCGAAAATTTCTTCGAGAAGCGTGTTCAGTCTAATAAGGAAGCGAATTCTACACTTACCACCTCCATCTACACCGCCAATAGTCTCACCATATTCACCTCCATTTCTGCCCAGCCCACCTCCGCCACCACCACAGTTCAGTATGGGGAGTGTGATCAAACTACCAATATTTAGAGGAGTAGGGAATGAAGATCCGGACCAATTCTAGTTCGTGGTAATGGTAGTATGGGAAGCATAAGGAGTCATGGATGACAATATAAAGAAGGCTACGCTGGTATGCGCATTGCAAAATAGCGCATTGACATGGTACATTAAGCATTCTAATGACCATCCAAACACAGGAATCGTAGAAATCCAGGCCACGCTGAATAAGGAATTTAGCAGGCCAATGTCAGAGACATAATCAATTATTGTGTTTAAGGAGATCGCGATGCTGCTGGGCGAGACCCCCTGGGATCTAGACCAAAGACTAAATGGTGCATAAAATGCAAAGGCCAAGGGCATGACAAGGACCACTGTCCAGTTTTCCTGAATTACTTGGCGAGAGGAGGGTCGATGCCGTTAAGACCTGAAGCACACGCAGGACCAAGTGTGGCACCTACACTATGGTGCACAGTTTGTTAGATAGGCGGAAAACACGCTACGGATAATTATCATCTATTGCACAAGTATACATAGACATCTCAACAATTGTTTTGTAATTTCTGTAGGTCAGTAGGCCATGATGAACACACCTACAGGGTACATACCAAAGCGCGAGCCCTCGACCAAAATGCAGGAATGTCGCATGTTGGATTCAAGGGTGCGGACGAGGTCGAGGTGGAATGGGACTAGGAAGGGGTCACGGACAACTAATTTGTTACAATTTCAGAGGGCCAGGACACTATGCCCACGATTGTATGAATCTGAGGAGAACATCATGTTTGTATTGTACTCAGTTTGATCATGAGGCAGAAGACTTCCCTACATTGATAGTGAGGCTACTGAAAAAGGGGTACTCCAGCCTCCCCTGACTTAGAATTTTCAAATGATGTGGTTTGAGCCACGCGAAGAAGACCTGAATATAAACATAGTGCTCAGAAGCGGTATCACCACTGATGATGATTAAGGTAATCATTCAGAAGAAATTGTGTGGGTTCACAAGGCTCCTACAAAGGAACCTAAATTTGATTTGGAGCGCATGAAGGAGACATTCATGGAAGCTAAGAAGAGCTTCACAGAGGCCTCCACTTCAAGTAGTAAGGATCAACTAGAACTAGGTATGGATCTTTCAATGCTCACTACCTTTCTGGAGACATGCATGAAACTACTATGCAAAAGCAAGGTTGTAAAAGGACTACAAGAACTTAGCACTAGGTGCGCGTGGTCAGGAGAACCGCGTGTGGTCTGAAAACTTGGAAAGCATGCATTATGCATAGGAAGGGAAATGAAACTGACTGCACAAATTGGAGAGTATGAAATGGATCAAGTAATTCTGGATCTCAGATCGGACGCAAATGTAATGCTGAAACAAACATGGGAACACATGGGCAGACCCACACTACAATGGTCTCCTATCCAATTACGAATGGCGAACCAGCAAAAGATCTTACCCATGGGAAGATTGCAAGGAGTAACGGTGGATATTGAAGGTGAAAGCGTGCTAGCAGATTTCAAAGTAATATAGATTGTTGACAATAGCAATCCCTATCCCTCACTACTGGGCATAGACTGGACCACTGATATGAATGGAGTCATAAATCTGAAGAAGTGCAAAATTATTTTTGAGAAAAATTCACTACGCGTAGTAGTACCGCTAGATCCGATCGAAGGAGCGCGATACACTAAACCGGTGCGCAACGATAACAATGATGATGATCTCCATTGTATCTACAAGACAACCGCATAAGAATAGGATTGGGTGAATCCAATAGTAGATAGTAGGATTTCATGGGAGCACAAAAGCTCCCGCACTTCGGATTCGGACAAAGAAATAGAACGATCGCAGAATTAGCTGCACAAAGTAACAACGCTCAATTGAAACATGATGATAAGATCACTACGCTGTGTGACAATGGAGATAAGGGATCTGCCTAGGTATGATGGGTTGATAGTGGTGGATGAATTTCTGAACAAATTTGAGAGTGAAGTACCAGAATGGCAGCATTTTGATGCTACGAAATGGGCACTGTGCGCCACGCCTGCAAGATGGTGGGGTACGCACTGGCATAGTCTCAAGGATTGGCACAAATGCAGAAGGATGATGCGCCTATGATTTGGAAAACCCCAGCTACAGATGAGAGCTAGTTACGAGGAACAAAAAAACTTGCACGCCCACCTTTCCCGATGGGTACAGACATATGACATGCAGCCCGCACAAGCGCACACCACTCCTAGAATAGAGAATCGAAACAAAACACTGTGATAGGAAAGGCGAAACACACCAAAGATTATCCATGGAGAAGCATTTGATAGGGTGTGCAAAGTGTTGAACAGGGTTCACCAGGTGAGATGCACTGACTAGGACCTGTGCGTACCAGCGGTTCGATGGGCCTATAGGACCATGTGCAAAACCTTGACTGCCAAAACAATTCCAAGGTTGTAGAATGAAGTAGGGACCGTAATCTCTGAGGAGCATGCAAAGATAAATCCACACATAATAGCACTCGTAGGTGTGACAGTGTGCGAAACCCAGGATGAAGAAATCATAAAGTTACGCGAAGTAGAACACATAAGACTTCAAGAAGCCATTTGGAAAGGGAGCCTTAGACTTCACGAACTTGAAAAGGACTAGGTACAGCTAAGGAAGAAAATCATTTTGATGGACGTAGAAGTCAAGAGGCTGGAAAACGAGATCTAGGGAGCATGTCTTGTTGGTAAACCAAGGATGGCAAGGCAAGGTGTGGGTGATCATACTAATGAATTAGAAGACTATCGCGAGAATTAATTAGTTTGCTACCATGGCTAGGACCGCATATCACCAAATGCAATAACCAGGGGAGCGCACTACAAATACTAGAACGCGCGGCGTCGATCATCAAGATGACAAATGAGGATTTTCCACAGACTATACTGGAGGGTGAGATGGAGCCTCGCATAGGTGGTGTGACCACCTGACTAGCCATAGGAAGAACAACCTTAGCACTCCAGGCAACTGAAAGGGAGCGCAAGACTATAAATTATTCTGCTTGGGAGCAGCGCGCTCTGATAGGTGTGCACAAGAACAACCTATCACAAGGTTCACACCCACGCATGGAGGGATGTGTTGCCATGCAAGTGGGCTAGGAAGTGACCATTGGTGTCATTGTTCATGACGGGATGTCCGATTTGAGGCCAAATTGAGTGGGCAGCGAGCATTTAAGACAAGAGTTATGGGAAAGATTTCGGAAAATCTTCCACCAAGAAAGCATTGATGGCCCAGAATTGGGGGGAACAGTCGAATTCGAATTCAAAAGGTGTTATAAAACTCCAAGCGATAGCCAGAAGACAACACTTGATCAATTGAGATTTGAGCAGTTAAACATTGCGTAGAGTGTTGATGTTGGGTTGTGTTAAATTCTTTCCATGAGTAGCCCACATAGTTAACCGGCGAGTTAGAAGGGGGGCGGAGCCCCACCTTCATTGGCCGATTGCGTAGCAGGGGGAGCCACAGGGGGTTTCATGGGTGTAGATAACCCCACTCTATGTGGTCCGGGGCTGCGCCCCAAAAAAAATTGGTTTTGGACCCTATGTTAGGTTGGGCGGACCTACCTATGGTTTTGTGCATGATTTTCACACATGGTTTTGGACGCGATGGTTTTCGTTCCATGGTTTTGGATGCAATGGTTTTTTGGTCCATGGTTTTGGACGTGATGGTTTTCGGTCCATGGTATTGGATGCTTCAGCATGTATAAATATGTATTGTAACATTGAAAGGAAAATAATGAAAAATCAAGCTGGTAGTCTCGGTTTTGGGATCCAGGGGAAAATCTCTGTGTATATGTGTTTTATGTGTTACGCTCTCGCATTGTTTATTTTTTGTGTTTTAGAATTTGTGTGTAGATAATTTCTGTACGGGGTTAAAACCTACATTTGGTATCAGAGTTGTTTTGGCTTCAATGGGATGCCTTTGTTGATGAGGGGTTTCGTTTGGGCCTATGGTAGATGTTTTTCAGTGGGAGATCTGCGAGATCGATTCTGGTGGTGAAAGAAGACAATGAGTAGTGGAAAGATAGAGATCGATAAATTTAATGGTTAGATTTTTGAGTTGTGGAAACTCAAGATGGACGATATGTTGGTGGATAAAGATCAATGGATCATGGTAGACCCAAGAACTAAACCAACGAAAGTGTCCAATGAAGAATGGAAGAAGTTGGATCGAAAGGCAAAGAGCACAATACGATTGTGTGTCTCAGATTCAGTATTTTTGAATGTACCAGGGGAAGCTATGGCGAAGGCTTTTTGGGACAAGTTAGGGAATTCGTACCAATCTAAGTCTCTGGTGAATAAACTGTTCCTAGCGGAAAAGATGTATAACCTAAGCATGAAAGTTGGAGACTTGGTGACAGAGCATCTAAACGCATTTAATACTGTGGTAAGTCAATTATTATCTGTTGATATTAAAATTTCAGATGAAGATAAGTGCATCAGTTTATTGTGTTCTCTACCAGATTCATAGGATATTCTAGTTATTGCAATAGGTAGCAATACAACTACCTTGTAGTTTGATGAAGTAGTCTCATCCTTGCTGACGGAGGAAATGAGACGGAAAAATATGGAGAGCCAGAATGGTGATGCCTTGTCTGTACGAGGATGGTCCCAAAACAGAAACAAAAATAAGTCATCAAGTGGGAGATATAAACCTAGAGGGAGATCTAAATCTCCAGGAAAACCTGTAAAGATGGTGTGCTGGAAATGCGGAAAGGAAGGGCACTACAAAAGGGACTGTAAATCTAAAGCTCCCGATAAAGGAAAGGGATCTGATGATGCTCCCTCTATAGAGGTGAAAACAACCTCATATGAAGGTGGTGATGTGTACTTGGCTTCTTCCAGTACACATGTAGATCATAAGGCATGGTTGACTGACTCAGGTGCATCCTTTCACTTCATTCCCCATAGAGAGTGGTTCTGTGAGTATGAGAAATATGATGGTGGTGATGTCTTCTTGGGGGATGACAGGAAGGCTAGAATCGTTGGTCACAGAAAAGTAAAGTTGAATTTGTAAGGTGGAAGGGTTAGAACACTTCCGGGTGTTGCGCATATTCGTGCATTAGCCAGAAATCTAATTTCTGTAAGCAAGCTGGATGATGCAGGTGCAAAAATAGTGTTTGAGAAGGATACTTGCAAGATGGTTTGGGGAGCACTGGTATTGATGTGGGGAGTTCGGATTGGAACTTTGTACAAGCTATAAGGTAGCACTGTTGTTGATGGGTGCAACAGTTTTGTGGTTCCTAAAAGTGGAACAGAAAATCTAGTGGTCTCTGGAGAGAAGACCATTCTGTGGCATCAAAGGCTTGGACATATTGGAAATAAGGACCTTCGAATACTTCATGGTAAAGGTATGGTAGAAGGTATGAGTAATAGCTCTCTGGATTTTGATTTCTGTGAAAATTGTGTATATTGGAAGCAGATTCGGGTGAGTTTTGTTGGAAATAATACTGAGAGGGGGGGGGGTGAATCAGTATTATCAGATCAATAAAACTTTTTCAATGCTCAGAAACATATACGCTACTTCAGTTAAGTGAACCAGCATGTACACGCGACTGTGTCTAAAGAAACCAGCGTATAACCATAAATCTTATAGTTCAGTTAGTTTATCTTCAGTTGAATGCATTAAGACATTATTCACCATATTAAGAGTAAACAGATGCAGTATAACAGAACAGATCATCACACAAAAGCCACACACATGAACACCATGATATAAGGTGGAAACCCAATGTGGGTGAAAACCACCTGCTGCAAGTCGTCTCTATCTTTCTTTAATAAGAACTTTAGTTTACAATCTTTTGTACTGGGGCAGCCTTATTCCAGTACGCAGGCTACAACCTGCAGAAGGCTTCAACCTTCTCTCGTTCTCCAAACTTCCTTGGAAGGGAGCTCCAACCCCCTTTGCTCTTGTACTAGCTAAGATACTAGTACGTAGGTGCAGGCCTACAATCTTCTTTCCTTCAGGTACCACTTTTCATACATTTTCAGACTGGATATTCCTGAAGCACAACATTACAATATGAAGACCACAATTCATTCAACTTTCAAAACAACCAATACTCGCATCAACAATCTTTGAATCACTGAACCACTGAAAACCTGTCAAACCCAGTCACCAGAACACAGAGCAGACTACAGAACTCTGCAATAACAGTCAGACCCAGCTGCAACCCAAAAATCAAGCTCCAAAAGATATACGCTACTTCAATGAAGGCAACCCGCGTATACACGCGATTTTACCGAAGACAACCTACGTACAGATCTAAAAATAATTTTTCATAACTTGCAGCTGTACCAGATATCAGTTATACCCAGAACATAACATTGCGTCAGTATGCAGATCTAGAAATACGCATAATCAACCATATAAAGATAGTTCATTTCAAACCATTTGATCCCGATCTCTCCTTAGATCTTGTTCTCCATCAACCGATGAGATCTCTCCTTAGCTCAGATCAAGCAATACATCATCAACCAATAACCTGCATACTGGATCTAATACTTCATCAGATATTCAAGCCTTTTCAGATGCCTTTGCCTAATGATCTTCTTCTCCTTATATAGCCTTAGGCCTTGCTCAATACCTCGGGCCAAAACCATAGTAACACAATACCATCAACTTCAAAACTAGGGATCAACACGTCTGTCGAGACACCATGGTCCAAAACCATAGGCACAACTTCCAAGGAATAACCACCATGGACCAAAGATAAGTTTTCCACATACATGCTCTTTTACTGAAGCCAACCTACGTGTACACGCGACTTGGTATATAGCGAACCTGCGTATACGCGATTTGGTATATAGTGAACCTGCTTGCATACGCGACTTGGTATATAGTGAACCAGCGTGTATATATTTTTCTTCATACTTGTAGACTGATCATCAATTCCTTGCTGCTATCCTTCTACACTATGATTTGTCATCAGTGTGATTTGCCATCAAGGACAACACTTGTCTCATAATTCCAACAATCTCCCCCTTTGGACTTGATGGCAACAACATAAAATCACTCTCCCCCTTTGTCATCAAGGGCAAAGGGCTGTGCTCCCCCTGAGTACATGCTGATATCTTTGTTTGGCTGTGCTGAAACATGCTCCCTCTGACTGTAGGCAAGATCTGCAAAAGATGTTCTTCAAAAGAACCAAGACTTATACACCATAAGGGACCTTCCTATCACCAAAAGACACAATACATACATCCATACTCCCAACCAAGAGGGGATACATCAGAACCAACCAATTATATTACATCATTCATCCCAGGCATAGTGGGAAAACCAACATAGGCCGTTACATGACCTTGACACCATAAAAGAGATATCACAGAAGAGATATATGACATAGAGACAACAAATCTAGACCAAGACTTATGAAAGTCACAAGCAGCATCTGATACACATCTCTTAGATCAGCAACCAAGATTTCCTTCTGAGCTCCTTCTCCTGAAACCAACAATAGTAGTGTACTAGAACCAAAAGCATCTAAATGTCAACAATGCTTTATGAGACTTTAAGCTGCTCCCCCTAAACCTGTGCCTGTTGCACCCCCGGAAACTGTGCCTGAAGAATTCTGGCATACCCATCTCAGACCTTCTCCAACCGGAGTCTGCCCTTGCTGTTCAGAACTCCATATACGCGACTTCTCCTACATAAAACAGCGTATGCACGCGGATATGCTTTCTGCAACACGCGTACAACATACACGCGACTTTCCCAACATAAATTGGCGTATATACGCAGATATACCTTACGTAACTTGCGTATACCAACTTTTCTGTAGAACAGACAAGCTTCAACAGCAGGATGAAGCATCAACTACTCCCAACTTTTTTCTGAGATATTCAAAAGTTTCCCTGGGCAGTGGTTTTGTGAGAATATCAGCAACTTGTTCCTTAGAAGGAACATACTCCAACTTGACCTTCTGCTCAAGCACTTGTTCTCGAAGAAAATGGTACTTGATTGGTATGTGCTTGGTCTTTGAGTGCATGACTGGATTCTTTGAAATGCTGATTGCACTTGTATTATCACATAAGATAGAGACTGGTGGAGTGCAAGTGATTTGAAAATCCTGCAAGGTCTGCATCATCCAAAGAAGTTGTGTGCAACAAGATGCCGCAGCCACATATTCTGCTTCAGCTGTAGATAAGGCAATCGAACTCTATTTCTTGCTGAACCAAGATACTAATCTGGAACCCATGAAGAAAGCACCACCACTTGTGCTTTTCCTATCATCCACACTTCCAGCCCAATCTGCATCTGTGTAAGCATGAAGAGTGAGATCTGTATCTCTAGGATACCATAAGCCATAGTTTTGGGTCCCTTGAAGATACTTGAATATTCTTTTGACTGCCTGAAGATGAGTTTCCTTTGGGTTGGCTTGAAATCTTCCAACAATTCCTACTGCATGCATAATATCTGGTCGGGTACCTGTCAAATAAAGCAAACTCCCAATCATGGATCTATAAGTGGGTTGGTGAACTACTGCTGATTCGTCATTTGCACTGAGGCTGCATCCTGTAACCATGGGGGTACAAACTGGCTTTGAATCTTCCATGCCATACTTCTTCAAGATCTGCTTGAGGTACTTGGTTTGAGACAAGAAAATACCTCCTTCATTTTGTTGGATTTGCAATCCAAGAAAGTATGTCAATTCTCCAAGTAATGACATTTCAAATTCTTTCTGCATAACCAAGGCAAAGTTCTGACTCATAGCCTCTTCATTGCTACCAAAGATAATATCATCTACATACACAACAAGTATTAGCAATTTTTTATTTTCAACTTTCATATAGAGATTGCTATCTGCTGATCCTTTTGAAAAACCTTGTTTGTGAAGATATTTGTCCAAACGATAGTACCAAGCCCTTGGAGCTTGTTTGAGACCATAGAGAGCCTTTTTCAATCTGCATACAAGGTTTGGATCATTAACAAGAATGAAACCATCTGGCTGCTCAATATATACTTCTTCTTCTAAGTCTCCATTCAAAAAGGCTGATTTCACGTCCATTTGGAATACCTTGAAGTTTTGAAAGCTTGAGAGAGCAAGGAACATTCGGATGGCCTCAAGTCTTGCAACAGGAGCAAAGGTCTCTTCAAAATCTATTCCTTCTTGCTGCGCATACCCTTTACAAACAAGTCTGGCCTTGTTTCTAATTACTTCTCCATTTTCATTCAATTTATTTTTGAAGACCCATTTAGTCCCTATGACATTTTTATCTTTTGGTCTAGGAACCAATTCCCAAGTATTGTTCTTTTCGATCTGCTCAAGTTCTTCATCCATTGCTTTGACCCAACATTCATCTTTGCATGCCTCTTTCACATTTTGTGGTTCAGTGGAAGAGAGTAATGCCAAA
Organism: Pinus tabuliformis; assembly: GCA_031772625.1. NCBI lineage: Eukaryota > Viridiplantae > Streptophyta > Pinopsida > Pinales > Pinaceae > Pinus > Pinus tabuliformis. The sequence goes on from CM062805.1 coordinate 393,274,503, forward strand.
TAGCTTGAAGCTTCTGCAATTCTTCTTCTTGTTTGTATTCCTGCTTCTTTCTGCCCCACAATCTGAGATTCTGGATGATTCTTTTGAACATATCTGGATGGAGTCTTCTCTTCTATTCTTGTCTGCTCCTCTGGTTCTTCTTGAGGTTCTTCTTCTTCATCATTCTGCCTTTGAGGGTAGCCTTCATCTTCTTCAATGTCTTCATGATGAACTTGCCTAGGAATATATCCCTTCTCATCAACCACTACATCAATGCTGTCAACAATTCTGCCAAGTCTTTTGTTGTAGCACTTGTATGCTTTGCTATGTGGAGAATAACCAAGAAGAATGCCTTCATCTGCTCTTGGTTCAAGTTTTCCAAGTTGCTCATCAGTATTCTTAATATAACATTTGCTCCCAAAGATTTTGAAATGCTTCACCGAAGGAGTCTCACCACTCCAGAGCTCATGAGGTGTTTGAGTGTTGTTTACTCGGACATTTGTTTTGTTAAGAATAATAACCGCAGCATGTGCAGCCTCACCCCAGAAAGTTGCGGGAGTACCTGATTCATCAAGCATAGCACGAGCCATTTGTTGGATTGTTCTGTTCATTCTTTCCACAACCCCATTTTGCTGAGGAGTTCTAGCTGTAGAGAATTCTCTTCTTATCCCATGTTCTTCACAGAAATCGAAAAATTCGTTTGAGGTAAACTCCCCACCTCTGTCAGATCTGAGGCACTTAATTTTGTGTCCTGATTCATTTTCAACCAAAGCTTTGAAGGATTTGAATTTTTCGAATGCTTCATCTTTGTGCTTCATAACCCCTAACCAGACAAACCTGGAGAAATCGTCAATGAATAATATCAAATATTCTTCTCCTCGAGGTGTCCTTTTCCTAAATGGACCACATACATCTGTATGGACTAGCTCAAGAGGTATGTTGGCTGATCCTTCCTTCTCTGGAAAGTTAGTTCTGGTTTGCTTTCCAAACTGACAAGATTTGCATATAGTGTTGTCTGGAATTTTGATATCTGGAAGACCACGAACTGCCTGATATTTGAATGCTTTCCTTATTTGTGAAAAGCTTAGATGCCCCAACCTCCGATGCCATAGCCAGTGTTCATCATTCTTGCTCAAATAGCATTGTTGTGGTCCTTCTTCAAATATGTATAGATTATTTGGAGTCCTTCTTCCTTTGATCACTGTTTTACCTGTATCAAGGTCACGAACACAACATCCATTTGATCTAAATATTACCTCTGTTCCTTGATCGCACATCTGACTGACACTCAGAAGATTATGCTTCAATCCATCAACATACAAAACATTTCCAGCTTTGACCTTCTCTTTCAATGGAGCAACACCTTTTCCTTTTATGGCTGCAGAGATATCGTTTCCAAAAGAAACTTTCTTCCCCTTTTCTAATGCGGTATATGACTCAAGCTTTTCTTTATCCCCTGTCATATGCTTCGAACATCCGCTGTCAATGTACCATAGACTTTCTTGACCTTCTATATAAAAGGCTATCCCACATCTTTCTGGTTGCGGTTCCTTTATTCTCCATGTTCTGACATTTGAGGTTTGTTCCTTCTGAGTTGTCTTCCGGAACCTGCTCCTGCATTCAGAGTCTTCATGACCAAAGTTATTACAAATAGAGCATTCAACTTCATTTTCAAGAACCGAAAATTTGTTATAAGTCCTTTTCATGGTTCCAGTCATTCTCCCTTGCTTTTGAGCTTCTCTAGTCATGATTGTCTTGTAGGAAACACATTGAGCTACTTTGTGACCGAAGTTATGGCAAGAAAAGCATTGGCCATTAAAGAAACTTCTGCGATAATCAGATCTATCATCCAACCGATTGTAGCTTCTATTCACATTCATTCTTGGAGCAAATTGGGAAGATTTTACCTGAGGCTGATTGTAGCTTTTGTTTGTCCTTAAGGCAGTTTGTCCCCGAATTTCTTGATGGTCTTTATTTGTTCTTGAGGTAAATTGTCCCTGATTCACCTGATGAATTTTATTTGGCCTTTGCTCGCTTCTCCTTGCTGCATCAAGATAGCTTTTAGAGGTAGATGCTTGAGATGTTTCTCCATTATATCCAAGACCTGTCTTGATTAGAGGAGATCGCTGCACATTGATAATCTCATCCAAGGTTTCAGATCCTTTAACAAATTTAAGATTAATCGCTTTTGTTTTCTCAATCTCCTTTCTAAGACAAATAATCTCACATTCCAATTTTTCAAGATGTTTTTCCTTTTTCAGCTAGTTGACATTGTAGAGAATCAATAATAGCACTCTTCTCTTCTAAGCAAACTTTGAGATCTTTCATTTCTTCACAAAAACCTTCTACATCTATAGCATCCATATAGTCATCATCTTCAAAATCCATTAAAAGTTTATATCTATTACCTTGTTCATCTTCATCACTATTTGAAAGACCATCACTATCTTCATGAGTGTAATAGCTTTTCTTCTTTTCATTTTGTTTCTTGTTCCATTTAACAGGTTCCTTTCCCTTGTCATTCTTATCTTTGTGAGGACATCTGGCAGCATAATGACCTACTCTTCCACAAGCAAAGCATTTAAAAGGTAACTTACCTCTGAACCTTCCAGAACCCCTTTGAAGATTTCTGACAAAATTTGATTCCTCTTCTTCATCTTCTGGCACGTGACTTGCTTCATAATAATCTTCTTTGCCTGAAGCCTTGAAGGCAGCTTCTCTTCTGTCTGATGGACCTCCCTTTCTCATTTCATAAGCGGTTAGAATTCCGTGAAGCTGAGACATAGTGAGAATTTGCAGATTTTCCTTTTCTTCTATGGCAGACACTTTAGATTCAAACTTGGGGGACAAAGATCTTAGAACCTTTTCAACCACAATAGCCTCTTTTATTTCTTCACCCAAGTTTTTCATGCAATTAACAATCTCATCTACCCTAAGGAAATAGTTAGCCACACTTTCATCATTATACATTCTGAGAGTCTCATACTTAATCCTGAGAGTTTGAAGTTTAGCATGCTTTACCTGTTCGTCTCCTTCATAGCTCGTGACAATTTTGTCCCATATTTCTTTTGCAGATTTATAGTGCATTACCTTCATGAATTCTGATTGAGATATACATCCCAATAGAGTATTGACTGCTTTCGCATTTGTTTCATATTTCTTTTTCTTGGCTGCATCTGTAGGAGTAGCTGAAGGAAAAGTGTAGCCTGTCTCTACGATGTCCCAAACTTCTGTACCAAGAGATTGAAGATAGGCAGTAACTCTTACCTTCCAATAATTGAAGTTTGTCCCATCAAAAACTGGTGGCCTGATTGATGCTTCTCTCTCGTAGTTGCTCATGATGAACGATCTACCTTCAAGCGATCAAGCTTCTCTGAAGGACCTGCTCTGATACCAATTGTTGGAAATAATACTGAGAGGGGGGGGGGGGTGAATCAGTATTATCAGATCAATAAAACTTTTTCAATTCTCAGAAACATATACGCTACTTCAGTTAAGTGAATCAGCGTGTACACGCGACTGTGTCTAAAGAAACCAGCGTATAACCATAAATCTTATAATTCAGTTAGTTTATCTTCAGTTGAATGCATTAGGACATTATTCACCATATTAAGAGTAAACAGATGCAGTATAACAGAACAGATCATCACACAAAAGCCACACACATGAACACCATGATATAAGGTGGAAACCCAATGTGGGTGAAAACCACCTGCTGCAAGTCGTCTCTATCTTTCTTTAATAAGAACTTTAGTTTACAATCTTTTGTACTGGTGCAGCCTTATTCCAGTACGCAGGCTACAACCTGCAGAAGGCTTCAACCTTCTCTCGTTCTCCAAACTTCCTTGGAAGGGAGCTCCAACCCCCTTTTCTCTTGTACTAGCTAAGATACTAGTACGTAGGTGCAGGCCTACAATATTCTTTCCTTCAGGTACCACTTTTCATACATTTTCAGACTGGATATTCCTGAAGCACAACATTACAATCTGAAGACCACAATTCATTCAACTTTCAAAACAACCAATACTCGCATCAACAATCTTTGAATCACTGAACCACTGAAAACCTGTCAAACCCAGTCACCAGAACACAGAGCAGACTACAGAACTCTGCAATAACAGTCAGACCCAGCTGCAACCCAAAAATCAAGCTCCAAAAGATATACGCTACTTCAATGAAGGCAACCCGCGTATACACGCGGTTTTACCGAAGACAACCTGCGTACAGATCTAAAAATAATTTTTCATAACTTGCAGTTGTACCAGATATCAGTTATACCCAGAACATAACATTGCATCAGTATGCAGATCTAGAAATATGCATAATCAACCATATAAAGATAGTTCATTTCCAAACCATTTGATCCCGATCTCTCCTTAGATCTTGTTCTCCATCAACCGATGAGATCTCTCCTTAGCTCAGATCAAGCAATACATCATCAACCAATGACCTGCATACTGGATCTAATACTTCATCAGATATTCAAGCATTTTCAGATGCCTTTGCCTAATGATCTTCTTCTCCTTATATAGCCTTAGGCCTTGCTCAATACCTCGGGCCAAAACCATAGTAACACAATACCATCAACTTCAAAACTAGGGATCAACACGTCCGTCGAGACACCATGGTCCAAAACCATAGGCACAACTTCCAAGGAATAATCGCCATGGACCAAAGATAAGTTTTCCACATACATGCTCTTTTACTGAAGCGAACCTGCGTGTACACGCGACTTGGTATATAGCAAACCTGCGTATACGCGATTTGGTATATAGTGAACCTGCTTGCATACGTGACTTGGTATATAGTGAACCAGCGTGTATATATTTTTCTTCATACTTGTAGACTGATCATCAATTCCTTGCTGCTATCCTTCTGCACTATGATTTTTCATCAGTGTGATTTTCCATCAAGGACAACACTTGTCTCATAATGCCAACAAGTTTTCCCTCTGGTGGTAAGAGGGCAAAACATATATTAGAGCTTGTGCACAGTGATGTGTTTGGACCTGTGAAGGTTTCATCACTGGGTAAGTCTGTGTACTATGTATCATTTATAGATGACTTCTCAAGGAATACATGGATATATTTCCTTAAGAAGAAATCTGAAGTCTTTGACAGGTTTAAAGAATTTAAGGCTCTAGTGGAAAACTAGACAGAGAAGAAGATAAAGGTGCTAAGGACAGATAATGGTGGAGAGTTTTGCAGTAAGCAATTTGAAGAATTCTGTAAGAAGTGTGGTATAGCACAACAGAAGACTACTCCATATACACCTCAGCAAAATGGAGTTACAGAAAGAATGAACAAGACATTGATGGAAAGGGCAAGAAGCATGCTCAGTGGTGCCGGGTTAGGACAGGAATTCTAGGTAGAGGTGGTGGAGACAACATGTTACCTGGTCAACAGATCACCTTCATCAGCGTTGGAGGATAAGACTCCACAAGAGGTATGGACTGGTAAGAATCCCTCTCTTTCACATCTGAAGGTATTTGAATGTGATGCATATGTACATGTTCCAAAGCATAAACGAACCAAGTTAGATAGTAAATCTGAAAAGTGCATATTTATTGGGTATAAGGATGGTTTAAAGGGTTATAAGCTTTGGAAACCATTAACAATGAAGGTTGTGTATAGCTGAGATGTGGTGTTTAGAGAGGTGAAAGATGTTATTAAACATGAAGTCCAACCAAAGGAACCTGAGAAGATAGAGTTTGATCTAAAGGAGGAAGAATCAAACTCTACAGCAGAGGAGGAATCAGAAGATGAAGAGTCACAAACTCCAGGTGTGAGAAGATCAATTTGAGAAGGAAGGCAACCAAAAAAGTATAGTCCATCTGCTTTCTATTCAAATTTTTCTTTATCTATTACTGATGATGATCCCAAAACTGTGAAGGAAGTAGTAGATTCAGAGGATGGAAAACTCTGGAAAGAGGCCATGGCTGATGAAATGGCATCTTTGCACAAAAATGAGGCTTGGGATCTGGTGGAGTTGTCGGATGGAAGGAAACCCATTGGAAAAAAATGGGTGTTCAAGAAGAAGACAAATGCAGAAGGAAAGGTGGAGAAATACAAAGCTCGGTTGGTAGCAAAAGGTTATCCCTAGGTGCTGGGAATTGATTTTGGTGATATTTTTTCTCCTGTTTCCAAGCTAATTTCTATTCAATTAATTTTATCTGTTGCTGCTGCTTTTGATTTTGAGGTAGAACAGATGGATGTGAAGACAAAATTTCTTCACAGGGATCTGGAAGAGGAGATCTACATGAAGCAACCTGAAGACTTTGCAGTGAAGGGTAAGAAAAAATTGGTATGCAACTTAAAGAAGTCTTTGTATGGGTTAAAATAGTCACCAAGGATGTGGTATTAGAAATTTGATACATTTATACGGGGACTTGGCTTCACCAGAAGCAAAGCAGATGACTGTGTGTATTTTAAATTAATTGGTGACCGTGTTATTTATCTGGTCTTGTATGTGGATGATATGTTGCTAGTTGAAAATGACAAAGAAATTATCCAGGATTTGAAGACCCATTTGTCATCCAAATTTGACATGAAAGATCTTGGTGCTACAAACTATATTTTGGGCATGGAATTAAAAGAGATCGGACAAAGAGGAAGCTCTGTTTAAATCAAAGGAAGTATTTCGAGAAAATATTGCGAAGGTTTAATATGCAGGATAGTAAACTGGTGAAGGTTCCTTTTCCTGTAGGTGTAAAGTTATCTGCTAAATAGTGTTCCGAGACACAAGAAGAGGAAGAGGACATGTCCCATGTTCCATATGCAAGTGCAGTCTGTAGCCTGATGTATGTGATGGTCTGTACTAGACAAGACATTGCACATGCAGTGGGAGTATTGAGTAGGTTTATGTCGAAACCAGGGAAGGAGCACTGGACAACAGTGGAGCAAGTTTTCAGGTATTTTCGTGGCACTAGTGATTATGGTTTGTGCTACCAAGGAAGACCAGGATTGGATAGAGTTTTGGATATTCATGGCTTTGTTGATGCAAACTGGGCTAGAGATCTGGATCAAAGAAGATCTGCAAGTGGGTATGTGTTTAACCTAGTTGAAGGTGTAATCAGTTGGATGAGTAAGAAACAGTCTGTAGTGGCACTATCAACTACAGAGGCAGAATACATGGTAGCCACTCATGCAAGCAAGGAAGCAGTTTGGTTGCAGAGATTGTGTTCAAGTATGGGGTTAGTACAGGGAACTATAAGGATAAACTGTGATAGCCAAAGTGCAATTTTCTTAGCAAAGAACCCTGCATATCATTCAAAGACAAAGCACATTGATGTTCAGTATCACTTTGTGAGGGATATGATAGAAGAAAAAAAGGTGTTGTTGGTAAAGGTGGACACTTTGAAGAATACTGTAGATGCATTGACAAAATCTGTGAGCTTTGAGAAGTTTTCTTGGTGTAGAGAAACAATGGGTGTTGCAGGGTTGGATAAATGACTAAGCTCTCTTGTGGCACCCTATGGAAAGAAAACAACAAGTGGGAGAATTTTGGGCTGTGTTATATTCTTTCCACGACTAGCCCACATAGTTAACCAGGGGGTTAGAAGGGGGGCGGAGCCCCACCTTCGCTGCGTCAATTGCATAGCGGGGGGAGTCACAGGGGGTTTGAGGGTTGTAGATAACCCCACTCTATGGGGTCCAGGGAAGCGCCCCAGAAAATTTTGGTTTTGGACCCTATGTTAGGTTGGGCAGACCTACCTATGGTTTTTTGCATGATTTTCGCACATGGTTTTGGATGCGATGGTTTTCAATCCATGCTTTTGGATGTGATGGTTTGCAGTCAATGGTATTGGATGCTTCAGCATGTATAAATATGTATTGTAACATTGAAAGGAACATAATGAAAAATCAAGCTGGTAGTCCCGGTTTTGGGATCCAGGGGAAAATTTCTGTGTATATGAATTTTATGTGTTCTTCTCTCGCATTGTTTATTTTCTATGTTTTAGAATTCGTATGCAAATAATTTTTGTACGGGGTTAAAACCTATAGTTGAGAGCCAAGCGATAATAGAGCCCTTAAGTTCGTAAAAGACTGCATACAGTGCAGAAATGATGATGGCCACTAAGGATGGGTTGGGCATTGAAGAAGGAACCGCCGGCGAGGCTGCGCAGACCCCCATGGTCCACAATGTTCCCAAAGGCACTAGGGTTGTGACAGAAATCCATAAATCACCCCAGACGCCAAGACTGAAGAAAGATAAGCAGGCAATGGGACCAATATGCATGTCCTCGAGGAATCCGTGGCACAGTAAGTTATCAATGGAAGAAAAAGGCAAGGTAGTCACCATTGAAATAGATGAAGAGGAAGAAGACTTACAGGCTATGACTGTCATCGTAGAGGAAGAAGAAGACGTGGAGGAAGACATCCAACTGTTGCGCTCTGTAACAAAATTGCCCGAGTATGTCCCTCCGTGAAAAGGGAAAACCAAAATACCAAAGGATCTGGATGCAACGAAGAGTGCACTCTAGACCCCGCTCCTCCCCGATGGAATTACCTTTGAGGGCTCGCTCCTAGGATGCGTGCCCACCCTGAAATTTGAAGACTGGGACCTCACGGATAGCGAGAAGTTCCTGCACTTAGAAATGATGAACCTGATGAAACAGAATATGGAGGGGCCAGTGATAATGCTAGAGCCGCGAAAATGGTTGCGTGGTGTGGAAAAGGCCGGGTTACTTCATCTACTATGGATACCACATTTCCATCGTGCGCCCATCACCATTTTCGTCATCAAGAAGCTACTATGCCTGGTGCATGATGGGTACTTATGGTTGGTGGAGCCTATTCCCATCATGGTAGATCTCATCCACTGAATTTCTCGACTTCCCTATAAGGGAAAGGACTCCGCGATGATAGTAGGGAAAAGCAGCGATTTGGCTCTTGCAGAGGCCATGAAGAAAAATATAAGCTTGAGAATAAAAAGAGGGGTTACGCTATCACCAGTACCAAGGATAAAGGGGTGCACGTAGCCACCCAACTTCTGGTCAGTAAAGTAATGAGAAAATGTTGCGCCGATGAAGTACCAACGCCGGTGGTTGCACTGGCTGAACAATGTGGAGGGGGTCTAGTTCAACTAGGTCGAGTTCCTCTCTGAAGAGTTTTTTCTCAACTGTCAAGAGGCCCAGGAACAAGGTAAGACCTTCCACTATGTGTGGTTGCTCTTATCCATCTTGCTGGTAGCGGGATAATTGCCGGAGGATAGCCAGTTCCCGAGCATCGACTGAGACTTACCAAAGGCCGCTAAAAATGCTTTGCTCTGGGCCACCAAGGATGCAAAACAAATTCGTGATACCGAGATTTTCTAGGTTCTCATGGAGGCGAGCATCCGAATGTGGATTAATAAGAGAGCGCGCCTATCCCATGGTACACAATAGTGTTGAGATTGCAACAAGATGACGGAGCTTAGTGAAAAGAGTCGCCTTCACTAAGTGGGCCCGCAGGCAAATTATGGCGCAAGTTCTATTTTTGATCCCAGCAGGGATGATCACAGTATGAGTGATCATAGTGTGGGTGACCATAGTGTGGGTGACCACAGTGTGAGTGATCACAGTATGAGTGATCAAAGTCTATTTTTAGACTGGCTGTCAAAAATAGAAAAGTCAAATATTATTGTCTCATAATAATATTTGGACTATAAACTTGATCTTATTCTCTTGGAGCACTTCAGGATGAGCTATGGATGTGTTACATGCAGATCCCAGAAGGAAATAGGTGGTTACCTATGGGATGACTAATATCTGCATGCAGGACTTCAGTTAGAACTCAAGTGAGTTGAGTTTAGTGGACTGGAGGTGCAGTTGATGGAGTTGTGTTCAGTTTAGCTTTGTTAAACTGGTTGTATTTAGTCTAACTGGCAAATAGACTAGAGATGAGTTGGGTGAATTAGTTATTAATTAATTCACAAGTTATTAACTCATAATGCAACTATAGAATACATCATTTAACTCATTTGCATGTCAGTGCATGTTCAGTTCAGCAGGGACAGGTGTTAGAGGATCAGATTGCTATCAGTTGTGACTATAGTTGTGCATGATGATTTGCACAATCAGAGGGATTGAGTATGCCAATGAATTGGGCAATATCAAGAATTGTAGCCTGTGCTCACGTCCAACACAGTGTGAGTGATTCTTTGCAGGTGAAATACGAGTTTGGTAAACCATTCTCATCAGTTATTGAGCAGGTATTGAGCTGGAGAGGCAGGCAAGCAGTGGAATAGATTTGGAGATCAGATCTGAGCTGTATTGTGTGTAACAGGTGGATCTAGTATTGGATTGCTTATGATAAGCATTGTACTTTGTAATGTTGCATGTTCTCAATCATTAATATACAAATAGTGTGGGGTTTTTAGCGAGATGCTTTCCCCGGGTTACATACTGTGTTAATGTGTGAATGCTCTTGATGTTTTATTGTTATTGATGCTGCTAAATTGATGATCAACATAAAGGAGCTTATGTATTGTGTATGTATTCCACAATAGTACATGATCAGGATAATCTCTGTTGAATATGTGTTAAATTATTCAAAATTTCTACAATTAGTCTGCAGAGTTTTGCAGACTTCAAGGCAGACATGCACAACATCTACATCAGGGCACGAAAGGATCCAACACATCAGTGGAAAAAGCTCACATTCATAGCCACTGACAACGTGATCTTTACGGTGTTAGAGACATGGCCTCCTGAGTGGTGCGTCCAAGATTTGGCAGAGCTGGAAAAGATGGTAGCACAGAAAGGAAGGATGATGCCAAGCTGTGTGTCACCCAACTGGTTGAGAAAAGGTGCAACAAAAAAGTGGCAGTCGAGGTCAGGGCAGTCAGCAAAGCGGCACAGGTAGCCGTGGAGTAGAAGAAGGCCACATAAGCAGCCACAACGGTGCAGACAGTAAAAGCTGCAATAGTGCAGGCAGATGAGGGCCAAGCAGCGTCTGCAGGACATGAGGCAAAGGACACGGAACTTGCAAAAGAGAGCGCAGACACAGGGACCACCTCTACACAGCTCAAATGACCACACATCGTAGAAATATCAGGTCCAAGAAAGAAGGTCAAGGCCTAAAAGCTAGCCATCAACCTAACCACCTTAACTGAAGGTGATCTCCATGACATCAGCGAGACGGTTCACGATGTCACTAGTGAAGCACTCCAAGACTTTATGACGAAGAAAGAGACTATGTTAGGGGCCCTAAGGGTGCACCTGCAGGAGTTATAGGTGCAGCCACAGCAGGAGGGTACCTTGTCTACACACGTCGCTGCAGGCATGTCAGCAGTAGAACAGATGCTACGCATGAAGATAGCTAATATGATAACATTGCCAAATGGAGCACTAATCTCGAAAAACATAATGGATCAAGTGATGCTTAATACGATGAAAGGCATTGACCTTAACTTGGTTTCCCTTCCCCGCAACACACTTTATTAGCTGCAGGATGGGATAACAGTAGAACTCCATGCCTGAGAGAGTCACACGATCCAGGTTCTGAAAGAGTAGAAGATTAATATAGAACAACTTAGCTTGTAGTGTGACGAGTTGGTGTCGCAGAACCAACGGTTGGTGCAGACAGTTGATGACACTTTCCGGCGCGTCCCAGAGTTGTCCATTGCAACAGAGATATCGACAGAAGTGTGGATCCATTGTTTGGCAAGTTGCGTCTGCAACGTGCACGAGGAAATAATAGGAGTGCAGGTAGAGCTAAATCTATAGATTGCCAAGCTGCAGCTGAAGGCGCAACCTTCCACTCCCCCAGAGGTCAGAGAACAGTGCGCCAGCGCTATTGCAACAGGGACGGAAGAGATTGTAGGTGCAGTCCGCGATTGTACCAATATGTTGGAGCAGGCACTTGAGTTCCTCACTACGTTGCAGGAGGACCCCAATATCCAATAGCTAGAGACCGAGGCACACAAACTCTAGCAATGATATGACAGCATTAGAGGGACTGCATAGACAGTAGTCCTTACTCAGCGGCTTGCAAGGATGCAGCAAGCCAAGGCTTTAAAATAGTAGCTGGACGCAGCGTGCCACAAGGAAGCAGTTCTAAAAGCGCGTGTCCAGCCATGGATTGATGAAGCCTTCACAATCATGGTGGATATTGAAGGAAAGCTCACACAAATTCAAGGAATGCATGCACAGATGCAGTGCAGCATGCTCAAAACAAAGGGTTCAGAAGCAAGAATGCAGTAGGTTCAGCAGGCAGCAGCTCAGTGCACTGCCGATATTTAGACCATTTGGGACTAGCTGGAGGGACTCTGCACCAAGATTTTCGTGCCGACAGAGTGACTCAAGGATGATTCACGATGTTTGTGTTGGGGGTTGGGCCTGTTGCCCATGGAATCCCCTCACAGCATATTTTTGGGCTTAAAGCCTAAGTTTTGAGTACTATTATTGTAAAGACTCCGTTAATTGCGGGTGTAGAGCACAAATTGTATGTTTGAGTCATAGGGTTGTCCGCCCTAAGTTTTGAATGTAGTGTCAGCCTAACCATGGTCCACGGACCATGGGATTGTATAAATAGAGTGAGGCTCTAAGTTGTAAAGAAGGAAGAAGTAAGTTGACAAACAGATGGGGTCAAGAAGATATCGAGCATAGAGTAAAGGTCTAAGTGCTTTGGGTCGTAGTAGTAGGAAGAGGCTCTACAGCTGAGTGTGTAGAGGCCTAGTAGAGTCCGCAGCTGAGTGCGCGAACCCCTGCAGCTGAGTGCGTAGGGTAGAGTTGGGTCTGTAACTAGGGAAAGAGATAATAAAGAGAAGTTTGATTCCAAATCTTGTGTATCTATTTTGAGTTATTATATGGTTGATATCTTTTGCAATTGTACTATTTTATTTATCACATGCACTTGTATGAATGATGAACACTATTAAGTATAACTAAACACATACAGATAAGCTAAGTGATCAACTAATATCGGGTTAATAGTAAGGGATTGGGTAATAACGCAGATCAGGCCCTGAGTAGGGTTGCACGAAGGCAGCATCGCAAGTTGTGAGGTACTGATAGGTGCGTGTAGCGACATGCGCGCAGGATCAAGCCGCGGAGCACCGAAAATCATCAGACATCTCTAGTGTGTTGAAACCGGGTTCTAGCGCCCTCCCATAGTACTTTGAGTAATACCTCAGCTTGCACTCCACGAAATGTTGCCGAAAGGGCCAGTAGTACTAGGATTTGTTTAGAAAAATCACCTCTAAACCTGGGTCAGGCCCCTACAAGAAAACAGGTACCAACAAGTAAAAATAAAGGGGAAATAAGATTATGTGTGGATTTAAAACATATATCATCCAAGTGAGCACTCTCTGTATGTGAAAATAAGAATAGTTTCACTCCATTCTGTTGTTCTCTCAAAATACCAAAGCACATTTCAAGAAATGAATATTGGAAATGATGTTACCATCATTCAAGAAAAGAGGTACAATAAATTGAATGCAATATTTCTTGTAACCTGCAAGATCAAAAACATCTATTCATGTATAGAACATGTAGTTTGGATTATCACTCATTCAACTCGTTGTGCAAATGGAAAATCCATAAAATATGAGAAATGAATTATTTACGGTGATTGGAATTATCGATTTGGGGGAACCGAAAGGCATATGCACGTACCCTATTTTATATCAATTCTTCGTAAACCAAACGTCATCATGAGCTCGATACAAGCATAGATTTCCTTTACTAATTTCATACGATGGAAGGGGATCCCAGAGTTTTTAAAGGGTCTTTCTACTTTCTAACTAATAATAAGTTGGGGTAGATCTGAGTCTAGATCAAAGGTATTGGTATCCTATCACAACAGATTACCCAGAATCAAAAAATAATCAACATCTAGTTGTTAGAATCGAAACCCTTTTCAGCAAATATATAAAAGTATCGTTATAATATCATAAGCATCTTAGTCACACACATTTAGATAGATGAAGTGTTTTTAAAGGAAAGAATTGTGATTCCCAACACTGATTGATCAAAGGCTAAAGAATTACACATAAAGTTTCTTAAAGGAACATCAATCAATCACAAGTTGAAATGTTATGCGTAAGCAAAGAACATAGTATAGAAATTAGTACACCCAGAATTGTCTAAAATAAATCACAATGATGATGTACTAAAACAGAAATAAAACACGCACCATTCTTAGATCTATAAACCACACAAGAAATAGACGACCATAGAGGTGTCGAGATGGTATGGTGGACCCTACCAATCCAACTCGTACCCTCTTTTAAGAATTTAAATTAGAGAGCCGAAACAATCATAACATGCACCAAAAGTGGAAGACAACACTACATTGGAAGCCTTCTATTAAATTACATATGTTTTGATTACATCAGGAGACAACCTTGCTTTAGTTGAAAAAAAGGAGGGGGGCCAGAACCCCTGCAATAATGTACTCCAACATCATGAAAATACACAAAATTACCCCTCCAATATTATTTCCATCCCGGCTCAAAGCCTTGCCCTGGTTTTATATGATTTTTTACAATACATAAGGGTTATATCGAGCCAATCCACTACAAAAATAAGAATAGGAAAATAAAAATGATATGCCATCAATAGAGAACTGAGAAAACCATGACCCAAATGAGGATATCAAGTCTAAAAGTGAAGAGATTTTTTTGGCAAATGACCCTGTTTTCTCAGCCTAGAATTGTCAGTGAGAGAGAAGTGTGATTTGAATAAAAATAGACTCATGAAAATCTCAAACAGGGATCGTACTACTTGCTAAGAACTAAATTTCTTAAAAAATTTGAATAAACGAAGTGGTCCATGCTTTCCTTGACTTAAGTGCAGGATTTCCAAGGAGTGTAGGAACTACACAACTTTCATTAGTGGCTATTTTAAGGATCATAGTCCTTATAAAACATATACAAACGAGGAAATTTGACTAGCAATAATAATGACAGGTCAACTTCTCAAGTATTATGCAATTTAACATGATTATGCCAAAAAGGAGGTGATAGTGCTAAATAATGGTTCTGAAATTGGTAAAACAAGGGGGTGAAACAAGATATCATGGGCAACGAAATGTATTAAATATTAAAAATTTGGGTACTAACATGCCTAATTGAGTTTGATGATTGTTCCTTAATGAAATATGTGATACCTTGTCCTGTAGCTTCTCATGCTATACTTTTAGTACACTGGGGTCGGTGAATAGTTGAATGAGATCCCAAACCTTGCAGTACATATGTTGTTGTTAAAATTGTCATTGTTGATGTCATATGTAAAGAGGATTTTCATCAAGTATTGCTAAGAAGATGAGGGTTTGGTTTTGATAATAAGAGCTATTACTAAGTGTGAGAAAATTGTTGATCATTGTTAGCTATTGAACTAGGTTATGATAGTATTGCAGACTGACAAAGAAACATTGAACAGGGATATTGAGAGCACTTTGTTTTTACTTGGATAAGGAAGGTTATTTGCAATGATTGTTAAATCATGATTGTGTGGTTGAATGTTTGATAACAGTAGCAGATAATATCATTATTAGGATCAAATTTCGACAATAAATGGCAGCTACTTGGAGATAAATTGCATACATCAATCACTAATATCTGTAACATTAATTGTTGAAGAATTTTAGTTTGTCCAATTTTCATTGTCACTCTACAATTCTATCACTGAGGATCCATTTTTAGCAGTATGGTTTTTCTTTAGCAGTAAGGGTCATGTCAGCTCCCAAACATATGTTAGTTCCTAAGGTTTTTTGCAATTGATGTTGTTAAGGTCTCAACATCTTCACGGTACACATTTAAGAAAAGGATTTTGGCATAATTATTGGTTGTAATTATATTTGTTGATCTATAGAAAGGGTTTGTGCATAAGTTGAGTAAGAAAAAGGGACCTAATAGTATATTTAACAAGTTTATGTTGTTGAAAGTTATTGGTTCAGGAATATGTGGATATGTCCAAAAAGTTACAAATGTCTATGTGAAATTTTTTACACTATTGTGACCAAATATGTGAAAGAGGAATTGTAAATCTTTCACAAGACTGAAACAAAGTTTTGGTTGCATGCAATGTTGAGAACATTTATTTGGCCAGAAGTTTTACAAACATCTCTATTTGAAACGTTTTGATCCTACATTAGTAGGATCTGTCCTATGCCAGTAGTGAAGTTTTCAGTATTGTTTTGATGCTTGTCAAGAAGTAACTAAAGTTTTAAATTACATATGCATTGCATGGATTTATTGCAGAAGATTCTATGACAAAATATGACTTGCCAATTTAACATTGCATTTGTATTTCTTATTGACGAGTATGACAATGTGTTATTGTTTGATTCAAAAAAGTAACTTTAGTAGAGTTTATATTACATATTGTTATGATTGATGATATAATGAGTAAGAAGAGAGTGATAGATGAGGGATTGATTGTATTGAAAGTTAGCAATAAAGTGTAGCATGAGTGGCAATGAACAGTGGTAGGAGAGAAGTGTAACAGCAGAGGCATCAACTTGTGATAGTATTAGATGTGGAGCAAATTTTAACATGGTCATTATCCCTATTATGGGAGCCCAAACTTATTTAGGTAGCATTAGCTTATCTCTAGCCCTTATTGTTAAAACCCTTGGGGAGTTTTATACTTCCTTATAGTTCATCTAGTAAATTTGTATGTAAACCATACATCACAAATATTTTTGACTGAAATCTTCTATGTATTAATTCTATGATGCAATGATGTTTCATGTTTGTTTGATTCTCCAAATGTTTAAAATAATAAACCAACAAATTGTGTAAGAATAAGGGAAATATTGATTCACCCTCCTCTTAGTATTTCGAACAAGTGGGGTGAAAAGAAATACTTTCAGTACTACCTCACAAATTTTTCAGCAGTAAAAAAGAAATCATCTATGAATGTTGAAGAATTCACAAATCGATTCAATAATCTCTACAACAAGATACCAAATGAGATAAAAACCACTCCCATTGTTGCCATGGTTAACTATGGAGTTTCATTCAAAGTGGATTTCACTTAAAAATGACCCAGAAACTTGTTTGACATGTAATCAGACACAACCAAGATAGAAGGAAATTTAACTACAATAGGAAAACTAAGAAGAGTGGAAGTTACAAATAAAAATATAGGAATTGAGAAAGAGAGGGGAAGAAACAAACATAGAGACAAAAATAAAATAAAACAGGAACTTGATCATGCTATGTAACCTAAGGACTTATTCAAAGAAACAATTGAGGAAATGAATAGATTGATCCAGAGCCTATCAAATAAAATTGTAAAGCTTAAGGAAGATGGGCTAAGCAACAATATGAAACAACCTCCTCATAAACCCCCTTTAATTCGTATGCCATTCAATCCACAATAGATGAAGAGGGAGAGAAGGCCTAATGAACAATCGATACAACCTCCAGTGATGAGGGATCTCAACTTGAAAAATGATGAATACCCTAAAGAATAAATTCAAGACAAAGATATAAATTTGGTAGAAGATATAAATATCACCTTTTATAACACTGGAAATGATTACACGAATTCCCACAAACCGCAAGAAAGTTAGGAGTCGTATGATGATTATGAGATCACGCCTTCCCAATACCAAAATGTCATTGATTTTATGATGGCAGAAATTATAAGGAACTATGACTTACGACTTAGGCCAAGTAGACAAATTGAGGTGAACCATCAAAACAAACCTCCTACACTAATACTTGATCTAAAGATGGCATGGGACGGTATCCTTCCACATTCCAAAGTCCCAAATAAAATACAAGAGTTGCCGACTAAGAAAGGGAAAAATATATAGGATCAAAATCCAAACTTAACTCAAGAATCGGAGGAAAAAAAGACTCCTTTCCTTCCCAACCACCAAATCAGCCAATCAAAGAAGTTGAACGAAGCATAACCCCACTTTTCAACCTTGAACGTGAGTTAAGAGAAATAAACTTTCTCATTCCTCTACTTGAATTAGCTCAAAACCAGACATTCAAACCACTTATACCGGAGCTTATGAACCCCTCTAAGTAAATCACTTGCAATAATAATTTGAGTATACGAGAGGATCACCCTCATGTGGAATGTTCATCTCACGTAGAAGAACGAGATGATGATAGTCCTCATTTCTACATCACCATGAATGTCCACAACAAACTTCTTCATAATTGTATGTTGGACTCAGAAGCCTCTCACAACCTCATTCCCAAGTCACTAAGATTGGAAATCACTAACCCATACCCTGACCTATACTCTTGTGGCTCTCAAAGGGTGAAGTTCCTTGGGCTTATCAAATATTCAGTGGTATCCCTTACTCAGATACCAAACAAGAGTTTGGTTATGGACATAGTAGTCACTGACGTCCTGGCCTCCTCTGGCGTGTTGATTTCTAGGTATAGGGCTCGGATGTTAGGTGTAACCCTCCAAATGGACCTATCATATGCCACCATACCAGTTTTCAGAGGTGAAGAATGAAGATTGTACCGAGAGGCTAAAATATTGTGCATCATAAGTGATGTTAAGAAGTCCAAGAACCTACCCATCTATGTTGTAGAATAGTCGATGGGTCGTTATAGCTTGTAACTAAATCTTGAGATCATGATTGAAACTGGCCACCTCTTTCTAAGATAGAATAACCATGAGAATTGAATTCAGTATGGAAAATGTTTCTCGATGCAGCATACTCCAAGGAAGGAACATGAGCAAGAGTGATCCTAATACATCCCATTGGAAAAAACCTCTCACTATCCTTTAAACTGGAAGTTGATGCCACTA
Organism: Pinus tabuliformis; assembly: GCA_031772625.1. Lineage (NCBI taxonomy): Eukaryota > Viridiplantae > Streptophyta > Pinopsida > Pinales > Pinaceae > Pinus > Pinus tabuliformis. The sequence continues at coordinate 393,293,194 of CM062805.1, forward strand.
GTAATGTTGTTGAATATGAAGCATTGATCCTAGGATTAGAAATTACCTGGAAAATGGGAGTAAAAAAACCTCGCAATGTTTGGGGACTTGGAGCTAGTATCCCTACAAATAAGAAACATTGGTACTACACAACATCCTTGAATGAGATCATATCGTAACATCATTTTGGATATTATAGAAAAATATTTTGATGATTTTAATATTATAGTTATGCGTAGAGAAGATAACCAACATGTAGATGCATTGGCGATAGTGGCTAGTGCCTTCAAACTGCCTCTCAAGACAAAGTTGAAGTGTGAAGTAGAGATGTGATATAGACTTTCTATGCTAGATAACATCAAACATTGATAGGTCTTTAAAGATTACCAAAAATTAAGGAGTTTTCTTGAATTGGTGGACAAGTTCTTAGCCATCAACCTTGACCTTGAAGGAGAAGCACCTAAAATGGATCTAGAAGAGAAATATTGATGACATGAAATTAACGACATTTTGAACCAAATTGGGGGTCACAAAGTGATCCAACTTAAAAATAATTTCATCTCCAAAGGATTGGTCCCACTGGAACATATTTTCAATAATAATGACATGCCTACCAATCCATTTTTTTGGCTAATATATGAAAATTTGGAGGAACACAACATCGACAGAGAAGAAAACCTGCAAAAGGTAAAACTTGTGAAGCATTTGCAACCCACATGCAAAAAGAGGTACTTTGATCTATTTAAACAATTTAAAGATGTTTTTGCATGGAGATATGATGATCTAAAAACTTATGATACTTCAGTAATTCAACATAGAATATTGTCTTTTCCCGTAGAAAAAATCGTAATTTTATTCATATTGATAAAATTACATTTTGTAGATGCCAGAGGCATATGTAGATGATTGTTCCTGTAATGACAGGCAGCAAACAGAGAAATAACACAACATAGCAGATGACTGTTCCTATAGTGATAGGAAGCAACAGAAATAAAGTAACATAAAAAAATAAGTTCCAGCAAGCCTAAACTTTTCTTCCCTTCTTCTTCTCCACCTGCCGCCATCCTCCAGAGTCCGGTGTGGGTGTAATGATAGCTAGCTGGTTTTCCCTTGGGATCAGTTGGATTTCTTTGTCAGATTCCAAGCCCTCTGATCCATGGGTTCATTTGATGCCACTAACTTCCATTTGTAACTCTTGATGCAGATCTGAAATGTGCGGCCCCAAATGAGTAGTTGGGGCATTATCTTCCTGTGATTGTTTCTGTCCCATTTGAGAGTCTGGTTCTGTCTGGTTCTCTGTAAGTTCCACATTGATGTCTTCTTCTTCCAATGGATCGATGTGCTGCCAGCCTTTGGGTTTTTTATGTTGTTTCCTGGTTCTCCTGGGGTCCTTTCGAGTAAAAGGGCAGTCATATTGAAGGTGCCCTGTTTGCATGCAGCTCCTGCACCGGAACGCCGTATTCTCATAGTCTAGCTGCTGTACCCATTGAGTATTATTGAAGTTCAGCGTGATGTGGTCAGGTAGCCCCTCGCTCAAGTCCACTCCTACGCATATTCTGGCAAACGTAAATATTCAACATAGAATATTGTTGAAGTAAAATGCTAAGCCTTTTATGCAGGATCTCGACAGGTTCAATCTAATTCTGCTACATACAATAGAGAAGGAAATATGAAAGTTGTTGGATGGAAACATTATCGTGCCACTAATATTTTCTGAATGGGTAGCGAATTTGGTACCAGTTAGGAAAAAGAATGGTGATATCATAATGCATGTCAATTTGAGGAATTTGAATAGATGTTCTCTGAGAGATAATTATCCACTCCCTAAGATGGACCATTTGTTGCAAAAGATTATAGGAGCATCCAAAATATCAATGGTGGATGGATTATTAGGCTATAACCAAATAACAATCAACCCAAAAAACAAATATAAGACAGTGTTCATGAAACCATGGGGCATATTCATTTATGACAATATTAACTTTGGATTGTTGAACGTTGTAGAAATGGAAAGAAATTTTCTACTACTAATGAATTCGAGCTGAAATCAAGAGACACAAATTTCTTCTATTATTATTCTATGAAAAGGAAAAATACAAAATAGAAATGCATGAAATAACATGCAACCATCAAAACATAAAGAACACAATGATTTTACATGAAACCCAACTCAGAAAAACCCCTCTATTGCTTTGCATTAATTTAGATGAGAAATATAGATCTATTACAATAACAACTTCACACATGAAGCACCCCCTACAGTGCAATATTGATCTCCTACTCACTAACCTCCTCTGACCAACGCTTAACAAAAATAGGTCATTTCTTTCCTCTTATTTCTTTACGTAATCCTTGAAGAAATTAGCCCCTAAAAAAATAGGGAATTAACCTATTTATTAATTAACTTTTTTATAAGTTTTATTTAATTTTTTAATAAATATAAATAAATATCTCTATGTGGATGTAGAGTAGTAAGTAATATAATGTTTTCTAGTAAAAAAATTATTGGTTTAGAATTTCACGGTGTAACGAAAATATTGTTGATTCAAAATCCCATATTGTGCACCACTTAAATGTTTCTTGTCTTTTAATTGACAAATTAATTCCATAAATTTCAGAAAAATTAAAATTAAAATGCTCTTGATTTTATAAATCATAAATTAAAAAGACAAATGAAATATTTATTTTAACAAATTATGAATCCAACTTATTTTAGAAATCAGTGAGGTTATTATCATTCTTTAAATTAAAGAGTCCATTGTAATATATATAAAATGTATTAAATTTTAATATATATATATAAAATGTATTAAAAATAAAAACAAAAAATCTTATTATTATAAATTTTAAATATATTATAATAATTAGAAATATATTGTTTTTAGATATTGTTGAAAAACTGGTCCCTTTTATATATAAATAAATATAATATTTATCAATATTTATTTTTATTCATTATAAATGAAGTGAAATGTTTTGATAATAATACGGAGGAAATCAAAGAAGGATGGCAAATATCTCTTTATATAAAAAGAAATATTTTCAATCACTCTTTAATTTAAAGAATGAAATTACATTTTGCATGGTTAATGATTTTATTGTTATTTATTAATGTTTTTTAAATAAATATAAATATTTTTTTGTAGATGTAAATTAGTTGGAATAAAGAATAGACACTTTGTAGCGAAAAATGTATTAAAATATCTTGATTTTTTAATCTACAAATTAATATATATATATATATATATATATATATATATATATATATATATATATATATATATATATTATTTTAAGACCCAGGTTATTATCATTATTAAAAAGTTGTATATCTACATCTATATCTATCTATCTATATATATATCTATATATATCTATATATATATATCTATATAAATAAAATAATAAATATAATATGTGTTATAATAATTAGAAAGATATTATTTTTAAATAGTGTTGAAATATTGTTTTTTTATATGTAAGAAAATACAATATTGATCAATTTATTTTTTTATTATCATTAATCACGTGAAATTTTTATTAAATAATTAAAATGAGGAAAGTTTTACTTTAAATTAAAGAGTCATTGCAAATATATCTTTCTAAGTCTTTAAATTAAAGAGTCGTTGCAAATATATATATATTTTTGAAGAATGGAGTTTTAATGTGCATGGTCATTGATTTCATTGACATTGATAAGTTTTTATAAGTTTTTTTAATAAATATAAATAATTTCTTTGTGGTGAAAAAATTATTAATTCCAAATCTCATAAATATGGTTTAGACATTACTAGCTTTTTAAAGATTATTAACTTTTTAAATGACAAAGTTAATCCCATCAATTTAAGAACAAATTAAAATACCTATGATTTTTCAAATCAAAAACCAAAAAAACAAATCAAAGTTTTTGTTTGACAAATTATGATTCTAAATTATTTTAAGAATTAGTCAAGGTTATTCTCATTCTTTAAATTTTATATATATATATATATAAAATTAAAAAAAAAAAAGAGATTAAGAAGATATTATTTTTAAATAGTGTTAAAAGATTTTTCTATTTTTTGTGTAAAGAAATATAGTATTATCAATTTTTCTCTTTATTCATTAATTTTTTTTGTGAATTAAAAAATTGTATTACTTTATGATCAATCAAGTACATGTTTATGAACAAATTTGGTTTGGTCATTTGGAAAGTAAAACCAACCAAATCTAATATCAAGAGATGAGTTAACTGGAATTGACTGGATCAAGAAGAGGAAGATTCATGATATGAAAGTAACGAGATTTTGAACCAAACTGGGGGTCACAAAGTGATCCAACTTAAAAATAATTTCATCTCCAAAGGATCAGTCCCACTGGAACATATTTTCAATAATAATGAAATGCCTACTAAGCCATTTTTTTGGCTAATATATGAAAATGTGGAGGAACACAACATCGACAGGGAAGAAAACCCACAAATGGTAAAACTTGTGAAGCCTTTGCAACCCACATGCAAAAAGAGGTACTTTGATCTATTTAATCAATTTAAAGATGTTTTTTCATGGAGATATGATGATATAAAAACTTATGATACTTCCATAATTCAACATATAATATTGTTGAAGTAAAATGCTAAGCCTTTTATGCAGGAGCTCGAGAGGTTCAATCTAATTCTGCTACATACAATATAAAATTTGTTGGATGGAAATGTTATCGTTCCACTAATATATTCTGAATGGGTAGCGAATTTAGTACCAGTTAGTAAAAAGAACAATGATAGCATAATGCTTGTCAATTTGTGGAATTTGAATAGATGTTCTCTGAAAGATAATTATCCACTCCCTAATATGGACTATTTGCTGCAAACAATTATAGGAGAATCCAGAATATCAATGGTGGATGGATTCTTAGGCTATAACCAAATAACAATCAACCTAGACAACAAATATAATACATTGTTCATGAAACCATGGGGCACCTTCATTTATGACAAAATTAACTTTGGATTGATGAATTTTGTAGAAATGGAAAGAAAATTTCTACTACTAATGACTTCGAGTTGGAATCAAGAGACACAAATTTCTTCTACTATTCTATGAAAAGGAAAACACAAAATAGAAATGCATGAAATAACATGCAACCATCAAAACATAAGGAACACAATGATTTTATAGGGAACCCAACTGGGAAAAACACCTCTATTTCTTTGCATTAATTTAGATGAGAAATATGGATCTATTACAATAAAAGTGTCACACATGAAGCACCACATGCGCTGAAATACTGATCTCCTACTCACTAACCTCCCTAACCAACACTTAACAAAAATATTCCATTTCTTTCCTCTTATTTCCTTGCTCAATCCTTGAGGAAATTAGCCCCTAAAAAATAGGAAAATTACCTATTTCCTTGCGCAAATATTGAAGAAATTGAATACCTGCTCAATCCAAAACTCTGTACACTCAACTAGTATACAATTGACAATACAATGTTCATTTTCCTCCACTCCAAATAGGAAATTCAAATTCCATGCATGACTGGACTATTTTTAGTAATCTGATCATTCAACTAAGGGATCAGTGAGATAACAATTGTTATAACTACTTAATTGAAATCCTACTGACTCTACTAATGAGTAAATCTCAAATAACTGAGTTTAACTAACAATAAATCCACTATATTTTTGTATCTTAGCATTCAACCCATGCACAACTCTACTTCTAGCCCACAAACTTGAATTTACTAATTTAACTAGGAGACAAATCCATGTCACTCTAGCTAACTGAAATCCAAGTCATCATGTTGTCAAAATATGAAATTGCAGTCAAAATCCACTTTAAACAGTTCATCTTATGGAGATAATGATTTCGTTTAACTCCTCTTTTCGAGAGGACCAAAATTGACCTAAAGATCACTCAAAACAGATAAGGGAAAGTGTACTTATGAATAAAATCCCACATGTGCACATTTGACAAGGTCAGCCCTAAAGAAAAGTGGACACCCTTGGAAGGATATAAATATAAGTTACCTCTACCTCATTTGGACACCATCATGAGACACTCTTCTATCTTTGTTTTTTTCTCGCACAAGTCTGAGGCTCGTCCATGGAGGAACAAGTTCGCTCTGAGGTGAAATTGCAGGGTCCAAAGCTCACATCTTAGTTTTAGGGTTTTGGGCCACAGTCGCAGGCACAACACAGGAAGAAATCAACCACAGTCACTCACACGGAATATCATCTATATGGCTAGAGCCTGCAGTCACACAGATAACTCTCCATCCATGTGACTGGGAGTTAGGGTTTCAGAATCACAGTCGCTCGCTTCTCTCAAACCAGATCCTACCCTAGTCACTCGCATGTCAGGCTTACGGGTGTGACTGGGCTACTCTATCCACTCGCATGACTCCTCCTCCATGTTACCAGGACCTAAATGATGGAATCTCAGTTGACTGAAGATTTCTCTCAATGACAGAAGGTTTCAGTAGTTGACTGCAAACAGTGACAATTCATTACAGACTTTAAAATCAAAGTTTTGAGTATAATATTTGTTGGGTTCATTTATGGATGTTGAAGTTGTTTTTGTTGGTTAGTTACATAGATTAAGATATGGAACATTGTACTCTCTTTTTCTGATTCATTTTATGACAATCTAAGAAGAAGAATAATTTGGAATGGTTTCCCCATAATGGGTTTTTCCCTGGTCTCCGACCAATCCTAGCGTCTCTATGTGTGAATGTTTTTCTTCTATTTTTCCTTTATGTTCCGCTGCATTGATGGTGATGATATTGTTCTTTCTACATAGTTGTATATGCTGTTGAATAATGATGTAAATTAGAATAATTTTATGATGTTATGGGGTGAGCTTAATGTCTTAATGAAGAAATGCAATTATCAAAGCAAAGAACAATATATCCATATAAAAAATTAACATGGTAACAAAGTTGGGCTGAAGAAAATTAATGGATATCGGCCCTTTGATGACATCATTAATGCAAGCAAGAAGAGTACGTTGGAGATCTAAAAGAATTCTAGGGTTTGAATAAAACCTTAGGAAATTTGTGTATTATGATTTGATGGATAATATGAGGTTACGGTTTGAGATAAACCTTGGTTTATGGAAAATATTTGATATATGAAAATTAGCATGGCCATTGTGAACATGCTCAAGCACTTGTGACAAATTTGATGAAGCCTTAGATGGGATAGTCTCTATTAGGCATGGTTGTTGATAAAGTTGATTGAAATAGTGAAGGCAACATTTTCATATAGACAACAGAAATTGATGGCTCTTGAAGGTTGGTTCAATAGCGATAGGATCACCTCCCATTGAAGATAAGTTCTTTCTTATTTATGATTCTTCTCTATATCCTTACCTTTGTTTAGAATTATTGATTTGATTTATTTTTTTTATCATTACTTATACTTCCTGCATGTATATTTGAATATTTGGATGCTTCTAACTTTTTGAGGAGATATGATAAGTGGATCCCTCTTGAGGATCATGGCAAGTTCAGGAAGAGAAGAAATAGCATTAGAAAAAGTAAAGAGTCACCTAATGAAAAGGTGAGAAAGTGCTACTAGCTAAGAAGGTGTATAGGTATCTAAACACTACAAGGTATGTATGGTGTTAGTTTCAGCTGCAATATTGATGGCAAGGTAAGTCCTACCATTTGATGAGAATGCATCCTTCTCAAATGGCTCATGCATGAATATGAAAGTGATTTGGATTCATGATCCTTATGATGAAATGGTTCACTTGGTATTGAAAAAGTATCTTACATAATGAAATTCTTGATTCTATGGAGCTGTTTGGAAATGTTTATTTCTGATATATTGGTATACTTGAATTTTGGCTAACATCTACCATTTTGAATATCTTGATCCCATGAAGAAGGATAGCACCTTGATTCTAATATATGGTAACTTGATACTATTGATATTAAAAAGCGTGGTAGAAATGATGATATAAGTATAAAATTGAGATTGATATTCAGAATATTTTGTTGACCATGGTTATGTTTTGATGTGTTTAATAATTATGGAATATGGTAAAATTGAATGCCCTGACTTGATGGATTGAGTCACATGACAAAGAAGTAATTTTGTGATCATCATTCTTGAAATATTCTCCTATTAGGTATTTGACACTAGCCCTTGATTAAAGATTGATGTTGTGATGTCATGGTGAAGTACTTGATGCTAAGATATATGACCATGATGAATATTTGGATAGTCTGACTTTATGATCTAACAGATTTGTTGATGCATGATAGTATTATAGTCAGGTTGATGACTTGAATGAAGATGACTGAAGTGGCTTCCCATTTAGAGGGAGAATCTCTCCATAATATCCTTACTCTTATTACCATTGGCATTATATGTATATTATTTACTGTTGAAGTATTATTTATGGGCATGAATAGACAAATATCTGACATTGTTGATCTGCAACAAAGTTATGATCTGAGAAGAAAGAGTTTTCCCTTACTCTAAGCCTCAGTCACATAGAAGCAAGGTTACAGTGCGATTATAGCCTTTCAACCGCATGGAAGTAAGGTCAAGGGTTCGATTGTAGCCTCCAAACCACTTGCAAGGAAGTCCTATGGGTACGACTATGCCTGTTAGACACAAGAATGAAGTTCTGTGTATAAAATTAGAAGTACACCTGAAAGATGTTAGGCCTACAGATTTGGAGTAGACAACAGAAAGATCTATGAGAAGGAAATTTTGAATGTTTACTATAATATGAATATATAGACCGAACTTGTGTTTGTAGGCAACCGAGACATACATATAGATATGTCATTATGTTTGAAGTTTTTGCTACAAGAGTTTGACATGATTTGGTTGTTTAATATACATAAGCAATGTTTCGATTTTTGACATGATGCTTGATAATGACTTAGAAATTTGACTTGATGTTGATATATGTTATGGACTATAGATCTCACTATGATAGCAAATTTGGGATTTGACCTGATGACTAATGATTTGATTTGACGATTAATGATTTTCCTTTATGACAATGATATGTGGGAATAGTGACCTTCAGTGACTAATATTGGTATTCAATAATGATTTTATATTGGCCTCCTCATTCTTAGCACATTGGTTGAATTATTGACAGTTGTGATTTACTGTGAAGTAATCTCACAATAAATGGATGGAACCTATTCTTAGTATATGAATTTTCACCTAGTGACTTATATTATGATCACAAGGATGAATTGATAAAGCTTGGTTTAAATGAAAACTTGTTGGCATGATAATAGATGAATTCATGACTTGATGAGAGCTCTCCCTACCACCTGGTATAAAGAATCTGTTACAATGATATTGATGAATTTGATATTAATATGGCATCTAAACTTTGATAAGCTGAATTAGTGGATTTGTTTGCACAAAATTGATTTATGTAAGGCTGAGCATATTGGTTTGGTAAAGTTTTATGTTTGGAGAGAATTATATGAAGCAAGATCCTCGATCTTGATGCGTTTGTATTGACAGTTATTTGGTGAAGTCGGGATTATGTGTTGATACAAACCTTTACTTCATAAGTGTTCCAAGGTATGATTTTGATTTTGGTTTAATATGTTGACAATATAATATTGACAGGTAATGAGCCTCGAATGATCTAAGTAAGAGGGAGATGGCTTCTAAAGCTCGAAATAATGAATCATGGCATGATGAATAAATTTCTTAATTTGGAAAAGAAAATCTATATTGAAAATCTATTGAAGAAGTGTTGGAAAGTGGAAATGAAAATCCTTGGACACTGTTGATTGAATTTCAAGAAGTTGTGAAGAGGTATTGTTGAACTCAAATTGGAAACTAAAAATTGATTGAAGCATTGATGTTCCATTTTGAACACTCATCTCTATATATATGATGTGCATATAACTTGAGTGAATTCATGATTGAGCAGCTTCTTACACAGAGTTTCTACCAAGCACCCTTCGAGATATTTGCATGGGATGACAAATTTCTGATATGAGATATTCTTCCTGTGATATGTGACTGCATGGATGTACTGATGATGATTTGGATCATTATTGATGAGATGAGAACATCTAAGTGTTGCCTTAATATGAGATATTTCATTATTTTTTTGGATGTGAGGTTCGTAGCATCAAACACGACTGAGGTTGAGTATGATGTTACTAGCATGACTATCTATGAGGCAGGATGAAGAATATTTTTAGAGAGATGTTTAAGAAAGTTTTGGATATGACATGGATACATTGAAATGACAAATATTGGGAACCGATTGGTAAATAATCCCATATATATAGCAAGGAATGAGATGCCTTCACATATTGAGACAATGTTTCTCTACGAGACAAGCTTAGGCTTGTGGTTGGCACGTCCTTGAGAGGGAGGATGACTATGGTATCCATTTTTAGTGATATATACATTTATGTTCTAATATGATATTTGATTTGATGTCATGTATGAATAGGAGGAAACTACCATTGAGACATGATGATTACTAGGTATGAGTATGATGATATGTTGTTGATCTATAAAGAGCTTTGTTGATAGAGGACACTGAACTAGCTCTTCCTCCCCTATTTGAGATCCCAAGGTGTGGAATTGAGATGGAGAGCTCCTCGGGTTGAGGGATATCTTGACAATAAGGTCATAGATGTTTCTCCCCTATATATCACCCTGGGATGTGTGTGATCCTTGTCCATTTTGAAAATTCAGGTATCTCCCCCACCTTTGGTCTTTGCAGAGTATACCCCAGTTGGGATCATACCCACAAGAAGGGGTTATTGGGATTGTCCCGCCCCATCTGGATGTTGAGTGATAAAATGTGTCTTTTTAAATCCTAATTATCTTCACATTAGTTATCAATCCGAGCAAGATTTTCTATTTCAAGAGTGTACACAGTTTGTGGTGGCTATTTACTCAAGAGTAATGTTTCTAAATTGCAGTACAATGATTTCAAATACAAGAATAAATAGATGCAACAAAAAAATTATAATTACAATTAAAAGAAAGTCCAATCCCTTAAGGAACTCAAATCCTGCAATAATCTAAGTAACAACAATGCAATCTATATATCAGTGCTATCAGTTAAGAGTGCAGTAATAATAACTCTTCCCTTACAAACTGATAGAAATTAAATCATGTTCATTTGAATGTAAACTATCTATGGCCTCAATCTGATAGTTCTTAACAGCAATAGTTATAGCTCATTACAGTTGATTACACCGAGCAAGAGATGTATCAATGAAACTTAATCTGAAATGAAAGGAAACTAATCAAGAAACAATTTTGTAAATTAAATATAAAACGGAGTTATTCGATCACGCAAAGAACCAATGAACAGCAAAGAAATAAAATAACAGAAGGCAGTAATATGGTCACACTAGCACACTTGCGATAATTGAAATCATATAATACAGATGAATCAATGAGTTCCACCAGAAACTGGGCTCCAGCTGCCAACGTACACTGCTTAGTTACTTCAGAGAATGGAGAGGAACAATAGCTCTTTTATTTATTAATCATCAAACTATGAAATCATTACAACGTATTTGCGCTCTATAGCAAAAGTCTGTAATTGAAAATTACAATGGTAATACTCCCCCTTTCCTCCTATCCTATCCTATCCTATATCTAATAATCCCTATCTTAATCTCTCATAATTTATCCCATAATCTCCCCTCCTCTGATCTCTATTTGGATTTAAATACACAAAGAGAAAAGAGAAGTTACAACCGTGATGATTACAATATGATTCCCATTACAAAATTGGCTTGTTCTCAGCAAATTGATAAACAAGATCATATCTCAAATATTTTCCAATCAACATTCAATAGGAACAGGTCGAATTTGGTGTTGCAACTGAGATAATTTGGAAAACGGCCACAACAACGAATCTGAGAAAAATGTCTTTAGAGAACCTTCTGTTTCTCTTAGTATGGACCAAATTTGGGAAAACTACTCATTAAAAAACTAATTTGATCCATTCTGAGCAAAACCCATGTTTCAAATTTTCTAGATTCTTTTCCATTTGCCCAAACCATTCAATACAAAACTGTCACTTCTTATTCCAGCGAATTTCTGAGTTGGCACATTTAATGATGAGCTGGAGATCAAATCTGCAATATGGAAAATATCTTGGAGGCTAAAATGGTGAGTGATGTTACAACCAATTTATTAATAAACCATCATTGGTAAAAACATGCATAATAATCAATTTATTAAAAATAAAGGAGAAGAAATAATATTTATCCATAAGAGCATAAATAATTATAAGATGGAATTATATGATAAATCATGATAAATGACATGATAAATAAGAGTAGAAATAGATGAAATAGGTGTTAAAAAGTGATAATAATAATGAAATATTAACGGCCCAACATGCCGCCAAACTTAATATATTCCATGTCCTTATGCAACCCAAAACTAAATATATTTCATGTCCTCATGCAACCCAAAGACTCTGTGTTAACCAAGCAATAAAAAATTGGTCATCCCAACTCATGAAATGGATAGAACAAATGAATTCTTCCTCAAATAATGAATATTAAAATTTAGCAATCTTGATGAAGGCATAACAATTTTTACATTAACGTTCAACTTATGTGTATATGAAATTGCAACAAAATATGATATAAGTAACAGCAAACTTCATTAACCATTTTCTCAAAAACTACAAACCAGATTTTGCTGAAATTTTGCAAGTAGATTTATAATATATTAATGCTTCTATGATCCAAAAATTAGATTGTTTTGATGCACAGATAATGAGATATAAAAATGGTTGTAGGTGATAGTGCATGATTTCCAAAATTTTATGAACTAATATAACTTGAAATTATCTGGGTTTGTGTATTTTAATGATACGTTTGTGTTTTCCAGAAATCACAAGAATAGAGTTCATAGTTTTAAAAATATGGAAATCAATTTCTGCACTGTATAAAAATGAAATTGTATGCCTTAAATGAGAAATAAAGTAGAAAACATCCATCATGCATAGCAATTCCTCCCCAAACTGAAGAATTAGCATGCCCTCATGCAATTCTAGAAAACAAATTGAGGTGGTCACTACCATCTGTTGAATTCTATGCTTGGTGTAAAACAACATGGAATAAGGGAGGTGTTTAGAATGATAAAGAATATTAATGACATGGTCATAAGATAGAAATGAATGAAAGCAACACTCCCCCAAACTGAAAGATGATGTCTCTGAAAAATGGGAAGTGGTAAAGATGTAGAATAAATGATGATAAATAATGCTTAATGGATTTTCATAAAATTCTCCTAAATTCGTAACAAATCAGAAAATTATGCTATTTAACCTCAAGTTTTACCTCCAAAAAGAAAAATGTGGACTGACATATATGGAATGGCATTTGTTGAAGCTGATATAGGCAGAGTTGATGCTAAAAGTGATGCAAAAGGTGGAATCCAGGCAAACACATCATGTCTGAACAATTGTTCACGTTCGGGAGTTGCTCGAGCCTCTTCTGTTAGTTTCAATAGTGTGGTCATACTGCGGATAGAATTCCCCCCATTAATTGTTGTTCTCCTGTAAACAAATCACTATTTTACATACAGTGTTCTTGAATCCACAATGTTAGCTTTGAATAGCAACAAATAAGATGCATGCAAAAATTTCAATCAGAAAAACTTTTGTATACATGCAATACTAATATTTTATCAAATCAACAAGTTATGGTAGAGTTCAGTAATTATATCACATGCTATCCCATTATGCATACATTCCCCCCTTCTAATTGGAAAAGGGATTTCATGACCATAAAGCATATGAAAGGTCTTGTGTTGATGGCAAGGCAAGGGAATGAACAATACGGTAGTAAATGAAGGAAAGGGCACATATCAATGATAGGACGAAAAGAGGTATGGTTATAATGAGAGAAGAGTGTGTAAACATAGTTATGAATAAGAGATAGGACGCTTTGGATTGATGATAAGTTATGCGAAAAAGAAAATGGATAACAATATGCCAAAAAGATGCTTTACTAACAGTATTCTAGCTGAAAATGATGCGATTGATCGAAAAACAATTTCTCATGCGTAAAGGTTCAAAACATGGAAAAAGTTAAGGAAATAACTTCTCTGATAAAAAGAAAGAATAAGAAAAGGGTATTATAGTAATAATTGATGATAAGATATAACTTCCATACCAAAGCAGAGCCTCTGCTGCCAGCAGGCATCCATAGCCTCGGCAAGGTTGCTTTTTAACCCATATAAGCCAGGATCCTCAATTTATAAATGGAGAGTTCTAGTGTTGTTCTACAGAAGAGATCAGTGTGCTGGCATGGTAACCAAATAACCACACTGCCATACACTGGGATGTAGCAAAAGTGATCAAGCTGGCTCGTGATGAGACCTCCTGTTCCAAGGATATTGTGGCTATCCAATGGATCATAACCCTGTTGTGGTGGCCATAGTGGGAATGTCACTTTGTTACAACCTTATGAACATGGTAGGCTGGCTCATAATGAGACCCCCTATCCTCCATCTGCAAACAAAATTTTGTTGTTGTTACACATTTTTATGATAAAAAGAGGGAGGCTCAGTACTCCTTAGGAGCAGGGATGGTGGAAGAAGTTGAACATGTCAATATAAAAAATATACCCATAATCTCATTTATTACAGACAGAGAAGATTATAACTAGGAAGGGTGGAACCGACATGGTATTAAGATGATCAATCAGTATCATGTAAAACAGAAAACAATGCAGTAAAATAGTATATAAATAATTGTGTCCCTTTTGAAAATAATCTATCATCAAGGAGCTATCATGTTAAAGATCATAACGTTAAGGGTATTCATCTGCCTCAATAGACTCCATAGTTCTTGTTCTCATAAAAGTAGTGTACTTCATGCCATGATGGGGAATCAATAAAATGTGGTTGAAATGAACTAGGAATAATCCCACAAGAAGAAAGAAGGGTTGTTCTCGAAAATACTCCCAAAGTGTTGTTCTTTTAAAGGAACAACAAAAACACTCAAAAAAATGTTGTTCCTTGTAGGGAACAGCAAAGGAAAATACACGCAAAATTGTTGTTCAGAAATATCTGAGCAAAGGAGGTATGATGGATATCATAAGGTATGAGGCCATTTCATATCATCAAACACCAAGTCTCCATAATTTGTCGAGAAGTCATTCCAAGGGACAAGCCATTCACCACACATAAGGGATGGTTTTTCTTCAAACTGTGTTTCTGGGCAAGAAAAGATGAATTTGAGAAAATTTATAGGTTTTTGTCCATCATTGATTTAAGAATAAAAACCTCTTCTATTTTTTACACAGATTTCATGGTTTGGAAGAAATGTCGAAAACATCATTTGCCTCAGGAGGGTAGTGCACCTCTGGAGTGACCCTGGTAAAATCAATTTTTCTCCTATATGAAATGACCAAATGACTTGCTTGATGATTCAACTGATAATTAGACACAAATAAATTTCCAATGAGCTATCATGAGCTCAATTTGGAGTTGAGAAAGGCCTTCAAAAGTTGACTGCAACATCACTATGCATTTCGGCAGCCTCATTCTACACATTTTGACCAATATTGGGATATTGGACTTTTGACAGGAAAAATGAAATCCAAATTGAAAAATTCAAAATGTTCTAGAAAGTAGACTCGAGAATCTTTCCAACGAGATATTGCACACTCAATTTGGCTAAGGGTAAGGCCTCCAAACGTAGGTGGAATGCGGCATTGCGCTTTTGACCAGTTTGCCCAAAAAATTGGTGTTCCCTAAAAGGAACGACTGTTGTTCCTTAAGAGGAACAACAGTTGTTTCTTAATAGGAACAGTAGTTGTTCCTTAAATAGAACAGCAAAAAAACAAGCACGCGAAACTATTTTTCCTTAAATGGAACAACAAGGAACATCAAAAATACAACATATGCAAAACTGTTGTTTCTTAAGAGGGATTGTCATTGTTCCTTAAGAGGAATAACAAAAATATAAACACACAAAACCGTTGTTCCTCAAGAGGAACGGTTGTTGTTCCTTAAGAGGAACAGTTGTTGTTCCTTAAGAGGAATAGCAAAAATAAAAACACGTGCAACTATTGTTCCTTAAGAGGAACGATTGTTGTTCCTTAAGAGGAACAGTAGTTGTTCCTTAATAGGAACAAAAAAAATAAAAACACGTGCAACTGTTGTTCCTTAAGAGGAACGGTTGTTGTTCCTTAAGAGGAATAGCAAAAATAAAAACACACGCAATTGTTTTTCCTTAAATGGAACAACAAAAACACAAACAGTTTATTTACAAACAGTATGTGAATAAATTAAGTTACAACAGCTATGATGTTATTTCCTAAGGCAAGGAAAAGAATGATCTCTTTGAAAAAAAAAATTCGCATCAGAGACATGACAGGACTCTTCAAATGGAAATCAATTCTTCATTTCTTTTGTCTGTTGGGTAATGAATTGGATGAAATTCCCTTGTTTCATTAAAATTTCTTTCAAGAATCGTTCGTCCATAAATTGACCTTCTTTATTCTCTTATGACCTACAAAAAAACGAGTGTCTACCTGCAATAAAACATTAAATCATGGAGAAACAGAGGTGATCGGGCTCCCCTAATCCAAGAATTTTACAAAAAACAACAATTAGTTACTCTGTATAACAAATCCATGGAGAAAATAACAAAGTAAAATTTATTTATCACTTGCAGGAGAGCAGTGGCCAATCATGTTAACCTGCAATGTTTTAATCACAACTTATTTGTTTTTCGTCCAAATTGAGTAATTCAAAAATAAGATGAGAGCTAATTCAAAGTTATATTTCCAATAGAAACAGGTTTTAAAAATTCAATGATATGATATGTCAATTTTACTTAGAACAACCTGCATAACAGAGTCATTTTTTATTACCCCACTTAGAACAACAGTGGATATGTTAAACATAAATTTTTCGTTTGATGTCGGATTTGAATGATTCGAATTGGAAATGAAAGTAGATTCATTTATTTATCTTTAATATAAACAGCTTTTGAAGAAAAGAATAATTGATAGGTCAAATACTCTAAGGAACAGCTAGAAAAATAGAGTTTTAAGAGTGCTCATTTATGATAGAAAGTGAGTATTTTTGTCATAACTTCCTCATACGATATCAAAAATGAATGATTCAAATTTCCTTGTAAACTAGATTCAAGGGGAATATATCGTAGAAACAGGTTTTCAAAATATGGTCATTTATGCCTTCAAAAACGGACTGTCCCAACTCTATTCTTGACATGCCTACTAGACACCTTGTCAATGTTTTGGTTTTAACTTTTTCGTTTCAAATCCAAATTGAGTTATTCAAATTGGGTTGGAAAGTAGACATCAAGGGCTACTTGGGATAGAAATATGTTTTTAAAAATTCCCTTTTTTTCCCTCAAAATATGACTGCCCCAGCTGTGTTTTCAGAAATTTCATCAAGCCCACAAGCCAAAAAATATGATATTCAAGCATTTTTTTTCAAATTGGTGATAAAAATGAATATGTGTGTTTGTAGAACTATTATTTCCATTATATTTCATTTACATACACAAACGAATTAAAATATTTATCACCGATGTTGATTTCCACAGCGTGTTGCAACAAAAACAACTAAAAAACAAAATGTATTTATTTATGTCATTGTTTATTTTATTTTTTTTAAACTAGCCTACTTTGATTTGAAAAATGAATATGATTATGTATAAGAATACTTCTAGTGGAGCCATTTTCGAAATAGGGCTTCAAGTATGCACATACCCAAATTTGAAAAATGCATGTTAATAAATATTAGGGTATCAGAAGCCAACTTCCCTTGAAAAAATGGTGTCAAAAATTGTTGAAGTATGGAGTGATGCTGCAAAAAAATGATGGAGTGAAACCAATCTTCAATATATCCCTTACTTTCTTGATTTCCCATAGTCATCATATCATGAAGTTCTTGAGATTTTAAAACGACTTGTTGATGCAAACTAGAAGAAACCTCATTTTCTTCCATAACTTCTACAATTTTTGAATTTGAAACATTCTGAATCTCATTGTAAGTTTTCTCCATTGGCGCATGTGAGATATAATGGGTGGGAAGGGTGGATAAATTTTGCAATTCAACATTGTAAGCATGTTGTACTAGTTTATTATGGTGAGAGTGTGGAATGAGTTGAGTAGGAAATTGTGTATGGAATGGAGCATTTTGATGATGTAGCTGATTGGGTTGAGTGGATGATTTTGATAGGTAAGAAATATGTTGTGGAAGAGTCGGTGGAGAATATGGAGGATGTAATTATGCTAAAAGATGAGGGAGAGTAGTCATACAATCATAAGATGAACCATGCAAAATTTGTAGACAAGATTGGTGGTGGTTATATTGAGATTGACATGGTTGCCCTACACATTAGTCTTCCATAATGGATTATGCAAGTAAGAGAATGGAGAAGAAGTGTTTTGAACCATACCTGTAGGCCACGATTTTCATGGTTTTGACCTTGTTGCAGCTTCCTCATCTCTTTGATATGATACTTCCATCCTAGATAAGGAAGAACAACTATCTATGGGATGCTCCTTTCGGTCATGAGGGCAAAACACTTCATCAAATTCTTGATTTTTTTGAACCTGCAAAGCATCCAATTTTGAACTTAGAGAGCTAATAAAATCAACTTTAAAATTTTCAAATAAAACATTGATTTCAGCTCTTATGTCTCATGTTCTTGTAGCAGATTTGGAAAAGAAAGAACAAACATCTCTAGAATTCTTACCAGCCTTGGAGATTCCTCTTGAGTACCTTATGCACAATTCACAAACATCATCATATGATAACTGAAAAACATCACATTTTCCTATCAAATTTAAGAGTTCTAAAAATTCATCTTTGATTCCTTTGAGTAGGAGTGTTTTTAAGATCTCTTTTTCCAAATACTTATGCTTTGATTTTTGAAGATTGTAATGAAATTGCTCCACATATTCTCCAAGCTCTCATATTCCCCTTGTATCATATCAAAAATATCTTCATTGGATTTGCGTTAGTCTTGGTACTTCTTCAAGAATATGTTCTTCATGTCCTCCCATGTTTGGATGCAGTTCCCACCTAGGCTCATAAACCATCGGAGAGCTTCTCCTTTTAGAGTAAGAGGAAAAATTTTCAACCTTTGATCATTAGTACAATAATCATATCCTCTACAAAGTATTTTGAACTCAAATAAGAATGTGTCTGGATCTTCATTTGTCAAACCATGAAAATTTGGTAGTGAAGATGGGAGAGTTATGTGCATTTGTGTCACTCCTCCTAGTTCTTTGATAGGGAATTCAAAAGTTGCAATGTGAGCCATTTCTTACCATAATAGAAGATGTTCTTCATGTGTTTCTTTCAGGCTCCTCCTTCAAATTTTCCTATCAATTGGTTAGCGAAATGAGTGGTGCTTACATCACCACTTAAGTGAAATCATGAGATTTGTTTTTCAATTTTTATTTTTTAGTTTTTTTAGTCATTCGCACAGAAATTCAAACATTTATTTCTACCATAAGTTCTTTAACAACCCTGTTGGAAAGTGGGCGGGGGAGAAGGGATTTTACATGCTTCGTACGCAGGTTATTACCTTCCATATTAATACCCAATTCTTTCCTAACAAGCACCCATTAGATGCACACTACTCTTTAGAAATGGCTACACCCTCCCTGGCAACGACGCCAAAATTTTGAGTGATAAAAGTTGTCTTTTTAAATCCTAAGTATCTTCACATTAGTTATCAATCCGGGCAATATTTTATATTTCAAGAGTGTACACAGTTTGTGGCGGCTATTTACTCAAGAGTAATGTTTCTAAATTGCAGTCCAGTGCTTTCAAATACAAGAATAAATGGATGCAAAAAATAAATTCTTATTGTGATTAAAAGAAATTCCAATCCCTTAAGGAACTCAAATCCTGCAGTAATCTCAATAACAACAATACAATCTATATAACATCATTATCAGTTAAGAGTGCAATAATAATAACTCTTCCCTTAGAAATTGATAGAAATTAAATCATGTTCATTCGAATGTAAAATAACTATGGCATCAGTCTAAGAGTTCTTAATAGCAATAGTTATAGCTCATTATAGTTGATTACACTAAGCAAGAGATGTATCAATGAAACCCAATCTGAAATTAAAGGAAACTAATCAAGAAACAATTCTGTAAATTAAATATAAAACAGAGTTATTCTATCACGCAAAGAGCCAACGAATAACAAAGCGATAAAATAACAGAAGGAAGTAATATTGCCACACTAGCACACTTGCGATAATTGAAGTCATATAATATAGATGAAGCAGTGAGTTCCACCAGAAGCCGGGCCCTAGCTGCCAGCGTACACCACTTAGTTACTTCAGAGAATGGAGAGGAACAACAACTGTTTTATTTATTAATCATCAAACTGTGAAATCATTACAACGTATTTGTGCTCTACAACAAAAGTATGTAATTGAAAATTACAATGGTAATACAACAATTCCCCTTTCCTCCTATCCTATCTCTAATAATCCCTGTCTTAATCTCTCATAATCGATCCCATAATCTCCCCTCTTCTGATCTCTATTCGGATTTAAATACACGGAGAGAAAAGAGAAGTTACAACCGTGATGATTACAATATGATTCCCATTACAAAATTGGATTGTTCTCAACAAATTGATAAACAAGATCATATCTCAAATATCTTCCCGTCATCATTCAACAGGAACAAGTCGAATTTGGTGTTGCAGCTGAGATAATTTGGAAAACGGCCACAACAGCGAATCTAAGAAAACCATCTTTAGAGAACCTTCTATTTCTCTTATTACGGACCAAATTTGGGAAAAATTCTTATCACAACACTAATTTGGTTCGTTCTGAACAAAACCCATGTTTCAAATTTTCCAGATTCGTCTCCATTTGCCCGAACCGTTCAATACAAAAATGTCACTTCTTATTCCAACGAATTTCTGAGTTTGCACATTTAATGATGAGCTGAAGATCAAATCTGCAATATGGAAAATATCTTGGAGGCTAAAATGGTGAGTGATGCTACAACCAAATTATTAATAAACCATCATTGGTAAAAACATACATAATAATCAATTTATTAAAAATAAAGGAGAAGAAATAATATTTATCCATAAGAGCATAAATAATTATAAGATGGAATTATATGATAAATGACATGATAAAGAAGAGTAGAAATAGATGAAATAGGTGTTTAAAATTGATAATAATAATGACATATTAACGGCCCAACACTGGCTAATGGGTTGAGGAGGCTTGGAGGTGTGTGATCCTTAACTCTTGGTCAGTCGGGCATCTCGTCCAATCTAAAATTATGATGCAGGTGTTCTACAACATGACTACTTAGATTCATCGATGGGAAGATCAACATGAAATAGGATTTGGTTGAAATTTACTCTCTTATACAGTTTCGGGTTGAGAATGAGCTCCCCGATGTGATTCCAAGGTTGATATTTTCTCCCCTGTGTGTTTGGATATCTTATTGCTCAATACATGGTTGTAGTAGTATCTCCCCAGTGAGATCCTAGGTTCAAAAATGCTCCCCAATGTGGTTCCAGGTTTATATGTTCTCCCTAATGATATGCTCTCTGATTATTATGTGGGTCATATATTTAATTTCTCACCGATAACTCCAGGTAGTAGCCTGATGAATAGAGGGTGGTAGCTTAGGCTCCCCTTCGATGACAAATTCTTATTCTTTTAGATTTGAGAATATTCATCATATGAGTAGGGACAATTAAGAGATAATAATGAATGAGAAAGAGATGAATTGATATGATCAGTGATGATACAAAATTACGAGATACTTGAGATTGGATATGATTTGATGACATAATACATATGACATGATGCAGCTGTAATTCCCCCTAGTTGAGAGAGAGTGTTAAAATATGCAATTGTGGTAAAATTCTACATTATAAAGCTCACTTGATGGAGATAATGATTGCATTTAAATCCTATATTCGAGAGGACCAATATCAACCTAAAGATCACTAAAAAAAGATAAGGGAAAGTGTATGTATGAAGGAAAACCTACATGTGCACATTTGACAAGGTTGGCCCTAAAGCAAAGTGGACACTAGAAGGCTATAAATACAAGTGTCCTCAACCTCATTTGGACACCAACATGAGACACTCTTCTATCTTTTTTATTGGATTACATAGGTCTCATGCTTGTCCATGAAGGAACATGTTTTCCCTGAGGTGAATTTACAGGGTCCAAAGCTCGCATTTGAGTTTTATGGTTTTGGGCCACAATAGTAGGCACAACAAGGGAATAAATTAACCACAATCACTCACACAGAAGCTCATATGTGTGACTGGAGGCTTCTAGTCACATAAACAACTCTCCATCCATGTGACTGGGTGTTAGGGTTTGAGAATTGCAGTTGCTCAC
The DNA here is from genome assembly GCA_031772625.1 of Pinus tabuliformis. Taxonomy (NCBI): domain Eukaryota; kingdom Viridiplantae; phylum Streptophyta; class Pinopsida; order Pinales; family Pinaceae; genus Pinus; species Pinus tabuliformis. The sequence goes on from CM062805.1 coordinate 393,315,544, forward strand.
TTCTCTCATAACAGATCTAGCCCCAGTCGCTTGCACGCCAAGCTTAAGGGTGTGACTAGGCTACTATAGTCACTATCATGATTCCTCCTCCATGTGATCAAGACCTAAATGATGGAATATTAGTTGTCTAAATATTTCTCCCAGTGACCATGGGGTTCAGAATTTAACTACAAACAATGACAGTTCATTAGAGAGTTTAGAATCAGATTTTTGAGTATAATCTTTGTTGGGTTTATTTATGGATGTTGCAGTTTTTTTTATGGTTAGTTACATAGATGAATATATGGATAATATTACTCTCTTTTTCTGAATCATTTGATGACAATCTAATGAGAAGAAGAATTTGAAATGGTTTTCCCCATAGCGGGTTTTTCCCTAGTCTCCGGCCAATCCTAGTGTCTCTATGTGTGAATAATTTTCTTCTATTTTTCCTTTATGTTTTGCTACATTGATGATCATGATATTGTTCTTTCTACATAGTTGCATATGCTACTAAATAATGATGTCAATCTTAATAATGTTATGATGTTATGGGGTGAACTTAATGTGTTAATGAAGAAATGCAATTATCAAAGCAAAGAACAATATTGCTATGAAAAATTAACAACTACTGACGTGGAAAATCAAATTTCTCCATTTGACTAAGGCACAAATAAAATGAATCCTTTTCTTGCTACATTTTAACACTCCCTCTTAGCAATAAAATGGTTTTGCACCACCCCTATCCTGCTCTTGTGGAAATCTAATTTTCCTCTTGACAATTCCTTTGTCAAAATATTTGCATCAAGCTCCTTTGTGGGAATGTACTTCAACATCATGATTCTCCTCCACAGACAATCTCTCAAGTGATGGTACCTAATATCAAAGTACTTGGACTTGTCATGAAATACTAAAAATTTAGAGAGTTTGATACAACTCATATTATCACAGTAAATCACAGTAGGTACCATCCCCTGATTGAATATACCAACAAGAATTTTCCTCATCCAAATGGCCTCTCATTTTTCTTGAAGAGCATCCATATACTCAGACTCTACCGAGCTAAGTGCTACAAATCTCTATTTCCTGCTATAACAAGAAATATTTGTTGATCCAAAACTGGAGATGGATCCTTAAGTGTCATTCTTGTCAGATGGAATCCCTGCCCAATCTACATTAGTGAAGCCTTGAAGCTTCACACCATCAATCCTCTTGTACCATAATCCAAAATATGTTGATCCTCTAAGGTATATAACCAGGTGTGTTGCTACTTTCTAGTGAAGCTTGGTGGGATTCACCATGAATTGACTTAGTTGATTAACTCTATAACATATGTTGAGAATTATGTTCACCAGATACATCAAGGACCCCACTTGTTGTTTGTAGATGGTGGTACCTATTGCTTCTCCTAGTGAAGCATCCTCCTTCCTACAGTTGGTAGATAGAGGAGTGTCCATGGGCTTGCAATCCTATATATGGAATCTCTGAAGTATTTCAGAGTTATACTTCCCCTCACACACAAATAAATATCCATCTCCCTGTCACACCTCCAAACCAAGGAAGTATTTCATCAAGATCATGTCCTTCATCTTGAACTCTCTTGCAAGGTCCTCCCTACAAGCCTTAGACCAACTTCTCATCCCCTGTTAGTATCAAGTCATCTACATACAATAATAAGATAAAAAAATTTCCATCTACCATAATGTAATAGAGATTGGCATATGCCTCACTCTTATTGAAGCCAATTCCACTGAGATAGGGGTCTATGCAAGTGTACCAAGCACGGGGTGCTTTCTTGAGACCAACTCTCCTGAGTCTACACACATGTCTATCTACCAAATGTCTCAAAACCCTTAGGTTTCTCTATGTAAATATCTTCCTCAAACACTCCATTGAGGAAGAAAGTCTTCACATCCATATGGTGGATCTTCCACCCAAACTGCATAACTAATGCTATAATGGTTATGACGGAGGAGTATATTTCCATAGGGGTAAATGTCTCCACATAATCAACTCCCTCTACTTATGAGAATCCTTTGGCCACAAATCTAGCCTTGTACTTCTCGATAATGCCATCAGCTACATCTTTCACTTTGTATATCCATCTAAATCCAACCACTGACTATTTATTTGGTCTTGACACCACCTTCTATACATTGTTCTTCATGATGGAGTCATACTCCTCCAACATGGAATCTACCCACGCTGGTTGGGAAACTTCCTCCTCAAATAAAAATGGCTCAAAATAATTGAGTTTATTCATGAGTTCTATACAACCAATATATCTATTTGGTGATCTCCTCTACCTCCATAAGGAAGTAGAAGCTTCCACATGCTCCTGACCATCTTGTACTAACTTGTTAGCCTCTCTAGCTCTCTTCCTCCCATCTATGAAAGATTTTGGTTGAGTGGGTACCTCCACTTAGCCTCCTTTCCCCTCCTCCACATGTGGTTTCTCCAAAACATCCTAAGAATTTGACTGAGGCTCCTCCTTTGGAGCTAGAAGTTTCTCCTCTAGTGGAATACTTATCTCTCACTCTAGATAGCTTCTCATAGCATTCTCCTCATCAAATTTGACATCTCTCCTCATCGTTGTCATTTTGAGAGAGGGAAAATACAACTGATAGTTATGAGGTGTCTCTATGTATCCTACAAAGATCCCCATAACAATTGTAGGCTCCAACATTTTCCTACTATCCTTGGAGACATGACAATAGATTGTAGCTCCAAAAATTTGAAAATGGGAGACATTTGGCTTCCTCCCAGAGAAATCCTCTTTGGGTGTGATCATGCCAAGTATTTTGTGAGGGCTCTAGTTCTACAAATAAATTGTTGTATTACAATATTCTTCCCATAAGGATAATGGAAATCCTTGATCATGCAACATTGCTCTTGCAACTCCTACAATGCTTCTATTTTTCCTCTTTTCCACCCCATTTTGCTATGGGTTGTGGGGTGCAATTAGTTCTCTTCTAATACCTTCCTTGGCACAAAATTATTTGAAGGAATCAGACATAAATCCTCCTCCATTGTCACTTCTCAGGGATTTAGTTTTTTTCCAGTCTCATTTTCAACTAATTCTTTGAATTCAACAAATTTTTCAAACACTTCATATTACTTCTTCATAACATAGATCCAACAATTGCGAGAAAAGTCATCTATGGAAATTACATAATTCATGGGCATTGTAACTGAGATTGTAGATAATGGTCCTCACACATCTAAGTGGACTCACTCCACGATGTCTCCAACTCTAATATCTTGACCTTGGAAGGAGGATTTCACATATTTTCCAAGGGTAGCATCCCTTTGATGAGCCTCAGTATTGCAACAAGAATGCTGCAACTCCCAAGGCTACTGACTTTCATTATCAACCCTGGGTTCGTACAAACTTAAGAGGTGTCGACACTATATGTGTGGCATACAATGTGTCCTTCATTTGTTGTCATGATGTAATGGAGTGCATGTACTGAAGTCAAATCGTGAACTAATTGCAAAAAATGAAGTGTTCGAAATGGAACCTTAACCTATTGCAAGAAAGAAAGTACAAGGAAAGAGACGGAAATTCAATGCTAAATCACACCATTTCCTAATTAATAGCCAAGAAACTATGCTTTGCAATAATGCTAAATTATCATGAACCAAGTGCTACTATCTAAGCATGGAAGTAAGAATCATCAAATATCACTAATGTGCAAGTAGAGGGATTGAAATAAATCTGTTTTTGTATTTTTGTCTTTTCATGCAAAATCAAGTATCCAAACTAATTTCCTTTGGTGATGTGGTAGGTGAATTACAGATGTTAGAGGTTGGATGGAAGGGTTAGGAGATGGTTGGATGGTGTGGGAGATCCTTGGGAGGCTTTTTGTGACTTCCTAAAGTTTTTCCATCAATTCGGCCTCAAAACAAACCCTTTCAGGAAAGCCTACAAGATGTACTAGAAACATACAGGATGATCATGTAGGAAGGTTGTAGATGGGTGGAGTGGAGTTAAAAAATGCCTAGGATCACTCATAACTCAAAACCAAAGTTGGGAGATGGATGGATTTTCTCAAAAGGCTTGGAGAAGTTTCCTTCTGAAATGATGAAATTGGTGAGGGTTTAATGACCAAGAAAATCAAATCCAAATTGGATGTGACACATTTTTTTATTCTAGGATGTCTTAGGTCCCTATTCCAAGGATGAAATAATTCTTGTGATCCTACAAAAGAACTTAAATCAACCATTTAACCCAATCCTACAACAAAAAATCATTAATTCTAAATGCATAAATAGAAAGAAATAAAAACAAGAGATGCATGTGAATAAGCAATGAAAATAAGGAAAGAAAATGATACAAAAGGGCTCTAAGGTTCCTGAGATGGCCAAGCCCAAGGAAACTCAGAGACCTATGGAGAACAACAAGATTTTGAAGCTAAACATGACACCAATATTCATTATTTTCATCAATAGAATTACATCCCTGCAAGAAAATACAATGGAGCTACAAAATGCAAGTTCTCTCCCCAATAACACTAATGAAAATCTCTATCTAGAGGCAAATTCGACTTGGTACTTATACAAAATGATTATGAATCATTCCCTGTAAATGGAGGAAGATTCTCCCACCAAAATCCCTTGATTAGTGGATCTAGTCCCCAATACTAGGAATTTGCATTAAATGGCAAGGAACACATTCCTAGATTTTCTCAATCATTCCCTAGAGGCAAATTCAACTTGGTACTTATACAAAATGATTATGAATCATTCCTCGTGAATGGAGGAATCTTTCCCCACCAAAATCCCTTGATTAGTGGATCTGCTCCCTTGATTAGTGGAACACATTCCTAGATTTTCTCAATCATTGGTGTTCCAAAATTTGTGCCATAATTGCATAATATCTTATTGACTTATTATTTATTATTGACCCTCGAGTACTAGGGAACAAGTCACTAAATTAACTCCTCCTCCAACTCTTCATAATCTTCCCAATATTCTCATAATATTCCACAAAAATAAATAATATTAGGCACAAGTATTCAATTATTCATAAACCTTCTTAATGAATATATTAAAGTTAAAAATGAATTATCTAATGCATAAAGACAGGTTTAATGTGCTGAAGGATGGTCATAGGCCTTAATTCATGTTTTAAATTAGAGGCATGGGCCTTAATTTATGTCTAATTTAGAGGCCCATCATACCCCCTACTGAAAGTGTTGCTCATCCTCTGAGCAACTTAGTGACTTCATTGTGCCTTATCCATGGCCCTGGCGGCCTCTCTCTTGTGCATTAAGAATCTTGGTTGTAAGCTCTGCAAGGACAAGCCCAAAAACATATTTTTCCAAAGAAAAATCATTATTTCTTGAGACCATTAGCTTGCTTTCTTGCACTTATTCAATATGAGTTCTTGAATTTTTTTTAGTTTGGAAAGGTCTTCCACACCCTTATCAATCCTCTGCTACCTTGTTTCACCATTTGGCACCTATAACACCTTCAAACTGCATTTAGATTGATTTTTTTTTTTTTAAATTGATATTGTTTTTAAGTGTGAATGCAGAGGTGGTGATCGTGGACGAGGTATGGTGATGGAGTGATGAAGCGGGTGCATTTTATTAGCATAGCAAGTCATTTATTTTCCTTAGGACTGCCTCCTGTAGGATTTTTGGGTCACTGTAATTCCTACAGGGTCATCTTGTAGAAAACACAGTCCCTTTGTAAACTGAAGTAAAGGAGTGGAAAAAATGACAGAAATGGTGGAGGAATAAATGGTAATGAGTGGTAAAATAAAAATGTGAGTGACAAGGGTCTCTTTGTGATCCTCCTTTGCTCTTTGACCGTCCTTCTTGCTGACCTACAAAGGGAAATTTTAAGAAAATGGAGAGGATGCTCTCCTTTTTTTTTTTTTCAAGAATGAAATGGGATGGATGAATGCTGAATAGATAGTGAATATGAAGTGGAAGGAGGGCTTGGAGTGTTGTGTTGACCTTGGCCTTTGCAAAAATTTCTTCTTTTAACTGGTGTCCTCATTCCTTGAAATGATCACCCTTCATAATTCGACTTTTCAACATTGCATGAGTGAAGGAGTGAGTTGCAATTAATTAGCTGAAGGCAGATGAGACTGTTGACCAATCCTTAGCATATAAAACCTCAACTCTCATTCATTGACAACAAATTTCTAACTATAACATGCTCAAGAGAAGAGGTCAAGAATATTGCCTGTACCTAACTGATGGTTGTTGGAGAGACATGCATGTTTTTGCTGAGTTGATGTTGATGTATAGGGTTGGATGGTGATGTTGATGATCCTAATGTTGCTGCTACGCTATTGAGGAGCTTATTTGACCTCTAGATCTCCTTTAAAACTGCTCATTGCCAATCCTATAGGTGTTGTTCTGTATCCTGTAGGTTTACAGGGCAGCGACTTGTTTTGTCCATATCACCCAGACAGTATACTGGATTGAGTTGAATGTTTTTGAATATGTTGCCATCATCATTATGCATCTCCCCATATAAAAATTTTGGTCAATGGATGCACGGATATCGAGAAACACTAAATATGGGTGAAGGTGATGGAGGTCGATTTCTTAGAAACCGTGCACTGGAATTTGCTGAAATTTCTTGGGCATGTTACCATAATCCATATGCATCTCCCCATGAAACAACTTTTTAAATGGATGCACGGATATTGACAAAATGCAAAAATGGATGAAGTTGATGGAGGTCAATTTCATGGGAACCATACATTGGAATTTGCTAAAACTGCTTGAGCATGTTACCATCATCCATATGCATCTCCCCCTAAAACAGCTTGGCAAATGGATGCATGGTTTTCAAGTTATGGTAAAAACAAATTTCTTCTCTATGTATTTTTGTATCCTGTAGTAAAACAGAGCATCCTGTAGTTTTTTAGGACAGCAAGCAAACTGAATGGTAGAAGCTTGAGAATGATGGGTGGATGGTGAAAATAGATGAGGGTGATAGATTAGCATTGCCATGGCCTTGTTGGAGCATTTGAGCAAAGGAGAAGAAAGTAAAAATTTGAGTTCTTTTCACTATGCTTAACCAATTTTCCTTTTGGTGCCAACTTGTTCTTGTTGCTTGCAGATGTTGAAGAGTACATGCATTTATTAAAGAGATGCATGGAACAAGGATTTTTTTTTAATTTTTTTTCTCTTTTTTCTTCTAGGCCTACTAGCCGCATCATTGATGTTTTCAACTACTAGGTCTGCCTAGGCGCCTCAAAGGATGTTTTCACATAGGATCTTTTCCTTTTTCTCATTTTTTCTTTTTTCCCAACCCATTGACCGCTTCATGGAGGTTTTCAATCAATGAGCCAATCTGAGGTGCCTCCAAGGAGGTTTTCACCTTAGATTTTTATTTTCTTCTCTTATTTTCCAATTTTTTTTCTTCTACCCTACCCTACTTGAAAAACAAAATCACTTTCAAGTATAAGAATACTTCCAATGGAGCCATGTGCACATCAAGATGACAAACAAAATGATGTGGAGGCTTGAAATGTATGTTTTGACATGTACCTGGATTCCAGAGACCAAATGATTTGACTTTGAAAGGATCAAGCATAATTGAGGAAGAGAGTGATGCTACAACTTAGTGACTGTTTGGAACCATATTTCAACATAGTTGTGATGTCCTTGGTCTTCTTGCTGATTTGGATCATTCTTCATGTCTTCTTCTACCAAGACCTTCAAATATTCCTCTTTTTGCTGATTTTTCTCTTGAATACATGGAGGATTTAATGGTAGCCATGAGGGGGTTCTCTCGATCTCTGATTTTGATGTCTTCTCTTCATCAATCGCAACCCATGGTTCTGTGGTTTTCTTATTTGAATCTTCTTCTTTTGGATGTGGTCCTTCAATGATATCAAGATTATCTCTTTTTTTCAATACTCTTCCTGAGCTATGGTGAATACCATTGATCTCAAGAGGAGATTTTTGGAAGTGTTATACCTCAGCATTGTAAATAGGCTGAGCTACTTCAATGTGTGGGTTTGCGAATGGTGGTACAGGTAGATGAGTGGGAGTGTATATTTGAGATGGATGTGGATGGGGTTGTGGTTGTGGTGGAGGTGAATGGTAAGGATAACATGGAGTTTGGTATGGAGGATATTGAGGAATATATTGAGGATATTGTGGATGGCTCCCATAAGTTCCTTGCCAACCTTGTTTCCAAGATTGGTTTTGGGGTTGAGATGGCCAATGTTGCCAAGGAAAAGGTGTGTTCCAATTACTTTGAGGTGGATGTGCATAAGCTTGAAATTGTGAATTAGGATCTTGCATCATATCAGGCTGAATAGGTTTCCATGGTCCTCTTGGAGCTACATAACATTGCTTCATTGGCAATTGACGTGCTCCATTTTCCTCCTGGTGAACTTCCTTCAACCTTGGCAATGAGGAGCAACATTTAACATCATGTGATTATGCATGGACAACACAAACATCTTCTTTTCGCTCATTTCATATTCTTAACATTTCTACTTGTTTTGTTAGATTTCTAAGAATTTCTATTTTAAAGTCATCAAACAAATTTCCAAGTTTAGCTTGAGTTACCAATCTTGATGCTAATTTACCTACTCTTGCTTTTCCTCTTGATATGTTTTTGCATGTTTCACAAATTTCCTCAAATAATAATTGATATACATCACCTCTACTCATGAGATTAAGGAGATTAATCCACTCATCCCTAATTGTTCTAAGTAAGAGGGGTTTTAGTGTGTCGGATCCTAAATGATGTAGTTTTGTCCTCTTAACATTATACATGAACCTCTCTATTAGATCCTCTAGATTATCATCTTCTCTTTGATTCATCCTAAGGATTTCTTCTTTAAGATCATGATATTTATATTTTTCTAGGAATATCTTTTTCATAGCATTCCATGATCTTATTGAATTAGTCCCTAAACTCATGAACCATTTAAGAGCTCTATCCTTCAATGTTGCCAGAAATAATCTCAATTTTTGAGTTTTTTAAGAAGTAACCATAAGATCTACAAGCAATCTTAAATTAAAAGAGAAATGTTTCCAAATCCTATGACCTTACACCATGAAATTTTGGAAGAAAATATGGAAGGATGTTCTTCATGTGCACACTTCCATCAGTATCTTGAATGGGAAATCCAATAGGATCTTCCTCATTGTCATCATCGCCATCAATTTCTTCTACATTCTTCGCCATCTTCTTCTTATACCTACAAAAGTGAATGGTGATATAGCTCTTACTAAACCATGTGATCAAATGGGGAGATGGGTTGGTGTTGGAGAATTTTTTTTTTTTTTATGATTGAATGAAAATTATAATACAATGCAATTTTCTAGTTTTGAAATTAAATATGCGTAATGAATTTCTTTTTTTTGCAAAAATTAAAAAGAAATGAATCGACTAGGGAATAAAACAATGCATGCTTTGACACCTCCCTGGAAACGGTGCCAAAAAGTGATGAGCCTCGGTATGGCAACAAGAATGCTGCAACTCCCAAGGCTACGAACTTTAGTTATCAACCCGAGGTTCGTACAAACTTAAGAGGTGTCGACACTATATGTGCGACATACAATGTGTCCTTCCTTTGATGTCATGATATAATGGAGCGCATGTTCTGAAGTCAAATCCTAAACTAATTGTAGAAAATGAAATGTTCAAAATGAAACCTTAACCTATTGCAAGAAAGAAAGTACAAGGAAAGAGACGGAAATTCAATACTAAATCACACCATTTCCTAATTAACTACCAAGAAACTATTATTTGCAATAATACTAAATTATCATGAACAAAATGTTACTATCTAAGGATGGAAGTAAGAAGCATCAAACATCACTAATGTGCAAGTGAAGGGACTGAAATAAATTTGTTTTTGTCTTTTTTTCTTTTCATACAAAATCAAGTATGTAAACTAATTTCCTTTGGTGATGTGGCAGGTGAATTACAGATGTTGGAGATTGGATGGAAGGGTTAGGAGATGGTTGGATGGTGTGGGAGACCCTTGGGAGGAGTTTCGTGACTTCCTAGAGGTTTTCCATAAATTCGGCCTCAAAACAAGCCATTTTAGGAAAACCTACAGGATGATCCTGTAGGAATTACAATGAACCTACAAGATATAGCTGAGAGAAAAATGTGAGGTGTTGGAGGTGATGGAAGGCTTAGCGAAGGTGGTATATGGGTGGAATAGAGTGATAAAATGTCTAGGATCACTAAGAACTCAAAACCAAAGTTGGGAGATGGATGGATTTGCTCAAAACGCTTGGAGAAGTTTCCTTGTGAAATGATGAAATTGGTGAGGATTTAATGACCAAGAAATTCAAATCCAAATTGGATGGGAAAATTTTTTTTAGTAACTAGGATGCCTTAGGTCCCTATTCCAGGTGGAATCACTCAAAAAGACCTCTATTAACCCATGCAAAAAAAATAAAAAAGATTACTAGTCGAAAATCAAGAAAATCGAGAACTAGTGAGCTAGTAAATCTAAAAAATGCCTAACCAAATCAAGTGCAAATGCAATGGGGTAATATTTTTTATGAACTAGAATGTTTTTTTATCTAATGCAAGTAGAATCAATTTGATTGAATCTCGTTATCATGCTGTAAAAAATAGCAGAAATTTATTGTTCTTTGCTAAAAGGAGGTCCAAAAATCTAGATTTGGGAAGAAGAAGACTAATCCAAGCAACTCAATGATTCCTATGAACTCCCAAAGCTTTTCCAAGGATGTAATAATGCTTTTGATCCTTCAAAAGAACTTACATCAACCATTTAACTCAATCCTACAACAAGAAATCATTAATTCTAAATGGAGAAATAAAAATAAATAAAAACAAGAGATGCATGTGAATAAGCAATGAAAAGAGGGAAAGAAAATGGTACAAAAGGGCTTTGAGGTTCCTGGCATGGTCAAGCCTAAAGAAACTCAAATACCTATGGAGGAGAACAAGATTTTGAAGCTGAACATGACACCAATCTTCATTATTTTCATCAATAGAATTACATCCCTACAAGAAAATACAATGGAGCTGCAAAAATACAGTCTCTCTCCCCAATAACACTAATGAAAATCTCTATCTAGAGGAAGATTTGACATGCACTTATACAAAATGATTAGGAATCATTCCCCATGAATGGAGGAAGCTTTCCGCACCAAAATCCTTGATTAGTGGATCTAGTCCCCAATACTAGGAATTTGCAACTAAATGGCAAGGAACACATTCCTAGATTTTCTCCATCATTCCCTAGAGGAAAATTCGACTTGGTACTTATAAAAAATGATTCATAATCATTCCCCATTAATGGAGGAAGCTTTCCCCACCAAAATTCCTTGATTAGTGGATCTGCTCCCTTGATTAGTGGAACACATTCCTAGATTTTCTCAATCATTGGAGTTCCACAATTTGTGCCATAATTCCATAATATCCTATTGATTTATTATTTATTATTGATCCTCCAGTAGTAGGGAACAAGTCCCTAAATTATCTCCTCCTCCAACTCTTCATAATCTTCCCAATATTCTCATAATATTCCACAAAAATAAATAATATTAGGCACAAATATTCAATTATTCATGAACCTTCCTAATTAATATATTAAAGTTAAAAATGAATTATCTAATGCAAAAAGAGAGGTTTAATGTGCTGAAGGATGGTCATAGACCTTAATTTATGCTTTAAATTAGAGGCATGTGCCTTAATTTATGTCTAATTTACAGGCCCATCATACCCCCCTACTGAAATTGTTGCTCATACTCTGAGAAACTTAGTGACCTCATTGTGCCTCATCCATGGCCCTGGTGGCCTCTCTCTTGTGCATTAAGAATCTTGGTTGTAAGCTCTGCAACGACAAGCGCAAAAACATATTTGTTCAAAGAAAAATCAGTTTTTCTTGAGACCATTAGCTTTCTTTCTTGCCCTTATTCAAGATGAGTTCTTGAATATTTCTTTTTAGTTTGGAAAGGTCTTCCACACCCTTATCAACCTTCTGCTACCTTGTTCCTCCATTTGGACACATCTAACACTTTCAAAATGCATTTAGACTATTTTTTTTTCCTTTTTTTTTGAGAAACTGATTTTGTTTGTAAGGGTGATTGTAAGGGTGATGATGGTGGACAAGGTATGGTGATGGAATGATGAAGAGGGTGCATTTTATTGGCATAGAAAGTCATTTATTTGCCTTAAGAATACCTCCTATAGGATTTCTGGGTCACTTTAATTCCTACAGGATCATCCTATAGAAAAAAGAGTCCCTTTGTAAACTGAAGTAAAGGAGTCAAAAAAATGACAGAAATGGGGGAGGAATGAATGGTAATGAGTGGTAAAATAAAAATGTGAGTGATAGGGGTATCTTTGTGATCCTCCTTTTCTCTTTGACCGTCCTTCTTGCTAACCTGCAAATGGAAATTTCATGAAAATGGAGAGGATGCTCTCTATTTTTTTTTCAAGAATGAAATGGGATGGATGAATTATGAATAGATAGTGAATATGAAGTGGATGGATGGCTTGGAGTCTTATGGTGACCTTGGCCTTTGCAAAAATTTCTTCTTTTAACTGTTGTACACATTCTTTGAAATTATCACCCTTCATAATTTGACTTTTCAACATTGCATGAGTGAAGGTTTGAGTTGCAATTAACTAGCTGAAGGTGGTTGAGACTGCTGACCAATCCTTAGCTTATAAAAACTGTCAGGGTAGGAGTAACTCCAGTTTGGCAGAAAACTCAGAAAAACTGATTCGTGTATATTCAATAGGTAACCCATTGTTATATACAATAGGGAGTGATTGTTCAGTTCATCTCCCGATGACTGTTCACCTTCCCAATTTATTTATTTACATAAAATTCCCAATCATGAAGATTAGGTGTCAACATTCCCCCCCTTAATCTGAAGGGACGTTGGTGAGTCCAAGCATCATTCTGAATCGTTCAAGCTTTTCCCTTCCAAGTGCTTTAGTGAAGATGTCTGCAATTTTCTCATTTATGGAACAATGACGGAGATGGATTGTTTTGGCCTCAACTTTATTGCAGAGGTATTATCAATCATGAGTTGGAGTTGATTGTACTTGTTTTACCTGCAAATCTTCAAGAATTTTCCTGAGCCACACAATTTCTTTCGTTGCTTCAGCTGTTGCCACGTATTCTTCTTCTGTTGTGGAATCTTCTGGAACTGATTGTTTGCATGATCTCCAGGAGACAGCTTCTGATCCAAGACTGATAGCATATCCTGAAGTAGATACCCCAGTTTCTTTGTCTCCATCGAAGTCTGAATCAGAGTATCCAATCAAGCTGAAGTCGTCCACCTGTGTATACTTGATTCCAAGGTCTTGAGTTCCCTTCAAGTACCTTAGAACTCTTTTTGCAGCAGACCAATGTCCCTCACAAGGCTTTTGCATGAACCTGGAGAGGATTCCAACAGTAAATGAAATGTCTGGTCGGGTAGTAGTGAGGTAGATGAGACTTCCTACAAGCTGTCTATACTTTGTTGCATCCTAAAATTCCTTTCCTTCAATAGATGTGAGCTTTAAGTTTTGTTCCATTGGAGTAGAAAGAGGATTTCATTCTGTCATGCCAAATCTGTTTAACAAATATCCAATGTATTTCTTTTGAGAAAGAAATATGGCTTTTGGATGTTGGGTTACTTCAATGCCAAGATAGTAATGAACATAGCCCAAATCAGTCATTTCAAAACTTTTCCCCAATTCCTTCTTTATGGATCATCTTTTCAAAGCTTTCATTGTTCCCTGTCATTAAAAGATCATCTACATATACCACAAGATACACAACTGTTTTGCCAACTTTCTTGACAAACAAAGTTGCATCATCAAGATCAAAATGATTGAAGTTGAGTTTCAGAAGATGCTCAGTTAGTTTTTCATACCAGGCTCGCAGTGCTTGTTTGAGGCCATACAAGGACTTCACAAGTTTGCATACTTTATGTTCATGTCCTTTCACAGAAAATCCTTCAGGTTGGGACATAAAAACATTCTCTTTTAGATCTCCATTCAAGAATGCAGTTTTTACATCCATTTGATGGACTTTCCAACCGTTCTGAACTGCTAGTGCAAAGAGTGTCCGGATGGTGGCCCATTTTGTTGTGGGGGAAAAAGTTTCCTCATAATCGACCCCTTCCTTCTATGAAAAACCTTTTGCCACAAGCCTAGCTTTGTGCTTGTCAAGTGAGCCATCAACTTTGTACTTGTTCTTGTAGACCCACTTGCAGCCAATTGGTTTGGTTCCAAATGGAGGATCAACCAGCTTCCAAGCGCCATTCTTTATGAGAGCATCATACTCCTTTTGCATCGCTTCTTTCCATTCATCATGAGAAGCAGCTTCTTTGAAGGAAGTTGGTTCAAAATCTGTAGACAAGTTCAATTCACAATCATAAGTAACATCCATATCAACAGGTGAATTAGAGTCATCTACATCACCTCCATTTTGTCGGTTTGAATTTCTGGTTCCTGTTTTTCCAATTTCATCAGGATGAACACTTTCAAGTGTCTTTGTCAGCCACTTTGGGGGACCTTTCTGAGATGGTCCAGGCTGTTCTGTTGATTGAGTTGGGACTGAATCAAGATTGAGTCTCCCAATTCTATCAATTGCATCACTTAAAGCATCATCCGTTGTTGGAGTTTCATGCAGGGGAGATTGTTCTTCAGAAGAAGATTCCACATGTTGATCTAGTATAGGAATCCCCCCTTCAAGATGTGGAATCTGATTATCAAATTCTTGAAATGATTTCGTTTTTGCGAATCTATCCAAGCGATAAAGTTGTTGCTCAACAACATTGTCAGATTTGGATGATTCAAGAAAAATGACATCTCTAGATACAACAAACTTTTTATTTATTTCATCATAGAGGTGGTATGATTTAGAGGTGTTTGAATACCCCAGGAAGATACACTTACGACTTCTAGCACCAAGTTTGTTTCTATGTACCTTTGGTATCAAAGCATAACAGGTGGAACCAAAGATCCTGAGATGTTTTACCAAAGGAACATGTCCATACCACAATTCATAAGGAGTCTTTTTTCTTATAGCATTTGATGGACATCTATTCTTTATATATGCAGCACATAGAACATCATCAGCCCAAAACATTATCTTTACATTTTTGAAGAAAAGCATGGATCGTACCATATTCAAGATTGTTCTATTCATTCTTTCTGCTACACCATTCTGTTGGGGATTATAAGGCATAGTTGTTTGATGTTTGATCCCATGTTGGCAAAGATAGTTTTCAAATTCATTTGATGTATATTCTTTTCCATTATCAGTGCGAATAGACCCAATATGAGTTTGTGCATCATTTTCAATCCATTTATGAAAATTCTTGAATGTTTGAAAAGCATCAGATTTGTTCTTCAATAAATAAACCCAACACATTCTGGTGTACTCATCAATAAAAGTCATGATATATTTATTTCCATTTGCAGAAGGAATAGGCATTGGACCACATAAATCTGAATGAATGAGTTCAAGCTTCCTATGTGCTCTTGAATGTGAATCATGAAAAGACTGTTTGCTATGCTTTCCTAGAATGCAAGCATCACATTGCTTATGTTTCCTAGGAATTGTAGGCAAACCAGCAACACCATTTTTCTTCAATAAGCAGAGACTGTCATAGTTTAAATGTCCAAATCTAGCATGCCATAATAAACGTGATGGAAGTGTACCTTCTTCATGATGAGAAATATATGAGAAATGTTGTGCATGAGCAGAGGTTCCTTGCAGTTTGAGAAGTCTTTCTTCTTCTATTCCCCTCATGACAAGTGAGTGGTCAGATGCTTTTCTTACCTCAAGCTTGCCATCAAACATATGAATGGAGTGACCTTGCTGGCGGATGTGAACCAAGGACAACAAGTTTCTCTTGAGCTGTGGGAGATATAGAACATGATCCAGAAGAAAGTCTGGAAGACCAGGCAGTTTAAGCCTGATTGTGCCAAGCCCTGATGGCTTGATTTTTGACTGATCTGCAAAGTATACTGCTCCATCAACATTGTCAGTGAAATCTTCAAAAAAATCTTTCCTATGAGTCATATGACAGGTTGCTCCTGAATCAAGCAACCAATCATTTTTCGAAGAAGCAAGTGAAGAATTAAACAAATCTTCATTTACTCCAATGTTACATTGTGCCTCAATATAGTGAGCGGATTCATGTGCTTTACCTTTGTCTGTATCATCAGTTTTACCTTTCTGCTGGTTTCTTTTCTGCTCAATTTTGTCCCATGGTAGCTTGCATGTAGAAGCATCATGTGATCCATTTTGTTTGCAGCGAATGCAATGCAGATCTGCTTTTTCTCCTTGAGAATGTCTGCCCCCCTGCCTCTGAAGTATCTTCCTCTTCCTCTTCGTCCACCTCTTCCTCTTGTAGAATCTTGAGCAGGATGCTTTTCTTTATGAGCAAGGCAAACAGTCTCTTCAGAAGATTCAGGGACTGTCTTCTTTCCAAAGGCTTTCTCTCTTTCAGCAAACTTTTTCACAAGAGAGTCAAAGGTTATATCTTTAAGATTTCCATTTGCTTGTAAAGACTCAAGATAATTGGAGTATGTAGGATAGAGTGCCTTGAGAAAAGCAATAAGAGGGATATCCAGCTCAACCTTAGTGGATTTAATATCATGCTTTATAGACTTTACTTCATATGCAAGAGCAAGAGGATCATTATTTTTCAGTTCAAGAGTGAAGAGTTTAATCATGAGCTGAACAACTTCAAGTGCAGAATGTGAGTCATAGAGTTCTTTCAGTTTTTGTAAAGCTTCAAAGGCAGTTGAATATGATGAAATATGGCGACTTACTTCTTCATTTACAGATGCTGCGATTAATGCATAGGCTTTGTTGTTCTTGTTTTCCCAAATGACGAGCTCTTTGTCTGATGTAGGTTGCACTGGGTCATTGTCTCCTTCTCCAACACACACTCCTTTCCACAACTCATTGAAGATGACGGTGTGTTTTATCATCTGGGACCATTCAGGATAGTTCTCCTTGCCAGTGAGAACTATTCCTACCATAGAGATGATTGAATGCATTCTGTAAAAAAATACTTCTGCTGATAAAAAAACTTCTGCTGATAAAAAAAACTTCCTTATGTTACAGCCTTATGCACTATATTTTTTTTTCAAATCCCTCTAATATTTGATAGAAGCATCAGCATTTCATTGAAATATTATGTACATATCACTTCAATATTACATATCACTTTAATGCTTTAACTTTTCAATGCAACATTACCATTCAAATGATAAAAAAAACGGTGCAATACTACTATGTCACCTCCACAAATGCTTTGAATGAACAAAATTGTGCAATACCACAAATGCTTTGAATGATATATAAAACTGTGCAATACTATAGGCATTCAAATCAAAGGCTGATGATTTTAAACCCTTTCATCAACATCTCCAAGTCTCAAAAACTATAATCCTCTGAAACAAACGATGTGTAGACAAGCCAGACAAGTCCCTTCTTCACAAACTCCTTATAAAAACTAACAATGCCCTCTCATTTGTGCTTATCAAAACCAACAATGCGCTCTGATATGTGCTTATCAAAACTGAGCCGCTTTCGCACATATTCCAACCTTTTAATCGTTAATATCAAATTTGAAATACCTTGACCAAAATAATAAGATATGAAAATAATCACAATGGGATTAATATGATGCAGAAATTAGTAGGAATTTGACTTGTGCAAACGTTTAGCCTTGACAACTTCACATAAACAGAGTGAGGTGCACGACATCATCAAGAGCCTCCTGACTTCGCAGTTCAGTTGGGGAAAGTATCTCGAATCGATATCACAATAAAATCATAATACCATTAAAGCATTAGTTCAGGGTTGACGGCAGTGAAGAGTTTTACATAAATACAGAACGACTGTGATACCATTGCAGGCAACGTTCAACAGCATTCACAATCAGGCAGCATTCAACTGAATCTTGTGAAACGAAGGAACCCAAATTGAAAATCAAAGTTAAGAAGAGGAACTCCTGGTTTCCTGACTGATCTTGTCGATGGCATTTTCATTGCGCATGGAATCCCTCATAATGGTAAGAGCGTTAGGTGAGAGAACGGTGAGAGCGTTGGGTGAAGGGAGTTACGTTAACAACCATGAGTGTTGGATGAGAGCGAAATGAGGCACCAACGCATCTCCGGGCATGTCAGGCCATCGACAGAGGCAGAGTAGCACTCAGTACTGAGGCAGTGGCAGACTATTTCAGGACAGAGGTAGTGGCAGAGATGAAGGAAGTTACGACTATTTTTAGGATTGGCTCTGATACCATGTCAGGCCAGGAGTAACTCCAGTTTGGCAGAAAACTCAGAAAAACTGATTCGTGTATATTCCATAGGTAACCCATTGTTATATACAATAGGGAGTGATTGTTCAGTTCATCTCCCGATGACTGTTCACCTTCCCAATTTATTTATTTACATAAAATTCCCAATCATGAAGATTAGGTGTCATCTCTTATGCATTGACAACAAATTTCTAACTATAATATTCTCAAGAGAAGAGGTCAAGAATATTACATACCTATACCTACCTAATGGTTTTTGCAGAGACATGCATGTTGCTACTGAGTTGATGTTGATGTGCAGGTGTTTGATGGTGATGCTGATGATCCTGATGTTGTTGCTAAGCTCTAGAGGAGCTTCTTTGACCTCTAGATCTCCTTTAAGACTGCTCACTACCAATCCTGTAGTTGATGTTCTGTATCCTGTAGGTTTACAAGATAACGACTTGTTTTGTCCATATCTCCCAAACGGTAGACTGGATTGAGCTGAAACTTTTTGAGCATGTTTCCATCAGCATTATGCACCTCCACATAGAAACATTTTGGTCAATTGATGTACAGATATCGAGAAAAACTAAAAATGGCTGAAGGTGATGGAGGCCGATTTCCTAGAAACCGTGCACTGGAATTCATTGAAATTGCTTGGGCATGTTACCATCATCCATATGCATCTCCCCATGAAACAACTTTTAAATGGATGCACAGATATTGAGAAACTACAAAAATGAATGAAGGTGATGGAAGCCATTTTTGTGGAAACAGTGCACTAGAATTTTCTAAAACTGCTTGATCATGTTACCATCATCCATATGCATCTCCCCCTGAAACTGTTTGGCAAATGGATGCATGGTTTTCAAGTTATGGCAAAAACAAATTTCTGCTCTATGTATTTTTGTATCTTGTAGTAAAACAAAGCATCCTGTAGTTTTTTAGGACAAGAAGCAAACTGAATGGTAGAAGCTTGAGAATGATGTGCAGATGGTGAAATGAGAATGATGGATTGGCATGGCCTTGGCCCTGTTGGATCATTTGAGAAAAGGAGGAGAAAGTCAAAATTTGACTTCTTTCACTAGGCTTGACCAATTTTCCTTTTAGTACCAACTTGTTCTTGTTGCTTGCAGATGTTGGAGAGTACATGCATTTATCAAAGAAATGCATGGAGCAACGATTTTTTTTTCTCTTTTTTCTTCTAGGCCTACTAGTTGCCTCAATAAGGTTTTCAACTAGTAGGTCTGCCTAGACGCCTCAAAGGAGGTTTTCACCTAGGATCTTTTCATTTTTCTCTTCTTTTTTTCCGAACCCATTGACCACCTCATGAAGGATTTCAATCAATGATCCAATCTGAGGCGACTCCAAGGAGGTTTTTACCTTAGATTTTTGTTTTTTTCTTTTCTTTTACCCTACCCTACTTGAAAAACAAAATCACTTTCAAGTATAATAATAATTCCAATGGAGCCACGTGCACATCAAGATGACATAAAAAATGATGTGGAGGCTTGAAATGCATGTTTTGACATGTACCTGGATTCCAAAGACCAAATGATTTGACTTTGAAAGGATCAAGCATAGTTGAGGAAGAGAGTGATGTTGCAACTTAGTGACTGTTTGGAACCATATTTCAATATAGTTGTGATGTCCTTGGTCCTCTTGCTGATTTAGATCATTCTTCATGTCTTCTTCTACCATGACCTTCAAATCTTCCTCTTTTTGTTGATTGTTCTCTTGAATACATGGGGGATTTGATGGTAGCCATGAGGGAGTTCTCTTGATATCTGATTTTGATGTATGTTCTTCATCAATCGCACCCCATGGTTTTATGGTCTTCTTATTTGAATCTTCTTGTTTTGGATGTGATCCTTCAATGATATCAAGATGATATCTTTTTTGCAACATTATTCCTGAGCTATGGTGAATACCATTGATATCAAGAGGAGATGTTTGGAAGTGTTCTACCTCAGCACTGTAAGTGGGCTGAGCTACTTCAATGTGTGGGTTTGGGAATGGCGGTATAGGTAGTTGAGTGGGAGTGTATATTTGAGATGGATGTGGATGGGGTTGTGGTTGTGGTGGAGGTTAAAGGTAAGGATAACATGGAGTTTGGTATGGAGGATATTGAGGAATATATTGACAATATTATGGATGCCTCCCATAAGTTCCTTGCCATCCTTGTTGCCAATATTAGTTTTGGGGTTGAGATAGCCAATGTTTCCAAGGAAAAGTTGTGTTCCAATTACTTTGAGGTGGATGTGCATAAGCTTGAAATTGTGAATTAGGATATTGCATCATATCACGTTGAATAGGATACCATGGTGCTCTTAGAGCCACATAACATTGATGCATTGGCAATTGAAAATTTAACATCATGTGATTCTACATGGACAACACAAACATATTCTTTTTGCTCATTTCGTATTCTTAAATTTTCTACTTGTTTGGTTAGATTGCTAAGAATTTCTGTTTTAAAGTCATCAAACAAATTTCTAAGTTTAGCTTGACTTACTGATCTTGATGTTGATTTTTCCTACTCTTGCTTTTCCTCTTGTTATGTGTTTGCTTGTTTCACAAATTTCCTCAAATCATAATTCATATACATCAACTCTACTCATGAGATTAAGGACATCAATCCACTCATCCCTAATTGTTCTATGTAAGAGGGTTTTTAATGTGTCAAATCCTAAATGATATAGTTTTTCCCTCTTAACATTATACATGAACCTCTCTATTCGATCCTCTAGACTCTCATATTCTCTTTGATTCATCCTAAATATTTCTTTTTTAAGATCATGGTCTTTATATTTTTCTAGGAATATCTTTTTCATATCATTCCATGATCTTATTGAATTAGTTCCTAAACTCATGAACCATTTAAGAGCTCTATCCTTCAATGTTTCCGAAAACAATCTCAATTTTTGAGTTTTTAATAAGTAACCATAAGATCTACAAACAATCTCAAATTCAAAGAGAAAGGTTTATGGATCCTCTGACCTTAGACCATGAAATTTTGGAAGAAAAGATGGAGGGATGTTCTTCATGTGCACACTTCCATCAGTATCTTGAATGGGAAATCCAATAGGATCTTCCTCATTGTCATCATCGCCATCAATTTCTTCTACATTCTTCGCCATCTTCTTCTTCTACCTGCAAAAGTGAATGGTGATATGGCTCTTACTGCACCATGTGATCAAATGGAGGGTTGGGTTCAGGGAAAATTTTAAGACCCCCCCTAAATTTATAAATATAATAAATGGGCGAATCTCCATGGTATATAGGAAAAATGGAAGGCGATTTTATCAATAATATAATATGTATATATAATTTTTTGGCGAATCTCTCACCAGGCATGGCGAATATTTTACTCAATTATAAAATCTTGTAAGATCTTGGCGAGTCTTTCACTAAATAATAAAACTTTGTAAAGTCCTAGTGAATCTTAGAATAGGTTACATGCTGGTTTAATTCCCCCATTTAAATAGGCTACATTCCAGGCGAATACCATGGGTCAATACCATGTGCCATTTTTGTGAATACCATGGGTCAATACCATGTGCCATTTTTATTTTTATTAATTCTAATATTAGGGTTAATAATGGTTTTTTGCATGGTATTAATAACAATCTAGTCCATGGTATTTGTCCCATAGTATTTTGGCCATAGGTTTCACCTAAATATAACCCATTTTTTGAGTGTTCGTAAATATAAGGTGACTGATGGAGTAAATATAAAAAAATGTTTTATTTATTTACCATACCTCTAGTTTATTTATATTTTTATTAATTTACCATACCTCTTTTACAAATATGGTATTTGGCCCATAGGATTCACTTAAATAAAACCTCTTTCTTGAGCCTTCATAAATAGAACGAGGGTTATGGACTAAATATAAAAAGAGGTTTTATTTATTTACGATACGTCTAGTTTATTTATATTTTTATTTATTTACCATAGCTTTTGAGTAAGTATAAAAAGACGTTTTATTTATTTAGTAAATATAAAAAATGTTTTATTTATTTACCATACCTCTCATTTATTTATATTTTTATTAATTTACCATACCTCTTTTATAAATATGGTATTTGGCCCATAGGATTCACTTAAATAAAACCTATTCTTGAAAATGGGCGAATGGATTCACTTAAATAAAACCTATTCTTGAAAATGGGCGAATGGAAGGTTGTAAGTCCTAATTTCAAGGGCTAAATTTACCTTTTTTACCCTCTCCCTTAAAATAAGGTGGGCTATTTGAGGTGAATTGTAAAAATGTACTATGATACAAAATATTCGCCCACTAAAAATCTAAAACCCCTTCATTTCGCCAAAGGGCGAACATTCGCCCCTAAAATTATCCTTGGTTGGGTTGGCATTGGAAAAATTTATTTTTGTTTTTATAATTGGATGAAAACTATAATGCAACGAAATTTTCTAGTTTTGAAATTAAATATGCCTAATGAAAATACTTTTTTTGTTTTTGCAAAAATTAAAAGGAAATGAATCAACTAGGGAAGAAAATAATGCATACTTGGACACCTCCCCAGCAATGGTGCCAAAAACTGATGAACCTCGATATTGCAACAAGAATGTTGCAACTCCCAAGGCTACCGACTTTAATTATCGACCTGGGGTTCGTGTAAACTTAAGAGGTGTTGGCACTATATGTGCGACATACAATGTGTCCTTCCTTTGCTATCATGATGTAATGGAGTGCATGTACTCAGTCAAATCCTAAACTAATTGCAGAAATGAAATGTTCGAAATAGAACCTTAACCTATTGCAAGAAACAAAGTACAAGGAAAGAGACGGAAATTCAATGCTAAATCACACCATTTCCTAATTAACTACCAAGAAACTATGATTTGCAATAATGCTAAATTATCATGAACCAAATGATACTATCTAAGCATGGAAGTAAGAAGCATCAAACATCACTAATGTGCAAGTAAAGGGACTGAAATAAATCTGTTTTTGTCTTTTTGTCTTTTCATGCAAAATCAAGTATGCAAACTAATTTCCTTTGGTGATGTGGCAGGGGAATTACGGATGTTGGAGGTTGGATGGAAGGGTCAGGAGATTATTGGATGGTTTTGGAGACCCTTAGGAGGCTTTTGGTTACTTCCTCGAGGCTCGCCATCAATTCGGCATCAAAACAGGCCATTTCAGGAAAACCTACAGGATGTACTAGAAACCTACAGGATGATCCTGTAGGAATTACAACGAACATACAGGATACAACTAAGAGAAAAATGTGAGGGGTTGGAGGTGATGGAAGGCTTAGGGAAGGTGGTAGATTGGTGGAATGTAGTGATAAAATGCCTATGATCACTCAGAGCTCAAAACCAAAGTTGGGAGATGGATGGATTTGCTCAAAACGCTTGGAGATGTTTCCTTGTGAAATGATGAAATTGGTGAGGGTTTAATGACCAAGAAAATCAAATCCAAATTGGATGGGACAAATTTTTTTATTAACTAGAATGTCTTAAGTCCCTATTCCATGTGGAATCACTCAAAAAGACCTCTGTTAACCCATGCAAAAAAATTAAAAAACATTACTAGTAAAAAATCGAGAAATTTGAGAACTAGTGAGCTAGTAAATCTAAAAAATACATAACCAAACCAAGTGCAAACGCAATGGGATAATTTTTGTTATGAAATAGAATGTTTTTTTTATCTAATTCAAGTGGAATAAATTCGATATAATCTCGTTAGCATGCTCTAAAAAATAGTATAAAATTACTATTCTTTGCTAAAAAGGAGGTCCAACAATCTAGATTTGGGAATAAGAAGATTAATTCAAGCAACTCAATGATTCCTATGAACTTCCAAAGCTTTTCCAAGGATGAAATAATGTTTGTGATCCTGCAAAAGAACTTACATCAACCATTTAACTCAATCCTACAACAAGAAATCATTAATTCTAAATGGAGAAATAAAAATAAATAAAAACAAGATATGCATGTGAATAAGCAATGAAAAGAGGGAAAGAAAATGATACAAAATAGATCTGAGGTTCCTGGGATGGCCAAGCCCAAGGAAACTCAAAAACCTATGGAGGAGAGCAAGATTTAGAAGTTGAACATGACACCAATTTTCATTATTTTCATCAATAGAATTACATCCCTGTAAGAAAATACAATGGAGCTACAAAAATACAAGCTCTCTCCCCAATAACACTAATGAAAATCTCTACATAGAGGAAAATTCAACTTGGCACTTATAAAAAATGATTAGGAATCATTCCCCATGAATGGAGGAAGCTTTCGCCACCAAAATCCCTTGATTAGTGGATCTAGTCCCCAATACTAGGAATTTGCATTTTAAATGGCAAGGAACACATTCCTAGATTTTCTCCATCGTTCCATAGAGTTAAATTCGACTTGGTACTTATACAAAATGATTCAAAATCATTCCCTGTGAATGGAGGAAGCTTTCCCCACCGAAATCCCTTGATTAGTGGATCTTCTCCCTTGATTAGTGGAACACATTTCCTAGATTTTCTCAATCATTGGAGTTCCACAATTGGTGCCATAATTCCATAATATCTTGTTGAATTATTGTTTATTATTGATCCTCTAGTAGTAGGGAACAAGTCTCTAAATTATCTCCTCCTCCAACTCTTCATAATCTGCCCAATATTCTCATAATATTCCACAAAAATAAATAATATTAGGCACAAATATTCAATTATTCAGAAACCTTCCTATGAATATATTAAAGTTAAAAATGAATTATCTAATGCAAAAAAAGAGGTTTAATGTGCTAAAGGATGGTCATATGCCTTAATTTATGTTTTAAATTAGAGGCATGTGCCTTAATTTATGTCTAATTTAGAGGCCCATCATACCCCCATACTGAAAGTGTTGCTCATCCTCTGAGCAACTGAGTGAACTCATTGTGCCTCATCCATGGCCCTGGTGGCCTCTCTCTTGTGCATTAAGAATCTTGGTTGTAAGCTCTGCAATGACAAGCCCAAAAACATATTTGTTCAAAGAAAATTCATTGTTTCTTAATACCATTAGCTTGCTTTCTTGCCCTTATTCAAGATGAGTTCTTGAATATTTCTTTTAGTTTGGCAAGGTCTTCCACACCCTTATAAATCTTATGCTACCTTGTTCCGCCATTTGGACACCTCTAAAACCTTCAAAATGCATTTAGACTGTTTTTTTTCTTTTATAAACTGATTTTGTTTTTAAGGGTGAATGCAGGGGTGTGTAGAAATTTCACCTATAGATCAAACTGGTAATGTAATGTACTAAAGAAAAACACATGATCTACTTATACAAAACATTAAGTGAAAGCAAAATCGATTTCATGAGCAACATCAACCATAAACAAATATAACTGATTAAGATAAATAATCACACATAACACAGATATATCACTGGGGAAAGCACCAGCATAAAACCCCCAACACTGTATTATCAATCAAGTGGAAATCCTCTTCTATTTACAAAAAATATCAGCTCAAGTGCTGTCCTGTACTTCCTACAATCAAAAGATGATGATGATGGACTCACTATGCCTCAATACGTAGGCAACCATCCATCAATCCCCTATTTCCTTAAGCAATTTTGATTGGGGTCCAATTACAAAACATATGTGAATTGGCCCCAAATTATACCTGTTGTCAACCATAGGTCCAACTACGCAATCCTTGAGGACACTAGTTCCTCATGCATGCAAGGAATATTCCATGGGAAGATCCAAACATTTGATAGTACACAATTCCTTATCTAATCTCAACGGGGTCTCTGACAGAACTGACATGCAACAGTTATCCATGAGTGAATCCTCAGTTATCTAAAATAATAGTTGTCACATGCATTCAAGCATTAACAAACTATATTTTATTATTTTAACAACTTGTTAAAATAATCTAACTGGACTTGACTAGTTAGAACTAAGTCAACTGATTCTCTCATTATATAACTCATACTTATTCCCTTAATCAGTGGAGGAAATTAAGGATAAATTCCTCAATCAATGGGACAACTCATGTGCATGCTCACAAAGACTTCAAATTCGAATTTCCTTAACTAATTAACTCAACTGAATTAATTAATTAATTAATATTTCCAACTGTTGTTAAGACCAAGATTAGTTTTACTTCCTATAGATAGACTAGGGACTACTATAAATAGGAAGGGACCCAAAAATGCTATTTTTAGAATTTTCTATTTTTATCAGTTTCACCTCTCACCCAAGGTGGCCAATGACCTCACTGGCCAAACTGCTATTTTTAGACATTCTATTTTTAGCACATTCTAAATTTAGCATTTCTTGTTGCCCACTTTTCAACACTCCCTCTCAACAAGAAAGGGATTATCAGCAATCCTGATCCTGCCTTTGTGGAAGTCAAACTTGCCTTTTGACAATGCCTTTGTCAAAATATCTGCATCCTACTCATCGATTGAAATGTAGTGCAACATCATGATCCTCTTGACCATACAATCCTGTAGATGATGATAGCGGATATCTATATGCTTGGACCTGTCATGAACACTGGATTCTCATAGAGTTTAATGCAACTCTGATTATCACAATATATCACTGTAGGATCCATCATCTGACCAAACAATCCCACTAGAATCTTCCGCATCCAGATGGCCTCACATGCAGCCTGAATAGCTTCCATGTACTCTGCCTCCGTTGTTCTAAGTGCAACTGATCTCTGTTTCCAGCTATACCAAGAAACTACAGCTGACCCAAGGTTGAAGATCCCTCCAGAAGTGCTCTTCCTATCTAATGGACTACCTGCATAATCTACATTTGTAAAGCCTTGGAGCTTCACTCCCTCTGTCCGCCTGTACCATAATCCATACTATGCAGTGCCTCTGAGATATCTCAGCACATGCTTTGCTACCTTCAAAAATAACTTGGTTGGCTGAACCATAGCTTGACTCAGCTGGTTCACTACAAAGCACAAATCCGGTCGTGTGTTCACCAAATACATGAGTGAACCCACAAGCTGCCTATAAACTATAGCAGCTACTACCTCACCTGAAGTAGCATCCTCCTTCCTCCAGTTACCTGCTAGAGGAGTCTCCATGGGCTTGCACATCTCCATGTGGAAGCGCCTCAATATCTCATTGGCATACTTTCCCTGAGACACAAATACTTCCTCATCTCTCTACCACACCTCCATGCGTAAAAAGTA
Organism: Pinus tabuliformis; assembly: GCA_031772625.1. Classification (NCBI taxonomy): domain Eukaryota; kingdom Viridiplantae; phylum Streptophyta; class Pinopsida; order Pinales; family Pinaceae; genus Pinus; species Pinus tabuliformis. The sequence continues at coordinate 393,342,929 of CM062805.1, forward strand.
GTGCATGAGGCCCATGTCCTTCATCTCAAACTCTCTTGCAAGATCCACCTTGCAAGACTTGATCAACTGATCATCACCTGTCAAAATTAGATCATCGACATACAGTACAATAATCAATAGCTTACCATCTACAATGATGTGGTAGAGGTTTGCTTCTACTTCACTCTTGGTGAAACCTAACCTAGTGAAATAGTTGTCGATCCTAATATACCAAGCACGGGGTGCTTGCTTCAGCCCATACGATGCTCGCTTGAGCCGACACACATGTGACTCACGATCAAAGGTCTCAAATCCCTCTAGCTACTCTATGTATACCTCTTCCTCAATCTCCCCATTAAGGAATGTTGTCTTCACATCCATTTGATGGATCTGCCAACCCATCTGTGCTGATAGTGCTAGAATCGATCTAATCGATGAGTACCTTGCAACAGGAGCAAAGGTCTCATCATAGTCAATCCCCTCAACCTGTGAGAAACCACGAGAAACAAACCTTGCCTTGTGTTTCTCAATACTACCATCAGTTGCCTGCTTTACCTTGTAAAGCCATCGGGAAGTAACCATTGACTTGTCCCCTGGTCTAGGAACAACATCCCATACAATGTTCTACATGATAGAATCATACTCCTCTACCATTGCATCCACCCAAACTAGCTACTGCACTGCCTCCTTAAAAGAAGAAGGCTTGTTCGCTACACACTCCCCAACCAGGGCCATGTAGCCAATGTATCTATCGGGAGATCTCCTCCGTCTTCGTTGAGAGGATGGCTGCCCCACATTCTCTCTCGCATCCTGCATCAATCTGTCAGCTTCCCCTAAGCATTTTCGCCCCTCTCTGGAAGACTCTCCAGTAGTGGTGATCTCCACAACTAGAATCTCTGCATGCGGCTGCTCCGCATCATCAGGAGGCTCCTCCTCCTTAGGAACTAATAGTTCCTCATCATCACCATGCAACTTGAGCTCCCTCTCAAGTGATGCTCGCATGGCTCGTTGCTCATCGAACTTCAAATCCCTGTGCACTATGGTCCTCTAACTGGCAGGCAGAAACACACGATATTTGTGAGGTGTATCTGTGTACCCCACAAGTATTCCCAACTCGGCTGTTGTGTCTAGCTTCTTCCAAGCATCCTTGATCACATGACAGAAGACTGGTGATCCAAAGATGCGAAAGTGACTCACATCTGGTCTCTTCCCTGAAAAAGCCTCCATAGGTGTCTTCCCCAAAATACAATGAGGACTTCTATTCTAAAGATATACTGTTGTATTTCATGCCTTAGCCCACAGATGAAGTGGTAGGCCTTGGTCATGTAACATCGATCTAGCTGCGCCCACAATAGATCTATTCTTCCTTTCTGCCACCCCATTCTATTGTGGGTTATGAGGTGTTGTGAGTTCCCTTTTATTCCTTCTGAAGCACAGAAGTCCTTAAACGGCTGGGAAATATACTCTCCACCGTTATCACTTAGCAAGGCCTTTACTTTCATCCCTGATTCTTTCTCTACCAAATATTTGAACCACAAAACTTCAGGAAGGTTTGATCCTTCTTTTGCATGAAGTAGATCTAACATCTACGAGAAAAATCATCAACAAAAATAACATAATACCTTTGCTTTTCGATGGAGGCTATAGAGAAGGGCCCGCATACATTTGAATGAACTTGCTCCAGAACTACTCTTGCTCTATCATCCCGATCATGAAAAGAAGATTTTGCATACTTACCCAAAGTGCAACCTTTGCATGTGCTCACTTTCTCCAGCTTGCACTTGGGTAATCCGATAGAAATTTGTTGCATGATCTTCAAGGTCCCATGATGCAAGTGACCCAGTCTCCTATGCCATAACTTGCCAATATGGAACTCAAAGCAGCACAGTCTTCTACCTGTAACTTATAGATATTCTTCACTCAAATCCCTATCTGTTTGGTCTATCCAGTGCCTATATGCCTTAGGAAAACCTTTCCCAAACTAAAGACTACATCATAGCCTTTATCCTCAAGCATAGCAATAGACACAATATTCTTTTTCAGCCCTGGTACATACATAACATTAAAAAGAGAGAGGGGAGAACCATGCTCCCTCTGAAACACAATCATACCTTCACTTGAGACATGATACTTTCCATCATCACCCATCTCGATCCGTATCTGGAGATTTTCTCCTCCAAAGTGCTGAAAATAGTCTTGTCACCTGACATGTGGAATGAAGCTGCACTGTCCAAGTACCAAACACATCATATGCTGGATGAAACCATGCATGCAACAAGTGAGAAATCCATCTCAAATTGTGAAGCTAGAGCATCACCATCAAATTCCTTGGAGGAACCTTTCTTGGACTTCTTCCTCTTTGGGCAACTAGTAGCATAGTGACCAACTCATGACGATGAAAGCATCTCACCTTCGACTTGTCAAACTTCTTCCCTCCTTGAGAAGACTTGGATTGGGTTGCCTTCCCTTTCCCTTTCTTAGCTTTAGATGCTAAAGCCAAGTTCTCTTCATCATCATTCTTTGATGAAGAATCTCCATCTCTGGTGTTCCATCTGATCTCCTCCTGCATCAAATCTGACCACAGTCATTCCCAATCTGGCAGTTTGTCCCTTCCATTCACTGAGTCCTGGTAGCTATGCCAAATCTTAGGAAGGCCAAGGAGTGCTATAGTCACCATATCATCATCAACAGTAGTGACCCCTACGCTTGCAAGCTAATCTCTAAAGTTGGTGAGCTTGTTTAGGAATGTAGTGATCGTATCACCATTCTCACACTTGATCTTTCGAAGCTTGTCCTTCAGTGCCAGCTTCCTCTGATCACTGTTATTCTTATATAAATCTTTCAATTTTTTCCACATTGCAAATGGAGTCTCATTCCCATGGAGGCTCGAGACTATGTGATCTCGAACTCCCTCTAGGATGATTCTCCTAGCTCTAGCCACATTCTTCTTCCAGTCTGCAGCCTGAGTAGCATCAGTAGGCTTGGGGACATCTTGATCAATGAAGTCCTTAATGCCATTATCTTCCAATATTGCCTCCATGCGATCCTTCCAAGCTATGTAGTTTGAGCTGCCATCAAGGGCATACTCAAGCCTCAACCCAATGAAGGCCATCTAGATGAAATCTGAACTATGATGAGAACTAGATATCTATATCCCAAATAATAAACTTTGACTTTCTTTCTCTTGCTTGTATATTGTTCCTTGCTTGATTAAATTTGCTCCGATACCATGTAGAAATTTCACCTATAGATCAAACTGGTAATGCAATGTACTAAAGAAAAACACATGATCTACTTCTACAAAACATTAAGCGGAAGCAAAATCGATTTCATGAGCAACATCAACCATAAACACATATAACTGATCAAGAGAAATAATCACACATAACATAGATATATCACTGGGGAAAGCACTAGCATAAAACCCCCAACACTGTATTATCAATCAAGTGGAAATCCTCTTCTGTTTACAAAAAATATCAGCTCAAGAGCTATCATGTACTTGCTACAATCAAAAGATGATGATGATGGACTCACTATGCCTCAATATGTAGGCAACCATCCATCAGTCCCCTATTTCCTTACACAGTTTTGATTGGGGTCCAATTACAAAAGATATGTGAATTGGCCCCAAATCATACCTGCTACCAACTACGCAATCCTTGAGGATAGTAGTTCTTCATGCATGCAAGGAATATTCCATGGGAAGATCCAAGCATCTGATATTACATTGTCTGTCATCTGATCTCAACTAGGTCTCTAACAGAACTGACATGCAGCAATTATCCATGAGTGAATCCCTAGTTATCTAAAATAATAGTTGTCACATGCATGCAAGCATTAACAAACTATATTTTATTATTTTAACAACTTGTTAAAATAACCTAACTGGACTTGACTAGTTAGAATTAACTCCACTGATTCTGTCACTATAGAACTCATACTTATTCCCTCAATTAGTGGAGGAAATTAAGGATAAATTCCTCAATCAGTGGGACAACTCATGTGCGTGCTCACAAAGACTTCAAATTCGAATTTCTTTAAGTAATTAACTCAACTGAATTAATTAATTAATATTTCCAACTGCTGTTAAGACCAAGATTAGTTTTACTTGCTATAGATAGACTAGGGACTGCTATAAATAGGAAGGGACCCAGAAATGCTATTTTTACAACTTTCTATTTTTAGCAGTTTCACCTCTCACCCAAGGTTGCCAATGACCCCACTGGCCAAACTGCTATTTTTAGACATACTATTTTTAGACATTCTATTTTTAGCACATTCTAAATTTAGCATTTCTTGTTGCCCACTTTTCAACAGGGTGATGATGGTGGACAAGGTATGGTGATGGAATTATGAAGGGGGTGCATTTTATTGGCATAGCAAGTCATTTATTTGTCTTAGGACTACCTCCTATAGGATTTATGGGTCACAGTAATTCCTACAGGATCATCCTGTAGAAAACACAGTCCCTTTGTAAACTAAAGTAAAGGAGTCAAAAAAATGACAGAAATGGTGGAGGAATGAATGGTAATGAGTGGTAAAATAAAAAAGTGAGTGACAAGGGTCTCTTTGTGATCCTCCTTTGCTCTTTGACCATCCTTCTTTCTGACCTACAAATGGAAATTTCATGAAAAGGAGAAGATGCTCTCTTTGTTTTTAATTTTTTTCCAAGAATGAAATGGGATGGATGAATGATGAATAGGTAGTGAATATGAAGTGGATGGAGGGCATGGAGTGTTGTGGTGACCTTGGCCTTTGCAAAAAATTCTTCTTTTAACTGTTGTAATCATTCCTTGAAATGATCACCCTTCATAATTTGACTTTTCAACATACCATGAGTGAAGGAGTGAGTTGCAATTAACTAGTTGAAGGCGGCTGAGACTGCTGAGCAATCCTTAGCTTATAAAACCTTATCTCTCATGCATTGACAACAAATTTATAACTATAATATGCTCTAGAGAAGATGTCAAGAATATTGCATACTTGTACCTACCTGATGGTTGTTGGAGAGACATGCATGTTGCTGCTGAGTTGATGTTGATGTGCAGGTGTTGGATGGTGATGCTGATGATCCTAATGTTGTTGCTAAGCTCTAGAGGAGCTCCTTTGACCTCTAGATCTCCTTTAAAACTACTCACTGCCAATCATGTAGGTGATGTTCTGTATCCTGTAGGTTTATAGGACAACAACTTGTTTTGTCCATATCTCCAAAACGGTAGACTGGATTGAGATGAAACTTTTTGAGCATGTTTCCATCATCATTATGCACCTCCCCATAGAAACATTTTGGTCAATGGATGCACGAATATAGATAAAAACTAAAAATGGTTGAACGTGATGGAGGCTGATTTCTTAGAAAATGTGCACTGGAATTTGTTGAAATTGCTTGGGCATGTTATCATCATCCATATGTATCTTCCCATAAAACAAAATTTTAAATGGGTACATGGATATTCAGAAAATGTAAAAATTGATAAAGGTGATGGAGGCCAATTTCATGGAAACCGTGCACTAAAATTTGTTGAAACTGTTTGAGCATGTTACCATCATCCATATGCATCTCCCCCTAAAACAACTTGGAAACCGGATGCATGGTTTTCAAGTTATGGCAAAAACAAATTTCTGCTCTATATATTTTTTTATCCTGTAGTAAAACAGAGCATCCTGTAGTTTTTTAGGATGGGAAGCAAATTGAATGGTAGAAGCTTGAGAATGATGGGTGGATGGTGAAATGAGAGTGATGGATTGGCATGGCCTTGACCTTGTTGGAGCATTTGATCAAAGGAGGAGAAAGTCAAAATTTGACTTCTTTTCACTAGGCTTGACCAATTTTCCTTTTGGTACCAACTTGTTCTTATTGCTTGCAGATGTTGGAGAGTACATGCATTTATCAAAGAGATGCATGGAGCAATGATTTTTTTTTTCTCTTTTTTCTTCTAGGCCTACTAGCCGCCTCAATGAGGTTTTCAACTAGTAGGTCTGCCTAGGCGCCTCAAAGGAGGTTTTCACCTAGGATCTTTTCTTTTTTCTATTCTTTTCTTTTTTCCCAACCCATTGACCGCCTCATGGACATTTTCAATCAATGAGCCAATCTGAGGCTCCTCCAAGGAGGTTTTCACCTTAAATTTTTATTTTTTTCTCTTATTTTTCATTTTTTTCTTTTTCTTTTACCCTATCCTACTTGAAAAACAAAATCACTTTCAAGTATAAGAATACTTCCAATGGAGCCATGTGCACATCAAGATGACAGAAAAAATGTTGTGGAGGCTTGACGTGTATGCTTTGACATGTACCTGGAATATAGAGACCAAATGATTTGACTTTGAAAGGATCAAGCATAGTTGAGGAAGAGAGTGATGATGCAACTTAGTGACTGTCTAGAACCATATTTCAATATAGTTGTGATGTCCTTGGTCCTTTTGCTGATTTGGATCATTATTCATGTCTTATTCTACCATCACCTTCAAATCTTCATCTTTTTGTTGATTGTTCTCTTGAGTACATGGAGGATTTGATGGTAGCCATGAGGGAGTTCTCTTGATCTCTGATTTTGATGTCTGCTCTTCATCAATCGCAACCCATGGTTCTGTGGTCTTCTTATTTGAATCTTCTTCTTTTGGATGTGGTCCTTCAATGATATCAAGATGATCTCTTTTTTGCAATACTCTTCCTGAGCTATGGTGAATACCATTGATCTCAAGAGGAGATGTTTGGAAGTGTTGTACCTCAACATTGTAAGTGGGCTGAGCTACTTCAATGTGTGGGTTTGGGAATGGTGGTATAGGTAGTTGAGTGGGAGTGTATATTTGAGATGGATGTGTATGGGGTTGTGGATGTGGTGGAGGTGAATGGTAAGGATAACATGGAGTTTGGTAAGGAGAATATTGAGGAATATATTGAGGATATTGTGGATGGCTCCCATAAGTTCCTTGCCAACCTTGTTTCTAAGATTGGTTTTGGTGTTTCAATGACCAATGTTGCCAAGGAAAATGTGTGTTCCAATTACTTTGAGGTGGATGTGCATAAGCTTGAAATTGTGAATTAGGATCTTGCATCATATCAGGCTGAATAAGCTTCCATGGTATTCTTGGAGCTACATAACATTGATGCATTGGTAATTGACTTGCTCCATTGTCCTCCTGGTGAACTTCCTCCAAACCTTGGTAATGAGGAGCAACATTTAGCATCATGTGATTCTGCATGGACAACACAAACATATTATTTTTTCTCATTTCATTTCCTTAACATTTCTACTTGTTTGGTTAGATTGCTAAGAATTTATACTTTAAAGTCATCAAACAAATTCCAAGTTTAGTTTGACTTACCGATCTTGATTTTTATTTACCTACTCTTGCTTTTCCTCTTGATATGTGTTTTCATGTTTCAAAAACTTCCTCAAATGATAATTCATATCCATCAACTATACTCATGAGATTAAGGAGATCAATCCACTCATCCCTAATTGTTCTAAGTAAGATGGTTTTTAGTGTGTTGGATCCTAAATGATGTAGTTTTTCCCTCTTAACATTATACATGAACCTCTTTATTAGATCCTCTAGACTCTCATCTTCTCTTTGATTCATCCTAAATATTTCTTCTTTAAGATTATGATTTTTATATTTTTCTAGGGATATATTTTGCATATCATTCCATGATCTTATTGAATTAGTCTCTAAACTCATGAACCATTTAATAGCTCTATCCTTCAATGTTGCTGGAAACAATCTCAATTTTTGAGTTTTTAATAAGTAACCATAGGATCTATAAACAATCTCAAATTCAAAGAGAAAGGTTTTTGGATCCTCTAACCTTAGACCATGAAATTTTGGAAGAAAATATGGATGGATGTTCTTCATGTGCACACTTCCATCAGTATCTTGAATGGGAAATCCAATAGGATCTTCCTCATTGTCATCATCGCCATCAATTTCTTCTACATTCTTCGCCATCTTCTTCTTCTACCTACAAAAGTGAATGGTGATATGGATCTTACTGCACCATGTGATCAAATGGGGGAGTGGGTTGGTGTTGGAGAATTTTTTTTTTGTTTTTATGATTGAATGAAAACTATAATGCAATGCAATTTTCTAGTTTTGAAATTAAATATGCCTAATGAAAATATTTCTTTGCTTTTGCAAAAATTAAAAAAAAATGAATCAACTAGGGAAGAAAACAATGCATACTTGGACACCTTCCTGGCGACGGCACCAAAAAGTGATAAGCCTTAGTATTGCAACAAGAATGCTGCAACTCCCAAGGCTACCGACTTTAAATATCAACCTAAGGTTCATGCAAACTTAAGAGGTGTTGGCGCTATATGTGCGGCATACAATGTGTCCTTCCTTTGTTTTCATGATGTAATGGAGTGCATGTACTGAAGTCAAATCCTAAACTAATTGCAGAAAATGAAATGTTTGAAATGGAACCTTAACCTATTACAAGAAAGAAAGTACAAAGAAAGAGATGGAAATTCAATGCTAAATCACACCATTTCCTAATTCACTGCCAAGAAAATATGCTTTGCAATAATGATAAATTATCATGAACCAAATTCTACTATCTAAGCATGGAAGTAAGAAGCATAAAACATCACTAATGTGCAAGTAAAGGGACTGAAATAAATCTATTTTTGTCTTTTTGTCTTTTCATTCAAAATCAAGTATGCAAACTAATTTCCTTTGGTGATGTGGCAGGGGAATTATGGATTTTGGAGGTTGGATGGAAGGGTAAGGAGATGGTTGGATGGTGTGGAAGACCCTTGGGAGGATTTTGGTGACTTCCTAGAGGTTTTCCATCAATTCGGCCTCAAAACAAGCCATTTCAGGAAAACCTACAGGATGTACTAGAAACTTACAGGATGATCTTGTAGGAATTACAGTGAACCTACAAGATACAACCGAGAGAAAAATGTGAGGTGTTGGAGGTGATGGAAGGCTTAGGGAAGGTGGTATATGGGTGGAATGGAGTGAGAAAATTCTTAGGATCACTCAAAACTCAAAACCAAAGTTGGGAGATGGATGGATTTGCTCAAAAATCTTGGAGAAGTTTCCTTGTGAAATGATGAAATTGGTGAGGGTTTAATGACCAAGAAAATCAAATTCAAATTGGATGGGACAAATTTTTTTATTAACTAGGATGTCTTAGGTCCTTATTCCAAGTGGAATAACTCAAAAGACCTTTGTTAACCAATGCAAAAAAAATAAAAAAACATTACTAGTCGAAAATATAGAAATTCGAGAACTAGTGAGCTAGTAAATCTAAACAATGCCTAACCAAATCAAGTGAAAATGAAATGGGGTAATTTTTGTTATGAACTAGAATTTTTTTCTATCTAATGCATGTGGAATCAATTCTATTGAATCTCGTTAACATGCTCTAAAAAATAACAGAAATTTATTGTTCTTTGCTAAAAAGGAGGTCGAGCTATCTAGATTTGGGAATAAGAAGACTAATCCAAGCAAATGAATGATTCCTATGAACTTCCAAATATTTTACAAGGATTAAATAATTCTTGTGATCCTGCAAAAGAACTTACATCAACCATTTAACTCAATCCTACAACAAGAAATCATTAATTCTAAATGCAGAAATAGAAAGAAATAAAAACAAGAGATGCATGTGAATAAGCAATGAAAAGAGGGAAAGAAAATGATACAAAAGGGCTCTGAGGTTCCTGGGATGGCCAAGCCCAAGGAAACTCAGAGACCTATGGAGGAGAACAAGATTTAGAAGCTGAACATGACACAAATCTTCATTATTTTCATCAATAGAATTACATCTCTGCAAGAAAATACAATGGAGCTGCAAAAATACAATATCTCTCCCCAATAACACTAATGAAAATCTCTATCTAGAGGAAAATTTTACTTGGTACTTATACAAAATGATTATGAATCATTCCCCATGAATGGAGGAGGCTTTTCCCCACCAAAATCCCTTCATTAGTGGATCTAGTCCCCAATACTAGGAATTTGCATTAAATGGCAGGGAACACATTCCTAGATTTTCTCAATCATTCCCTTGAGGAAAATTCGACTTGGTACTTATAAAAAATGATTAAGAATCATTCCCCATGATTGGAGGAAGCTTTCCCCACCGAAATCCTTTTGTTAGTGGATCCACTCCCTTGATTAGTTGAACACATTCCTAGATTTTCTCAATCATTGGAGTTCCACAATTTGTGCCATAATTCCATAATATCTTGTTCATTTATTATTTATTATTGATCCTCCAATAGTAGGGAACAAGTCCCTAAATTATCTCCTCCTCCAACTCTTCATAATCTACCCAATATTCTCATAATATTCCACAAAAATAAATACTATTAGGCACAAATATTCAGTTATTCATAAACCTTCCTAATGAATAGATTAAAGTTAAAAATGAATTATCTAATGCAAAAAGAGAGGTTTAATGTGCTGAAGGATGGTCATAAGCCTTAATTTATGTTTTAAATTAGAGGCATGGGCCTTAATTTATGTCTAATTTAGAGGCCCATCACCCTTCAAAACATCATATTGGTCAAGGCTGCATTTTGGAAATCTTGTGGTGACCTGCTACAAGATTTTCAAAGCTCCATGGTGTAGGTGACCCATGCACTTATGCCATAGTTCTCCAACATCTCGACTCTGAACATGTTCTGATTTACTGCTCGATTTAGCACATGCATCCACCTCTAGCTTAAAGATATTTCTCACTCTAAGACCATTTTTTTACTTGTCTAGTAGCAACATTGTAACACCCTCTCCCAGGTCTACCCAAACTAACCAGGCTAAACATGAGGAGAGATGTTACTACAATCAGATTAGACCATTGTCACCTTAAGGAAGTAGAATCGATGGAATGTCACATACAGTCATCCAACATCATTAACAGATCCCTCAGGAGGAAAGTTAGCCACTCAGATAACCTATCCCTGGGTCCCACTGTTATTCTTCAGCTCTTAAGCCATAATCGCTATCATGCTATGGGAAAGGGAGCAGCCAGAAACCCACAGTCGCTCTCACTAGTCTACCAACTGGCGAATGTGGACCAAAATTGCTAATTTTGTGCCAGTGACCCTGGGATTTAAAACCACTTTTCTAGCCCAAAAGTTGTAACTTCCATAATTCATTAAAAACATGATAACAATTTTGATCAATCAAAAATCACCCTCAAGGCTAGGCCTGAACATCCCCAACTGGGATTGACACTTTGTGAAACACTTGGCATCAATGCAACCTACAGGTATAGGATATAAGATAGAGCATAAAATACTGGAAACAACTTATGAAACATAACCATAAGGATCACCTACTTCTCCATTGAACTACTATATCATCAATTAGGTCTTGCATCCATCCATTTAATAGTTACAAGTAAATATTTGAAATAACCATGCCATAAACCAGTCATTCAACCATGCTTATAACCACCATAAAATCATATAAATGTCATAGATATGATAGCCATTAAATCCACATATAAATCAGTGAAAAAGTAAGAGAACATAACTTTTATTGGTCATGGGAAAATCCAACTAGATTCAGGACTTCCATGTACCACCCGACCATAAACATGGCTAAACAAAATCTCTCTTTCAGCTAGTCACCCTCGTGCCACATTCCAAGCATGAATTTGGGATCTCATAGAACAGCCAATCCAAGAAAAACCAAGGGAATCTAGAGGCTAAACCACCTCCACCCTTATCAAACCATGATCACACCAAAACCAGTGCTCCATTCACAACTAAATAGAACTTGGAATGCCATCTGAAATCCATCACTATCCTTGAGGAATTTTCCATCTTCTTGTCTCTTAGGCTTTACCGCAATCCAAACTAGATCACTAGGCCCTCAACCAAGACTAGTCTCTTAGGCTTTACCACAATCCAAACCTGTATCACTAGGCCCTAAAATGAGAGTTCTCCCTTATGATTTACTATTTATCCTGCCAAAATCGATCAAGGGATTCCTAGGCTTTTGGGAATGGAACTTGAGACCAAATCCGCCCTAGATTCTGAAATCCATCTGAAAAACCAAAGCTAAAAAATTGAAATAAACATCCCAACACCATGGCATCCAGAAAAATGCTAGGCTAGGCTAAAATCCACTATCATCACCCGAAAAAACCATGCCACCGACAACAAGACAACCATACACCAACATGCAAAGCCATGCATGTCCAAACCAGCTAGGAAATCACAGATGAAAAAGTTTACCTGCAAGTATTCATGTTGAAGTTGCTTGATCCTTCTTTCCTTTCCTTGATCCTTTCTTTCCTTTCCATTCACTTTTCTTGCTTTTCCTTCCTTGATCCAAATCTAGAGTGCTCCAAGAAAACTCTAAGCGACCAAGAGTGAGATAAAGAGAGATAATAATGAGAGAGATCCAAACTTTCACTGACCAAGATCCTGCCCACTGATCCTTAGAAGCCTTTTTATTAATGAGGCCTCTAATTTCTTCATTTTCCATTAGTTTCTTTCATTTTCCTCCTCACATCAAACTTGTGACCTTTCATCTTACTTTTCTCCTAATTTCCTTTATTTTCATAAATAAATGTGCCAAAAATGACTTTTTCACTTTAAGGCCTTTGCCTTAGCCTTTGCCAATATTACTCAGCCAAAACACACATCTAGTGATGCCCACTAAGATATCTTTGCCCAAAATTTAGCTTGAAATATGTGTCCCTTACCCATGGTCTTATTTTCCCTTTATTTACTTTAGTACATGAATTTTTCACCAAGGTTGTTATAGAATCCTCCCCCTTGGGGAACACCATCCTCAAAATTAAACCACACCAAGACCTCAGCAAAACCACTAAAAAGAAAACACACTGCCCATGGAGATTTATAATTTAGCTTGTTGCAGTATTTACAATGAAGGACCTGCTCAAAAGCCAAACATAATGACAACATGACAAGATAATAACCATACCGCTTACAAGAGCTTTATAACACAACTCATTACTGTATTTACAATAACCATATGTACACATATGCACATTTGTTAAACCAACAAATAAAAGGATATGATGCTTGTATCAATCAACAAGGGAATCTAGAGGATCACACCTCAAACCTCAAGTAATACCAGGATTCACCTCCTTTCCAAGAAGCCCAGAATCCACTATCACAATCAAATTTGCATCCAATGTCCAACGCTACAATCCTGCACGACTTTTCCTCTCAGTGAACAGTTACCAACTCATTTTTCTATGATGCATGCCCAATGTACATCTGATTCCATCTAGCAATGCTAATGACCAAACCAATATGTCCACAACCTTCCCTTCTCTGCTACACAATCTCTTGGGAAATATGGTCACCCCCTTCTGTGAAGTCACTCACCTTCCAAGTTCCATGAAATCCCCTAACCCAGGTGATCCATCTCTTGGCAAGGCTTCTTACATCGAAAGATATAAAACCAAGGAATATACTTGCCTCAAAACCAACATACCAATCATAGCATGCTCTCGGAAATTGATTGACACTATTGCGTACCAGTGTCCTACAACGACTCTACTCCTAAAGTACTATGCCAACATAGTATTGAATGTTCCAATTTATTTCGTTGTTGCTGCCAATTCTTGCAATCAATTTCAACCACCCAACCAAGCATGTTCATGCCTTCGTGTTCTAAGCACATAGATTCCATTAGATTCAAATAAAATTGAAATAACCTAAAATCATACCTCATTGGTAGTTCGTCATTAATGTACATTTGCAATTATGCTCGCTTCCTATCACAACAAGTCAAACTAATTGTTTGATCAAAACATCATGTATAAACATATCACATCTAGTTAGCTCAAAACACAACCATCATAAACCAGAATCATAGATCACATATAATCATCTATACCATAATCATAAATCACGTGCATGATAAAACTGAAATAAAATATCGATACTTATCCTTTAATCAATCCCTATCTTCCACCTTTGTATTTATTTTGTACGCACTATGGATAGGTTTGCACACTAGAAAAACACCCAGTGCCTTCTCCTCAACCATGTGCACATAGATGTAGTGTGCATGACACACATACAACTACACACATCATACAACACCATGAAAGACATGCATCTACACTAGTTCCATATGTACCACATGCACACATTACCACCTGTACACTACAACCACTTGCACAATGTGTGCACAGCATCACATGTACATGGCACCACCTGCACAACATGTACACAATCCCACATGTACACTGCAGCACTCTACAACGTGTACACAATACCAAATGTACATAGCATCACATTCACGACATGTGCAAGACACCACATGTACATATCATCACATGCATGACATGTACACAGCACCACATGCACACACAATCACATGTACATAGCACCAGATGCTCACAACACCACTTGTACAATCATGCACACAACACCATATGTACAACATGCATAGAACACCATATGTACATAGCACTGCATATCCAACATGTACATAGCACCATATGCACACAACACCACATATCCATCATGTACATAGCACCATCTATACCCAACACTACATATGCAATATTTGTACAACATTATTTGTACCATCATGTACATAACATTGCATAAACAACATGTACACAAACTATGTATACACAACACCTCATGCACAAAACATCATAGATGCAATAGGTACAACATATATAAGATATGCACAACAATAGTACCTCACATCCAAAGGCACACTATCTCTACCAATAAACTTTGCTCCATTGTCCTATCTATGCTTGTCCCAGAATGTCGCAAACCACACTGCTTCATTTGAATGATGTATCTCTCAGTGTTACTTGTTATAACATAACATTAGCAAAATACAAGCATATAATATAAATTCATAACCACATGATACTAACCTCATATATTTTTCAGGGCTACTCTTCGCACTTGATGCCTCATAAGACTAGGAACCTCATCATACCATTCACCTATATAATCAATCATTCCTCAACAAGAATGATCCCTGATGACCCTGTCAAATAGTGACAACATACATACATACATATATAATAATTAGCATAAAACAATCATCATCCTGTCAGAAAACAACATACATACATACATGCATACATATATAAACATCAGCATAATCATGATCATGGCATAGATAACATAAGGTCTAGGTTAAGAAAACTTCCTATATCCATGTACAACATGTACAACATACATAGCCAAGGCATTTGACATCATTCCCAACATATCCAAGGCAGTTGACATCATTCCCAACATCCCTTCTATTGCGCTTACTCATGCACTGAGTCTCATCTAAGTCTTAATTACATGTTGGGTACCAAACAGCTCTCCCTAAGCTCCATTAAATTTCTTTTTTCCCAACCAATTCCCAAGACTCAAAACAAAAAAAAAAAAGGAAAAAACGGAAACAACAACAAGAAGACCATGAAAACCAAAAGCAATATGACACCACAAAAAAGTGGTATAGCTATGCACCATACACACGCAAAATCAAAAATCAAGTGCAACAATCGAAAAATACCAAAAGATCAAAACTAACAATAAATACCATCACTCAATCCCCATGGTTCCCAGTGCTTCCAAAGGAAAGCTCAACCTAAGCCTTCTTCAAGGTTCATGACAATCGCTCTTGCCATGCAACTCCCTACATCATGTTGTCATTAACACATAGTTGTTAGTGCATAAATAAATATAATAATACACCAAATAAATTATCTTGTTGTGCCAAACACGTTGCTTGAAACTGAACACATCCACGCCATCTCTCAAGGCACTCCAATTCCCTTGACAGATCCACCCAGAACTAGAGACTAGCTAACATACCCGTCAATTCCATGTTCATGAATCTAACACATATCCACATAATGTCAAATAATATTAAGGTCAAGAATACTTCCTGTATGCAAAGCACTCATTCGTTTGGAATTAGAGTTTTCAAACCTAGCTAAAGTAATTCTTGTCCAATTCCTTCCTTTTACCTTTTTACTTGGTTGCAATAGAGGCTTACTAGTATTGTCACATTACCCAACTGCTAGTTATATAAACACATCAACTATTACCTTGTCAGGCTAATACCAACATGCTTCCTACAACTGCTCACACATGTCAACCACATGTTCCACATATCAAGATAATCATATCCATCAATTTGAAATCTACCTTTACCAGGACCAACAATCATGTCATAATCCATAGTCAACTCATAGTCATCAATCATAATACATAATTCTACAACTATCACCTATCATACTCAAGTACATTTTAGCTATCTCAACTCATATGTATTAGCACAATCATATTAAAACAAGATTGTTTGAACACATACTCATATTATGCAATTCATTAAACATTCAACCAACTTGCAACATACCATGTTAAATAAATCAAATAGATGACATAGTCAAATAGTCAATGATCTGAATTTCCAATATTAGATTTCTATCCTAAGATCCTCATCAGAATATAAAAATGTTCTTGAGGTTTGTACTCCAAAATAGCAAGTAAAAACATGAGTTTTTATGTGTGTTTTCTTAAGTTAGTTTTTTAAAAACTTTAAACATGAAATCAAAACACTAAATGGAAGCATGCATCAATCTGTAATATACTAGCCATTGATAAAGTATTTCACCCCTCCTAGGCTACATCTCCTTGGATCAACTCTAAAGGCATGACCCCTTCTCATTATGCTCAATGTCTAGAAAATAAGAGTACATAAACTGCTGAAATGGAATGGCTAGTTTCTCCTTCAATGAAACAACTTCTGCAAGAGTTATCAATCCATACACATGTTAACCTACAGTCAAACATGTAAACCTTCAACAAACATAGGCATCTTACATGAAGACCCCATACTCCAACTTCAAAGAGCATAAATAGTACCAAAATCCACTTGAAGTACATAAACTAGTATCTTCTCCAAAACACATATAGAAAAAAGAGGAATAAAAGCTACAACACTAATGTAATGGTTGTTGTAGAAATCACATGGAGGTTAGAAAACCCCGGCAAGTTCCTCTCCATCTTCAAACTCCTCCATAAACTGAATCAATGCTCCGGTTGACCATGACACCCATAAGCTTCAATTTACAAAAATCCTATCCAGAAGTGCTCCTTTGATCCTGAGACCTACTCCAATGAATCCAAAATGTCCAAAAATGGTTATCTAGCCTCTTTTTTACCCAATTTGGTTGAAAAGTGTTGAGGTTATGACCTCTCCTAGTTAGGCCACTATTCGCTCCACAAATTGCTCAAAAACAAGCACCATCCTACAAATTTGCCTCATTTTCTGCTAATGAAGCAACAATTCCCTGGATGTTGGGTGGATTTGTAGGATCTTTAATTTGGTCGCCAAGGCCTTAGAACCAAAATATGGGTCATATGGGGTCCATGTACCCTGGGGCTACCCCCGACACTGGGCCACTCCCTCTGGCGGTCACAGTCAATGCTAGTGATCAGGAGGAGCATTCACATGCGGACAACATGTCTAGCGATCAGTGGTGGCAGTTGCAGTTACATAATTGTCAGCGGTTAATGCGGGCTGGCAGATATGTGTTCACATGGGGGGTGGTTAAGTCTACCCGTCCCCCAACCTTGGTGGTGATAACTATTAACAATAACCGTTATCCATAATATGTTAAGTCATGATGTGCAAGCGCAATGGTTAGTTCTTGGTGCTATTGAATGTGAGGTCACATGGTTGAGCCCGGCCTTCAACCTGTATTGCCATACTAAATTTTGATTCACCCTTAGGAGGACATGTGGTGGCCTCCGACTTAACCACATGTCACCTTCTGATTGGCTCGAACCCAAACACATGGATCAATAAGACTTCACCAATTCAATAGAATATTCCAAGAATATTCTAGGAATATTTCAAGAATATTTTGCAAATATTCTACGAATATTTTGAGAATATTCCTTTTTCCACCTAGGCAGAACAAATGCCCAATCAACATCCCAGTCAGCCACCTACAAAATTTTTACATGTTTGACAAAGTGAACAAATCGCGTTCCTAGGAGCATACGATGTCTGTTTTGCGCGAAACAAGTTTCACAGGATTCAGGACGATGAGATCTACATGGTCATTCAGGTTCCACACCATTCTGGAAACTTTTATCTTTAGGAAAATTTTGAGCCCTTAGTCACTCTTCCCCACTGAAAAACTTTTGCTATCCAAAAGTTCACTTTCAATTGTTCAGCATTTGAAGGTACAGTTCCTTCATTTTTCGAAACTCGACCCAATTAATGTTTGTAGTGCCTTTGTTAGGTCCCTATAATACTAGTGATTCCCCCATTACTATTGTTATTATCTCCCTTATTATTATTGATGTGCCCCTATTGTCCCCATATTGTTAGTATTGTGCCCCATAGAAGCCCACTATTGTTATTTTTGTGCCCTTATATTATTATTGTTAGGTCAGCTTTGGTTATATTGTGACCCCTTAGACTCACATATATAGAAAGGAGGTTTTGTCATTTGTATCATCGAATAATTTTTCATTTGTGTAATGTAAATCAAGCTTCCCACTCGAAGAGGATGATTTCTAAGTCGTTGATCTATCTTTTCTATCTTTTTGTGAGCTGGTTTCATAACATTTGGTATCAGAGCTTGGATTCTAGGGTTTTGCTACTCCAAAAAGGTCATCGTGGTATTTTCTTTATAACGTTTTTCTGTGATGTTTCAGAAGCTAATAAAAAAACCTATTTGATCTAAAATCTCTCTTCACCTAGGGTCCAGATTTGACATCTTTTATCGCTATATTTTCGGAGATATGATCCAAGGAAGTTAGGGTTTTTGCAGGATCCCAAATTATATCTAAAACAAGTGACCTGGGGAAGATCACCATAACTTTTTTTCTGAGCATTGGATTTATATTTCATAAGGTGTTACAGAAACATGATAGCCTATCTTTTTCTGTGTATCTGGTTTAGGTCCTAAGGTCAAAACAGTGACATGTGGCACTTCGTACATGCTCACTCTATTGAACCAATCTATAATCAGGTCATCGTGGGAGATTTGGCATAACTCTTCGTTGGAGAATCCAATCTTGATCATACTTGTGGGTTTAGAAAGAGTACTCATAGGGTTACCACAGTAAGAAATTTCAGACCTTGGAGATTTGAAATTACAGAGATACAATAGATTCAATATTAAGTTCCTACAAAGTGAAAAAATGTGTGTAGTTTTTTTAAATTTTTGCATAAGTTTGGTTTCAAAAATTAGTTTGAAGTAATTCAAAGGGAATAGTGAAGCATTATTATCATTAATGGATCCCTCCAAGAAAGAAAATGGAAACACTTAGTAAGAAACCTGAAATCTCTAGCATGACTCATGAAGAAGAGGAAGAAATGCAACATGATATATCAAAATTACGAGACCAAGTGCAACAAATTTCACTCGCACAAAAAGTAATAGAAGCTAAGATGGATGGTTTAAAGAAAGGTGTAGAATCTAATATGGATGGAGTGGAAGCTAAGTTGGATGGCGTGGAAGCTAAGATGGATGATTTAAATAAAGGTGTGGAAGCTAAGATGGAAGATTTGAAGACATATTTGACAAAGTTTCTACAAGAAATGCTTACTAATGGTGAAAGGGTAGTAAAGGAAACTCATGATGAGAACAAAATAAATGTTAATCATGATTTCATAGACTCTAATGTTGGATCGAAGAACCACCATCTTCCAAAGATAAATATGAGGAAGTTTGATGGCAAGGATACTATAACATGGATACTACAGATGGAGCAATTTTTCGATCTCCATAATGTGCAAAACACACAAAAGGTATGCATTGCAACTTTATATTTGGAGCCAAATCAGTTTGTATGGTATCGATGGCTTTTCTCTCATAAAAAAATTGTCACTTGGGCTATTTTTATGGATGAACTGATATCACATTATGAGGATACAAAAATAAACATTTTTTTAGCCAATGGATAAATCTCAAACAAAAGGGTTCAATGATGGAGCACATTGAGGACTTCCAAAAATTGAATATAAGGGTAAAAGATATTCCAGAGGAGCATAGGATTGATGTGTTCATAGAGACTTTAAAGGATAACATCCAACATGAGGTTCACCTTTGGGAACCTGATTCATTGGAGAAGTCATTCAGGTTGGAAACAAAAACAGAAAGAAAAATTATGGCAACAAGCAAGCCTACCACTCACAATCATAAAGATGGAAGTGTTGTTGCCCCTAGCCATCCACAACCTACAAGGTTGACACCTCAACAATTGGAATAAAAAAGAGCAAAAGGGCTTTGTTACAGTTGTGATAGGAAATACATTAAAGGTCATAAGTGTGCTGAGAAGAAATTATTTTGCATAGATTGTGAAGAGGATGAAGAAAAGGAACAAGAGATGTCAAAAGAAGAGGATATACACCAGGAGAAAACCCTAGAGAAAGAAGAAATGAATACAACCATATCTTGTAATGCATTGGCTGGAATTACCACTCCTCAAACTATAAAGATAGAAAGGCATATCAAGAAGAAAAAGGTAGTAGAGTTTAGGCTTCTGTGATCCATATCAAGTTTACAAAAAATATTTTTCGGCGAAGATCACATGAGACATCATTTGTCGACGCGTTTTGAACCAACCAGTGTGGTTCATCGTCAGGACAAGTTGAAGAAACAGATCTAGCTTAGCATGTTAAATAGACCGAGCAGAGCCTCCAACGGCTAATTTGACCAACCGCTAATATTGACTATTGGACCGGGATCAAAACTTTTTTAATATTAAAAAAGAGATAAGTTATACAGGGGACCAATCCCTTAATAAATAAATAAAATAATTTAAATTAGTGATAATAGTTAGTTAAAAGTTATTAAAAATAGTTAAAAATTATAGGTTAACTATTATTTAAAAGGAAATTAGTTGTAAAGGACCTCGCCTATGAATAAATTAATTGTGAATACAAGTTAAATATATATATATATATATAATAAAATAAAAATAAAAATAAAAATAAAAATAAATAATAATAATAATAATAATAATAATAAAATAAATAATAATAATTATAATATTAGTAATGGTTATGATAATATTATTATTATGGAAAATAAGAATACTAATAATATTAAGGTTAGTAATGATAATAATAATATCATTATTGATATAAATAATAGTATTGAGAAGAGTAATAATTGTAATATTAGTAATGGTTATGATAATATTATTAATAATATTATTATGGATAATAAGAATACTTATAATATTAATATTCATAATAAGAATATTAAAAATAATAATAAATTTATTAATAAATGTAATGGTAATAGATTCAGTCATAATAAGAATTCGCATAATAGGTTTTCATCTTTTAAGGCTAATTCGTCTAGCTTGGAGAATGAGGCTGTTAATCAGTGTTTTCCTTCTCGTTCTAATAAGGTTTTTAATCTTTCCAGTTTATCTTTTCCCCCTTCTGTTTTTAAAGTTTTGGGCAAAGGTTTAAATTTTGCCTTGGCTCCAAAAAGAATCCCGATAGATGATATTATTTGTGACATCGAGTTTGGGATCCAGAATTTACCTGATAGAGTCAAGGACACCATCAGGCAAGATTGTGCGGTTGTCTTGAGAAAGGCTAAGCCCCCTAAGAACAACCTTATCAAGGAAGAATCTGTCGCTCTTAGATCCTTGAACCAGAACAAGGATATCATTGTTTTAAAAGCAGACAAGGGTGGCGTTGCCGTTATTCTGAACAAAGCTGATTACCGTAGCAAGATGTTGGATCATCTTCATAATAGTGGTAGCTACAAAAAGCTTCCTAAGAATCCGTTAAAGAAGGTTGCTAAGAAGGTGGCGCTTGCCATTAAATCCATTAGCTCATTGAGTTCCCTGCACCATAAACTCATTGAAAGCAACCCTATCACGCCTAGAATATATGGTCTCCCCAAGATTCACAAGGATGGGGCTCCCTTGAGGCCCATTGTCAACACCATTGGTGGTCCCACCTACCTTCTTGCTAAGTTCCTTGCGTTAAAGCTTAAGCCCTTGGTTGGTCGTTCGGAGTCCTTCGTAAAGGACTCGGCTTCCTACATTAAGGAGCTCAAGGGCATTAAGCTTGACCCTGGGGACATTCTTGTCAGTTTTGATGTTGTTTCCCTCTTCACTTGCATCCCTATTAGTGAGGCCATGGAGGTGATCAACCGCCTAACAGATCCTGACACTGCCAAGTTAGTTGAGATCTGTCTCACCTCTACGTTTTTCTGTTTTGAGGGAGAGTTCTTTGAGCAAACCTGCGGGGTTGCCATGGGCTCACCCCTTTCCCCTGTTGTTGCTAATCTTTTCATGGAAGATTTTGAGTCCAAGGCTCTAAACTCTTCCAGGCTCCTGCCGAAGCTTTGGAGAAGATATGTGGATGACACCAATGTTATCTGGCCTCACGGCCAAGAGGAATTAAATCTCTTCTTCATTCATCTCAATAATCAATCCTCTGCCATTAAGTTCACCATGGAGCAAGAGGTCGATGGTTGCCTTCCGTTCCTCGATATTCTTATTTCTAAGAATAGTGATGGTTCCCTCGGCCACCGAGTTTTTCGGAAGAAAACGCATACTGAGCAGTATCTTCATGCCAGTTCCCATCATTTCCCGGCTCAAAAGTTGGGTGTTCTCAATACCCTGGCTACTCGGGCCCTAAGGATCTCGGATAAGGAGAGTTTAGAGAATGAAAAATCCCATCTCCTTGATGTCTTTGTTGAGAACGGTTATAGTAGATTCTTGGGTCAGAGGGCTTTCGTTAAAGCTTCGAAGAATTCGCTTTCTCATCGAGAACCGAAGGAGCGAGTTCCTGGTGTCCTTCTTCCTTATGTTCAGGGGACTACTGATAAGATTGGTAGGATTCTCAGGTCGCATGATGTTCCTGTGACCTTTAGGCCCCTGAACACCATTCGCATGTCCCTCAGATCAGCAAAGGATCCTATCGACCCTAAAGATATGAAAGGTGTGTACTTGATCCCCTGTTCTTGTGGGACCCCCTACATTGGGGAAACTGGTCGCTCCATTAACCAGAAGATTAGTGAGCATGCTGCTGATCTTAAGCATAGGCGTACTAAGTCTTCCGCTTTGGCTGAGCACGCTGAGAAAACCAATCATCATGTTTGTATCGAGGAAGCTAGTGTTATTGCTAAGTTTTTGCACTTCCATCATCGGAAATTTAGGGAGGCGCTTGAGATTGAAAAGAGGCCGTGTAATCTCAATAGAGATGATGGCTGGAAAATCAGTCGATGTTGGGTCCCAGCACTCTCGTCCTAATCCTCATTTATTTTTATTTTTATTTTTTTTTATTTTTTATTTTTTTTAATTAATTAATTATTCATTTAAATTTTTTACTCATTTTTAATAATAATAATAATAATAATAATAGTAAATTAAATAACAATATAAATAAATAAATAATTAAAATAAAAATAAAAATAATAATAATAATATCTTTATTTATTTATTTATTTATTTATCTATTTATTGTTTATTGTTTATTATTTATTCTTATTATTATTATTATTATTAATTTATTTTAAGGAATTTAGACTTCTGTGATGCATAACAATGTTTAGATAATCTTCGGCAAAATCACATAACCAATCTTTTGTCGACGCGTTTCGAACCAACCAGTGTGGTTCATCGTCAGGACAAGTTGAGGAACAATCCGGCTTAGCTTGATTAAATAGAGTGTGCAGAGATTCCAACGGCTATAATGCCAACGGCTAATTTTGACCTAATGATCCTGGTCAAATCACTAAATTAGTTAATTAATATTCCTAGAAATAGCTAAAATAGGTAAAAAAAGGAATTCATTTGTTAATTTAAAAATAAATAGATATATTATTATTATTATCTCAAATATTAAGAAAATTCATATCCATATCTAATATTTTAATTATAATGGTCATTCATATTTATTAAAATAATCTATATTTAATCTATATTTATATTTATTATTATTATTCGTTTTATTCCTATTAATTTATTTTATTTATTTATTTATTTATTTTATTAATATTAATATTATTATTATTATTATTATTATTATTATTATTATTATTATTATTATTATTATTATTTATTTTTATTTTTATTTTTATTTTTATTTTATTTTTATTTATATTTATATATATATATATATATATATATATATATATATATATATATATATATATAACTTGTATTCACAATTAATTTATTCATAGGCGAGGTCCTTTACAACTAATTTCCTTTTAAATAATAGTTAACCTATAATTTTTAACTATTTTTAATAACTTTTAACTAACTATTATCACTAATTTAAATTATTTTATTTATTTATTAAGGGATTGGTCCCATGTATAACTTATCTCTTTTTTAATATTAAAAAAGTTTTGATCCCGGCCCAATAGTCAATATTAGCGGTTGGTCAAATTAGCCGTTGGAGGCTCTGCTCGGTCTATTTAACATGCTAAGCTAGATCTGTTTCTTCAACTTGTCCTGACGATGAACCACACTGGTTGGTTCGAAACGCGTCAACAAAAGAAAAAGGTAATAGTGTTGATTGATTCGGGTAGTACCCATAATTTTATTCATTGTAAGATAGTCAAGGAATTGAATTAATTCCTATATCTAGCACCATAGCGTCAAGTGATGGTTGCAAGTGGAAGAACCATAAATTACTCAGGAAAGTGCCATAATATCAAGCTATCCATGGGAGAATATGTATTAAATAGCCCAATGCTTTCTATTCCAATGGGTGGTGTTGATGTTGTACTAGGAGTCCAATGGCTACAATCCTTGGGTATAACATATTTTAATTTTCAAGAAATTTTCATGAAATTTTCTTCAGAAGGAAAGGAAGTTGAATTAAGGGGTATAGGGAAACCAGGAATCATAATCAGCTCTAACAGAATGACATTTTGAACCAAGGAGTTTGAAAACAACCATACTGGCAAGCCAATGGTAAATCCCGGAAGGGACAATGTAGCCATATATGGAACACCAATATTTCCAAAAGGAGGAAAAGGATTAGGATTCCCATCAAAAGGAATTCCTTGATCGGTGGAATCCAGATTTATTTCCATATGTATCAACCTAAGACCAACTAAGGAGCGAGTGTGGAGGATGCTATCCGCAGTCAATTAATTTTATTTTAATCAAGATAACAAAACAAAACAAAAGAGGGATGATCTAGGCAAAAGGATTACTAGGCAACTGTGAACTACAGAATACCCCCTGGCGAACTAAGAAGTACGAGAAGGAAATCTCCCCGAATGTTGTGTTCGGTGTATCACAGTGTACAAGGTGGCTGACTCAGTTACCTAAAGATGGATAGAAACCTAGTGTTGTCCTCCCATATATACACAAAAGTACGTGGAGGCCCAATCCGTATTAGCGCGGTCTAATGCAAAATCGCACAGTGAGAGCATTCCCATATAATTTACGTACTGTAACACCGCCCTATATACCCAAAGGTACATGGACGAGCTATGATACAATCATGTATGTGGAATGAGATATCAAACTCGGAATGTATTGCAGACAAGTTAGAGACAACTGCTATGTTTTATGACGCCGGAACACGTCTCTAGCTTAGACCTCTAATTGTTTTTCAATAAGTGACAATGCTCCATTAGGTAAATTCAGATAAGTTTTAAGTTGATCTTCTTTCGAATTTTCCTTTCAAGGTTCACCACGTGATGTATGATTTCAATTCCTAAAATTCAACTAATATGATAAGCATTATTTTCATTCAATTGAACACTGAAAACCTTAGCTAGTAGGGATAGAGCAATCAGATCTTTGATAAAGAGCAAAGAGCACATCTAATGCAATTTCCCTAGCTATTCCTTGCAAGCATTCACAAACTATAATATGAATGATGCAAGTTTTTCTTTTCGAATCCCTTAATGTTATGATGAACAAAAGAAAACTAATGCACATACAATCAATCAATATTTTTATAAGAACGAAGACTTTATGATAGTTCAGTTTCGAAGGAAAAGAAGACTTTTATGACACTTTCTTTCGACTATAATCTAACTTTGACGATGAATCGATAATGACAAAGAAATCATTTAAGAAACATTAATAAATCAAGTCAAAGTAGGTCTGGAAAGAGGAAATACAAGTTGATTTCATAGACATACTACAATCATTGATCTTTCAGCAAGCATAAACAAAAGTAAATTTGGAGAAAAATCCAATCCAAAGGTGAAAATTTTCCCTAAGGTCGATCAGCGCAGGTCAAAGAGGGCTTAACTGCATTGAAGAGCAATGTCTCTCACACAAGGGTACTCTGCAGAGCACTATCCCTTGACCAAGCCTGCGTTGATTCCGGAGAGGCCACTCAAGAGTCATCTAACCTCAATTTTTGACCAAATAATACTTCAACAAGGCTGAAATACAATCAATGAAAGGAAGTAAGGTCTGCTAGAGTGTCCTAGGATGTGGATAAGCTCTTTGGAACGATGATCGTTCACCAGTATGGTCGCCAATTTGTTTTGGAGAATTTGGTATCTACGAATAAATACTAATTCCCTAGATAAGTAGCCATATCTAGAACAACAGTTTAAATCACTTTAGCCTTTTCCTATAAGAAATACATAAGACAAAGAAGATGAGAAGACCTACTTGTAGTTCCGCTTTCCTCTTGTCTCCTTTGTATCAATCCTGTCACTCCTTCCCATACTTAACATGCTTAATAAGTACCTGTAAACACAAACAGAAGACAAAGAACCAATCAAAGCAGAAGATCTACTGAATACAAGTAAATGGAATCATATACATTTCACACATATAAGCATCATATGACAATACAAGCATATGGGAGAAAGGTTCAAATACTTTATTGAATAGAAGAAGGAATTATAACCATTGTGTCTAATTCAAAGTCATTCCTCTAGCTTTGATGCCATCCACATCACATCAAAAGCATGAAAAACTTGTAGCATTACAATACTTGCTTCAAAGCCAATTCTCATAGCAACATTATCTCATTACAATTCAACATAGTCCAGCCCCTGATCACTTAGATGAGTGGTCAATTTATAGGGAGATGAAGGAGGTTTTGTCATAAATGGTGGTATTGAATGGCCTTCCATCCTTTGAATTAGTTCCATGGAGGAAGGGATGAGAGGATAGGATGCATCTTAACTCATTCCTCATCCATTTTTGGGCTCATAGGAGTTGATAAGTGAGGGAACCTTCTAGGTGACTCCAAAAGATAAGAATATTCCCCAAATCCTATGTGAATTTCACTCAATCTCGCCCATTGCGGGTGAATGAAGGCCTAAGTGCTCTACAAACAACCCTGGCATGGACTTAACTACTCTATAGTGCACCCTTACATGGGCCTACCTGCGCTTGTCCCTCTAGAGGTCATTTCAGGATGTCTTCAGGTCATGAAACTATCTGGTAAGGTGGCATTCAAAAGGGTGACTTGTTTAGGGCATGTAGCAACTGAATTTAGGGTTTTATGAGTCCTAAAACACTGATCTGTTTGATGGGAGTGATGTGCCCAAACGGATCTGTAACAGCTGCCACCTAAAGCATGAAGTCGAAAAATGCAAATTTCGAATGAAATGCTTTACGATGTGATGAGGAGGTTTCAAAGTGGAAGGTGACCTACATCAATTACAATACATATATCATGATATTTTATTTTTACATGAATTTTTGAGGGAAGGCTTACCCGTGCTCAGCATATAAACTTTCATTACATGTACATAGACAGTCGTCTACAGATATAAACCCATGATCAGAATGACTATCAATGTAAAGCGTATGTACATATGATTTAGTACTCCTGAAATCGCAGCCTAGATGGATGAAGCTAGATCTGGGGTGTTGGGCATGGAATCTCCCCACAGCATGTTTTAGGGCTCAAAGCCTAAGTTTTGGTCAAATAATGTTGTAAGACTCCGCGAATTGTGGGTGTGGAGCACGAAATGTATGTTGAGTCACAGGGTTGTCCGCCCCAAGTTTTGTAATGTAATGTCGGCCTACCCATGGTCCATGGACCATGGGATTGTATAAATAGAGTGAGTCTCTAATTTGTAAGATAGATAGATGAAAATGAATGGATTCTAGACGATGGCAAGTATAGAGAAAAGATCTAGTGTCTTGGGTCATAGTAGTAGGAAGAGTCTATACAGCTGAGTGCACAGAGGCCTAGTAGAGTCCGTAGCTAAGTGTGTGGACCCCTACAGCTGAGTGCACAGGGCGGAGTCGAGTCTGTAACCCAAGGAGAAGAATAATAAAGAGAAGTTTGATTCCAAATACTATGTATCTGCTTTTGTATTACTTTCTATGCACTTATACTATTTTGTTTATCGCATGCACTTATATGAATACTGAACACTGCTAAGTATAATTGGGCTCATACAAACAAGTTAAGTGATTAGATAATATCGGGTTAATAGGAAGGAACTTGGGTAATAACAGAGGTTGCACCTCGAGCAGGGCTGCGCGAAGGTAGCATCGCAGGCTGCGAGGCACTGATAGATGCGTGTAGCGACGAGCGCAGGGCATATTTGTGGACCACTAAAAATCATCAGACATATCTAGGGTACGGAAACCTAGTTCTAGCACCCTCCCATACTACTTCAGGTGAGACCTCAGTCCGCACTCTGCAGACTATTGTCAAAAGGGCCAGTAGTACCAAGATTTGTTTGGCTAAATCATCTCTAAACCTGGGTCAGGCCCATATAAGCCAACAAATGGTTCTATTGTCAGGACCGGGATCTGCATAAGGGATGTATGATGTTGTGTCACTGGAATCCAACAAAGAAATAAATTGAAGGGTGGTTGGACAAGAATATTCACGAGTTCACAGCGCAGGAAAACAAGAATCCGTAAGTCTCTAAGGAACAGTGGTTGGAGCACTACTTATATACAGAAATCCATGAAATTTCCTTTGCATCCTTTCCTTCTAAGTTATATGAATGGATCACGAAGTTAGCAGACAGTCAGGGAAGGTGTAGGCTCGACAAACCAATTGTGTGGACTCCAAAGTTAGTGCGCAAACTAGAAGCATCAGGAGATAATATCTCACGAGCTGTGGACCATTGGCTTGATCAAACTATAAGAGGATTTATCACTGAGTTCTTGGTAGATACAACCATCGGCTATAGTGAGGTGGAATGACGCTTCCTTAAAGGACCACGAGGTAAGTATATTAAATCTTTGAACACTTGGATTAAGACGTTATTGTGGGAAAAGCAAGTTATGCGAATAAATTAATGTTTGGGACTACACGAAGTGGGAAGATCTACAGAAGCGGAGGTAGTGAAAATTTAGAAGCTAGTCCCTTAATTTCACCCTCGCGGAAAGTGGGGAATAGCTCGCAATAGTTTCTCCGAGAAGCGCGGTCAGTCTAATAAGGCAATGAATTTTGCGCTTACCACCTCCACCTACATCGCCACCTATCTCACCCTCCTCACCTCCATCTCCACCCACCCCACCATTGCCACCACCATATTTCAGTATGGCGAGTGCGATCAAACTACCGTATTTAGAGGAGTAGGGAATGAAGATCCAGACCAATTCTGGTTCGTGGTAAGGGAGATATGGGAAGCACAAGGAGTCGTGGATGATAATATCAAGAATGCTCCGTTGGTAATCACGTTGCAGGATCATGCATTAACTTGGTACATCAAGCATTCTAATGACCATTTAAACGTATGAATCGCAGAAATCTAGATTGCGCTGAACAGGGAATTTAGCAGGCCAAATTCGAAGACACAATCAATTATCGGGTTTAAGGAGATCGCGATGCTCCCAATTGAGACCCCCTGGGATCTGGACCAAAGACTGAAGAGTATGACTAACAAAGCCAATATGACTTTGACAGATGGACAGCATCACGCATGGTTTGTAGCATCACTAACACAGCATTTAAGGATGACACTGTCACAACAAAATCTTTCCACACAGGCCGAAGCTTTGGAGATGGCAATGAGATTGCATGAGACCCCTATACAAGACCCTGGTCTGGGAGTCTAACAAATCCATGCACAATTGCAAAATCTGTGTCTGGAGATGTAGAGTTTGAAATAGGACAGGACACCTTGGCTAGAGGCACATGAGGAGGTATGGTGCATAAAATGCAAAGGCCAAGGGCATGACAAGGACCATTGTCCAGTGTTAGCAAATTACTTAGCGGGAGGAGGGCTGATGCTTTTAAGACCTGAGGCACAATCAGGACCAAGAAAAATGCCTACACTATGGTGCAAGATATGTCAGATAGGAGGAAAACACACTACAGATAATTTTCATCTATTGCAGAAGTATATGCAGATGTCCTAGCAATTGTTTTGTAATTTCTGCAGGTCGGTAGGCCATGATGAACGCAGCTACAAAAGCTATGAACTAATGACGTATCAGACTCCTACCTACACGGTGGAAACCAAATCGCGAGCCCTCGACCCAAATATAGGAATGGCACATGCTGGATTTCAAGGGCGCGGACAAGGTTGAGGTGGAATGGGACCAGGAAGGGGTCATGGACAACTAATTTGTTACAATTGCGGAGGGCCAGGGCACTATGCCCACAATTATACAAACCTGACAAGGACATCATGTTTGTGTTGTACTCAGTTTGATCATGAGGCAAAAGACTACGCTACCTTGATAGCAAGGTTGCACAAAAGAGGGGTACTCTAGCCTCCTCCGACTTAGAATTTGTAGATGATGAGGTCTGAGCCACACGAAGAAGACCCGAATGTAAACATAGTGCTTAGGAGCGGTATGACCCCTGGTGATGATAAAGGTAAGAAGTTAGAAGAAAGTGCGTGGGTTTGCAAGGCTCCTACAAAGGAACCTGAATTTGACTTAGAAAGTGTGAAGGAGACATTCATGGAAGCTAAGAAGAGCTTCATGGAGGCCTCCACTTCAGGTAATAAGGATCAACTAAAACCAGGGATGGATCCTTCAATGCTCACTACCTTTCTGGAGACATGCATGAAACTATTACGTGATAGCAGGGCAGTAAAAGGACTATAGGAACTTATCACTAGGTGTTAAGGGTTAGGAGAACCGTGCGTGGTCAGCAAAATTGGAAAGCATGCATTGCGCACAGGAAGGGAAATGAGGTTGACTCCGTAAATCAGCAAGTATGAAATGGATCAGGTAATCCTGGATCTCAGATTGGAGATGAATGTAATACCAAAACAAGCATGGGAATGCATGGGTAGACCCACGCTACAACGGTGTCCTATTCAGTTGCGCATGGCAAACCAATGGAAGATCTTTCCCATGGGAAGATTGCAAGGGGTAATGGTGGATATTGAAGGTGCAAGCATGCACGCGGATTTTGAAGTGATAGAGATTTTCGATGACAGCAATCCCTATCCTGCAATACTAGGAATAGACTGGGCCACCGATATGAACTGAGTCATAAAATTGAAGAAGAGAAAAATGATTTTTGAGAAAAAGTCACTGCGTGTAGTAGTACCACTAGATCCAGTCGAACGAGTTCAATACACTGAATCAGTGCATGATGATGATAATGATGATGATCTCGATTGCATCTACAAGATAACTACACGAGAACAAGATTGGGTGAATCCACCTGTAGATGGAAGGATTTCATGCGAGCGCGAAAGCTCCTGCACTTCGGACTCGGATGAAGAAATAGAACAATGGCAGAATCGGCTGCACAAAGTAACAATGCTTAACTGCAATACAATGATGAGATCATTGCAGTGCATGACAACAGAGGTAAGGAATCTGCCTATGTAAGATGGTTTGAAAATGGTGGAGGAATTTCTGAACAAATTTGAAAGTGAAGTACCAGAACAACAGCGGTTCGATGCACTGAAATGGGCACTGCAAGATGGTGGGGTACGCACCAAAGAATTTTCAAGGAATTGTGTGAATGCAAAACAATGATGCACCTACAATTTGGAAAACCCCAGTTACGAATGAGAGTTGGTTGCGAGGGACAAAACAACTTGCGTGCCCACCTTTCCCGATGGGTGCAGACCTATGGCTTGCAGCCTGCCCCAACACATACCATTCCCAGAATAGAGACTTGGAACAAAATTCAGCAGTAGGAAAGGCGACACACGCTACAAATTATCCACGAGGAAGTGTTCGACAAGGTGTGCAAAGTGTTGAACAGGGTTCACCAGGTGCGACGTACTGACTGGGACCCACGTGTTCCAATGATCCAATGGGCCTATAGGACAATGTGCAAAACCCTGACCACAGAAACGATTCCAAGGTTGCGGAATAGAGTAGGGACCGTAATTTCTGAAGAGCATGCAAAGAGGAATCCACACATAATAGCACCTGTAGGTGTGACAATGTGCAAAGCCCAGGATGAAGAAATCACACAATTACACGAAGTAGCACACGTAAGACTTCGGGAAGCCATTCAGCAAGGGAACCTTAGACTTCACAAACTTGAAAAGGATCGGGTACGACTAAGGAAGAAAAGCATTTTGATGGATGCAGAGGTCAAGAAGTTGGAAGACGAAATAAAGGAAGCCTTTCTCGAAAAACCAAGGGTGGTACGACAAGGTGCGCACACCCATAGTGATAAGTGGGAGAACTACCACCAAGATTTAATTAGTCTGCTACCGTGGCTAGGACCGTATATCACCAAACACAGTAATTAGGAAAGCACACTACAAACAGTAGAGCGTTCGGCGCAGATTGTCATGAAGACAACTGAGGGTTTTCCTTGGACTATCCTGAGGGGTGAAATGGAGCCTTGCATGGGTGGTGTGACCACCTGACTAGCCATCAGAATAATAGTCTCAGTGCTCCAAGAAGTTGAAAGGGAGTGTAGGACTATAAAAGAGATTGCTTGGGAGCACCATCATAAGGGAGGTGTGCATAGAGTCAGCATGTCACAAGGTTCGCAACCACGCATGGAGGGCTACGCTACCACGTGAGTAGGCTACGAAGTGATCATTGGTGTCACTGTTCATGACGAGATGTCCAGTTTGAGGCCAAATGGAGTGGGTGGCAGACATTTAAGACAACAGTTATGGGCAAGATTTCAGAAAATCTGCCGCCAAGAAAGCATTGATGGCCTGGAATTGGGGGGAATGGTCGAATTTGAATTCAAAAGGCGCTATAAAACTCCAGGGGCTAGCCACGAGACAACACCTGTTCACTTAAGACTTGAGCGGTTGAATAGAGCATAGAGTGTTGAGCACTGAGGAACATTCAAGCCCCTAAGTTCACGAAAGACTGCATATAGTATAGATAAGATGACGACTACTAGGGGAGGTTTGGGCTTTCAAGAAGGAACCGCTGGCGAGGCCGCGCCGACCCATATAGTACACGATGTTCCCAAAGGTACTAGGTTTGCACCAGAAATCTCGAAATCACCTCAGACGCTGAGACCAAAAAAAGATAAGCAGGCAATGGGACTAGTCCACATGTCCCCGAGGAATTTGTAGTTTGGTAAGCTATCAATGGAAGAAAAAGGCAAGGCAGTCACCATTGAAACAGATAAAGAGGAAGAGGACTTTTAGGATCTGATTGCCACAGTAGAGGAAGAAGAATAATCGGAGGAAGACATCCAAACAATGCGCTCCGCAAAAAATTTTCCTGAGTACGTCCCTGCACGAAAAGGGAAAGCCAAAGTCCCAACAGATCTGGATGAAATGAAGAGTTTACTCCAGACCCCGCTCCTCCCCGATGGAATTACCTTTGAGGGTCTACTCCTAGGCCACGTGCCCACCCTGAAATTTGAAGACTGGGACCTCGCGGACAGCGAAAAGTTCCTCACGCTTAGAGACGGCAAGCCTAATGAAGCACAATACGGAGGGGCCGATGATAACATTGGAGCCGCAAAAATGGTTGCATGGTGTGGAAAAGGCTAGGTTGCTTCACCCCGCGCCAATCACTATTTTTGTCATCAGGAAACTGCTTTCCCTGGTGCATGATGGGTACTTGTGGTTGGAGGAGCCTATTCCCATCACGGAAAATCTCATCCACTAAATTTCTCAGCTTCAATGTAAGGGAAAGGACCCCACGACAATAGAAAGAAAAAGCAACGACTTGGCTCTCGTAGAAACCATGAAGAAAAAATATAACCTCGAGAAGAAAAAGAGGGGTTACGCTATCACTAGTATCAAGGATAAAGGGGTGCGCGTAGCCACCCAACTCCTGGCCAATAAGGTAATGAGAAAATGTCGTGGCGATGAAGTACCAATGCCGATAGTTGCATTGGCCAAACAATGTGCAGAAGGGGTCTAGTTCAACTAGGCTCATTTTCTCTATGAAGAATTCTTGATCAACTACCAGGAGGTCCAAGAACAGGGTAAGACCTTCCAGTACATGTGGTTGCTCTTATCCATCTTATTAGTAGCAAGGGAATTGCCGAAGGATAGCCAGTTCCCGAGAATCGACTGGGACTTACCAAAGGCCGCGAAGTATGCTTCACTCTGGGTCACCAAGGATGCAAAACAGATTTGCGATAATAAGATTTTCTAGGTGCTCATGGAGGTGGGCATCCGAATTTGGATTAATAGGAGGCCGCGCCTCTCCCCCACGGTGTACAACAGTCTATAAAGTTTTGCAGACTTCAAGGAAAACATGCACAACATCTACATCCGGGCATGAAAAGATCTGGCACAGCAGTGGACAAAGCTCCCATTCATAGCCACTAATGGCACGATCTTTACAGTGTTAGAGACATGGCCTCTTGAGTGGCACGCCCTGGATTTGGCAGAGTTGGATAAGACAGTAGCGCAGAAAAGGAAGGATGATGCCAAGCAGCGCGTCACCCAACTGGATGAGAGAATAAGGAACGAAAAAGTGGTAGTTGCGGTTAGGGTAGTCCGCGAAGTAGCACAGGTAGCTGCAGAGCAGAAGAAGGCCATCGAAGCAGCAGCAACAGCACAGACAGCAGAGGCCGCCATAGTGCAGACAGAGGAAGGCCAAGCAGTGTCTACAGGGCAGGAGGTAGAGGACACAGAGCTTGCAGAAGAGACCACGGACTCAGGGACTACTTCTACACAGCTTAAGCTGCCACGTATCATAGAAAGATCGAGCCCAAGAAAGAAGGTCAAGGCCTCAAAGCTGGCTATCGACCCGATCACCTTAACTGAAGGTGACCTCCATGACATTGGCAAGACGGTTCACGATGTCACTAGTGAAGCGCTCCAAGACTTTATGACGGAGTGACAGACTGTGTTGGGTGCCCTAAGGGCATAGCTGCAGGAGTTATAGGTATGGCCCCCCCAGGAGGGTACCTTGTCTACCCACGTTGTGGCAAGCACGTCGGTAGTAGAACAGATGCTACATGCGAAAATGGAAAATATGATAACATTGCCGGATTGAGCGCTAGTCTCGGAAAACACAATGGAGTGGGTGACGCTTGATACAATGAAAGGCATTGGCCTTAACTTGGTTGCCCTTCCTTGCAACACACTTTATCAGCTGCAGGATGGGATAACAACGGAACTCTGTGCCAGAGAGAGCCATGCAATCCAAGTTCTGAGCGAGTAGAAGATTAATATAGAACAGCTCAACTTGCAGCGCGACGAGTTGGTATCATAGAACAAAGAGTTTCTACAGACACTCGACGACACTTGCCGGTGCATCCTAGAGTTTTCTATTGCAGTAGACCTACCAACAGAAGTGCGGATCCACTGTTTGGCAAGTGGAGTCCGTGACGTGTGCGAGGAAATAACAAGAGTGTAGCTGGAGCTGAATCTCCATATTTCCGAGTTCGGCTGAAGGTGTAGCCTTACACTCCCCCAGAGGTCCGAGAATAATGCACCAGC
Organism: Pinus tabuliformis; assembly: GCA_031772625.1. NCBI lineage: Eukaryota > Viridiplantae > Streptophyta > Pinopsida > Pinales > Pinaceae > Pinus > Pinus tabuliformis. The sequence continues at coordinate 393,378,593 of CM062805.1, forward strand.
ACTATTACAGCAGGGATGGAAGAGATTGGAGGTGCAGTCTGTGACTATACTAACATCTTGGAGCAAGCGCTAGAGGTCCTCACTACATTGTAGGAAGACCCCAACATTCTGCGGCTGGAGACCGAGGCATGTGAACTCTAGCAACAATATGATAGCATTAGAGAGACTGCGTAGACAATAGTCCTTACTCAACAGCTTGCAAGGACGCAGCAGGCCAAGGCCTTAAAAGAGCAGATGGATGCAGCACGCCACAAAGAGTAGTTCTAAAAGCGCGCATCCAGTCATGGATTGATGAAGCCTTCACAATCACGGTGGATATTGAAGGAAAGCTTGCACAGATTCAAGGAATGCATGCATAGATGCATCACAGCATGCCGAAAACAGAGGGTTTAGACGTAAGAATGTAGCAGGTTCAGTAGGCAGCAGTGAAGTGCGTTGCACACATTCAGGTCGTTGAAGAACAGTTGGACGGACTCCACGCCAAGATCGTCGCACCGACAAAGTGACTCAAGGGCGAGTCACGATGTTTGTGTTGGGGGCCTGTTGGGCATGGAATCCCCCCATAGCATGTTTTTGGGCTCAAAGCCCAAGTTTTAGTCAAATAATGTTGTAGGATTCCATGAATTACGGGCACAGAGCACAAAATGTATGTTGAGTCATAGGGTTGTCCACCCTAAGTTTTTTAATGTAATGTCGGCCTACCCATGGTCTGCGGACGATGGGATTGTATAAATAGAGCGAGGCTCTAAGTTGTAAGAGAGGAGATAGATGAAAACGAATGGAGTGTAGACAATAGTGAGCATAGAGAAAAGATCTAGTGTCTTGGGTCGTAGTAGTAGGAAGAGGCTCTGCAGCTGAGTGCACAGAGGCCTAGTAGATTCTACAACTGAGTGCATGGACCCTTGCAACTGAGTGCGTAGGGCGGAGTCAAGTCTGTAACCCAAGGAGAAGAATAATAAAGAGAATTTTGATTCCAAACACTGTGTATCTACTTTTGTATTACTTTCTATGCACTAATACTGTTTTGTTTATCACGCACACTTATATGAATACTAAGCACTGTTAAGTATAATTGGGGTCATATAGACAAGTTAAGTAATCAGATAATATTGGGTTAATACTAAGGAACTTGGGTAATAACATGGATCGTGCCTCGAGTAGGGCTATGTGAAGGCAGCATCGCAGGCTACAAGGTACTGATAGATGTGCATAGCGACGAGTGCAGGGCAAATCTGCGGACCACTAAAAATCATCAGACATCTCTAGGGTGCGGAAACCTGGTTCTAGCACCCTCCCATACTATTTCGGGTGAGACCTTAGTCCGTGCTCCACGGACTATTGCCGAAAGGATTAGTAGTACCGAGATTTGTTTGGCTAAATCATCTTTGAACCTGGGTCAGGCCCATATAAGCCAACACAGGGTCTTCTATCTCATTCAATCATTTTCTAAAGTATGAGTCTAACCATGTGAATATGTGATTTGAAGTCGAACATGGGAAGACAGCGCCTGATTACCAACCAATGATGTAGGATGCGTGAGAGAAATCACCGATAATGATAATGATCCTCAAGGTACTGCAGTACATTCTGCATGCTATGAATGGATGATTTGATGTCGAACACCATACAAAGTCTTTTGGTCGAAGGTCATTTATGTCAACCTATCATCGGAAGTGAGAAACTTGACATTGATGTATGCAAGCCTCAAGGTACTGGGAGGGTGGTTCTAAGTCAACTTCTTGGATAATGTGCTAATGTGGACAAGAAGCAACTCGTCGCAGGAGGGCCTTGATGTATCCCACATCAATGACATGAAAAGAGTGTAATGATTTTGGAGATGGAATTTAACTGACGACACAAGGTTCATGAATGGTGGTCATGAAAATGAAGGTTTATGGTATTGCAAAGGATGAATTTTAACTGAATGACTTCTCGTGAACATATCGATGACACTGAATGAAATGGTAACATTGACCCAAAACCAAAGTAATGGATGGTGTGATAGACCATAGATATGATAACCAACAAGCAGATAACCCAACACAAATAATCTGAATGAATTGGCAGCATTGACCCAAAACAAAAGTGATGGATGGTGTGATAGACCATAGGTATGATAACCGTTAATTAGATAACCCAACCCAAATAGTTATGCAGATGAAGTTAAAGTGTCATGTTCAAGAGAAACTTGCTACCGTAAAGTGGTTTACCCCTTTTCCAATTTTCCCCAATCATTTCTGACTAGTACCTCTTTATTTTTATCAAGATTGAGGAGGATAACATATGCTTGTTGTATAATTCCACCCTTTGGGTGAATCCATCACTATGTGATGTTTTGATGAGTCTAGAAAAGGTGAAACTCGGTCTTGTTTAGATGGACATGTTTGTCACTATTTGATGTTTTAACAAGTTTAATGACAAAGATAACTCTATCCTTTTCATGTTTGTTTGAAAAGGGACGAAAAGAAAAATACACAACTTATTTTTTTTAGATTTGTCTCTCAAGCCCGAAAAAACTTAAAACAATATGAGAGAGATTCTATTGAACATGTTCGGTCAACATATTCTTTTTTCGTAAATAATCTATCTCATCCTAAAAAAGGGTTAAACTTATACTAAGTAGATGTCATTTCCAATCCGTTAACGAGGTGAAAAGGACAAGCGCTTGGAAATCGTTTCATATTTAGAGAGTCTGAAAAGAGCTTAAAGAGGACTCCGCTTTGAGGAATGAGTGGTGTATAGGATAGCAACTGGTTCCGATGATGTTGGAACTTCTCAAAACATGTTGATTTTTGTGAAGAGGCTGGCTAATAATTCCACTCATTGCATCTGTTCCTCAAAAAGGGTAAAAAAACCAAGTGAAAGCGTATGATCAGCCAAAGGGTTGGTGGCGATGGGATGAAAACAACCAAGGCTCATCTGATGAAAGAAGTTGATACGAGGGTTAAAAATGAAAATGGATTCATTTTTACACAAGCTTGAACCATAGGGAACTATGCTTGCATTTAGTTTCATGTTTACACAGGCTTGAAATGGAAAACTATGCTTGGATTCAGTTTCATGTTTACATAAGCTTGAAACGAAAAACTATGCTTGGAATTGGTTACATGCCCCCAGCACAATGAAAGGGAGAGTCTCCTGTAAGCAGATGGAAGTCATTGCAGTGAAGCAGGACGGTTATCCAACACCTTTTTGGCTTCATCCAGATAGGGACAAAGATGAATGGGGTGATTCCCTTCACACAACCTACAGGGAAACTTAACTTTATCGCTAGGTGCATGCCCCCCAAGCTTCATTAAATTCACCTAAATAGACTACTTGTGGCTATCAGGTGGATGGAATGAAGGTTCATTTACGAGATCAAGTGAAAGAATCGATTGGGATTTTACGAGATCTACTCAAAGACTCGACTTGGAACTTTTCTCCAAGGGACCTTGTTTTTTTTAATGATCTTGACACAAGACAAGGAACTCTGCTTATATTCCTTGTTTCATATTTTAAAGAGCTTGACACAAGGCAAGGAACTCTTCTCATATTCCTTGTCTCATTTTTTAATGAGCTTGACACAACACAAGGAACTATGCTCATACCCTTTGTTTCATTTTTTTAACGAGTTTGACACAAGACCAGGAACTATCCTCATGGACTTGTTTCATTTTTTAACGAGGTTGACACAGTAAAAGAACTATCCTCCTATTCCTTGATCACAACCCATAAGAGGTCATGACTTCCAAAAGGTTCTCATCAGATGGGAGAACAACGCTCTGGAAGGGATTTGTAGCAAGGAACCCATTAGAGAGATATGGTTCCAAAGCCCCCATTACATATTGTTCAACATCACAGAATTGATCATCTGTTGATGTAGGCACGGAACGGGTTGCCACATAATTGACCCGTGGCAGGGAAGATACCATTGGGGCAAAAGGACCATTTAGGGAATATGGTTGACTGGAAGCCATATTTCGATCAGCAAATGAAAGCTGGTCAATAGTGACAATTCTTAATTCATGTAGGAAACAAATCACTTGAAATAGTGTTGAAACAATAGCTCCCATGTCATAAACATAGTCATGCCCAAGAAGTAAATTGTAATCTAAAGGGCCTAGGACTACCATCACATTCAGATAAATGATTTTTCCTCCCAAATTAATAGGTAACTAAGGGAGGATCCCTAATGGTTTACTGGTTCCTCTGTTAAAATCCAACAAATTTTGGGTAACTGGCACAAGTGGTTGTGAACCGAGTGCTTACCAGGCAATAGAGGAAAGGATACTCACTGATGCACCTTCATCTATAATAGTGCCAGATACAATCATATTATAAACCTATACTATGATCTGGAAAGGCACATAAGAAGGAAGACAGAATCCTACTAGTCGATTCCAATCAAAGGAAGTGACCAGACTACTTGGAGGGGGTACCGTAGAAATGGGAGAATTAACCCCTTGAGTTACGAGAATGGGAGGATTTTCCTCCTGTCTTGATGGAACAGGAAGATTTCCCCCAAGCTCATTGGAATCTGAAGAAACAAAAAGAACCTGAGTGGTATCATATTCACTCTCTTCAGGAAAGGTACAATTAACTAAAGGTGAAATCAGGTCAACTGTTTCCTTGACCTGTGATTGGTCAAGTATAGACTCATGGGATTCACATTCAGAGAGAGTGGGTTTGACCGACAGTTGATTTGAGTCTGTCAATTTATCAACTAGTGAGGGATTAAGGGAGAGTCTCTTATAACCAAATGGAAGTTGTTGCGGTGAAGCAGGGCGGTTATCCAACACTTTTTTGGCTTCATCCAGATAGGGACAAAGATGAATGGGGTGATTCCCTTCAAATAACCTACAGGGAAACTTAACTTTACCCTTCTTTCCATAAAATTTACTACCACTAGTTGATGGTGTGTCACCAGCATGATCTCCATAAGTTGATGACACAGGATGATGTGAACGGGAGACCATTCTTCTGAGATCTGAGGAATACCAGAACAATTTCGAAGAATATCGTCTCCCGCGCAAATTTTGCATGGATATTGAACTTTGTGAGGCTTGACAGATGGTTTCTCATCAGATGTTGCATTCAAAGCAATGGTTGCTTGGTTGGCCCTCTACTGAATTTTCTTCTTCTTCTTCTTCTTCCCTTTCTTCTTCTTCTTAGGCACCTAGTTACTAGTTTACTTTCACGAGGCGAAGAGGAAGAATGGGAGGAGGAAACAACCAAGGAAGAAGGAAAAGGGCCAACTTTAGGATCAACTAGAGGTTGATTCTGTCTAGTTGGAGGTGTACTCGATTGTGGAGAAATCACGACATTTTGAACCAAGAAGGTTGAAAACAACCATACTGGAAAGCCAATGGTAAATCCCAGAAGGGGCAATGTAGCCATATATGGAGCACAAATATTTCCAAAAGGAGGAAAAGGATTAGGATTCCCATCAAAAGGACTTCCTTGATCAGTGGACTCCAAATTTGTTGCCATATGTCTCAACCTAAGACCAACTAAGGAGCGAGCGTGGAGGATGTTATCTGCGATCAATTAATTTTATTTTAATCAAGATAATAAAACAAAACAAAAGAGGGATGAGATAGGCAAAAGGATTACCAAGCAATTGTGAACTGCAGAATACCTCCTGGTGAACCAAGAAGTACAGGCAGGTAATCTCCCTACATGTTGTGTTCAGTGTATCACAGTGTACAAGGCAGCCGACTCGGTTACCTAAAGATGGATATCAACCTAGTGTTGTCCTCCCATATATACCCAAAAGTATGTGGAGGCCCAATCTGTACTAGCGCTATCTAATGCAAAACCACACAGTGAGAGCATTCCCATATACTTTATGTATTGTAACACTGCCCTATATACCCGAAGGTACGTGGATGAGCTACAATATAGTCACATACTTGGAATGAGATATCACACTCAGGATGTATTGCAGACAAGTTAGCGACAACTACTATGTTTTACGATGCCGGAACACGTCTCTAGCCTAGACCTCTAAATGTTTTTCGTTAAGTGACAATGCTCCATTAGGTAAATTCAGATAAATTTTAAGTTGATCTTCTTTAGAATTTTCCTTTCAAGGTTCACCACGTGATGTATGTTTGAAATTCCTAAAATGCAACTAATATGATAAGCATTATTTTCTTTCAATTGAACAATGAAACCTTAGCTAGTAGGGATAGAGCAATCAGATCTTTGACAAAGAGAAAATAGCACATCTAATGCAATTTCCCTAGCTATTCCTTTCAAGCATTCACAAACTACAATATGAATGATGCAAGTTTTTCTTTTTGAATCCCTTAATGTTATGATGAACAAAAAGGAAACTAATGCACATACAATCAATCAATCTTTTTATAAGAACAAAGACTTTACGACAGAAGGAAAATAAGACTTTTACGACACTTTTTTTGGAACAAAGATTAATCAATTATAATCTAACTTTGACGATGAATCGATAATGACAAAGAAATCATTTAAGAAACATTAATCAATCAAGTCAAAGTAGGGCTAGAAAGAGTAAATACAGGTTGATTTCAGAGACATACTACAATCATTGATCATTCAGCAAGAATAAACAAAAGGAAATTTCGAGAAAAAACCCAATCCAATGGTGAAAATTTTCCCTAAGGTGGATCAGCGCAGATCAAAGAGGGCCTAACAGCACTTCAAAGCACTTTCTCTCACTCAAGGGTGATCCGTAGAGCACTGTCGCCTGACCAAGCCTACGCTGATTCCTGAGAGGCCACTCAAGAGTCATCTAACCTCAATTTTTGACCAAATAATACTTCAACAAGGCTTAAATACAATCAATGAAAGGAAGTAAGGTCTGCTAGAGTGTCCTAGGATATGGATAAGCTACTTGGAATGATGATTGTTCCCCAGTATGGTCACCAATTTGTTTTGGAGAATTTGGTATCTACGGATAAATACTAATTCCCTAGATAAGTAGCCATATCTAGAACAACAGTTTAAAGCACTTTAGCCTTTTCCTATAAGCAATAGATAAGACAAAGAATATGAGAAGACCTACTTGTAGTTCCACTTTCCTCTTGTCTCCTTTGTATCGATCCTGTCGCTCCTTCCCATACTTAACATGCTTGAGAAGTACTTGTAAACACAAACAAAAGACAAAGAACCGATCAAAGAAAAAGATCTATTGAATACAAGTAAATGGAATTAGATACATTTCACACATATAAGCATCATATGACAATACAAATAGATGGGAGAAAGGTTCAAATACTTTATTGAATAGAAGAAGGAATTACAACCGTTGTGTCTGATTCAAAGTTATTCCTCCAACTTGGATCTCATCCACATCACATCAAAAGCATAACAAGCTTGTAGAATTACAATACTTGCTTCAAAGCCAATTCTCATAGCAACATTATATCCTTATAATTCAACATAGTCCATCCCCTGATCACTTAGATGAGTGGTCAATTTATAGGGAGATGAAGGAGGTTTTGTCATAAATGGTGGTATTGAATGGCCTTCCATACTTACAATTAGTTCCATGGAGGAAGGGATGAGAGGATAGGATGCATATTAACTCATTCCTCATCCATTTTCGACCTCATAGGAGTTTATAAGTGAGGGAACCTTCTAGATGAATCCAAAAGATAATAATATTCCCCAAACCCTATGTGAATTTCACTCAATCTTGCCCAGCGCAGGTGAATGAAGGCCTAAGTTCTCTGCAGAGCACCCTAGCATGGACTTAACTACTTTGCAATGCACCCTTACATGTGCCTACCTGCATTGGTCCATCTAGAGGTCATTTCAGGATGTCTTCATGTCATGAAACTCTTTGGTAAGGAGGCATTCAAAATGGTGACTTGTTTAGGTTATGCAGCAACTGAAAATAGGGTTTGATGAGCCCTAAAACACTAATCTGGATGATGGGAGTGATGTTCCCAAATGGATTTGTAACAACAGGTTTACCCAAGTCTGAAGGAAGGAGTGTTATCATGGTGGTAATTGACAGACTTACCAAGTATGCAAACTTTTGTGCATTATCTCATCCATTTAAAGCGAGTACAGTTTCTACGGTATTTATGGAAACAATTCAAAACCTACATGGAAACCCAAAGATTATTGTAAGCGACAGAGATCCCATTTTCACTGGAAATTTTTGGACAAAATTATTTTGTTGTCTTAGTACTGAGTTAGCTCATAACTCATCTTATCATCCTCAATCTGATGGGAAAACTAAGATAGTAAACAAATTTTTGGAAGGATATCTTCGTTGCGTTGTATCTGATAAACAAACACAATGGGTCAAATGGTTTCCTCTGGCTGAATGGTGGTATAACACTTCCTTCCATACTGCAACAAAAATGACCCCATTTATGGCACTTTATGGATATCATCCACCATCCATCACATCATATTTAAGAGAAAATTTTAAGGTTCAAGCAGTGGAAGATCACATCGAGCATCAGCAATAAGTTCTCCAACTCTTAAAGGATAACCTCACTTTGGCACAGAGTAGAATGAAACAACAGGTAGATCAACATCACAGTGAAAGAAGTTTTGATATAGGTGATTGGGTATTCCTACAGCTGAAACCATATAAACAAATGTCCCTCAAGCAAGCTAAGAAGGATAATAAATTATCACCAAAGTATTATGGTCCGTACAAGGTGTTGCAAAATATAGGTACTATGGCATACAAATTGGAGCTTCTTGCAACTTCTCGAGTGCACCCAGTTTTCCATGTTTCATGCTTAAATAAGGTTATATGTGATAAGCTCCCAGTTCAAACAATATTGCCAAAACTTGATGAGGAAGGAAAAATCATAGTGGAACCTGAAGCATTCAAAGAAACAAGAACTCGACAACTATGAAATCGATCAATTTTAGAGTATCTCATCAAGTGAAAGAACTTACCCATTGAAGATTCCACATGGGAGGATGAGAATTTTATACAGAAGCATCCAGAACTATGCAAGAGTTGAGGACAACACTATTTTTAAGGAGAGGGGCATGTTACGACCCTATAATACTAGTGATTCCCCCATTACTATTGTCATTGTATCCCTTATTGTTATTGTTGTGCCCCTATTGTCCCCATATTGTTATTATTGTGCCCCATAAAAGCCCACTATTGTTATTTTTGTGCCCTTATATGATTATTGTTAGGTCGGCTTTGGTTATATTGTGACCCCTTATACTCTTATATATAGAAAGGAGGTTTTTTCATTTGTATAATCGAATAATTGTTCATTTGTGCAATGTAAAGGAGGTTTCCCCCTCGAAGAGGCTAATTTCTAAGTCGTTGATCTTTTCTATATTTTTGTGAGTTGGTTTCATAAGAGCCTTAACTTATACTTGTCTTGGCTCTTTCTCAAGCTGAACATGAAATATAACTTAACCAAAGAATTCAAGTTCAATATTCTTCTCGCCTTTTCCATGTCGCTATGGCCATCCACAAAAACATCCTTCCCAAGAATAATTCCAAGGTGCTCTTCTACAAAATGCTTATCGAGGATAAGATCCCAAAATACTTTGACAAATGCACCAAAACAAGTTTCACATAGTGAATAATTGTATAACTTGAGTTCTTAACACATTTGTAACATAATGAATGTGTTGCAACTACTCGTACAACAGTTTTAAAATTCTTTCTTAAACTACAAATAGAAATGAATTTACAAGATGGAATAAACTTGACTCCCAAATCTTCCATTCAAATTGACTATCAACAAGCCAGACTAGTATAATAATGCCCAAAGAAAACACAATTTCATATAAGTGATTTACTTATGAACATCACTTTTACAAATTTCCCAACTATGGGGATATGCAACTAGCGCAAAACAAAGACAAATAATCTATCCATTTCTTACCCAACCAAGTAAATGAACCCTCCATTTGAAATTTTTCTTCTTTTGAAGCTGCTTCAAGGATGGTCGCATCTTGCACCACATTTTCTTTTGTCTCTTCCTCTTTTGGTGCTTGCATAATTTTCTTTCCCTTACCAGGATGAATTTGTGGAAATAACTTCCAACACTTCTCAACCCAATTCCCACTGATATTTATGTGTGTGAAAAAGTTCTTTTGAGCTTCTCTTGGCTGACATGTCTTTAACCTTGGATGAGATTTTCTCTTTTTGATCTCAATTCCATTAAACATAAACATCTTCTTGATGATTTCTTTCGTTTTATCACACTTATCTACAAAATGGATAGATGAAAGGAAAAATGTGCATGGAAACACATTCCTCAACATGTTATTCAAGTCAATATGTTGTTTTCCATTATCAAAAGCATTTGAATTAATAGGACGATTATACATCTTTTTTTGTCCTTTGGATTATGTTTCTTGTGTGAGGAACTTGCATGGAAAGAATAATTTAGCTTCATTTCTTCTTCAACTTGTTCATCTCTCTTTGGAGATGTTTTTCACTTCAATTCCTCCTTATTCTTGAGGAACCAAGTGGGTACCAATTCTGGATGCAAATCCCAACATCTTGCCTCCTCATGTCCTCTTTTATGGAAAAAGGAACATGATACCCATGAGTTGCCGCTAGAAGACCATTCTTCTTTTTCAACATAGACTAAGCCTTCATATTTAGGCCTCTCCTTTGCCTCAATTGGATTTTTAATGCCTTGATGGTTCACTTCAAGTCCTCCTCCCTTGTAACCCATCTTGGTCAAGGGCTTGGATCTAATGACTTTACTATGTTTTTCAAAGGCTATAAATGGATTTACATCAAAACTTTCATGTAAAGAAGAAGCATGTAAATTATTACCATTTGCCTCATCTTTTGATTAACATACAAAGATGTTTTTAAACTCCCTTTTGATTCTGGATGTGTCCTCTTGGACTCTTTGGCTCTCTTATTTCATCTCCTTGAATTTGGGTGTTGATACAACCTCATCCTCCACATCATGTGGACAAAAGGTACAAAATTGTCCATGTTCCTTCTCTGAGGGACTTTCAACAGTAGCATCTTGCATAAGAGTTGTATAAAAACATGAATATTGTGGAGAATATGGTGGTTTATCACCATTCTTGTTACCTTATTCCCTTGGAGAACATTCTCCTCTTGGAGGTCTAGATCTTTCACCTTACAATTTGGTATTCCTCTCTTCATGGAGGAATTTCACCATTTCTACCATGTCTAAGAAAGCCTTTCTAAAAGCCTTAACATACTCTAACATCCTTGCAGGATCTCCTCCTTGGGACATGATTTTCTTGAAGCTTCTTCTACAACTTGAGGTAGAACTAGAGGTAGAGATTGTAACAATCTTGCTCTCCTTTCCAAAACCTTCTCCTCACTTGAGCTTCAAAACACATTCACTTGCAAAAAACAGTCAATTCCTCCTTGCACAAAGCAAACTAGTTCTCTGATACCAACTTGATCTATGATAAGATCCTCATCAGAATATAAAAATGTGCTTGAGGTTTGTACTCCAAAATAGCAAGTAAAAACATGAGTTTTTAAGTGTGTTTTCGTAAGTTAGTTTCATGAAAAACTTTAAACATGAAATCAAAACATTGAATGGAAGCATTCATCAATCAGTAATACACCAACTACTGATAAATAATTTCACCCCTCCTAGGCTGCATCTCCTTGGATCAGCTCTAAAGGCATGACCCCTTCTCATTATGCTCAATGTCTAGAAAAGAAGAGTACATAAACTGTTGAAATGGAATGGCTAGTTTCTCCTTCAATGAAAAAACTTACGCAAGAATTATCACTCCATACACTTGTTAACCTATAGTCAAACATGTAAACCTTCAACAAACATAGGCATCTTACACCAAGACCCCATACTCCAACTTCAAAGAGCATAAACAATACCACAATCTACTTGAAGTGCAAAAACAAGTCTCTTCTCGAAAACACATATTGAGAAAAGAGGAATAAAATCTACAGGTTGCACTGATGTAATGGTTTTTGTAGAAAGCACATGGAGGATTGAAAGCCCCTACAAGGTCCTCTCCATCTTCAAACTCCTCCATAAAATAAATCAACACTCTGGTTGACCATGGCACCCATAGGCTTCAATTTGCATAAATCATATCCAAAAGTGTTGCTTTGATCCTGAGAACTCCTTTGATCATATCCAGAATGTCCAAAAATGGCTATCTAGCCTCTTTTTGCACCCAATTTGGTCAAAAAATGGAGACATTATGACCTCTCCAAGTTAGGCCACTATTCGATCCACAAATTTCTCAAAAATCGGCACCATCCTACAAATTCGCCCCATTTTCCGCTAACGGAGTAACAAATTCCCTAGATTTTGGGTGGATTTGTAGGATCATTAGTTTGGCTGCTGAGGCTTTAGAACCAAAATCTAGGTCATATGGGGGCCATGTTCCTAGGGAATAGCCCCCTCCCTCCAACAATCATGGTTAATGCTAGTGGTCACGAGGAGAATTCACATGCGGATGACATGTATGGTCGTTGGTGGTGGCAGTTGTGTTTACGTAATTGTCATCAGTTACTGCGGGCTAGCAGATATCTGTTCACATGGGGGGTGGTTAAGTCTGCCCGCCCCCCAACCTTAGCGGTGATAAGCATTAACAATAATCCTAATCCATAATATGTTAAGTCATGATGTGTGGGTGCATCAGTTAGTGCTTGGTGTTGTTGAATGTGAGGTTGCGGGGTTGAGCCCGACCTCCGACCTGTCTTTCCATACTAAATTTTGATTGGCCATTAGGAGGACACATGGCGGCCTCCGGCTTAGCCACGTGTCACCTTCTGATTGGCCCGAACCCAAACACATGGACCAATAGGACTTCGCCAATTCAACAAAATATTTCAAGAATATTCCAAGAATATTTTGAGAATATTTATTTTTCCACCTAGGCAGTATGGATGCCCAAATAGCCACCTGCAAAATTTTTACATGTTTGACAAAGTGAACAGATCATGTTTCTGGGAGCATACAGTGTCTGTTTCATGTGAAATGAGTTTCGCAGGATTCAGGACAACGAGATCTATGCAATCATTTAGGTTCCACACCATTCTGACAACTTTAAATTTTAGGAAAATTTTGAGCCCTTGATCAGTCAAGCACCAAATATACAACATAAGAAAACTTGTACCTTATTGTGTCTTAAGGGAGGCTATATTTTCTGCAAAATCAATCTAGTTAGCACGATATAACTTCACAACATATCAACTCAAACATAAATAAGATCATGATATCAAGAATAGTCACTAGCTAACATGTTTACATCATAACTCATACAAAATTATCGTTCACACATATGCAAAGTCAATATAGATTAGTACAACACCATATCACAAATATGTCATATCATACCTGAATATCGTAACCATAACCATCTGCATAGGCCAATCCAATTTAGCATGGTACATATAACATCAAGGTATAAATTATATAACCCTAATCATCGAGCTAACTATTATTCTCATCAACAACATATAACCTAATCTTCAAGCTAACTATCATATAACAACAAGTTAACCTATAATATACTCATATATAACATATTCATCAGGTTATCTAATATAAAACAACAATAGCAATGCATACAACTATAGGTTACTATCATTCTTGACTATCTAACACATGTGCATCTAACTACATTAATCAACTAACATCTATCATGAATGTAACCATAACATCAAAAGACATGTACATAACTCTAATGCGTATAAAACTAATGCATATAGAAATCATTGATTTACATACCTGCATGCCAAATATACAATACATGTATGAAGATCTTCTCTTACCACAAAGTCCAATGTTGCAACTGTTGGGTTGTGTTATATTCTTTCCATGTAGTTAATAGGGGGTTTGAAGGGCACCCGTAACCCCACTTTATGGGGTCTGGGGCAGCGCCTCGGAAAATTTTGGTTTTGGACCATATGTTAGGTTGGGCGGACCCACCTATGGTTTTGTGCATGATTTTCGCACATGTTTTTTGGACACGATGGTTTTCGGTCCATGGTATTGGATGCGATGGTTTTCGTTCCATGGTATTGGATGCTTCGGCATGTATAAATATGTATTGTAAAATTGAAAGGAACATAATGAAAAATCAAGCTGGCAGTCCCGGTTTTGGGATCCAGGGAAAAATCTCTGTGCATATGTGTTTTATGGGTTATTCTCTCGCATTGTTTATTTTCTTTGTTTAAGAATTTGTATGCAAGTAATTTCTGTATAGGGTTAAAACCTACATCTGGTATCAGAGCTGTTTTGGCTTCAAGGGGACGCCTTTGTTGCTGAGGGGTTTCGCTCGGGCCTGTGGTAGACCCTGTTCAGTGGGAGATCTGCGAGATCGGTTCTGGTGGTGAAAGAAGATGGCGAGCAGTGGAAAGATAGAGATTGAGAAGTTCAATGGTCAGAATTTTGAGTTGTGGAAACTCAAGATGGAGGATCTGTTGGTGGATAAAGATCAGTGGATCATGGTAGATCCGGGTACTAAACCATCGGGAGTGACCGATGAAGAATGGAAGAAGTTGGATCGGAAGGCAAAGAGCACAATACGATTGTGTGTCTCAGATTCAGTATTGCTGAATGTATCAGGGGAAGCTACGGCAAAGGATTTGTGGGTCAAGTTAGGGACTTTGTACCAATCTAAGTCTCTGGTGAATAAACTATTCCTGTGGAAAAATCTGTATAACCTGAGGATGAAAGATGGAGACTTGGTGACAGAGCATCTGAATGCGTTTAATACTGTGGTAAGTCAGTTATTATCTGTTGATATTAAAATTTCAGATGAAGATAAGTGCATCAGTCTGTTGTGTTCTCTACCAGATTAGTGGGATAGTCTGGTTATTGCAATAGGTAGCAATGCAACTGCTTTACAGTTTGATGAAATAGTCTCAGCCTTGCTGACGGAGGAGATGAGACGGAAAAATATGGACAACCAGAATGGTGATGCCTTGTCTGTATGAGGACGGTCCCAGAATAGAAACAAAAATAAGTCATCGAGTGGGAGATCTAAATCTAGAGGGAGATCTAAATCTCCAGGAAAACCTACAAAGGTGGTGTGCTGGAAATGTGGAAAGGAAGGGCACCTCAGAAGGGATTGTAAATCTAAAGCTCCTGATAAAGGAAAGGGATCTGATGATGATCCTTTTGCAGAGGCGAAAACCACCTCAGATGAAGGTGGGGATGTGTACTTGGCTTCTTCAAGTACACATGTAGATCATGAGGCATGGTTGATTGACTCAGGTGCATCCTTTCACTTCACTCCCCATAGAGAGTGGTTCTGCGAGTATGAGAAATACGATGGTGGTGATGTCTTCTTAGGAGATGATAGGAAGGCTAGAATCATTGGTCGGGGAAAAGTAAAGTTGAAGTTGCAAGGTGGAAGGGTTAGAACACTTCCGGGTGTTCTACATATTCCTACATTGGCCAGAAATCTGATTTCTGTAAGCAAGTTGGATGATGCAGGTGTAAAGACGGTGTTCGAGAAAGATACCTGCAAGATGGTTCGAGGAGCACTGATATTAATGCGGGGAGTTCGGATTGGAACTCTTTACAAGCTGCAAGGTAGCATTGTTGTTGATGGGTGCAATAGTTCTATGGTTCCTGAAAATGGAGTAGAGAATCTAGTGGTCTCTGGAGAGAAGACCATGTTGTGGCATCAAAGGCTTGGACATATTGGAGAGAAGGGCCTTCGAATACTTCATGGTAAAGGTATGGTAGAAGGTATGAATAATAGCTCTCTGGATTTTGATTTCTGTGAAAATTGTGTATATGGGAAGCAGAATCGGGTGAGTTTCCCCTCTGGTGGTAAGAGGACGAAACAGATATTAGAGCTTGTGCACAGTGATGTGTTTGGACCTGTGAAGGTTCCATCACGGGGTAAGTCTGTGTACTATGTATCATTCATAGATGATTTCTCAAGGAATACATGGATATATTTTCTTAAGAAGAAATCTGAAGTCTTTGACAGGTTTAAAGAATTTAAGGCTCTGGTGGAAAATCAGACAGAGAAGAAGATAAAGGTGCTGAGGACAGATAATGGTGGAGAATTTTGCAGCAAGGAATTTGAAGAATTTTGTAAGAAGTGTGGTATAGCACGGCAGAAGACTACTCCATATACACCTCAGTAAAATGGAGTCGCAGAAAGAATGAACAAGACGTTGATGGAAAGGGCAAGAAGCATGCTCAGTGGTGCCGGCTTAGGACAGGAATTCTGGGCAGAGGCGGTGGATACTGCATGTTACCTGATCAACAGATCACCTTCATCAGTGTTGGAGGATAAGACTCCACAAGAAGTATGGACTGGTAAGAAACCCTCTCTTTCACATCTAAGGGTATTTGGATGTGATGCATATGTACATGTTCCAAAGGAGAAACGAACCAAGTTGGATAGTAAATCTGAAAAGTGCATCTTTATTGGGTATAAGGATGGTTTAAAGGGTTATAAGCTTTGGAACCCAGTCACACGGAAGGTTGTGTACAGCCGAGATGTGTTGTTCAGAGAGGTAAAAGATGTTATTCAACATGAAGTCCAACCAAAGGAACCTGAGAAGATAGAGTTTGAGCCAAAGGAGGAAGAATCAGACTCTGCAACAGAGGAGGAATCAGAAGATGAAGAGCCACAAACTCCGGCTGTGAGAAGATCAGTTCGAGAAAGAAGGCAGACAGAAAGGTATATTCCATCTGCTTTCAGTTCAAATTTTGCTTTGTTTGTTACTAATAATGATCCCAGAACTGTGAAGGAAGCAGTGGATTCAGAGGATGGAAAACTCTAGAAAGAGGCCATGGTCGATGAAATGGCATCTTTACACAAAAATGATGCTTGGGATCTGGTGGAGTTGCCGGCTGGAAGGAAACCCATTGGCAGCAAATGGGTGTTCAAGAAGAAGACAAATGCAGAAGGAAAGGTGGAGAAATACAAAGCTCGGTTGGTAGCAAAAGGTTATTCCCAGGTGTCGGGAATTGATTTTGGTGATATTTTTTCTCCTGTTGCCAAGGTAACTTCTATTAGATTACTTTTATTTGTTGCTGCTGCTTTTGATTTTGAGTTAGAATAGATGGATGTGAAGATAACATTTCTTCACAGGGATTTGGAAGAGGAAATCTACATGAAGCAACCTTAAGGCCTTGCGGTGAAGGGTAAGAAAGAACTGGTATGAAAGTTAAAGAAGTCTCTGTATGGGTTAAAACAGTCACCAAGGATGTGGTATCAGAAATTTGATACATTTATACGGGGACTTGACTTCACCAGAAGCAAAGCAGATCATTGTGTGTATTTTAAATTAATTGGTGACCGTATTATTTATCTGGTCTTGTATGTGGATGATATGTTGCTGGTTGGAAATGACAAAGAAATTATCTGGGATTTGAAGACCCAATTGTCCTCCAAATTCGACATGAAAGATCTTGGTGCTACAAACTATATTTTGGGCATGGAAATTAAAAGAGATCGGTCAAAGAGGAACCTCTGGTTAAACCAGAGGAAGTATGTCGAGACAATAGTCCATAGGTTTAATATGCAGGATAGTAAACCGGTGAAGGTTCCTATTCCTGTAGGTGTGAGGTTATCTGCTGAACAGTGTCCAAAGACACAAGAAGAGGAAGAGGACATGTCCCGTGTTCCATATGCAAGTGCATTGGGTAGCCTGATGTATGAAATGGTCTGTACTAGACCAGACATTGCACATGCAGAGGGAGTATTGAGCAGGTTTATGTCAAAACCTGGGAAGGAGCACTAGACAGCAGTGAAGCGGGTTTTCAGGTATTTGCGTGGCACTAGTGATTATGGTTTGTGCTACCAAGGAAGACCAGGATTGGACAGAGTGTTGGATATTCATGGCTTTGTTGATGCAGACTGGGCTGGAGATCTGGATCAGAGAAGATCTACAAGTGGGTATGTGTTTAACCTATTTGGAGGTGCAGTTAGTTGGATGAGTAAGAAACAATCTGTAGTGGCACTATCAACTACAGAGGCACAATACATGGCAGCCACTCATGCAAGCAAGGAAGCAGTCTGGTTGCAGAGATTGTGTTCAAGTATGGGGTTAGTACAGGGAGCTATAAGAATAGACTGTGACAGCCAAAGTGCAATTTTCTTGGCAAAGAACCCTGCTTATCATTCAAAGACAAAGCACATTGATGTTCAATATCACTTTGTGAGGGATATGATAGAAGATAGAAAGGTGTTGCTAGTAAAGGTGGACACTTTGAAGAATATTGCAGATGCATTGACAAAATTTGTGAGCTCTGAGAAGTTCTCTTGGTGTAGAGAAGCAATGGGAATCTCAGGGCTGAAAAAATGACTAAGCTCTCCTGTGGCCCCCTGTGGAAAGAAAACAACAAGTGGGAGATTGTTGGGTTGTGTTATATTCTTTCCACGTAGTTAATAGGGGGTTTGAAGGGCACCCGTAACCCCACTTTATGGGGTCCGGGGAAGCGCCCCGGAAAATTTTGGTTTTGGACCATATGTTAGGTTGGGCGGACCCACCTATGGTTTTGTGCATGGTTTTCGCACATGTTTTTTGGACGCGATGGTTTTCGGTCCATGGTATTGGATGCGATGGTTTTCGGTCCATGGTATTGGATGCTTTGACATGTATAAATATGTATTGTAACATTGAAAGGAATATAATGAAAAATCAAGCTGGTAGTCCCGGTTTTGGGATCCAGGGAAAAATCTCTGTGCATATGTGTTTTATGGGTTATGCTCTCGCATTGTTTATTTTCTTTGTTTAAGAATTCGTATGCAGGTAATTTCTGTACAGGGTTAAAACCTACAGCAACCTCATTATGATGCTTTGCATCTCCTACTCTATCTCAGCCAACACATTAGAATCATAACATACCAATATCACCCAGATGACCTAAATTGCATACCATGACTTCACAAGAAATGTTTTACCTACTATTCATCCATAACTGTAACCAAGACCATACATGCATGACCAAAAACTTTACTCCATTGTACGCGTGGCCTCATGCGACTATCAACCTTCATAAGCAATATTTCATCAACTACACATACGCATAAATGCATGTAGTCGAGCATAAAACATATATTTCATTAAAATTGGAAATTTTTTATTACAAGGAAATCACTAGTATTAAGTTATTTGGTTCCTTTTTAATTCTAAATCCACTATTTAATTCCAAATTTAATGAAATATGTGTTATAAGCGATCAATTCTTGTAATCAACCTACAAGATTGATGCATGTAACCAAATAACCAAGAATGCAACCCAACATACAAAGATGTAATCAAGCTGCATATAATTGTATAGCCATTCATATATTTATGATGATGCATTCCATAAATTCGACATCAAATTTCTCATGTTAACCTTACTATAACAATGATCGATCATTATGCAATGCAACAAGCACATGGAATGCAAGTGTAAGAGACAAAAATGAAACTGACATGCATGCATGACCAACGCATTCACCCAAGGAGAGCGCAACCACGCTCTGATACCAATTTGTAACACCCCCTCCTAGGTCTACCCAAAGTAACCATTCCAACTAGGGTAAACATAAGGAGAGATGCTACTACAATCAGATTTGACCTCCAATGTTACCTTAAGGAAGTGGAATCGACGGAACGTCACATACAGTCATCCAACATCATCAACAGAACCCTCAGGAAACAAGTCAGCCACTCAGACAACCTATCCCTAGGTCCCACTGCTATTCTGCAGCTCTTAGGCCATAGTCACTCTCATTTCATGGGCAAGGGAGTGGCTAGAAACCCATAGTCTCTCTCACAGACCTGCCTGCTAGCGACTGTGGACCAAAATTGCTAGTTCTGTGCCAGTGACCCTAGGATTTAAGCCACTTCTCTAACCCAAAATCCCGGCCTCTACCCAGAACTTGTTGTAACTTCCAAAATTCATTAAAAACATGATAACAATGATGATCAATCAAAAATCACCCTCGGGACTAGGCCTAAGCATCCCCAACCGGGACTGGCACTCTGTCAAACAATTGGCATCAATGAAACCTATAGGACTAGGATACAAGACAGAGCATAAACAACTGAAACAACTTATGAAACATAACCAGAAGGATCACCTCTTTCTCCATTGAACTACTACATCATCAATTAGGTCTTGCATCCATCCATTTAACACTTACAAGTAAATATATGAAATAACCATATCATAAACCAATCATTCAACCATGCTTATAACTAGAATAAAACCATATAAATATCAAGATATGACAACCATGAAATCCACATATAAATTGGTGCAAAAGTAAGAGAATGTAGATTTTATTAGTCATGAAAAAATATGACTAGGTTCGGGACTTCCATGTACCACCTGACATAGACATGGCTAAACCAAAACTCTCTTTCAGTCAGTCACCCTTATGCCATATTCCAATCATGAATGTGGGATCTCATAGAACAACCAATCCAAGAACAACCAAGGGAATTTACATGCTAAACCACCTCCACCCTCCTCAAACCGTGATCACACGAAAACTGGTGCTCTGATCACAATTGAACAGAATTTGGAATTCTATCCAGAATCCATCACTATCCTTTAGGAACTTTTCCATCTCCTTGTCTCTCAGCCTTTACCACAATCTAAATTGGATCACTACACCCTAAACTGAGACCACTCTCTTAGGATTTACCACAATCCAAACCCAGATCACTAGGCCCTAAACCGAGAATTCTACCTTAGGCGTTACCGTGTATCCCTCCAAAATCAGTCAAGGGATTCATAGGCCTTTGGGAATGGAACTTGAGACCACCTCCACCCTGGATTTTGAAATCCATCTAACAAACCAAATCTCACAAATCTAAATAAACATCCCAAAACCATGGTGTCCGAAAAAAGTATAGGCTAGGCTGAAATCCACTGTCATAAACTGGCAAAACCATGCCACCGACAGTAAGAGAACCATACTGTTATAGACATTTTTGTGCCTTACAGCATTGAGCATGAAATTTCCATAATCTAAGGGATCCAAAGTCCCTAAACATGTTGTTCCTACCCCTAGAGGAACAAGGCTAACAAACCACAGCAATTCACAGAAGTTCTCCACCAGAAACTGCTCAAAAACATCTCAATTCAGGATCATTTCAGTGGCTACACTACCTGTTTGTGCTGAATGTCAAAGCCAACACTAGCTACCTGCGTTGAATGTCAAATGGAACACTGGCTACCTGCGCTGAACGAGAATGGACATGTGGCAGGCTCATTTCTCAAGGTGTCAAAACCCAGGAAGCTTCCAAAATGACACTTGCCTCAGGGAATTCGACTGGTGATGAGTAAGAGGTTCCAAATCTCCAAGTGGAAGCAAGAACCTCCAAGTGGACTCAAGAACTGATATAGGGAGAGGACACTAATCAGATCTCAAGCTGACTCATCCTCTCTCCAAACATCTATATATGGATCTCTCCTCCATGAGATCTAGAGGCTGGAATTTTGTTATTGCAAAGAATTGCTGTTGGTTTGAGACTGGAATCATTGGGTGCTTAATGCTTTGAAGGGGGTGAAGATAGGAATTCCATTTGCTGGGAAGGAGATGCTGGATTGGAGCCCTCTGGGTTGCATCTCTTCCTGAACCTTGTTATTCATCAATAAAGCTATCTTGGTTTCTCCTATATGCTGATGTATTTTTGATGTATGAATGCATTAGTATGTTTAGTTTATTTCTAATCCTAAACTAGTTATGAATGTGAATATCTGTCTTTGTGTAGTGTTCTTCTCTTGTCGCAAGTAGCTGTTCTCTTGTCGCAAGTAGCTGTTCTCTTGTGATCTTGCAGGAATCCGTTGAAGCTGGACAAGCAAGAAGGCAAGTAGCTGTGAACTCCCAAAGAGAAGAGAGACCGGATCGAGGGACAAACGGAAGACACTGGTAAGTCTATTGATCTCTCTTCTTTCACATTTCATAAAGGAAGAAACCAGAATAGCTGTCTCTGTTTGTTGCTAAGGCACTGTCACACCTTAGGTGGATAGGATCATCCTGCATAGGCATTTTTCCCCACAACAAATTGGCGACTCCGCTGGGGAGATCTGTTTAGTCATTTTATTTGTGTTTCTATCATTGTTTGTTTGATAGACTTGACAGCAACTATCGAACTGCATCTTTCCTGGATGCAAAGTAGACAGTTGTTGCTTTGATCCAATTGTTGGACTTGTCTATGATCTGAACAATGGACTCACAAATGATTTGATGATCCTTTGTGATAGATCTTAGTACCCCCTCAAAGCATCCCTTTGATTACACCTTGCTTGTTGCTTTTATTTGGCCTGAAACAGTGAATTAAATAGCAATCTGTGACCCAGAACCTGAGGGAAACGAGAGTTTCTCCTTCAGCGCAGACCCAGTGAAGGGATTCTGCATTTCAACGCAGGTCCCGTGAAGGTTACCTGTGCTGAATGTCAAAACCCCTGTGTTGAGGTTGCGCTGAACCAGTTTGTCCTTGTGCAGCTGGGGTTCTCTGCTCTGTTTTGCCTTGTTTTGATCTCTGAGTTTTGCAGCCTGTAACCAGCATAGGTACCAGTCTGATAACTCCTTTTCTCTGCTTAGGTTCCGCCTCCTTTTGTACAAAAAGACTGTGAGTGTTTTTATGTGTTTGTGGCGTCATTTACAGTTTTCCTTTGCATGAGTGAAATATTCATCCTGTAGCCCTTGATTCAGATCTGTTGATTGTGATCTTAGAAGAGAGTTCATTGGCTATTTGCAGATTGATTATACATCTACTCTTGCTTATTGGTTTGAGTTTGCCTCTTTTAAGTGTCGAAACAAGTATTCATTTCGAAAATTGTTAAGTGTTGTAATCTCTTCTATCTTCTCTGATTTCGAAAAAATAAACTTGTTTGTATTTGTCATTTAAAAGCAAATTCAAAGTTGTACAAAAAACTTTCTTTGTAGGCATCAATACTAAGAAAGCGGAAAACAAACACCTGCATTGTGCATTTGCATTTGATAGTTTGCATGATTGATTTAGGAAAAGTGCATTAGAGTGTGTTGATTGCTCTTTGAGAAAAGATGGTGTCTTTCTTTTCCCTTAGTAGCTAGGATTTTCAAAGTTGAAACGATATAAAGCTTGCTTATCATCTTTAGACTGCATTTAGGAATTGTATCATACATCTCGTGGTGAACCTTGAAAGGCAAACTTCTAAAAAGATCAACCTAAAATAAATTGAATGAACTTAACAATGCTTTGCAACATAACGCACAACATAGAGGTCTAGGCTAGAGACGTGTTCCGGCGTCGTTAAGCCTGGTGACTGTCGATCTCGTGGATGGTGGGTGATTCCTCCTGAGGGACGATAGCGCCAGTACGGATTGTGCTCCCACGTACCGTCGCGTATATATTGGGAGACCCCTATAGGCATAAAACCTTTATCCTTAGGAAGCCGTGTCGACCGCCCTACTGATCGCAATGCACTGAACACAGCATTCAGGAAGATCGACCACCCGTACCCTAAAAATTATTTTGCGGTTTTGCGAAAAGTTTGGCACACCCTCTGCCTAGAACTCCAGAGCAGTTCCTTTTGGCCTTTTTCAGACTCTATAACGGAAAAAGTCCATCCGAGCATTTGTCACTTCGGGCTCGTTAAAACATCGAAGGAGACTAGAGTCATCTTTAGCTTTTTCTCGACTCTTTAAAACTGAAAAAGCAAGTTGTGTCTAAAAGCATCTAAAAAATTCATTTAATTCGGAAACACATTTTCCCCTTTGTATTTTGGTTGATCGAGTAATCCGCAATCGTGGAAGAAAGTCAATTGAAACCCCATCGTTCGCGGAGGCTTACGAGTCAACCGTCTTTTCTCTGGAATCGAAAACAGTACGGACAAAGCGAACTCGTTTAACCGGTTCGAAATCTCCTATCAAAGTTAGAACAAGTGTTCCAACAACATCTGAGATTCCGGTTACTCCAAACATTTCTGGAAACCCTACCTCTATAGAAGAAGTTCAACAGCCACAGAGGGACAGTAACACTGATCCTAGTCTGGGAGAAAATACTTGCGTTACTGAACCAATTCCATCTGTAACCAGTTCAGAGAGTCTTGCTCCTCAAACAACTGTCGCTGTCGATTCAACCCCTTCTTCGGCACCAGAAATATTTTACGGACCTGACGGTCTTCCTCTTCCACCTGGTTTGATTGTGATAGAGGAAATTGTAGAGGATCCGCAAGCAAGTACTCCAACCCATTTTGGAGTCGGGGTCACTCTATTTCCTTCATCAGAAGTTAATCTACCACAAGTGGAAGTTCCTGTAGAATCGCTAGGCAATCTATTGGATAGAATCAAAATGTCTGAACAACCGTCAACATCTAGGACTGTGTCGAACGACACAGCGACAGCAGAAGCCCCTGCCGTCACTCCGACAATGTTTGCCGGCATACCATCTGTCCCGACTAGCTCACAACCACTAGAAGGAGTCCACCAAGGGACTATTTTGACAGTATGGTCTGTTCCAGTTTGTTCATCCGGAATAATATCCAGCAACTCTTATGTTGAGACTTGCCAGATTGATCCATTTGGAGGTCAATTTGGGCAATCCAATCCCCAAGGACAAACAATCCCCTTGAGTTCCGGATTGCTACCATATGGGGGGCAGTATGCCCTTTCACTACCCCCTCCGGGAGGGTATCCATACGGGAGTTCACAGCAGTATTCAGGTTATACTGGAATTACATCAAGTGGTTGGGTACCTATGCTATCTCAACAACCGAGGGTTGTATATTCTATGCAATAGTGTGTACCTATGTCGAACATCCCGACCACACCGGCTATTGTGACAGTGTCGCAAGTTCAAACGTTGCCTGTTGTATGTCAACCTCAGATTTCTCAGGTTGTAATGCAACAGCCCCTTGACCCTGTGACACAACCACAATCGCCAACTGGTGGGGCGACACAGGTCCAAACGGGTACAATTACCCCACACCTTGGTCCAACAGTTAGTATAGCACAACAGAACATGGCTTCACAACCATGGCTGGTGCAATACCAACAACCACAATTCCAGCAAGTGTACCAAGGTTCCGAGCAGCAGATCTTTGCGAACAGTGGACAACCGTATATTCAAAACGGTCAAAACCAACCGCTTTACAGTGGTCAAGTCCACCAACCGTATCAGTCATACCAACATCAATTACATTATGCTGGTATGCAAAGGCCCACTGCTCAAGCGATTCCATCGTACCCTGGGTATGCTTCACCTAACCTGAATCAACAGTTACCATTCATGGCAACTTTAGAGTTACCCGATTTACACCGGTTAACCAACGATCCGATTGCTTACGCCCCTTGGTGGCCAGCGATTCCTCACAAACTTCCATCTGACATTCCTAAATTCAATGGAAATCCAGGTGAAGACCCATCGAATCACGTGATGACTTTTCATCTGTGGTGTTCATCAAACACCCTAAACGATGATTCGATAAGGCTTCGCCTTTTCCAGAGGACGTTAACGGGTCCAGCGGCAAAATGGTATATTGAATTACCTAGAGCCTCGTTTGACAATTTCAGCTCCCTAGCCACGACTTTCTTAACACATTTTCAATTACCGATAAGGTATGAAATGGGAACAGAAATCTTAACCAACTTCAAACAGACAACAACCACTCATATATCCGATCATATACATGAGTGGCGTCGTCGTCGTAGGATGGTGAAAGCATACGTTCCCGATCAGCTGTTAGCTGAATGGTTTATAAAGTCGTTACTTCCTGCTATAACAGAAGATGTGGCAAAGGGGGGAGTCGTAACAGAGGAGCAATTTATTGCTCGTGCACAATATCTAGACTTAGTTTATACTCAGTCTGGCACGCTCTACGACAAAATACCTGACGCCCCTAGACCGGAATTCTCAATTCCTCCTCCTCCTAAATCAAATAGTGACTCTCATGCCGGCGATGGCGTGATTGGCACGGCAAACGCGAAATCGACAAAGGCTTCATCTAAGAAAGCCCGTAAGAATTCAGATCAAAATGCAAAAGAAGAAATTCTTGCTTCGGAAGTAAATGTCGTATCAGCAGATAAAGGCAAAGAAACCAAACAACCAGGGAGCAAGAAGAAACAAAACAAAGGGAAGAAGAAGAAACAGGGTGAGTCATCTCCTGGAAAAACTTCTTCAAACCCTCCTGGAAATAGGAAAAATCCATGTCAAATATGTGATGAGGATCATTGGACAAGGGATTGTCCATATAAAGCTGAGCTTAAAAGGTTCTTCAAAAGTTCGCAAACCTTAGCTGTGTTAACTGATCCGTTTCCCAATCCAGGTCAAAATCTGGTTGATAGTGGAAATGCTTCCCCGTCGCAAGTGCTCATGTTGTTGGTTTCAAAATAGCAGAATGATGCTTTGATTTCGACAAGGAACAAAGATTACGGGAATCCGCAACTGTCGAACGACAAAGGTAAAGATCAACCAAGTAGTTCGACAACAACTTCGACAGAAGTTGTACCGCCCATCATTCCTGAATTAACAATAAAACCGCCAAAGGGAGTAGTACACAAGTCGACATTTAATCCTCGCGCCAGAGCGGCGCAACATTATAACATAGTGGAATATTTGGCCCAATCGCCATCTGCTATGTCGACTCTTGAAGTACTACAAAATTGCCCATCCCAAAGGCAGGCCTTGTTATCGGCTATTGGGGGGGTTGATCCTAAGGATTCCAATCTTGTATCCTTTGATCACAAAGGATACGATCCTCAGTTACCAGCTCAACTAGCTTTCCTTATTCAAGTGAAAGCCCTCAACAAAATTGTTCACCGAACAATTATTGATGAGGGGGCATCTACATGTATTATGTCGATGAGTTGCTGGAAAACTTTAGGATCTCCAACCTTATCGCGATCTTCGACGACATTAAAAGCATTCGACGAAAGGACATATACCCCGTGCGGTATCCTTAATAACTTGAAAGTTGAACTGGGAGGAAAAACAGTAGAAATAGATGTTGAAGTCATCAATGGGAATCTGGACTACAACATCCTACTAGGAAGACCGTGGATATATGCCATGGCAGCTGTTGTGTCGACTTATTTTAGGAAGATCGCATTCCCTTTTCAAGGAGGGATTACGATCGTCGACCAACAAGACTTCCTCCCTAATGGTTCACAAGTTACAGGAAGCATTCCCATGATCCATGGAAGCAACCACTCGCTTCAAGACATCGGAGTAGGCCTACTGAAAGACCCCACCTTAATGGGAACCTTCGCACTTCCACCTCCAATCTATATAGGATAAGTAGCATTGGTAAGAGCCTACAACATGATATCTTCCACGAAGATCTCAGAAGACGATATCGACATGGATCATGCAATGGTTTTGCCCCCAAGCCCTATAGAAATATTGTAGCAATCAATGTTTTAGGCATGGGAGGCGAACCCAAGTCAACGCTCATCAAGCGTTTGGGTAGATATGTCTAGAGAATATGGTACCCCGTTAGATCCTTGGTCGAAAGTACATGGGACTGACGAAGGAATCCTACAATCAATGTTGATTGAGGGGGCACCATGGAATGATTGCCACCATCGTTCCCTTCTTCCGGAATATGAAGAAGATACTCAGCATGACCTTTACCACCCTTCAGTTTTTGAATTCCTATCAAATACTGTAAACACGGTGGATTCCGAGCGAAACTTATCCAATATTGAAGAGACTATAGCCATAAATATCTCGACTAAAACAAATGTTGTAGAGATTATTTATGTCGGAAAAGGTTGTTCTCCTTCAGAACTGGAAATATATAACGCTCTTTTTCACGAATTCAGAGATGTCTTTGCTTGGTCATATGATGAAATGCCAGGCATTGACTCGAGTATCGTTGAACATGAAATTAAGATGTATCCTGATGTCAAACCAGTAAGACAACGGCTTCGGCAGGTGCACCCCAAGAAAGCCGCTGCCATTAAAGTAGAAGTTGAAAAGCTCCTCCATGCTGGTTTCATCTACCCGGTTCCTCTAACCGATTGGGTATCGAATATTGTCCCTGTTATGAAGAAACAAAGGACAATCAGAGTGTGTGTCGATTATAGGGATGTAAACCAAGCCTGTCCGAAGGACAACTACCCTACACCCTTCATCGACCAGATAATTGACGAATGCGCCGGATGTGAAATATTTTCATTTATGGATGGATTTTCCGGGTATAATCAAATAAATATCCACCCACAGGACCAGTCAAAGACTGCATTCATCTGTCTGTGGGGCACATTCGCTTATCGAAAATTACCCTTTGGTTTAAAGAACACAGGGGCGATGTTTCAGAGGCAATGAATTATGCCTTCCATGACATCAAGAACATCGTTCAACCTTATCTCGACGACCTTCCATCTCATTCGCGAAAGCGGACTGATCATCCGCAGCATTTAAGAGCGATATTTCTACGTTGCCGACACTACAAGATAAGACTCAATCCGCACAAATGTGTGTTTTGCATCGGTTCTGGTCGTTTACTTGGATTTGTAGTCTCTAAGGATGGGATTCGGCTCAACCCTTGCAAGGTTCAGGCAATCATTAATTTGCCTCCACCTTCAAATTTGCTTCAGATTCAGAAACTCCAAGGGAAAGCAAACTTTCTGAGGAGGTTCATTCCAAATTACGCAGAACTTGCTAAAGGTTATACTCATCTTTTGAAAAAGGATGTACCTTTTGTCTGGGATTAGGTGGCGCAAGCTTCCTTTGATGCTCTAAAAGATTCTCTAGTAAAAGCATCATTAATGTATGCCCCGGACTATCAAAGAGATTTTAACCTGTATCTGGCTGCAACAGATACGACCATTGCAATGGTTTTAGTTCAAGAAGTCGATGGAATTGAACATCCAATATATTATTTAAGTAAAAACTTGAATGATACAGAAAGCAAATATTCTTATGTTGAAAAGCTAGCACTCGCTGCTGTTCAAGCGATACAAAGATTTCGACATTATGTCCTCTTTCGGAAAACTACCATTCTATCAGATTGCAACCCCATGACTTATATATTGTCGCGACAATTGCTGGGGGGCAAGTATTCAAAATGGATAGCCATCCTTCAAGAGTTTGATCTGGAATTTGTAAAATCCAAATCAAAGAAAGCTTTAGTTTTCGCAGAATTATTGTGCGATCTCCCATCGTCGTCCAACGATGAAACATCAGAAGAATCAATCGTGAACGAAAGTTTGTTCCTAATATCTGCAAGCGATGAGTGGTATGGAAATATAATAATTTATCTCCAAACCCAAAAATTCAGGCCTGACACCTCTCACTCAGAACAGAAACGTATACGATACCAAGCGAAAGACTACATGATCGTCGGTGATACACTTTACCGTCGTGGTATCGATACAGTTCTGAGGAGGTGCCTCACCCATGAAGAGGTCGAAAAAGCCTTGAATGAGTGTCATTCAGGAGCATGTGGGGGGCATCAATCTGGATATGCTACAGCATAGAAAATCTTACGAGCAGGATACTTCTGGCCAACCATGTTCAAAGATTGCATAACCGCAGTCATAAGTTGCCATGCTTGTCAAATTTTTGATAGCAAAACCAGAAGACCGCCCACACCTTTACAGCCAATAGTTGCAGTTGGGCCTTTCACCAAATGGGGCATCGATTTCATGACATGTAACCCCACCTCGACCGGGGGTCATGGGTATATTATAGTCGCTGTTGACTATTTTACCAAATGGGCCAAGGCGATGCCTACATTAGATAACACTGGTGAAACAGCTGCCCTTTTCTTTTTCAATCATGTAGTCACCAGGTTCAGCGTACCACAGGCTATAGTTATAGATCATAGGTCGCATTTTCGTAATCACATGATGGTTGAATTAGCTGCCAAGCTAGGGCTATCTCACGACAGCTCTACCCCGTATTATCCGCAAGCCAACGGACAAGTTGAAGCAATCAACAAGGTCCTGTAGCGTATGTTGCAAAGGATGATCGGGGTTCACAAAAGAAGGTGGCACCTAATCTTGTACTCAGCCTTGTGGGCTTACCGAACATCGGTAAAGAACGCGTCCGGGTTCACACCTTTCCAACTGGTGTATGGCCTGGAAGCAGTCTTGCCAATCCAGTGTGAAATCTCGTCTCTTAAACTCGCAATTGATCTCCTCCCCGGAACTTCGGAAGAAGAGGCTCGTTTCTTGGAATTAATCCAATTGGATGAAACCCGTCGTGATGCCGCTTTGGCTAACGAAGCCCATAAGAAACGAGTCAAGGCGCAGTTCGACAAAAATTTCAAACCCCGTGTCTTCTCAGAAGGTGACTTGGTCTTGCTTTATGACCAAGAATCCGATAAATTGGGAGCAGGTAAATTTAATTCTTTATGGATGGGCCCCTATATTGTTAAACGAGTGTTAGCAAAAGGAGCCTACGAGTTAATGGATTATGACGGAATTCCACTGGCGCAACCCCGTAATGGGTTGTACCTCAAGCGTTACTATGCTTAAATAGTAACCTGTATTCTTTTGTTGTATTTTGTTTTCGCTAAAGTATTTGTTTTGGTCGAGTAATCCACCTTTTTACATTTATTGCAGATGTCAAACATTCTGGAGACATGTGTTGGATATGCCGACGGAGCGAGTCGTAGTTCGCGGAACCTGTCCTCCGCAGCCTGGGCCATTTTTGATCCAAGCGACGAGTTAGTAAGTTTCAGAGGTGTGTGTATTGGGCAATCAACGAATAACATCGCTGAGTATAGCACGTTGATAGAACTACTCTCTGATGCCATCACCCATGGTATACGCCGACTAATTGTCAGACTAGACTCACAACTCGTAATACTACAACTCAATGGTATATATTCCATTCGCAATCCAGCTATTTATCGCATGTTCCTAAGGGTTAATATTTTGGAAAGACAATTTGATTCAATTCAATACCAGCATATTTCCAGAAACTTAAACACATTAACCGACTCATTAGCAAACTATGTGTTAGATAGACATTTGCGACATTTATAAAAAGAGACACATCATCAATGTTGTACATATGGATCATATAACTCAACCTGAATAAAACTCGAAAATCAAAATATATATATAAGTTGTTTATCGTTTATACATAATGTTTTGTAACCAAGACAAAAATCGTTCATATGACCCAAAAACTCAAAAATGCTAGGGGGCACCCTAG
Source organism: Pinus tabuliformis (assembly GCA_031772625.1). Classification (NCBI taxonomy): domain Eukaryota; kingdom Viridiplantae; phylum Streptophyta; class Pinopsida; order Pinales; family Pinaceae; genus Pinus; species Pinus tabuliformis. The sequence continues at coordinate 393,409,611 of CM062805.1, forward strand.
CCTAGTGATGCTCATGATAGCACGTCACGGCCTGTGCAATCATGCGCAAGAGACGAGTCCATCGTCTAGGCACGCCAGTAGTATGCCGCTGCAACTGTAAAGGTAACTCATCAATCCTCACATCGGGAGTGCCGAGAGTAAGGCTCTCAACCTGCTCCTGCACAGCTGTAAGGGTCTCAGCCACGTCAAGGTCATGGAGAATAACCCTCCCAGCAGTCTCCCCTGCTGGGGCAGCGACTGGCGCTCTCGGGCGAACTGCTGGACGAACAGGACCAACATCTGCATGCACACATGAGTTTGATTAAAGTCTTGATAGAATAAAGCACAAGGACATTATAAATAAGAACAGTAAACAGTAATATGGTCGAAAATTTTACCAATAGGGCCCCACTGTTCGCCATCCGGCAGTACCAAGTCCAGATCACCTCGGAAATCCATACCAACATATGGATACTCGGAATAGACCATCTCCTGACGCTCGAACCACCTGAAAAAGGAAACCATGAAAAGAAAGAGCTAGAGTTTAGCTCCTACCTGGTCCAGACGGCACCAAAAATCGTCCGCAGAATCTCCCGGAATCAGCTGGTGAAAATCAAGGGGGAAGAGGCACCTCCAAAGCTCCAACAAACCAAGTTCAAATGAAATGGTAAAATGAGAGGTAAAAACACCTTTTAATTGCTTTTTACGTAGTTCAAAGCGAAATATTAGGGTTCTAATCTCATTTTCATGCAAATGTTATTCATTTCTAACTAGTTTGATGGAGCAATTGAGGATACAGTACTATCTTTGAAAAGGGCAAAGCTAGTTATGGTAAAAATCGAAAATTTGACCATATAATTTCAAGCAGTTTTAGCACAAAGTTCATGCTCGTTAAAAAATAAACGCAAGATCCGAGCAGTTTTAGCACGTAGTTCATGCTCGTTAAAAAATAAACGTAAGATCGAGCAAATCTTTCTGCCCGCGTTTAAGCTCGTTAAAAAATGAACTATCCCGGTAAATAACCACTGTGAATGTAATATCATCAGCCATTAAAGCCTTGGTCGTGTTTGCACCGTCACCTCCACTTTTCCATTGGCCGATCGTTCACCTCCATATGATTGTTTACCCATTTTGAGGAACAGCTGCGAAGAGTGATTTCACCTAGCCATCCTTGTGACACTGCCGTGATTGGAAAATTCCAACCTGTACCTGGAATCAGCTGCTAACCCTATTTATCACTCGTTCCTCAAAAGACGAGTCTTCTTTAAGCTCTTTTCAGCTGACTCGTAAAATATGAAAAGATTGACGAGTCCTTGGCCTTCCAGCTCGTTAAAGGGATAGGAAGAGCTATCCCTCCTCTAGATTTCAATCTTTTTGGACCTGAGGGATTATTGCACAAAAAGATCGAGCGCTTGTTTTATTCGGCTCGTTAAAACTATCGAAAACTCATCCCTTCTGTATTGTTTTATACTTTTTCATACTTAAGGGATTAGATGATGAAAAAGGACTTTTGGAGTTAACTTTATGTACCTTTTCAAACTCTCTAAAAATGAAAAGGACCAAGTTATCCTTGTCGTTAGACTCGTTAAAATCATTAAATAGCGACAAACTTGTCTTTAGATGAGAACGGGTTTCACTATCGCTAGGCTCGTTAAAACATAGCGATGGGCTTGCCCGAAGGGCAGGTTATAGAACAAGCATATGTTATCCTCCTCAAGCTTGACAAAAATAAAGAGGTACTGGTCAGCAATGACTGGGGAAAAATTGGGAGAAACTAAAGAAAACTTTGATGGTAGCAAGTCGCTCTTGAACATGACACTTTTCCTCCATACCACAATCGAGTTGGGTTGTTTCATTCACCGGTCACATCCATGGTCTCACCATACCATCCATATTTGGGGTAATGCTACCGATCCATCGTATCAGTGTCGCCACATGTTCAAGAGAAGTCGTTCAGAAAAAGTCAACCGTGTCCCATCCACTGCCATACATTATCCTTCATCCTTTCATGACCGCCACCCTGAATCATATGTCACAGATCGTTTTCACCTCCATTAAAATCATTAGCTCCGTTCCGTGTCACTGATGTGGGATTCATTAAGGCCCTCCTTTGACGGATCGCTTCTTGTCGACATCAGCTCATTATCCAAGAAGTTGATCTAGGAACAACCCCTTCAGTACTTTGAAGCTTGCATGCCTCAATGGCAAGTTTCTCACTTCCGGCGACAGGTATACATCAATGACCTTCGACCGAAAGATTTTGCGTGGTGTTCGACGCCAAGTCCTTTATTCACACCACGTGAATTGTACTGCAGTACCTTGAGGGTCATTATCATTATCGGTGATTCCTCTCGCGCTTGTTAACGGTTTACATCATTGACCAGTAATCAAGCGATGTCTTTCCATGTTCGACTTCAGAACATTTCTCACATGGATTGACTTGTACTTAGAGTGAAGATCGAACGAGTTTGAAGACCCCGGATCTAGTTTCATCCATCCGGGCTGCGATATATATTCAGGAAAAATAAAGACATTGACATGTACATCATTGCAGCAGATAATCATCCTACTCAAAGGATGATAATTTCATCAAAATTATCAGTCTACCACCAGACGATTGTCTATTCTATGTACAGAAAAATGAATTTATAAAGCTGAGCATGGGAATGCCCGCCTCAGCTAGATCATGAAAGCAGTATGAAAAATAATGTATTGTATTGTATCTTATTACAGGTCTCCTCTCAGCATTGGATGAACTTCGGATCCCCCTGATAAAGCATTTCACCCGATAAACAGCCTCATACTTTAGGGGGCAACTGTTATAGACATTTTTGTGCCTTACAGCATTGAGCATGAAATGTCCATAATCTAAGGGATCCAAAGTCCCTAAACATGTTGTTCCTACCCCTAGAGGAACAAGGCTAACAAACCACAGCAATTCACAGAAGTTCTCCACCAGAAACTGCTCAAAAACAAGTCAATTCAGGATCATTTTAGTGGCTACACTAGCTGTTTGCGCTGAATGTCAAAGCCAACACTGGCTACCTGTGTTGAATGTCAAATGGAACACTGGCTACCTGCGCTGAACGAGAATGGACATGTGGCAGGCTCATTTCTCAAGGTGTCAAAACCCAGGAAGCTTCCAAAATGACACTTGCCTCAGGGAATTCGACTGGTGATGAGTAAGAGGTTCCAAATCTCCAAGTGGAAGCAAGAACCTCCAAGTGGACTCAAGAACTGATAGAGGGAGAGGACACTAATCAGATCTCAAGCTGACTCATCCTCTCTCCAAACATCTATATATGGATCTCTCCTCCATGAGATCTAGAGGCTGGAATTTTGTTATTGCAAAGAATTGTTGTTGGTTTGAGACTGGAATCATTGGGTGCTTAATGCTTTGAAGGGGGTGAAGATAGGAATTCCATTTGCTAGGAAGGAGATGCTGGATTGGAGCCCTCTGGGTTGTATCTCTTCCTGAACCATGTTATTCATCAATAAAGCTATCTTGGTTTCTCCTATATGCTGATGTATTTTTGATGTATGAATGCATTAGTATGTTTAGTTTATTTCTAATCCTAAACTAGTTATGAATGTGAATATCTGTCTTTGTGTAGTGTTCTTCTCTTGTCGTAAGTAGCTGTTCTCTTGTCGCAAGTAGTTGTTCTCTTGTGATCTTGCAGGAATCCGTTGAAGCTGGACAAGCAAGAAGGCAAGTAGCTGTGAACTCCCAAAGAGAAGAGAGACCGGATCGAGGGACAAACGGAAGACACCGATAAGTCTATTGATATCTCTTCTTTCACATTTCATAAAGGAAGAAACCAGAATAGTTGTCTCTGTTTGTTGCTAAGGCACTGTCACACCTTAGGTGGATAGGATCGTCCTGCATAGGCATTTTTCCCCACAACACATACACCAACATGCATGTCCAAAACAGCTAGGAAATCACACATGCAAAAGGTTCCCTGCAAGTATTCCTGTTGAAGCTTCTTGATCATGTTTTCCTTTCCTTGATCCTTACTTTCCTTTCCTTTCCCTTTGCCTTCTTTTCCTTCCTTGATCCAAAGCTAGAGTGCTCCAAGAAAACTCTAAGTGGCCAAGAGTGAGAGAGAGAGAGGGAGAATAATGAGAGACCTCCAAAATTTCACTAACCAAGAGCCTACCCACTGATCCTCAATAGCCTTTTTATTAATGAAGCCTCTAATTTCTTCATTTTCCTCCTCACATGCAACCTGTGACCTTTCAACTTACTTTTCTCCTAATTTCCTTTATTTTAATAAATAAATGTGCCAAAAATTCCTTTTTCCCTTTAATGCCTTTTGCTTAGCCTTTGCTAATTTTCCTCAGCCAAAACACACATCTAGTGACGCCCACTAGGATATCTTTGCCCAACATTCATCTTGGAATACATGTCCCTTACCCATGGTCTTATTTTTCCTTTATTTACTTTATTACATAAAATTTTCACCAGGGCTATTACAAACATGCTTCATAAAAGCTTTCCCTTTATTGAACACCACATCATATCCTTTGTCCTCCAATACAACTACAAAAATAAATTTTTTCTTCATCCCAAGCACATACATTACATTTTTTAGGTGAATATGGGAGCTTTACTCCCTCTTAAAGGTGATACTACCAATCACCTTGGTACTATACCTCAAATCATCTCCAAGGTCTATGTGTAATTGTAGGTCCTTTTTGCTGCTCTATGCTACTAAAGAACTCCTTGCTTCTTGTCATATGAAATGAGGCACTAGAATATAAGTACCATACACTACCTCATATAGTACTTTCCATTCATGCAATGAGGGTGAAATCTTCGAGTTGTGATGTGAGAGAATCACCTCTTGCTCCTCCTACAGGCTTCTTCCAAGATTTCTTGTATGGACATTTGGTTGCATAGTGTTCATATTCATGGCAGTGAAAACATTTAATTTTTCTGAGGTCCTTCTTGCCCTGGTTCTAGATAGACTCTGCCTTAACTTGGGCTTTCTTTCCCTTTCCTCCTAAGGAAAAGTTTTCTCCCTCATCAGCTCTAGATGTGTCACCATATCTAGTGTTTCTTTTGATCGCCTCCTACACTAAATAAAACCTAAATCTCTCCCAATCTGGTAGCTTGTCTCTTCCACTAACTAAACCCTGATAGTTGTGCCACTATTTCGTAATGCCAAGGATTTCTAAGCTCACAATTTCAGATGATCGTACATTTTCTTCTACTTCTACAAGTTCATCTCGAACATGAGTGAATCTAAACAGATATTGCGTAATGGTTTCATTTTTCTTCATTTGAATGCTCTTGATTTTATTTCTCAATGCCAATTTCCAAGCATTACTACTACTCTAGAATATATTTTTGATATTTTTCCACATTCCAAAAGGAGTCTCATTTCCATTCAAGTTCTAAACCACATGATCTCTGACACCCTCCAAAATAATCCTCCTAGTTTTTGTTTTGTCTTTCTTCCATTGGGCAAGTGCTTGTGCATATGATTCTACTAGCTTTGGAATATAATTTTGTGTGTATTCCCATACTCCATTGCCATCTAGGACAACTTCCATCCTTTCTTTCCAATCACAAAAAATTGAGGTGCCCTCCAATGCATACTCAAGCCTCAATCCATTGAAAAACATTTTTCTTGCACTAAAGAGAATCTACACCAAAAACTTTGCAAATCAAAATTTTTCTAAGAGAAGATCTGGAACAAGGTTTCTATATAGCCTTTCATAGCTCTAATACCATGTAGAAATGGAAATAAATTTACCACTGCTAATGAATTCGAGATGAAATCAAGAGACGAAAATATATTCTACTATTCTAAGGAAAGGAAAAAACAAATTGAAAACAAATGCAATAACATGCAACCATCAAATCACAAGGAACACAATTATTTTACAGGGGAAACCAACTAGGAAAATACCCTTTGTTACTATTCATTAATTCAGATGAGAAATATGGATCTATTACAATGACATGTTCACACATGAAGCACCATCTACACTGCAATATTGGTCTCCTTCTCACTAACCTGCTCTAACCAACACTTAGCCTAACCCAGGTTTAATGTTAGTTGCACCAACGAACAAAACCCTAATTTTCGGCCCTTTCAGCAACAACCTGTGTAGAGCAAGCTGAAGTCTCATCCGAGGTAGTATTGGGGGATGACAGAACTAGGCTTCTACATCTAGAGGTTTGTGTGAAGGGTTCCTGCAATCTTCAGGGCTTATTTTATGTCTTTGTGAACCCTAATATTCCTAGAACAATTAACAATAATAAAACTTATACACAGTATTTATACCTTCGTGAAGGTCCTTAAATAGTTATAACATGCATAAATTCTACATATCTTCTACTTTCACACATAAATTAAGCATTCTTTCATATATTTTCAATAAGAGAGAAAACACATAAAATGGAGAAATAAAAACAGAGATGAAAATACACAGGATAGGTCTTCAAAACTGTCTTTTATTATATATTCTTCAAAGTATAGACTTCTTTTCCCTTCACATCCAGCTACAGGGGCACGCGCACTCATCCTACAAACTTACCAAGGTCTTCGCGCACTCAGCTGCAGGAGCCTTCCTCTTTCATCTAAGTATAGGAAACAGACCTTTCCTGCCTTAGCTTCTTGCCCAAAACAATAATATTATATCTTAGTTACTTCTCTAAACTCGTTATGACTCATCTATATATAGCATTTTCGCTTACAATACCATGCTCCGTAGACCATGGGTAGGTCTCAAAACCTCCCGATCACTTACCCACATAAGGGACTAAAGCCCCTTTGACTCATACTATCTTCGCACTCTACTTCCACATTTCACGGAGACTTTACATTTTATACAAAATTTAACCCAAAATTTGACCAAACCTTAACCCCAGGGACCCCATCCCAACAGGTCCCCAACACAATTAGGTGAATCATACTCGAGTCACTGAGCTTGTGCTTCAATAGTTTCCTAGAGTTCACTAAAGTCTACCTTTAGAACAAATTAATTGTGTCCTGCATAGCTGCCTGCTAGAATTCCTTGACAAGCTTCTCTATAGTAGGGCCTTCCACCACGAGGCCCATTGTTCTCTGTGTCTACTGCATACCCTTTAATTTGTTCTACATAAATAGAGTTAGCTTACTAGCTTCTTCTATCCATGGCTACATTCTAGTCCAGAGTATGGGTTCTTTCATGCACATCTCCTCAATCTCAGTCTCCAGCTTCTTTCCCTCCTGTAACTTTGCTAACTATTGTACTGGTATCAACATCCGCACAATTGAACTGATCTCGTCAAACTGCAACCGCTTGTTCCTTAAATCTGTGTTGATCCATTGCAGGGTAGGGTCTTCCTACATCGAATTCCATAGCTCCATTTTCTACTCAAACAGTTATGTGTATCCTTTGACCGTTGCATCCAAAGTGGCCATCCCCTCCTTTATGGCAACACCGCGCTGCTCTCTAACCTCTGGTGGACTTGTTGGCTGCAACTTGAGTTGTTGGTTGCAACTTGAGTTGTTAGCTGCAACTTGAGTTGCAACTCTAAAATCTGCACTTGTAATTCAAAGAGAACTTTGCCCACTTCCTCTTTTGACTCCTTGACTACCGTGGCCAACTTTTGAATTTTGACAATGGATTCTGCATTGGTGGTAATCTCTAGATCTGGAAGCTCATTAAACACCTGTGTAAGCGCTGCTTCCAATTGCTGGCTTCGCGTTGTTATCCCCTCATTTTACTTCAAGGCCTATGCTTTCTCCTCGAAGATCTTCTCATTATTCTTCTTTACTTCATTGATAATCAACAATGTGTGCTACTCCCTAACCTGAAATTCATCTAAGGCTCCTTGGTGAAATTCGCGCAGGGTCTGTGTAGGGAGTGTCGTAATATTGAGATATAGATTCTTCTTCTGTACCAACTATGCTCTGGCCTCCTTTGTTTATGTGCGTAGTTCCTCCTTTGGCAGCTGAATGACCCTAAGATCCAGAGTATGCTCAGCATCCACCACTGACACACTCGCTTGTTGCAAGCTCACCTAAATCTCACTCGTTATCCCATGCTTTCTTGTAGCCATCATGTTTGGATTTGCAGATCGCACAAATCCTTCTACAAATTTCCCATCGCCTGCTGATACTATTGCTCAAATTGTGTCCAAAGTTCTATCGTGATGTCTCGGACCTTATCTCTGATTTCATACAAGTCCCCCTAAGTGAGGACCTGTTGACAGTGCTAGACCCGCCAACATTCAAGGGATCTCCATAGTATGAAGTCCCAACTAGACCTCACACCATTTGGTGTAGAAGTCTCATCCTGTATGATGGCCTGGTTTCCATTATCTTAAATGTTTTCCTTAGCTCTTACTTTCCAGCACATGAGAGTGGTCTGCTTTGTCTTTGAACAAAGAGGTTCTCGTGCCTGGTGAGTGCTAGTGTTACTTTTGTCAAGGTTCTTTCACCGCAGAGAGAGAGGGGTGAAGTGAGTCTCTAGTTGAAAGGGAAAAGTCCCAACTCTGTCAGAGACACACAACACAACAGGACATGCGTAGCTTCCGACGGAGCAATCCACACAGATGCAACAGTCACACACATAAGAAGGAATAGCACGTACAACACTCAACGGAGTAGTCCGCGCGAGTGCGACGGTCGTTATAACAAGTTTATGGAAAGGTTATTTCTAATGTTTGGTGTGGCAGCGCACATGGGCAGCACAATTTTAATAGGTTATACAACACATTTTCATAAACATATGTATTAGAACAACTGAAAAATTTCAATTGTTTAACACAGGTTAAAGCAACATGCATTACAAGTGTTCCAAGATTAGTCTTACAAACAATCACAATACAAGTGTGAAAATGTGTTGGCCTGTTATCAGGCTTCTAAATTAAGCAAAATTTCCAAGAAACATCGATACACCATACATCACTAACCCTGTGAGAGGGGCATTGGAGCCACTAGTCACTCCTCAAAGAAAAGATTGCAGATTGTCAAGGTTATGTAGGAGGAGCCAAGGTGAAAGGACCTATGCATGTACAAATGAGGGGTATTATAGCCAAGGATAAAACTGGCGCTTGTTACTGTTCAAATTCCCTCATGACTGTTTGAATTTCATGACTTTTCAGATTGCATGACTCCTCTCATTACATGTGGGTCTCTTGGAGTTCTCTGTTACATTATATTTACTTACAATAGTCTAGCCCATAATAGTGATGTGGCCGACATGACTCATGACACGACTCGATAGGACAGTGCTGGTATGTTCATGCTGTTGGTGGTGTCCATGTCAAGTTGCAGTGCTGGTGAGTGATGGATGTACTCTTGGTGTATCATAGCTTTACCTTTGCATGGCAAGGTGTGCAGATTATTTGATGGTCTTGGTGTTCACTTGATGTTCCAAGTGCACATAGCTCCTTTGCTTCTGCTTGGCATGCTTCACATGTTCATCCATTTTCAAAACAATCTCCTCGCATGTCCGTCAATTCGTGAAAAAATATCCTCACATGCATCGTCCATTCACGAGAAAATTTCCTCACATGCATCGTTCGTTTGTCCACTCTCAAACAAATCTCCTTGCATGTGCTCTCCTTGTTCATCTAGTCTGTCGTCACGTCATTTCTTATCCATGTACCTGTATATGCAATCATTGATGATGAGACAAAATCAAATCCATAAACCTCCTACTCTACCATGATACATTATCGTTCGCTTTCAGATGCAAGTGACTAGGAGATAGGACAACGCAAAGAAACTGCACAAGGCATATTTCAAGCTGGGATGTGGGCACTGTCAGTGAAAATTGCGTAGAAGTCACTTGGAGACTGAAATGGAAAATCGGCTTAGCAGTGATTGTCGGTGGAATTTGGCTCAACTCACGGGCAGATCTGCGTAATTTTTTGGAGGAACCAATGCAAGAAATAGAGGGGCTTAGCAACAAAAACTACGCAATTCCTCCAGGGAGCTGGGAGCGGGCTGCAGGACGCTTGCTAGGAAAAGATGCAAATTTTCTCAAGGGGCTGGCAGTGGGTTGCAGGAGTGCTACTCATGAAAACTGTGTAAATGCTGGGAGGTTGGTTTGCTGGATATCCCATCACAATTTTTGAGTTGATCGGGATGTTGGGTTGCTGGACATCCCATCGCAACTTTTGAGCTGAGAGGGATGCTGGGCTACTAGACATCCCACTGCAGTTTTTTAGCTGAGTGAGATGTTGGGTTACTAGACATCCCATCGTATTTTTTGAGTTGATCAAGATGATGGGTCGTTGGATGACTGCTAATGAAAGCTACGCAGTTTTCCAAGTGAGCAGCAGTGTAGCTGTCTAAGTGACTAGCTCGAATAACATCGCAAATTTTTGAGGGAGACAGGGGTGGACACAAGGTGATTGTCTGGCTTGTCAGTGAAATTTCTTCAGTCAGCAGAGAGGGAAAGGTCTGCATCTTTGACGCAAATTTTTGAGGGAGTGAGTTCCAAGGTCACTGCCTGATCAAACTCTTTAGTTGACCAATAGGTGGGTTGATTGATTGGCTTTCGGGCAGCACAGATTAAGATGACTTTCTAAGAAAATTATGTGTTGTTCTGGGTGAAAGTCGGCTCAATCGATTCCACGATTGTGCAATGCAGGCTACCTGGGAGACAACCTTAAGCTCTACGTAATTCTGGGCAACAGTACATGGTCACTTAGTGCTAACACTGCGCAATGCAACTCAGCGAGGGTCCTTCTGTTGGAGGGTGATCCGGTCATCAGAACTTTAGCAAAATGACTAAGTGTGTGAGTGAGTGAACTTATGCATACATCATCTTGCAAACACACATTTAACATGACTTGACAACAAGAACCCTCAAACCATCAAGACAACATATACTTAGTTTGACTAACTGATGGTGTGAGATTCAACCACAATGCTTGTGATAGATCGTTGAACGACCGCAGCGACGCTTGCACGACAATGCATACAACTTCATGTGTGGATGCGACAGATGTTTACATAGTGAATACAGCTTGTACACACAAATAAGGACCTTATGCATGACCAAAACATGGCTGTAAGCGTGACATTGTGACCAACATGCAAAAGGATGTCCATTGAATGACATGCCATACAATCAGCTTCCAAGCTCATGAGATGAGCCCGAGTGCTTGCAAACATCAAGTAAAAACCTAAGGGAGGCATCGAAATTAGATGCAGACCAAAATTTTGGAGGATGTTGCAACGACTACAACACTTGGTGACACACTTGTTGAACTCCAACTTCTCTTTTTTGGTCCATTGACAGCACAGGTCCTTTGTCTTTCAGGGAGTATTTAGTCGTTGTGTGGGTTACTTTGGTGCCCCCATTTACCCCATGGATGGACATGGTTCACCTTTTTCCAACTTATTCAATCACAACAAATTTTTTTAGCTTGTTCACAGTGTTTCGAAATCAGCAAGGGTAGTTTAGATCGCGAGTTAAAAATTTCCAGAGTATAAGTTTTCATCTCTGGTGTTGCTCTATTGCCAACAGGCCTAGACAGTACCCTGGCAGAGTCACATAGGAACACATACATTACTCCACTGCCAGCGAGCTTGGTCAGTACCACGGTGGAATTTCATGCTTCACCTCTCTGCTCTGAAAGCCTTTCTCTTCTTTTGCCTATGTATTTTTTTTAAAGATGACTGTGCATAGGCACTTATTTATTTTTGGGGCGGAAGAGGGATCCTGACTTATTGAGATCAGAAGAGGTTGTTCCTTCAGAGAAGCATGTAAGAACTGTGACATAGGTTTGCTCGTTTAGATTTTCCCCTTCTCTGTTTTTACTAGTGGGATGAGCTTCAACACACAGAGCAGAAGGCTGAGTACATGCATGGGGTTTCCCAGTGTGGACACAAGTTCATGGTTGGACCCAAGCTTCCCTTACAGATGGCTTGTATTTTCCATCAAGACTTCATCGGTCGAAGGTTATAACCAAGCACAAATAAGACAGACACAGGATTGGCCAAGTGTTGTAGTGTCACAAGACTCTCTAGATCTTAGCCACATAACCATTTAAAATCCAGAACTCATTAGAGGGCGGCCCTTATTTAAAAAAATAAAAATAGCATGATACTAAGAAAATAAAACAAAACAAAACAAAAATAGAAATAAAAACAAACAAAACAACAAGCAATCAAAGCGAGCAAGCAAACAAACCAAACCAAGTCAGCAAACGAACAAGCAAAATAGAAAATAAGGACAAGCAGGAAAACAAACACTACTCCTACTCTTACGCTAACAGTGCATGGGCCTACTTATGTGGAGTGATATTTCCAATGCAGCCATCGATGCATGGCTAGCACATGTTTTTAAAGGCATGGTTCACAAGAAACACACTCAAGCGAACTAGAAAACATGAAAGATATAACAATGAAGACCAACACAATCCTAGTTTAAACACGTCCACAAAAAAGAAAAGAGTGAAAGTGCAAGACAAACACTTTGTGGACTTGCACTAGCACTGTGTACAGATGATAAACATATGCACTCTCTTGACTATGGTAGACAAGCAAACAAGAGAAAAAGAGACAACTTACGCCTTGCAAGTGTGCTTGCTGTGAATGATATCTCCAATGCATAGGCGATGGGATCATGTGATTCCGATGGAGGAAGAAAAATATGTGTGTTGGATTGATCCTCAGTGCATATAAATGAGTTATGGTGAGCCTCGAGTGTTTCACAAATTTTCTGATCAGAAGTGGAACTAATCTCAAGACAGTGAGGGCCTAACATAACCATCAACTCGGGCTGAATTGCCTCGACAACCTGCGGGGTTTCCACTTTCTCAATAGATAAATCATCAGAGACTAGTGGCTTAGATAGATTAGCAACGAGTAAATCAACATTGCGATCAGATGAAGAAGTATAGAGATCACGACAACCATGATCAGAAAATTCAAGATGTTTGTCGGCATCCTCATGATTTTATGAATCATACAGAAGGGTAAATGAGAAGCAAGAATGTTCACCCTTTGTGTTTCCAAAAAAAATAGATGAAAGATCAAGTGGATTTTTAATGAATGATTTGTCCTTTCTGTTATCAAATGATGGAATGACATCAGGTGTGTTCTATGAATGATTGATAGCAGATACATCCATGGATGGATTAACATAAAGACAATCAGGGATAACAGAATCATCAACGATGTCAGGAAAAGTGAAGGAGGCGTAAACAAAAGGAGGTCATCCTTCACCATGGGTTCATGCTCAGATACTTGGCCATACTCTTCATAAATGAAATATCAAGTTGGTTGTGCAACATCAACTCCGTCGATGGCTTTATCCTCGTTCACAATGAGTGTAGAGTCTGGAAAGGAAGAACACAAGATAGTGCAATCTGGAGGGTCAGCAGAACGTGGAGACGGAGGTTGAGGTAACAAGTGTGTATGAAAACCCATGGGCTTCCCAACCAAATCTACATAGATATTGAGAGTAGTGAGGGTGGGAGGATGTGACAGTTGAACAGACGTGTGTGCATGTTCTCCCACATCACTCTGCAGTGGTGGAGTTGTTTGATGAGGGGAACGTGGATAGTCACTTGTGATAGCGCTGTGTCCACTTTTGATTGCACAACTCCATCAGCGAAGTATGCTGAGTGGGGTTTGAACTTCAACTTCATCTTGGGATAGAGTGATTTGGTAAGGAAATATTTAAATCTTTCCATGACATATTGGAATTTCATCTGACTTTTTGGAGCTTCAAACATGAATAGACGGAAGCGTTGCGAAAAAACCATAAGAAATTCATGTGAGGCCTTCCATTGTTTTAACATTTTTTCTATCAAGTGCTCCAGGATCAAAATGGTGAAAAAAAGATTCTATTAGATAATTGAACTGCTTGAATGAGTGCATGGAGTTATGAGGCAATATGCTACACCATCACAATGGCTGGTCGCGAAGTGTGTGCGAGAGCAGCAAATAGACCTCTATTTCATTAAAACCTTCCACATTCTCCATGAGTGCATGGAAGTCATCTAAGTGCTCAAGCTATGCCACTTCACCTTCACCATCATATGTGACAATTCATCCTAGAACTCCCTCTATAAGTGAAAGATATGCCCATTGCATAGACATTTGAGAGGGTGAACTATAAAAAACTCCATGATAAATGTGCGTAGATTCAACACAGATTGTGAGGACTCAACTTGTCACCTGGCCCTCCTTCTAGCACCAAAAATGTTGACAGTGCTAGACATGCCAACATTTAGGGGATCTCCCTGGTATGAAGTCCCAACTAGACCTCACACCCTTTGGTGTAGGATTCCCATCTGGTGTGATGGCCCAGTTTCCATTATCTTAAATGTTTGCCTTAGATCTTAGTTGTCAGCACATGAGAGTGCTCTGCTTTGTCTTCGAACGGCAAGGTTTACATGCCTAGTGAGTGCTAGTGTTACTTGTGCCAAGTTTCTTTCACCTCAGAGAGAGAGGGTGGAAGAGAGTCTCCAGTCGAGAGGCAAAATTCCCAACTTTGTTAGAGACACACAACACAACAATAAATGTGCAGCATCCAGCGAAGCAGTCCACACAGATGTAGTAGTCACACACACAAGAAGGAAAAGCACGTACAACACTCAATGGAGTATTCCGTGAAAGGAAGTTAGTCATTATAACAATTTTATGGAAAGTTTTTGTCTGATGTCCGATGAGGCAGCCCATGCGGGCAAGATAGCATTAACATTTTATACAACACATTTTCATAAACATATGTATTAGAACAACCGAAAAATTTCAACTGTTTAACATAGGTTAAAGAAATATGCATTACAAGTGTTCCAAGATTAGTCTTACAAATAATTACAATACATGTGTGAAAACGTGTTGGCTTGTTATCAGGCTTTTGAATTAAGAAAAATTTCCAAGACACATTAGTACACCATACATCACTAACCCTGTGAGAAGGGTGATGGAGCCACTACTCGCTCCTCAAAGAAAGTAGTATAGATTCTAAAGGCTATGTGGGAGGAGCCAAGGT